>CM040120.1:127696268-128896268 GCA_022559845.1 Amorphophallus konjac
GTTTCTGTTTTCATCTTCGTGTTGTCTTCAACTCGTGACGGTTTATGTTATTTGTCTTCGTGTCGTGGTCAGCCCGTGTCGCCTCATCTTCGAGTCGTTCATTCGAGCTATTTTGTGCTCAAGTTATTTTTCTTAAGTCTTCAAGTGTTGTTTGACTTCGCGTCGTTTTCTTTGTGGTGTTAGCTTTATTATTATGTATCTCGTGTCGCTTTCTTTGTAGTGTTTGTTTTGTTACAATGACACTTCGTGTCGTTCTCGTTTCACTTCGTGCTGTTTTCATCTGACCTCGTGTCATGCTCTCCTTGTCTCGTACTGTAGTAATTTTGTGTTCTCGTGTCAGTTACTGTAGTTACTCGAGTCGTATTCCTGCTTTCTTTGTGTTATCACGTGTCGTGTCACCTTATGTCATTCTCTGTGCTGGTTGTTATGTCGTGTTGATTTCTGTATCCGTGTCGTTTATAGTTATTATGTCTTCATGTTGTCTTTCCTAGACCTCGGGTTTTTCTTGTTTTATAACCTCACTTCGTGTCGTTCTCTTCGTTGTGTCTGTTCTGTTACAGTGTATCTCGTGTCGTTCTTTTCTTATCTCGTGTAGTAGTCACGTCGTGTTGTTATCACATACCTCATGCAGTTTTAGTTCTTGTGGCCCTCAGTTTTAATGGTTTTTATCTCCTTACAGGTCTGAGGAAGAACATTCCCCAGTGACTGGCAGCACGTGATCTGAGGCTGGAATGAAGCCTGCTGAGAGACTGCCACGTGGTCCGAATACTTAGGGCTGGAAATGTGGAGGTCACACGTTGGGGCTGATGCTGCTACTGCTGCTGCTGCTATATATATGAGCCTTCTTCCACAGAAGAAGTGCGATCGAGTTGGCGAGAGGTAAAGTCCATACAGATAGGCACGATCCAGAAGAAGAAGAGGAAGAGAAGTGCAGCAGAGAAGAAAGAGAAAGAAAGAGAGTGAGATCGAGGGAGATCTGTTCTTGATGGACCGTGGATCAAATCCAGGCCATTCAGCTCTTTAAGAGCCACATTGTGCTTCATTGCTTACAGCTTTCCGATTGCTGTTTATTTTCATTTTCTGTTTTCTATTTTACATCTTTGTTCAAGCTGTTAGTCAGCGGATTGCAGAGGTGCTGCCTCTGGACGGCTAAGCTGTATTGCCCAGCGGTTTGCAGTGGAGGATTCCACTGGACAGCAAGCTGTGTTGCTCAGCGGAGCGAGGAGGATTCCTCGGACGGCAAGCTGTGTTGCCCAGCGGTTGTAGGCAAGCTGTGAGGCCCAGCGGTTTCAAGCTGTGAGTCAGCAGGAAGCCACACTCGGATTGAGTGTGGGGTGGATGTAGGTCTGGAGGACCGAACCACCTAAAAATCCCGTGTGCATTGTGGTTTGATTGTTTATGGCTTGCTTCTGCTAGATGAATGCATAGGGGCGCTCCATGTATTTGGCTTCCGGTTGAGAAGAAGAGTTAATTAGTCTTCTTAGAATGTTTTAATTTGTCAGCAGAGCGAAATCTTAGTTGAGCGATTCTTTGTCTAAATCAGCCTAGTTAGCATTCCAGTGGTCTCACTGTATGCGTGTTTTGTTCTGCAACTGATTATTAGCCTTTAAGCTTGTCTAGTTAGCGAACTAGTAATTCTAGTAAGCATCATATTTTAACTGGGCGAAAGAGTTTAAAAAGGGTTATATTCATTCCCCCCCCTCTGAATACTGCACCGAACCCAACAGGCGACATGGTATGGAACCAATTCCTATTTTCACATGTCGTAGATGTCGAGGACTTGCTGGACTATTAACTGTGAGTCCTCGTAGGCTTTGAGGCACTTGATGCCCATGTCGAGAGCCATCTGAAGCCCGATGATAAGAGCTTCATACTCAACTTCATTATTGGTCAGGGATTTCATGAGGGTGCATGAATTGTATAACACGCCACCCTGAGGGGTCAGGAAAATAATGCCGGCACCTACTGTGATGGCCGGACTTTGATTGTTCCGGGTGACCCTTCGGGAAGGGCCATCAAAGTAGAGCTCCCAACGAGGTACATTGGCTGTGAGGGCATCTTGCTGTTGGTAATGCAAGACATCTCTGGTTCGTTCGACTGGTTCTTGTGACTGAGAAGAAGGGACTGCTCGTCAGGGAGTTCTGTATTGAGAGGTGAGTCATCCGGTATTGGATGGGCGGCTAAGAATTCAGCCATGCTTTGCCCTTTGATCACTTTCCTGGGGACATAGGTGATGTCATACTCCATTAGCAGGAGAGCCCATTTTCCCAATCAGCCTGAGAGGGCTGGCTGTTTGAGGAGGTATTTGAGTGGGTCGTGCTTAGATATAAGCTCCACCCGGTGAGACAGGAGGTACTGCTGTAGCTTTTTGACGGTAAAAACTAGTGCCAAGCAGACTTTCTCCATAGGGGAGTAGCAGTACTCAACACCGATCAATTTTTGGCTGAGGTAGTAGAGCGGCTGCTCCTTGCCCTCTTCATTAATTTGCGCCAGTAAAGCTCCAAACGAAGCGTCTATGGCGGCGATGTAGAGTATAAGGGGTTTTCCCTTGACTGGTGCCCCCAAGGCTAGGGGAGTGAGGAGATACTCTTTAATTTGCTCGAAAGTAGTCTGGCATTCTGGATCCCACACAAATGGGGCACCATTCTTCATGAGCTTGCCAAAGGGCGTGCACTGACCGGAGAGGTTAGAACTGAACCTTTGAATATAAGCCAGTCTTCCTTGAAAGGACCTAAGCTCAGTGAGAGTTTTGGGTGGTGGAAGCCCCCGGATTGCTTTGATCTTGGTGGGGTCCACCTCAATTCTTTGGTACTTGACAATGAAACTGAGAAACTTGCCACTGGATACGCCAAAGGCGTATTCATAAGGTTCATATTGAGCCCGTATTGCCGAAGTCGATTGAAGACTTGGTGCAGATCATGTAAATGGTCTTCCTGCCTTTTGGTTTTGACAACAAGATCGTCGACATAGCATTCGATGATGTTGTGTAGCATCTCATCGAATATTTTGGTCATGGCCCTCTGGTAAGTTGCACCGGCATTCTTCAAGCCAAAGGGCATGCGCTTGTACTTGAAAATCCCTTTAGGGTACCGAAAAGCTGTGTGATTTTTGTCTTTGAGGGACATCTGAATCTGGTTGTAACTGGCCGATCCATCTATGAAAGATAAGGGTTCATGTCCAATGGTCATGTCAACCATGGTTTCTGTGATTGGTACTGGGCAGTCGTCCTTGGGACATGCCTTGTTGAGGTCTCGGATGTCGACGCAAATGCGGACCTGACCATTTTTCTTCTTTACTGGGACGATGTTAGCGAGCCAGATCGGGTAGGTACATGACTTGATGAAGTCGACCTCCACCATTTTATTGACTTCGGCCAAAACTTGGAGTTCCAACTCATGGCGCATACGCCGCTGTGCGTGTTTAACTGTAGTTGCTGAGGGAGAAATGGCTAGCTTGTGCTCCGCTACGGAGGGGTCTAGCTCTTGCATCTCCTTGTACGTCCAAGCGAAGTAGTCCTTGTATTCAAGCAGGAGTTGCTTGTAGTCCTACTTTTCTGCTCCGGTGAGGAGAGCGCTGACGAATGTTGGCTGGTGGGCTTCATCTTCACCCAAGTCGATTTCAACAAGTTCATCAACAGTTGCTTGGCCACAGTCCTCCAGCTCAAGAGGGGTAGGCTAGATGTCAATGAAGTCTTCATCATCAGTGTCGACTTCGTGTACTTCTTGGTTTTCGAGCCCACTGATTGACGCTGATGGAGTTGAATAATTGTTGTTACTAGACTCGGGCAGGGATTGTTTTGACCTGCTAGCGCCTGGCTGGCAGTTGTCGGGTGGTGCCATTGAGGTTTCCCTAGGGTTGCCTACAAAAGCTGACAAGACTTTATAGCCAGTGCTCTGGGCACCTTCCTCATCGGGAAAGTTTGCCGAGCAAGATTCTTCGACAGGTTGGGAGGTACAGGGAGCTTCTTCAGCCTTGATATCTTCGCAAGAGAACTACAAAGACTCCTTGAGTGCTTGAACTAGGGTGCTGGCCTTGGTGGGGAGCGAGATTAGGATCTCCTCTTCCTCGTCCCCGGAGTTGTCAAGTTTTGCATGGACCTAAGTTTGGTCGTCGACTGGCTGTGTCAGGCCTACGACGTTGACCGCGTAGTAGACGCGGAAGTCTGGGTCTTGGTCGTAGCCGAGTCCCCTGGTATCTTTATGGGAGAATGGGGGTTACCCCCAGATCTGGGAAGGAGTCCACAACCGATGAAAGTATCTACACCGTGTGGAATCTTGCCATTGGGGAATGTGTTGCTTTAGGCACATCTCCCGAATATGCTGCGGCAGGTCATCCATTATTTGGACTGCTTCAGGGGTATCGTCGGCTTGCTTGGGCCAACCGAAGTCATCTTCTGGTGGGACTTGAGGGGCCATGTCTCCCTTGTAGAAGACAATGGGCTTATCCCTGTTAGCCTTCTTCTTGTTTCTGAGTTATCACTTGTAGGTAACGACAAATGTCATGAGCGGCTCAACCTTGTGTTGCTCTACTGCACATGAGAGTTGTATGCAGTCTGGCAGCAAACATATGCTCTTGTTGATGGTTCGGCTATTTAGATTAGCCTCAAAGTCAATTTTACACCTCTTAGGGTGATCTGGAGTTGACTTGGAGCTGAGGCGTAGCCGATGGAGCTTGGCCTTCTCTTCATCAATGGAGAAGAGATCATCCTCATCTTCCTCCGAGAGCCAGCCATTGCTTTTGCTTTTGATTACGGGGTATGCACTGGGTCCCCTAAAGTAAAGCGTAGCATCAGCAAGATTGCATTCAGTTGGGGTGAACGGTGACAGGTCTGCAAAGACCGTATGCTATTCTTCGTCCTTGGCATATTTGATGCCCTGATGGAGAGTTGATGGGACGACCCAATTTTCATGCAACCAGTGTTTGCCCAATAGTACTTTGTAGGATGTGTTGGCATCGATGATGTAGAACATCACCTTAGAGGCGAAATCATCAAGCACCAAATCCACATCGACTCGACCGAGGACATCTTCGGTATCCTAGTTGAAGCCAGATATCTTGACCGCTTGAACCTTCTGAATGCACGGAGTCAGATATAGAGTCTTGAAAGTTTTAAGCGGCATGATGTTGACGGCCGCACCGGTGTCCACCAGGATCCAGTTCGTCTCATGCCCATTGATTTTCCCCCGCATGTAGAGAGGGTGGTTGTGACACGGAGACGATAGTAACATGTCCTTTTCCGCGAATGTGACGGTGGCTACGAAGGCTTCATATGTTGTTGCCTTCATTTCTGCAACATGTGCTTCATAGGCTTCCGGCTCTTGGAGTATTTTGATAAGAGCTTCTCTCAGCTCCTTACTCCAAGCAATGGCTTCCCAAATTATGATGTTGGCGGGAAATCGCTTCATCTAGTGAAGGACTTTCCGGTCGGCTCGAGCATGAGCATCCTCCAACGAAGGTAGTATGTCGGGCTGGGTTTTGTGCGAGCTATCGCGCTGCTCCCCATCAGGGAGTTGCATCGCCTTGCCTTTACCACTGGGATCAGACTGGCCCGGATCACCTGTGGGTTCCTGGAACACAGGTGACAAGGATGGCTCTTCTGGAGGTGACTAGCGAGCTGGACCATCCTTGCCAGATGGACTTGCTCGATCTTCAGAAATGACCGACGCTGGAGTAGGGACTGGAGCACTGGTGGTGATCTCCTACATACTGGAGGGATCAAAGATGCTGGGGCCCTTTCGAATTTCTACTTCCTCAATGGGGGCAGATTTTTCCCCTCGAAAGAGGATGATTACCTTAGGAGTTGGTTGTAGCCCTAGCGGGGCGATGGTTCTTTGTCTCGTTCGAGAGGGCACTGGCTGGCATCGTCGAGCAGCGTTGATGTTGTCAGGAGGTGGGATAGCCACCATGTTGCAGGTGCAACCCCGATGCATTTCTTCCAGCTGCTCTGTGGTGATCTCCTTATCTTTGTAGAACAAGGAAAGTTCTTCTGGGAGGAGGAGCTTTTCACCATTCTTGATCTTCTGGATCATCTCCTGGACCCAGCTTCTAAGGCGAGCCCGCTTCTTCATTTCTTCCCATGGGACATAGCTATCCAGCGAGAGGGCGCTAGTGGGACGAGGAGGAATGTATTCCACCAGGTCGTTAATGAACCGCTATAGCCTTTAGAGAGGCGTTAGCTCGGTTAGTGATTGTAAGGCGGCTGCTTGCTCAACTTACTTTTTGAGCCATCTTTTGAGTTTCTTCCTCTTGTTCCTCTCCTGTCTTTTGGTGATAGCCGCCTTCAGGGGAGTAGGAGGGAGAGGTGCTGAAGTCGGAGTTGACAAATCTCCATGAGGATACCTCCGAGCTGGTGTCTTGGCAGAGGGAGGTCGATAACTTTCCTTTGCCCAGATATTGATCCAAGCACCTTCCGCTTGTTGTATTTGGAAGGTGGCATTGATTGCTTGTTCAATGACTTCAGGTGGTAGCTCCTGGTATGTTGGGATGCTGGGGCTGGCGTCCGAAGACGTATGCGCGGTTTGATGCCTTACCCGTGGTGGCGAAGTTCTTTGTTGGGATGTGAACTGGGGGACTTGCTTAGAGTCTTGCTCCTTAGCTTTGTCTTTGCTATCCGGCTTGGAGTGGCATCTTGCGGGAATTGGAGTCGCAGTGGGGCACTGCCACTCTGGCGGTTACCCTGACCTTGCATATTAATCAGGCCTGGCTATGAATGTCATGCCCCGAGATATAAGTAGAGTGGAAGATAATCAAGAACGTGAGCAGCAGGCAAGAGAAGCCTCAAGTGACAATAACAATCAGAGCACAAATCATTCACACATAAGATGAATGGACACAATAATTGAACAAAATCTAACTTTTATTGATAATCATAATCAAGTACATGATATTGACTCTTTGACATGATATTGACTCTTTGACTAACTAGACTCAATAAAGTGAAAATTACATAATTGACTCTGGACTAGGCTAACTACGGCTTCTCTCGAACCATCAATCACTCTCGGATCCATCACTTGAATAGTCTGAACCCGACCTGCTAGAATTTCCTAAAAAAGATTAGAAAAGTAGGGAATGAGCACCCATGCCTAGTAGGTATCTTCGTATCAACATGAAGGCAATGTTTAAGTAATTAACATTTTAGCTCTAGAGTAAAGATAAATGAAACACGGTAAAACATGCAGTATAAAATCAAAGTAACACAAGCAACATGATATGATCAAGAATGAAATATGAGAGCATGATTGAGCAAGTATATAACAAGAATGTAAGTTTGGACTTTCACGAACAAGAATGTACTTTTTCATAACCATAAAGGCTATGCACTAGAAAGTCATTTATCACACAAGAAAGTAATTTCACTATATTGCCTCGTGGATTTCACTCATTTATAAAAGAAAGTACTCCCAGCGCAATGCGACGCCAGTATCATCGTATCCCATGGTTTTTAATACATTTTCGACAATCAGCCGAGGGGACTAGCATGGAGCCCTTGGACACAATCAATGCCCGATCGGCATCTTCACGTTATAAATCAACTACTTCCACAAGTATAACAATAAAGTTCGGCCAATAATGTAACAATTCAAATAATAAGCTCATGGTAACAATGTCAAGGTAAGAATGCTTCAATTTTGAACATGAGAATTCAAAGAATGCATTAAGGACAAGGTCACGCCACGGAAAGAATTCGGCAGCATAACGATACATTCATTAATTTCTATAATTTATTAGGTAGTTTATTGAATGAAGTGTTAGGTTCTAGATAATCATTAGACCATCTAGGATCATAGAAACCTCAACCCTTGGGTCAAACCTTGGGTTAATCAATACTTAGACATCAAATGGTCATATCAGGGCCGTTTATGGAAATAGCGGTCATTTACTGGACCGTATGTGGATCTATGAAGTCATGAGTGGACCGTTTAGACACAGAGTTGATGAAACAAATGAATTGGAACCATGCGATCAAGCCATGAATTTAAGAAAAGACTCTAGATGAGAGTGAGATCGTAAAAGACATCGATCAAATCAAAACTATACAAGTCCATGAACCATATAGAATTTAAGATTAATACAAGAGTATATGGTTTTGGCATGAAATTAACATAAGTTTAAAATAAGTCTAAAGTGCATAAAGAACATGAAATCTACTAGGATGAGAAATTAACATAACTAAGTTTATGAATACAGTACTTAAAACAGGAGTAAGACCTAATTAGCTAGGCTTATCATATGATAAATAGGGATGTTCTGCATTATATTTCGGGTTAACAAATACAGAACTCTGAAAACGAAAGCGGTCTCGGGAGGACCGTTTATGGTGCTTTAGTGGTCTATCGTAGGACCGCTAAAGGACTCAGGCGGCCTTAGGAAGACTGTTTCTTCCTGTCTATAGCAAACAACAATAAAACTGAAATATATGCTAATCTAGGGTGGTAAAGCATAAGATAAATGCTAGACATAGAGAGAAAATATTCCTACAATAAAGGTAACTCATGAAGATGCATAGGTTGCCATGAATTAAACTAGAATTATCATTTTTGTTATTAAGGGTAGGAACTATGCATGCAGGAATAGCCCATATGCGTAGCGATAGTAAAACATTAAATACTCCGTGTGGGAAGCATGAAATTTCATGAAATTAAAGGGCTTTTACTCCTGACATGTTATTCTAGCCTTTTCATGAGATAACCAACCTTTGATTCGATCCCTAGAGTTTAGATTTATGACTGGAAGTAGAGCCTAGTTCCTGCACATCTTGTGCCAAATCAGCAACTTCCCATCCCTCTATCTCCTGATACTCTTGACCTAAATCTATGAAAATTGGAGGGTAGGTAGAAGATACGAAGGGGAATAGAAAGTTCTAAATGACCAATTTCTAAATACCTCGATTTGGGCTTCTACTTTCCTGATCTTCACTGGACCGTCGCACTGGTTCCTATGCTGTCTGTTGTGAATCAGTGACTTTCAGATGCTCTAACTCTCCAACGGCTGGGTCTTCTAGCACAAAAAATTGAGGGTAGTTAGATAAAACTAAGAAGAACATAAAGTTCTAAATAACAAACCTGAGAAGATATCTCCTTACCTTCTAAATATGTTGAGTCGAAGTTAGGGTCTATTTATAGGGTTCACCTAGGGTTTCAGGGATTAGATCGAACCTAGAGTCCTAAATTGGAGTAGAGTTAATCCCTAGAGAGTTCTAGAGAGTCTTCCATGCCAGGTAGCTTCGATCTAAGGTGATTTGATTGTCAAAGATCCAAGCTTTTCATGTTTTCTCTCATTCACGGAATTAGGAGGGCTTAGCGGTCATGGGAGGACCGTTAGGGTGTCTCTAGCGAGCATGCGATAAACCACTAGGTGGCTCTTAATTCAAAAATTTTGGATTTTCTTATTATCTCTCATTTATTACCCCAATTGATGTATATATCCCATTTTTAAATCCGTAAATTACCTAATTTACGTTTCTACTAATGGGCTTGGGTCTAAAAGTCTTGAATTTGGGTCTTTGGGCCTATTTGAGTTGGGGTTAACCCTTTGGTTAATATAGGACCTTTAAATGGATTTAATAAATCCTTAATTCTTCTTAATTGCTTAATAATTATATTTTAATCCTAGAAAATTCCTAAAAAAATTAGGGGTGTTACACACTCCCCCACTTAAAAAGAATTTGGTCCCCAAATTCAATGCATGAGTTTTATGGAGAGTGTGTTTAATTAGTCGGGCCGATAATTAAGGCAGTGCTAATATGTAAATAGGTCAAGATAATACCTTCAATCTTTTTACCTTCATCATCCAAGATGGCATTTAGTCAGCCTCGTCGCCCGCGTCTATTGTTATCCTTTGAAGATTGCTCCTTTATGAGAGGACACATAGGCAATCGATGCTCCCGACATCCACACTTGAGACAAGCGCCGAGACGCTTCTAGAATTCTTCAGCCGAGTGCCCGAACTTTTCACAAAATAAGCAAGCTGCCATGACCTACTTTTCTACCTCCTCCTTGGCTCTTTTATTCTTTCCATTGCCGTTGCTATTGCCATTCCTTTTTCCATTACTTATTCTTTTACCATTACCGTTCCCATTGCGGGACCTCGTGTTATAATGAGGTTCGTCATCCTCCGTGATGCTAAACCTTCCTTCTTTTCCCTCTCGTCTATCATGTTTTTGACTCAACTTTTCTTCTTTCCCCTGAAGCTTTTCTACTTTTTCTAGGGTTCTTTCGCATAAATGTGCCCGTTGGACCATTTCCATATATGTGCGGATATTTTGAGACCCAAGTTGTTGAATAAATCGGGGTCTTAAACCGTCCATGAATCGGTTAGCCTTTAGGAGATCGGTGCTACCCAAGTGAGAGGCATATGGAGACAAAAGAGAGAATTGAAGTTCATATTCCGCCACGGTCATCATCCCTTGCCTTAAAGAGGCAAATTCTATAGCTTTTCTTTCTTTGACATGTTCGGAGAAGTACTTTGCACGAAAGAGCGTGAGAAATCCCTCTCAAGTATGAGGTGCGGTTTGAGGCGGTGCCGGAATAGCTTTCCACCAAGTACGCGCATCCTTGTTTAATTGGAAGGTGGCGAGACGGACCTTCTCTTGATCAGTGCATTGCATAACGTCGAATATTCTGTTCATTCTGTCAATCCAATTCTCTGACTCATCGGGGTTGGAGGAACCAGAGAATCTTGGAGGATTCATGCTCCGAAAATTCCCATGCAGATTACCTGTGCTAGCCTGTGAGCCAGCTTGGGCCACAGTCTGAAGGGCCTGGGTAAGACCCGCAACTATTTGTTGCATCTCATCCTAGTTGACACGGTGAGCCATTGAGAGAATAAGGTACCTGATGAAAGGGAATGATTTGTTAATTCCTATGGAATTAAAGGGAGTTAACTTAGAGATAAGTTCTAAATAACTATCTCATCCCGTCTGTTGCATCCCATAGTTCGTGCTTGGTTTCAATGATATCAAAACGATTGTGTTTATATGTGTACGTGTTTCATTGAGCAACATGTTGTATATCTTGATTTTATGAGTTGAAAGATGGAGTCAATGGTTACTCTTGAAAGCCATGTGAACTCTCGGTGTTTAAGGAACTAATGTTATATTTATGTTGGTTTGTAGGAACACAACTTCATGGCTGATACTTGGAATCTTAAGGAGTCCATCAATGAAGCTCTTCTTTTTAAAGGGAGTTAACTCTGTTCATGTTTAAAGTTATGTGAATGATTTGTATTTAAGGATCTCATGCCTTGAATATTTTGATTTGCAGGATCAAAATCCATGCTTCATGTTTGGAACTCAAAGGAGTGCGTCAATGAAGATCTTATTGAAAAAAGGGGGTTGCTTCTCTCATTGCATTGCAATGATTCTTCTACATTTCATTCATTTCATCTAATAGCCTTCAACGTCTTGGTTGGATATTTTCATGCATTTTCTTCATAATATTTTTGGGCTTGAAATATTCATACAAGACTTCATGAAAGTTGGTTCCATATTGCTCATGTATTGGATGAATGATTGGCCATGTGTACTTTGCTCTAAAAGCTTGAGTTAATGACTTCTGTATGAAAGAATTGCATGAAGATGGCTTTTCTGGAGATGACTTCTTTTGGGTCTTAATTTATGAGATTGTGTTCACTGAACACACATTTCTAATTGATTGATAGTGACATATCATTCATAGAGTTATTGTGATTTCAATATGTGCATGAATTTGTGAAACATACTTGGAAGAATGCACATGCCCTGTACTCATGAGAAAGTATGTTTGCATGATTGGTATATACTGATGTGTGAGATGCATGTGAAGATAATGTTCCTCTTAGGATAATGCCTCATGAATGTTAGCTCTTAATCAACAAGAATACCATTTGAATGAATGTGGTTCCATGATATTATGCATGCTTTGCATTTGGCATATTTGTTAACACTTGTGTGATGAAGCATTTTGATGTTGAAGATTTGGTTGATTCAAGAATATGATTGAATGGTTGAGCTTCCATATTATTATAGTTGATTGAATGATAGATTAATGCTTATCATTTCAAAACCTTGTCATTTGGTCAAATATATTTTTGCTAAGTGATTTGAAAAGCAAAACGCATGTTTGAATAGGTTCAATGATGTATTTCATTGTGAACATGTTCATAGTGTTAATGCATAACTCATATATTTTGATTCTCAACTAACCTCTTGGTTTATCATGTTTTTCAGGATGCAAAATCATTGTTGATCTTCATGGGATTATGGAAATTTTTAATCAATTATTTCCTTTGATTTGATGGAGGTTTTAGTTGTTTTTCAAACTCAAACTATCTTATAGTCTTCACCATTTTCAATCCCACCGTTGGATCTCCCCATAAAAATTATATGTTGTAGCTCTGCGAGTCCTCTTTCCAACGCCTCTAGTCTCGCTTCGATCGGAGTTCGGAGCTAGGAGAAATAATTCTTGCCGCCGGAGCGCGCAGTGCTATTTTTTTATGTAACCTGCCTGAAAGGGTCGACCCCAGGGGTCGACCCCAAGGGTCGACCCCAAGGGTCGACCCCTGTAACACAAGGTGCTGTTTTGTGTTTTCCAGCAACCTGTTACCCGATGGTCGACCCCAAGGGTCGACCCCTTCCGGACGGGACTTCCGAAAGTGTTTAAAACCCTTTGAAAAGCCTTTCAAATATTACCATACTACCCCCTATTAGTTTCTATTGTTATTAAGGTGTTTTTAACATGTATTAGGAGGGTTTTATGAGTCTTTTCCCCACCCCTTGAGTTGCTTATATAAGAGTTACGAATTTGGGAAGTGGTTAACCCTAATGCTCATTTGCTCTTTCGTATAGGTGAAGAAAAAGAGGAGAACGTGCTGGAGCTCTTCCAAGGAGGATATCATCTACTTTCGTGAAGATCTGGAGATCGTGGAAGAAGAAGAAAAGGTGCGGATCGAAGAGAGGATCAAGAAGACGTAAGGATCGTCTTCATCCGGCTTCCCTCCAACTCGTGGTTCAAGGAACATCATCAACCGACCTTGAAGAACAAAGGGGGATCACTTCCATGTCTTCTATCAGTTCTTTGTGATGTATTCTATGATCTATATTTTGGGTTTGAGCATGCCTGAATATTTGTGTTCATTTTCTGAACATTAGAGATATTTGTGTGTGTGACCGGTTGTGTATACGGTCATGTTTGATCACCTTCGTGCGATCGTGTTTATGTCTTTGTGCTGCGGTTGTTGCAGCGTGTGTGTGTTGTGATCCGGTCGTCGGATCGTGTGTGTGTGTGTGTGTGTTGTGATCCGGTCGTCGGATCGTGTGTTGTGTTTGTGATCCGGTCGTCGGATCGTGTGGGAGACTTCGTCTCCGTCTGTGTGTGTGTTGGGGTGTGTCCCCGTGTGTGTTTGGAGCGTCGTCTCCGTTTGGGGATTTATCCCCGAGTGAAGCCTCACCGAGTTTGGTGAGGGGTGGACGTAGGGAACCCGTCGTGGTCCCGAACCACCTTAAAAATTCCGTGTCTTGTGGTTTGCTTTTGTGGATACGTGCTTAACTGTTTATATTGGTTGAATGTTCGTGTGTGAACGGTGAGATCGAGAGAACCTAGTTATCGTGTTTAGCTAATTCCTCAATCTTATCAATCTTGTTAATTCCGTTGTGCGCTAGTTTGTGTATTTTAATTGGACATAGTTTTAGTAGAAGGATCTATTCACCCCCCCTCTAGATCCATGTTCTTGCACTACGGGACCCAACAAATTGGTATCAGAGCGAGGCTCTGCAGTCCCTAGATCTCACGATCTACAGAGTGATCCTAGTGCATTCTATAATCATGAATTTTTCTGTTGAACACATGTCGATGAACTGCCTTCCTATTCTTAATGGTTCTGATGTTACTTCATGGATAGGTAAAATGTGTAGACTGATCAATTCAATTAATCCTAATCTTTGGAAGTTAATTTATGATGGTCCTCACATATTACCTTTAGATGAGACCAAGTGGTCTAGTCAAGATAAATTGAAGAACCATGAAAATGTCATTGTCTTAAGTTTATTGAAAAGTGCCATTGATACTCATATGTTTCCATTTGTTTCTTCTTGTAGAACGGCGAAGGAGCTTATGGATCAGTTGATCAAAGCTCAAGAGATGGAAGGGCAAAAAGGCTTCATGGCCGACGATGCTGATCAATGCCGTGGTGAAAATGTTGATGAGGTAAACTCTGAAAATGAAGAACTCTCTAATGAGGAATGGCAAATGGCATATGTTACGTTGTATGATAGATGCAAGAAACTCAAATCTGAAAATAAAAACTTGAAAAGGAAGATTAATGAGAATGTGCATGATAATCCTTCCTGTGAAAATTGCAAAACTTTGGAGTCAAAGATTGAGAACCTAGAATATGAAAAAGAACTTCTAGAATCCAAAGTTGAATTATTTTCAGATGAGATGTCTTGTATGAATGAGGAACTTGAGATGTTTAGAAAATCTAATACTGCTCTTGAAATTGATATTGATTCCCATGATTTGCTTGATCAAAATAAACACTTGTTGTCTAAGATTTCATTGCTTGAAGAAACACAAAAACATCTTAAAAGCAAGCTAGCATCTCTTTCTGATGATGATAAAATGTTTGATAAATTACTTGACAATGAAATTGACAACAAGAGGATCATGATTGAAAATGAGGAACTCAAAAAGCATAATGGTACTATGCTAATTCAGATTTCTCTACTTGAAAGTAGGTTGAAAAGCTCTGATAAACTTGAAAAGTAAAATGCTTTGTTGAAATCTGAAAATGAACAAATGCTTGCTAAGATTTCAAAACTTGTTGAAACTGAGAAAGTCTTTGAGAAATTGACTGAAAAACTACATTCCATGAATGTTGAAAATAAAGAACTCAAGGATGAAAATGAAAGCTTCAAATCTGTGAATTACTTGTTGAATGAGAAAGTTTGTGCATGTGAAGAAGAAATCACGAGTGCCGAATTGCATGTTTCTGCTCTTGAAGAAGAAGTGCAAAGCTTAAAAGATGATTTGTCTAGATTTGTCAAAGGGAAGGAGAACTTAGACACATTGCTAGGTGTTAAAGTGAACTTTCAAAAAGAGGGTCTTGGTTACATTCCGGTGAACAAAAAATCTTTTGAATCAAAAATAAAAACCTCTTTTGTTCATGTCTCCAACATTCCTAGCACCTCCAAAACACCTCCTCCCGTTGCTCAAGTGAAAATTTCTGAAAATGATTTTGATAAAAAGAAAAATCTTAAGAAAAAGCCTTCCATGTCAAATAGATCTCAAAAATCAAAGTTCAATGTTGAATGCTTCTATTGTGGCATGTTTGGTCATGTGATGGATGATTGTATTGTCATGAAAGAGGATGACAAACTTGCATGAAAAAAGAAAAATGTCTCATGCTTTTATTGTCACAAACTTGGCCATGTCATGGATGATTGCTTTGTGAAACAAAATGATGATCGTGCCATGAATGCTAAGTTTAACCTTCAAAGAAAATTCAGAAATGAACATGCTTCCCATACTAAAAGGTTTACATCCCATAAGAGAAACTTGTTCATAAACACTCATGCAAATAATGGAAAATCATTCCGTAGACGCACATCTCCTTGTTGCTTTCATTGTGGGAAGTACGGACATCTTATGAAAGAGTGTTGGCTTTTGAAAACAGAAAACTTCCATGCTTCTAGAATGCATGCTAGGTCTAATTTTGTTAAATCTAGACCTTTTGAAAATAGAAGATGGAATGGACTTGTAACTTCCTTTACTCCAAAAAGGAAGTCTTTTGGTAAAACTACTTTTCCTCAATGCCGTTATTGTGGAAACCATGGACATATCATTGAGAATTGCAGGATCATGAAGAATGATGATGTTGTAGCAATGAAAAGGAAGAAAGCATTTGGTGGCAATGCTACCAACCTCCAGGGACCCAAAAAGGCTTAGGTGCCCAAATCTGTTGAATGAATTATTTTGGATGCAAGTGTGCCTTGAGGTAAATAAATAATGAAAGGGGTTCCAATAAAGGGAACAAGGCACACTCATATGGTAAAACCCCAACTTTGCTTCTTCACTGTCAAATTTGATGATTTTGATGTTTTGGAATAAGATCTTGGTGTGTTCTCATGTTTTGCTCTAATATATGTCTTCAATGGATGAATATTTGGTATATCAAATGGTGGTTAGAGAAGGTTGGACTACGTTCAACTGGATACTTCCACTAAGCGTGATGGTGGTCTTCGGACCTATGTTCTCCGTCTAGTACCAAAATTCAGAAGTTGAATTATATGGCTTATAAGGAATCTTGTGTTGTGAATGAAATCAATTTACCTTTGATTTGAATAGCTTTCAAATTGAATCTTAAAAACTCTCTTGTTTCATAAGGTAAAATTCTCTGAGCTATGGACTTGCTTGATCAAATGCAACAATTGATATTGAATGTTGACCATGGCTCAGTTTAAAGCTCATTGACCATATGTGATTGATTTGCCAAATTGATAAGTTGTTTGACATGTTCAGAAATCTACTCTTGATAATAGTTGTTCAAACACTTATCTTTCTCATTTGCTAAATTTTGTGTGAAATCTGTTGGAAACTCGGTTATTTGCATATTCACACATGCAGGGCGTATCATGTTTAAACTGAAGCTTATGTCTCATGAAATATTATTTTTGAATGATCATGGTTGAACATTTGGGTTCTAAGGGACATGACTTTTCATGATGAAATCTGAAATAAAATGCTCATGATTCAGTGCCAAAATCATTGAAAATCCATCTCATGCATTCACATGGTTCATGCTTTTCTTATATGTTCAAGTCATTACAAAAAACTGAAAACTTACATAAAAAGAATCCATTGGCATCTTTGCATATCATTCATATACTATGCATATAAAATGACAAAAAGATGCATATTGCATATTCATGCATATAGAGCATATGTATATATTTCATGATAATCGCATATCTTGACTCATGAATGCTTGCATGAATATTTTCATCAATCCTTGCATGCTTGTAAGTATTTACCCTATGAAACCAATTCTTGATCTTTCTAAGACCTCACCTCCTTGATAAATAACAATACAGTGATTTATTCATATGTGATACATGTCATATATTAAGGGGGAGGATTTATTTCCGACCATGCATACTTTTAGGGGGAGTCATAGCCGTGTCTTGTCAAATTTATTTTATACATGCAAAATAAAAATTTACCCTCACACTCTTGCACATAATGAATTTAATGAATTTCATTGATAAGGATTTAAGAAATTCCTTCCAACACTTTAAAGGGAACTTGAATCTCTACATCGACATTAAAGAGTAATCGTGAGGAAAAAGCTGCCTACCCCACAAAAATTCAATAAGTGGAATGTGGATCCGAGTAACCGGGAATCCCCCCTGAAACAAAGGAGGAAACTCATGTCAAAAGGAGAAACAAAAATCCATATGTGTGACGAATCCAAGTAGCCGGGAATCCCCATTGAGACATATGAGGAAACTCGCGCCGAAAGGTGAAGTCTATTAAAAGAAACAAAATCGGGGTTGTGCGAAGCTACCGAAAGTCGAGAATCTAAAGTGAAAGTGTAGAGAGGAGATTACCTTCTAGTGTTCTTTAGAAAATCTGAAAATCCATATGTTTTGAAGCTCATTAGTCATTGCCTCACATTTCACATGGGCATTTTTGTGATGTATGTATCTTATGAATTTGCCTACATTCATGGTTTATGTAGTACTCCTAGTTATGTATGCACAAATCTCTTAGTTATGCTTCATGCCTTACATTCTTGAATATGAATCACAGGCTCTTTCGTTAACCCGTGCCTCATATAGGGGGAGTTACTATATGTACTATATGTGTGTATGACGATTGTGCTTATGTGCTTGCATGTTCATGCATTCCCCTTGAGTCTAATTCTGAGCATAAACCTTACTTTTGAAAGATAGAAATCATCATGTGCATAATTTTATAACTTGCATGATTAGCATTCACATAGTGCATATTAAGTGCTAATTTGCATATTTGCATATTTGACATTTTCAGTATGCATATAGGTCATTCATGATATCATCTTGCTCAAATCCATCCTTTTCACCTATTGGCCCAATTCATTTTGAAATGCATATTCTGAACACTCCATGTTGCTTAAATGCCAAAATGAGTTCAACCAACAAATGGTATCATGATCCACAAATGCTATCTTTGAGGCTCTCTCTCTTCGAGAATTGACGTTGCCTATGTTTGTGCCTTTATCTTGATCACACACTTGGTATCATATATTTGAGCCTCTATCTTGTTCATGTTATGTCATATGCTCCCTTGTCTTTTTGTAGATGACAAAAAGGGGGAGAATGATTGGTGTGTACTAAATGGTGTATGAATGTTGTTGTCTTAGGGAGTCTTGGGGAGAATGTGTATGCTCAATGTTTGCACATATTTTCAACACATGTTTTCAAAATCTGTATTATCACACACATCGTTTTGTCATCATCAAAAAGGGGGAGATTGTTGCATCCCATAGTTCGTGCTTGGTTTTAATGATATCAAAACGATTGTGTTTATGTGTTTACGTGTTTCATTGAGCAACATGTTGTATATCTTGATTTTATGAGTTGAAAGATGGAGTCAATTGTTACTCTTGAAAGCTATGTGAACTCTCGGTGTTTAAGGAACTAATGTTATATTTATGTTGGTTTGTAGGAACACAACTTCATGGCTGATACTTGGAATCTTAAGGAGTAAATCAATGAAGCTCTTCTTTTTAAAGGGAGTTAACTCTGTTCATGTTTAAAGTTATGTGAATGATTTGTATTTAAGGATCTCATGCCTTGAATATTTTGATGTGCAGGATCAAAATCCATGCTTCATGTTTGGAACTCAAAGGAGTGCGTCAATGAAGATCTTATTGAAAAAAGGGGGTTGCTTCTCTCATTGCATTGCAATGATTCTTCTACATTTCATTCATTTCATCTAATAGCCTTCAACGTCTTGGTTGGATATTTTCATGCATTTTCTTCATAATATTTTTGGGCTTGAAATATTCATACAAGACTTCATGAAAGTTGGTTCCATATTGCTCATGTATTGGATGAATGATTGGCCATGTGTACTTTGCTCTAAAAGCTTGAGTTAATGACTTCTGTATGAAAGAATTGCATGAAGATGGCTTTTCTGGAGATGACTTCTTTTGGGTCTTAATTTATGAGATTGTGTTCACTGAACACACATTTCTAATTGATTGATAGTGACATATCATTCATAGAGTTATTGTGATTTCAATATGTGCATGAATTTGTGAAACATACTTGGAAGAATGCACATGCCCTGTACTCATGAGAAAGCATGTTTGCATGATTGGTATATACTGATGTGTGAGATGCATGTGAAGATAATGTTCCTCTTAGGATAATGCCTCATGAATGTTAGCTCTTAATCAACAAGAATACCATTTGAATGAATGTGGTTCCATGATATTATGCATGCTTTGCATTTGGCATATTTGTTAACACTTGTGTGATGAAGCATTTTGATGTTGAAGATTTAGTTGATTCAAGAATATGATTGAATGGTTGAGCTTCCATATTATTATAGTTGATTAAATGATAGATTAATGCTTATCATTTCAAAACCTTGTCATTTGGTCAAATATATTTTTGCTAAGTGATTTGAAAAGCAAAACGCATGTTTGAATAGGTTCAATGATGTATTTCATTGTGAACATGTTCATAGTGTTAATGCATAACTCATATATTTTGATTCTCAACTAACCTCTTGGTTTATCATGTTTTTCAGGATGCAAAATCATTGTTGATCTTCATGGGATTATGGTAACATTTAATCAATTATTTCCCTTTGGTTTGATGGAGGTTTTAGTTGTTTTTCAAACTCAAACTGTCTTACAGTCTTCACCATTTTCAATCCCACCGTTGGATCTCCCCATAAACATTATATGTTGTAGCTCTGCGAGTCCTCTTTCCAACGCCTCTAGTCTCGCTTCGATCGGAGTTCGGAGCTAGGAGAAATAATTCTTGCCGCCGGAGCGCGCAGTGCTGTTTTTTTATGTAACCTGCCTGAAAGGGTCGACCCCAGGGGTCGACCCCAAGGGTCGACCCCAAGGGTCGACCCCTGTAACACAAGGTGTTGTTTTGTGTTTTCCAGCAACCTGTTGCCCGAGGGTCGACCCCAAGGGTCGACCCCTTCCGGACGGGACTTCCGAAAGTGTTTAAAACCCTTTGAAAAGCCTTTCAAACATTACCATACTACCCCCTATTAGTTTCTATTGTTATTAAGGTGTTTTTAACATGTATTAGGAGGGTTTTATGAGTCTTTTCCCCACCCCTTGAGTTGCTTATATAAGAGTTACGAATTTGGGAAGTGGTTAACCCTAATGCTCATTTGCTCTTTCGTATAGGTGAAGAAAAAGAGGAGAACGTGCTGGAGCTCTTCCAAGGAGGATATCATCTACTTTCGTGAAGATCTGGAGATCGTGGAAGAAGAAGAAAAGGTGCGGATCGAAGAGAGGATCAAGAAGACGTAAGGATCGTCTTCATCCGGCTTCCCTCCAACTCGTGGTTCAAGGAACATCATCAACCGACCTTGAAGAACAAAGGGGGATCACTTCCATGTCTTCTATCAGTTCTTTGTGATGTATTCTATGATCTATATTTTGGGTTTGAGCATGCCTGAATATTTGTGTTCATTTTTTGAACATTAGAGATATTTGTGTGTGTGACCGGTTGTGTATACGGTCATGTTTGATCGCCTTCGTGCGATCGTGTTTATGTCTTTGTGCTGCGGTTGTTGCAGCGTGTGTGTGTTGTGATCCGATCGTCGGATCGTGTGTGTGTGTGTGTGTGTTGTGATCCGGTCGTCGGATCGTGTGTTGTGTTTGTGATCCGGTCGTCGGATCGTGTGGGAGACTTCATCTCCGTCTGTGTGTGTGTTGGGGTGTGTCCCCGTGTGTGTGCGGGCGTCATCCCGTGTGTGTTTGGAGCGTCGTCTCCGTTTGGGGATTTATCCCCGAGTGAAGCCTCACCGAGTTTGGTGAGGGGTGGACGTAGGGAACCCGTCGTGGTCCCGAACCACCTTAAAAATTCCGTGTCTTGTGGTTTGCTTTTGTGGATACGTGCTTAACTATTTATATTGGTTGAATGTTCGTGTGTGAACGGTGAGATCGAGAGAACCTAGTTATCATGTTTAGCTAATTCCTCAATCTTATCAATCTTGTTAATTCCGCTGTGCGCTAGTTTGTGTATTTTAATTGGACATAGTTTTAGTAGAAGGATCTATTCACCCCCCCTCTAGATCCGTGTTCTTGCACTACGGGACCCAACACCGTCTCTACCCGAATCTCACATAGGTGGGAAATTCTTTCCTTAGTTCATAGGTGTGGATCCTTAAACCTTGGACTTAGTATATGACATGACATTTTCCTAGGACGTACTTATGACTAGGCTCTGATACCACTTTAACTGTCACGCCACGAGATATAAGTGTTGGATATTGTGTTTTGATGATGACAAACACTATGAGTCATATGTATGATGTCATATGTGTTTTATAATTCCATATGTGCTTATTGCATACAACATGGGTTTTTGTTACATACAGTGTGTGTTGCATACAATGCTCATATTGCTGTATAGATGAATTACATGGAATGAATTGCTGCACATGTGCATGTTTGTGAATGTCTCTGTACAAGTCTTGCATAGAGACTGGTACAACCATTCATATGTGTCACTGCACCTCACGCGTACACTAAGTCAGTGCTAGTTCAAGTCTTGGCTTTCATAAGTCCATGCAAACCTTCTCCTTCTTGCTCACATGAACTCGGTGCAAGCTTTGTCTTGAGCATCTGAAGGACCGTGAACATATAGGAGCTTGGTGCAAACACTGTGTAGGTCAATGCATGTAGCAAGGTCAGTGCATTGTAAGGGTGTGTGCAATCACTGTTTTGAGGTTAGTGCAAACTTTGACTCAGTGCATACTTTCACTTACTCATATAGAGGTCGGTGTAAGTTTGCCTCGGTTCATCTTTTTCTAACGCATATAGGAGGTGCGTCTTACTGTGCGCCTCACATGTGGCCTAGTGTCGGTGCATATTTTGTTTATGGCTTTGCACTCGGTGCACATTTCCCAGTTCGTGCATTCAGTATTCATATACTTGGTGCAATGTCGTTTGTCTTCCTTGCACCTGAACCCTGTGCATTCACTATTTATAAACTCGGTGCAATGTTTGGTTAACATGTATAGATAATCTCTACTCTTCACTGTAGCGAGATATGTAAGGGTTAGCGCATCTCTTGTTCATTCATACTTCATAGTCGATGCACACACTGTAGCAGGTCAGTGCAAAATTTGCATCATGCGTATATATAAGTCTATGCATACTTTCCTATATGTACATCAAAGTCTATGCATACTTTGTATATACCATATTAAGTCAGTGCAAACATTGTTCTATACCATATAAGATGTCTAATGAAATATTCTCTTAACTGACAGGATAAAGTGATCTCGTGAGCTCGAACTAAGAAGGCACGTGTTCCTAGAATGCTGGAAGCTGGCACGTGATCCAAGATAATGAGTGAACCAGTGATCCTGACACGTGGACAGATGAGGACCAGATCGTGACACATGGCTGAGAGAGTTCTGGAAGCATTTGGGCGGGAGTGTCCCCTCCACACGCCTAATGTGTGAGCACGTGAGTCCGAGACTGAAGTCATATATAAACCCTTTCTCTGAAGAGATTAATAGAGATGAAGAAAGGAGAAGAGAAAGAGAGGTCATGAAAAGAGGATTGAAGAAGAAAAAGAGAGAGCCTTGAGAAGGGTTTCGAAGAGGGAGAGTAGCAGAAGAAGAGAGTCTTAGAGAAAAGAGAAGAGGAGAGTTGAGCAAGAAGATCAGAGAATTTGAAGAGTGATCTGAAGAGAGAAAGTAGAGTATCATGAGCTAAGTGGAAAAAAGAGAATAGAGAGGTTGCTGTTTGTGAAGCAAAGGAAGAAGAAGAAGAGGGATTCCTGTTAGGATTACCTACAGCTTGTTCGTGGTGCTAGATCAGATCCAACCCACGGTGCTCCTAGTGACCTACATTTAATTGTGCTTTCTTTGTCTAGTTTTCAGTTGCTAGTTCATCTAAGTTTCTTTCATTTTCGTGAATCCTTGTGAGAAGCTGTGAATCAGCGGAATTGAAGCTGTGTATCAGTGGATGGCAAGCTGTGTCGCCCAACGGATGGCAAGCTGTGAGGCCCAACTGATGTAGGCAAGCTGTGAGGCCCAACTGATGTAGGCAAGCTGTGAGGCCCAACTGATGTAGGCAAGCTGTGAAGCCCAGCGGTTCAAGCTGTGCGACAGCGGGAAGCCACACTCTGGTTAGAGTGTGGGGTGGACGTAGATCTCGGGTTTGAGATCGAACCACCTGAAAATCTTCTGTTCATCGTGGTTTGATTGCCTTGTCTGATCCACTAGATGTATGCTTAGGCTCGACCTATAGTTCCCAACTAGTGGGTATGTAGTTTGCACACTGAGCATTTGATTCAGATCTCAAGAGAGAGAGCCATTTTGACTAGGTTTACTTGAGCACCGATCGTATACATTTGATTTTCTCTAATTGAAGTTCAGTGTGTGCTCTCATCCCTACAGTTGTTTTCTTTAATTCCGCATATCTGTTTGATCTAAGTTTTAATTGAGCAAAGGTTTTAGGAGGGACTCATTCACCCCCCCTCTGAATCCGGTCCTAGCATCTTATCAATTGGTATCAGAGCGGTTTGCTGTCTTAACGGATCCAACGATCCTCAGTAGATCATGCAACCTCTTTGGTGCATTTCTGAGCATACCTATTCCACGCACTGAATTGCTTGCTGATTTGTATAAATGGCTCATCCACCAGTTTTCGATGGCTCAGATTTTAATTCGTGGCTTAGCAGCCTACGTAGCTTTGTTATATCTGTTGATACTGATCTGTGGAAATTAATTTCACACGGTCCACACAGATTACCAAAGAACAAGTCCAAATGGACTGACATTCATAAATCAATGTGTGGTAAAAATTAAAGAGCTTTAGATATAATCAAAGTAGCTACTGACAAGGCCCTCCACTCATGTTTTGATGACTACAGTTCTGCTAAGAACATACTGGACAAGTTGAAGCTAGCCCAAAGGAGAGGGAAGGATAGATGCATGATGGCAAATGGAAGCAATCAAAGTAGTCATGAGAGTGAAAGTGACAGTCAGGTAAATCTCTTTCAGAACTATACTCTAGATGACTGGGAGGATGCATATGCCGATTTATTAGAGTCACATGCGAGGTTAAGAAAATAGTATAAAAAATTGAAAAAGGGTACTGGGTTAGATAGTTCAAGCTCTTCTTGTGAAAAATGTCTTGAGTTGAAACAATCTCATGATGGGTGCTTTTCTGATATTCAAATGCTTAAAGACCAAATTGGGTTGTTGAAAATTGAAAATCAAGAACTTGCAAATAAGAATTCTGAACTTGCAGAAAAACTTAGCTCAACTAATGATGGTCAGATTCTCATTAGCAATCATGTTCAGAATGAAAAACTGTTGAAAAATCTTGAAAGTGTTAACTCTGATCTAAACAAGCTGGAATCTGAAAATGAATCTCTCAGGAAATCTGTTAATGAAAATGAAGAGAAACTTAGAAAGATAGCACAAGAGAAAAATATGCTTGCTGAACAAATTGATGCTGTTAAGTCAGTGAACACTCCGTTACAGAAAACTGTTGAAAAACAACAAAAAGATCTAAAAGAATTCAAAATTAGAAGGTCACAGGAGGCGAATCCAGAGGATCAAATTCTTCTTAATGAGTTAATTCAGAATGATGTTCTGATAAAGGAAAATGAGAAGTTGAAATTGTTAAACACTGCTATATCTGAAAAACTTCTTGCTCTAGAGAGAGGAAAGTCTGATTACATAGAAGAGACTGATAAATTGAGCTATCTGGAATAGGAAGTTGAGAAATATAAAACTGCTAACATGGTGCTAAGTGAATGCGTTAATTGTAGTGAGCAAGAGATTGCCAGTTATGAGTTACACATTGCCTCTCTAGAAAATGAAATACAGAACTTGAGTAACTCTCTGTCAAAATTTGTTGATGGTCAAGAAAACTTGAATAGGTTGTTAGGAGTCAAGGTAAATCGTCAAAAGGAAGGGTTGGGCTACAAGCCAATTAATAAGAAATCTTTTGAAAATAAACTAATGACATCCTTTGTAAAAGCATCAAATGCTGTCACCACCTTTGTCAAAGCTTCTAGTGTAGCCACCACTTCACAAGTGAAACAGCCTGAAAATCAAAAATTGCAAGAACAAAAGGAAGTTCAGAAACTGAATAATGAAACTGAGGGAAAGAATTTTGGAAAGTCTACCATTGAAAACAAGAGCTCTTATGCAACACCCCATGCTTCAAAACAAAGCTATGTTTCTTGTTTCTACTATGGGAAGTATGGACACATCATGCATGATTGTGTCCTAATGAAAAATGATGACATGAATGTTATTAGAAGGCATGCTAGGAATTATCATGCAAAGAAAATTTCTTGTCGTCACTATGGTAAATTAGGACACACAACTGTGTTGTGCCCCTGTGATTTTGATGATGGTTTTAATGGTGGTTTTGATGATTGGCCTTTGAAGTGAGTTATTCACTGTGAGTCATCTTGCTGTGTGTCATCATGCTATTATTCAGTCATTCTCTGATCATAATGCTTTCTTTTATATGCACGATAAATTCATGTTTTATCATGTAAATGTATGGAGTTCATAGGGCTGTCAGATAACATGTTCTACTTAATTCTATCTACACTCTGTCTGCACAGTCTCCACAGCAGTGCGTCAACTCCTTGAGCTGATGCGTCAACTCTTCAGTTCAATCTCTCAAGTCTATACACTCCATGCCTATTCAAGTCTATACATCGGTTTGATTCAAAGTCTGTACACTGCTTCACTTCGTCAAAGTCCATACATCCTCAGCTGAACCCCATGTCTGTACAATGGCCTCAATCTTCATCTATCTACACTCTGTTTGGATAGTATGGATAGTGGTAGGTCGACCCACCCTTGCTGATGCGTCGACCCATCAGAACATTGTTCTTTATAGTAAGCCCACACATTGGTCTTCTTGACTCAAAGTCTATACATCCGGAAAGGGGCCAAGTCTATACAGTCTCACGCTCAAATCCTTCAAAGTCCATACATTGGACTGTAGCATCCACTGTTCATGCCTT
Source organism: Amorphophallus konjac (assembly GCA_022559845.1). Classification (NCBI taxonomy): domain Eukaryota; kingdom Viridiplantae; phylum Streptophyta; class Magnoliopsida; order Alismatales; family Araceae; genus Amorphophallus; species Amorphophallus konjac. Next base: position 127,722,496 of record CM040120.1, read on the forward strand.
GGTCCAAGTCTATACAGTGCACTGTGCAGCCTGTTCATGTTCAAGCTTGTTGGTGAAGTCTGTACATCGCTCGCTCCTTCAGCTTTCACCAAGTCTGTACAGCGTGAACAGTTCATCTCAATCCTTCGAAGTCTACACATTCATATGTCTTATAAGTCTACACATTGCCAAAGTATGTGCAGCCCCTACTCTATACAACCGATTGATGTTGTAGTGTTCACCAAGTCTATACATCGCCTTCAGACCTTCAAGTCCATACACTGCTACAGGAACCAAGTCTGTACATCGGCTTCGCATCTGCAAGTCTGTACATTGGAGTCAGTTCACCAAGTCTATACACTGGACTTTGTTTCACCAAGTCTGTACACTCCACATATTTTCTTACGCTTGGCCAAGTCTATACACTCATACCTTTTCCTACGTTTTACTGTCCAAGTCTATACATCGCTAAGTCTGCACATTATCTTCAGCTCAAGCGTTCAAAGCCTAAAGTCTGTACAGCACAAAGTCTACACATTGGCTCAGGGTCGTCAAGTCTATACATCCACAGTGGACGTTCAAGTCTATACATTGGCCCTAACACTCAAAGTCTGTACACTCGCTGCACTGTACAAGTCTATTCATTGGCTCTAACATTCCAAACTCTGTATAGTCACTCCCTCAGCAAGTCTATACACTGGAGTCGTCAGCTGTGAGGACAGCAAGTCTATACACTGGTTTTCATGCATGTTAAACTCCAAGTCTATACAGCCTGCCTCTTCTACTCAGTGTACATACTTATTCATTTACTGTTTCAAAGTCCATACACTCGTTTCTAAGGCAAAGTCTATACACTCGTCTCTGAGCATCAAAGTCTGTACAGCATGTCTGTCTTCATGGGTTCTGTGCTTTTAGTGCGTTGACGCACTTGGCTGACTGCGTAGACGCAATTGTGCGTCTTTCGCTTTCTATCTTGTTCACTGCGTCGACGCTGACACTGGATGCGTTGACGCATTGGCCAGTTGCCAAGGGCGTGAGCATCTCGCTTGAGGAGCTAAGGTGACGCTGCACGATGGAAGCGTTGACGTCTTGGGCTGATGTCCAAAGGTCTTTTAATCAACATCAAGTATGTACAGCATGAAGTCTGTACATTGGTTTTGTCTTGAACAGAACACCTAAGTCTATACATTGCTATGGTTTGCACTGAACTAACTAAGTCTATACACTCTCTACTTACTAAAGTCTGTACACTCACTATTTCATTAAGTCTATACACTCGTTGTTAGCGGCCTGAACTAACTAAGTCTATACAGTCGTCTATGTGTGCCTTACTCGCTGAATGAAGTCTAAACATTACCTTAAGCTGATACTGTCTTCGACTGATTAACTGACAGGTTATTCAACTAATTTTCTGACAGGTTTAATGGATGAGGCCATCAAGACTTGCACGTGATCCTAGAAGCTCAAATCCTGACACGTGGACCACTGAAGCTTGGGCGGGAATCGAAAAGAGCATAAGCCCTAGCTGCCTGCTGCTGGTATATATATGGAGTCTCCTCCATCGGCTGAGTGTGATTGAAAGGCAGAGAGCCATCGAGAAAAGCTGAAGAGCAGAGAGTGCCTCCATGATCGAAAATAGAGAAGCAGAAATAGCAGAAGTACAGAAGTGCTGAGAGTTCGATCCAGCAGAAGAGAAGAGTTGCAGAGAAGAGAAGAGAAGAGACAGAGAGAGCCTGCGAAAGAAGAAGAAAAAGAGTGAAGAAGCAGAAGAGAAAGAGAGAGAGAGAGAGAAGGAGTTCGTAGAGAAGAAATGGGAAAAGCTTGAAGATCTGTCCTCTGGCGTTTGGATCAAATCCAAGCCAGACCTGCTCCCTTGAGAGCTACATTACTTGTATTTCGTTTCCAGCTTTTGGCGCTGTGATTTTTCATCCTTTCTTATTTTCCTTTTTATCTTTCCATCTTTGTACTTCCGATCCTCTGGACTGAGGTCGGGTTCCTCCTGGTGGGTCAGGAGAAGGGAGATCTGATCTCCGGTTGCAAGTAGCTGGGAGCTACTTGTGGGTTCCCTCCGGTTTGGAGGAAGGGAGGATTGGTCCTCCGGTTCTGGGCTTGCGGGTTGCAAGTCCAGGGGTCCCTCCTGGTCTGGAGGAAGAGAGGTCTGCGACCTCTGGTTTCCAAGTGGCTGGGAGTCACTTGGGTGTCCCTCCGGTTTGGAGGAAGAGGGGAGGTTGTTCCCCTGGTCAAGCTTTGTGACAGCAACTGTTTGCAGACTGAGTCTGCTTGGTTCTAGCGTTTGCTAGTGAAGCCTCACTCCGGTTGGGAGTGAGGGGTGGCTGTAGGTCTGGAGGACCGAACCACCTAAAAATCTTTTGAGCAATGGTTTGCTTTGTGTGATTGCTTCCGCTAGATGCTTGGATAGACGCGCTTCATGTGTTTGCTCATAAGTTTAATTGAATTAGTTTTATTCTGTGATTGCGTCTAGCATCTGAGTTTTTATTTGGGCATTATTCATAGAAGGATACATTCACCCCCCTCTGTATCCGGGCCTAGCACCCTAACAGTTGGTATCAGAGCAGGTGTCTGCATACAAGGTCCAGCGACCTGCAGATTCGATCTTGCAGTCTTAGGTGCTAATTTGTTTTTAGTGCATCAATATTCCTGTTGCATTAATCTGTTGTGTTCTCATGGCTCATCCACCAATTTTCAGTGGTACGCATTTTAATGCATGGTTCGCTAGTCTGAAGAATTATATCAAATCTGTGAATTCAGACCTGTGGAAAGTAATTTCACATGGTCCTCATGAACTACCAAAGAAAAAGTCCAAATGGACTGACAGTCACAAGTCTATGCATGAAGAGAATCAGATAGCTATAAATCTAATGAAGGCAGCTACTGATAGAGCCTTTCACTCATGCTTCGTTGATTGCAGTTCTGCTAAAGACATTCTGGATACACTGAAGCGAACTCAGGAGATAGATGTGGACAGCTGCATGATGGCCAACAGAAGAAATCACAGTGGCAGCGATCAAGGCAGTAATCAAACTGAAGAAGATGATGATGATGAGGTAAATCTCTTCGAGAATTTTTCTCTAGAAGATTGGGAGAATGCATATGCTGAATTATTTGAATCTCATGAACTGTTAAGAAAATAGTATAAAAAATTGAAGAAGGGTACTGGTTTAGATAGTTCAAGTTCTCCTTGTAGAAATTGTGTTGAATTGAAAAATATTCATGATGCCTGTATGTCTGATTTTCAAATATTGAAGAAACAAGTTTCATTATTGAAAACTGAAAATCAAGATCATATAAATGTGATATCTGAACTCAAGGAAAAATTCAACTCAGATAATGATAATCAGACTCTTGTTAACTATCATGACCAGTATGAAAAATTACTGAAAAACTTTGAAAGTATGAACTCAGATTTAAACAAGCTGAAATCTGAAAATGATTCTCTGAGAACATCTGCTAATAAAAATGATAAAAAATCTGAGAAACTTGAGCAAGAGAAGAACTTATTTGCTGAAAAACTTGAAGCCATCAAATCTGTGAATGTGGAATTACAGAAAAACATTGAAAAGAAGGAAAAAGATTTGAAGGAATTCAAGGCTGGAAGAAAACTTGAAACTAACTCAGAAGATCAAACTTTGATAAATGAGTTAATTCAGAATGACAAGCTTAAGGAAGAAAATGAGAAATTAAAAATGTTGAACTCCACTATGTCTGAGAGACTGCTAGCCTTAGAAAGAGGAAAAACTGTGTGTGTTGAAGATTCTGATAAACTGAGCAATCTGGAACAGGAAGTTGAAAAATATATAACTGCTAACAAAGTTTTGAATGAAGCTATGAATTACTGTGAGCAAGAGATTGCCAGTTATGGGCTACATATTTCCTCTTTAGAAAATGAAATTCAGGATTTGAAAGTTTCCTTGTCTAAATTTATTGATGGGCAGAAAAACCTAGACAAGCTACTAGGTATAAAAATTAACCCTAGGAAGGAAGGGCTGGGCTACAATAAGATAAACAAGAAGGAACTTCAGAACAAAGTTATGACATCTTTTGTAAGTGGTTCAGATGTAGCCACCACCTCTAAAGACAAACAGCCCATTGCTCAGAAAATGTTGGGAGCAAAGGATAATTTTAAGAAAGAGGGACTGGGCTATAGTCCAGTCATGAGGAAGGTTGATGGAGCCAACCTGAAAACTGTCTTTGTCAAATCTTCTGAACATGAAAAGCCTTCTACTTCATCTCCAATTCAGTACAAGGCTAAGAAAACAGGATAAAAATCAGAAAGACTGTAAATCAGAAAATAAATGAAAAGGGTTCATCAGTGCATGTTGATCACAGTCCTCACACACACTCACATGCATCTAAAAGAAAATGTCATGCCACTACTGTCATAGATTTGGACATTTAATGCATGAGTGTGAATTAAACGAACTGGATGATTTGAATGCTGAAATGATGAATGCTAGGAAATATCATGATAAAAAACCTGCTGTTCATTCAAAGAAAAGTGAATGCTCTCATTGTGGTAGATTAGGCCACACCTTTGCTCAATGTTGGTTTGCTAATGGAAAGAAAAAACCACTCTCACATCATGCTAAATCTTATGCTAACCAACATGCTTTTAATATAAACAAAACTACTTCTCTGAACCAACATGTCAAATGTTTTAATTGTAACAAGCTTGGGCACAATGCCACTGAATGTTGGGCAAGTTCTTTTAGAAGAAAGTCCCCTTTCTGCTCCCATTGTGGGAAGCATGGCCATGCAGTCAAGGACTGCTGGCATGTCCAGGGTAGGAATAGAAATTCCAAAGAATTTGGTAGGAACAAACTTGTTTTTAAAAGAATTCCTGTTTGCTCAAATTACAGAAGACCAGACCACCAAGTTGCTGCTTGCAGGGTAGCTGGTCATGAAAAGAAAAAATTTCATAATAATAACAGAAACCCTCATGCTCACTCTTATAATGCTCAAGTTCATGCTAGTATACATAAGAGGAACATGAAACCTACTAGTTCATGCCACTATTGTGGGCTGTCTGGGCATTCAATGCATAACTGTTTTATCATAAACTCTGATGACTATTTGGCACAGAAAAAGATGCAGGCAGTCCCAAAAGGGGCTAATTACTATGCAAGACCCAAGACCACTTGGGTTCCTGCTAGTGGAAAATAGGAAGGTGCCTAGCAGGTGTGCCTTGGATGGAATAAAGGGGTAATGATCCAAGGCACTCAAGAATGAAAAATCCCATTCTCACACTTTTCAGGTAATCTCTCTGCATTTCCCATTTTGAAACTCATTGCATTTCTGGTTTGATGTATTCTTGCATATCATGTTCTTAGTTTCATCTAGTGCATGCATATTAAATCTGTTCTTGCATATTCATTCATCATCTGCCAGTTGCATTATTTTCTGATCATGCACTCTGAAATTTCTGAAAATCTGAACTGAATGTGAATTTGTTTGAAATTTGTGTGTTGCAATAGCTCACTGAACATTCTAAATTGCATATAGGACTGCATGTTGAATTATCATGCATGACCTCAATGGTATATAAATGGTAAGGTACCAAAAGGCAGGGAAGTCTGTCTGGAGGTTCTTACTATGTGTGAGGTGGTCTTTTAGACCAAGTGCTCCGCCTAGTACCATGGGTCACTTTACTGGTTAGGACAGTTTGAATGTGCATGAATCAAAATCATATGTTCAGTGTCTCATGGCAAACATTGTATGTTTTCAGGGGGAGTTAATTGCATGTCCTTGCATAGCATTCAGTGTTGAGTTTTTACATACATATAGTGCATTGCATTTCCTTAAACTGAAAATGCCAAAAAGATTGTCTGAATGCATGTTGTCAGGGGGAGTCAATGCATTGCATATAGGTTGTCAAATGCATACATTTGTCAGAATTCATTGCATATCCCTTCTTATCATTTTTGTTGACAAACCTTGATCATATTCGGAAAACACTAAGCTTCAAAATCTCTCCTATCAATTGGTATCATTTGGCTTCAGATTTCTATCAGTCTTTCATGAAGATTTCAATGGGACTATCTCGATCATAAATCTGAAAATTCTTGAACTAGAAATCTTCTATTATACATTTTTATGAATGACTGAAATAACTCATGTGGTTTAAGTTTAATGTATTCAATGAGTTTGGCTTTAAAATCTCTTAAAAATATTTGAAGCATGTTTAATAAACCTTAACCATCTGTTTCATGCTGTGTCTTGTAAAATCTTCTGAAATCTCCATTATTGAATACATGACTTTATTTGGTTAAGTACATAAAATTGTTATTGATTTGAAGTAAATGAATTTTTCTGAAATATCTAAAGGGTATTTTCTGTCAGAGCAATGACCTTGGTCACTGAGAAACACATGTCCAAAGGACTGTGTCATGAGGTACCATAGTTAACTCTGATTAAGAATAATTGAATTTCAGGCAGAGCAATGACATGCACACTGAGAAATACAACTCACTCATCAAGAAATGATTTGCAGTGTGTCATGATGTGTAAATGCTATCTCTGTTCATATAAAGCATGACAGTTAGTCACACTAAGTGCTTAGGGATATTGGCCTCTGATCAAGGTATATCCTCTAGTTACAAGGTGTGCACTGAACTAGAGGGCTCGTAAAATTTGTAGCATGAAAAATTGTCGAACGAATTGAAATATCTGAATATTGATGCTAAAATCAAATTGCTTCAACCCTAGACAAAATCATATGACTTCATAACTGCTTGATTTCAATACTGATGCATGTAATTCCGAAAGAAGTCAATAAATTTGATTGTGTAAGAGAAAGGGAGTTTTATTAAGATAAATATGAGGGCTTGGTTCATTTTTATTAAACCATGGTTTTAGATATCAATACATAATTTTATTGATAAACTCTACATACATCATGTTTAAATCACGCTGTTCAATAAAGCTCATTCATAAGCCCTTATAATGGAAGACTTTGAAAAACTTATGTTTTGGATTTATGAGATTGATATCTCTCTGAAAATCTGACTGAATTTTCTGAGATTGGAGCTTCTTTAAAAATCTGCTAATTGAACCTCTTCTGCTCATTGATCTGAACTTCTTTTTGTTTACCCCTGTGGTCTCCTTCTCATTCATTTCATAAGGTTCCATTTATTGAGGGGGAGCCTCCTTGTCATATGCATCATGCTGCATAGAAGGAGAAGAATTGTGCTCTTGCATTTATATTTCTAGGAGGAGATCTTGCATTCTGGTATCTGCATCTACATTCATACCCCTTCCCATGGTTTATTTTGATTATACCAAAGGGGGAGAATATCATTCAATCATTGCATGCAGGTTCCTTTTGATCATCTCTAACTCATGCTCTTGCTGACACTCTTAAAGGGGGAGAATCATGTTCTTGCAAGGGGGAGAAATTGACTGAATTTTTATACATGCTTTAATTTCTCAAAGTATTTTCTTTTTGATGAAGTCAAAGGGGGAGAATAGTTTGAGTCATCAGACTGACTCACTGTGTAGTGTTACCATCATCAAAAAGGGGGAGATTGTTGTGCCCCTGTGATTTTGATGATAGTTTTAATGGTGGTTTTGATGATTGGCCTTTGAAGTGAGTTATTCACTGTGAGTCATCTTGCTGTGTGTCATCATGCTATTATTCAGTTATTCTCTGATCATAATGCTTTCTTTTATATGCACGATAAATTCATGTTTTATCATGTAAATGTATGGAGTTCATAGGGCTGTCAGATAATATGCTCTACTTAATTCTGTCTACACTCTGTCTGCACAGTCTCCACAACAGTGCGTCAACTCCTTGAGCTGATGCGTCAACTCTTCAGTTCAATCTCTCAAGTCTATACTGTGGATGTGCGTAAATCCCCACACAAAAGAAGTAATATATATATGTGTGTGAAAGTGTATTATCACTCACGTGGAGCAAGAATCATGATGAAAAATAAAGATTAAATGGGGGGAAAGACTTGCACGCGGTGCAAAACGGAGGTGTGATCGCCAGAGGGGTTACCTCAATAACAATAAAAAGGGATCGCAAATACCTCGTGAAGATGAGAACGCGGGATGATGTGAAGTTCCTTCCTCCTTCTTCAATCGGCCGGCCGATGAGAAGGGTTTTCTTTTTGATTACCTTGCAAGAAAGACAACAAAAAATAAAGCAAAGAAGGATCAGCCAAAGTGCAGTAGTATCAGCCCAAATAAAACGTATAATGATGAAAAGAGCAACACATGCGCACCTTCTTTTTTTAAAAACCCCTAGAGAGAACTAAGGGAAGGGAGATATATGAGAAGTATGCAAGTGCAGACAAAATCGATGTCAACGATATGATGATGATGATGAACGGAATGGAGATGTGATAAAACAATGCACACAAAAAAAATGAATCAACGATATGGCAATGGTTATGGCAACGATATGGCAACGATATGGCAATGGTTATCAGGAGCAAGAGCCCAATCAAGTAATAACACCAAACGAGGCAGGACTCTGCGAAGGAAAGACATAACAAGGCAGGGCTCTGAAGGTGAAACACGCCCTTCAACAGGGCGTCAATTAGAAATTTGACGACCTACCCTACGGCGTTTCATAAAACACGACCCAAGCCAGGGCGTTTATTCCTGGATTTAATTTTGGCAATAAACATTGCTTTATTTGAAAATTATTAGAACACGCCCTAGATAGAGGCGTTAAATTAAAACACGCCCTAAGGAAGGACGTTAACCAATATTTAAATTGATTTTGTATTTACTTAAAAACTGGATAATACCAGGAATTGACGCCCTGAAACTTGGTCGTCCTTTCTTCAGAAAGCGCATTGGATAAGGTCGCTATTTAAATAACGCCCCTCTTCAGGTCGTGAATCACCAAAAGCAATAAATCAAAACCACACACAAGAAAATAGAAAAACTTCATATTATGAATATATTGAAGTTCACTTGGGTCGTCATCATAGTGACATGAGATTTGATCAACATAGCGTCATTTTTGGCGTGTCTACAGCTGCCCCGCCTTGGCATCTACTTTGGAAGGGAGTGAAACGAAAATGGAGCGAAAGTGCAACAAAATGGAATGAAGTGGAGCGAACTGATAAGTAGATGCCAAGGTGTGATGTGACACGCCTCAGACACTAAGCAATGGAAATCTTTCCAAGATTCTGAACGAAACAACTCCGAATGATTCCAAGGAAGCATCAATTTGCTGGATAAAGGAGATTTAAACTAAAAAAGTAAGGCAAAAGGTGTGCGCGCGGGCACGATAGGGAAAGACCATTGGAGAGCGATTACCAGCCAACGTGGACGTGCTACAACCAAGGTAGATTTTGCAGAAAAATAAAGAGAATTGATATGGAGATCCAATAAAGGAACATTTTCAAGGAATCAGCCTGAGCGGCTTCAGATAGAATAAAGTACTTGATTTGGAATGGAATATCTCATGTCAACTCAATCAAGAGCGAGTGACCTTCATTATTACCATAATATGAAAATTTTCAACATGAAACTCAAAGTCCTACATGATGCATGCTGGGCTAAAAGAAAAGATAAAACAAACTAAAAATAAAAAATAATCAAGGATAATATTGCTAAATCAAACAGATTTGGTCAAGAATCCAAATTTCTGAGCCAACACTAAGCCGAAGCTCGTTTGTCCGCGCATCAACTAAGAAAGTGGAACCATCGTCCCAAACCTTGAACGACTCAATGGCCTATCCGTGTGATCAAGACTCTCCTGGAATTATCACTATTTTTGATGAAGGGGAACTCAAATTCCAGGTTCATCAGAACCACAAAGTCCTTGATATGCTATAATAATGTAGATATCATATAGTAACAATGCTTACAAGATACAGAATGACAAGTGTGATGTTATTTCCATGAGCAACCCAGGCGCCTTGGATCCTGCAAACTTCTGCACTTGAAACTCATCAGTTTTCGAAATTCAAGATAATCAAACATAATTCTCCATATAAATCATGATATGATCATAAGTGCTCAATAAAACAATCTAACGAAATAATAGCACTTAAGTTCATTAACACACATGATATCCCAATTTATGTGCTCATAAAAACACGCCTTCTCCGGACGGCGTCAAATCATGAAAACGCGCCTTATTATGTGGTCGTTAAAACAGAAAAAACGCCTCTCACTAAGGCGTGAAATCCATCAAGAGGCCAGAGAGTACACGACCTACAAAAGGGCGTTACACAAAAAATGACCCCTGAAAGGTCGTCAATTTAAAATTGACGCCCTAACAAAAGGCGTTAATAAATCCCACACTTCCGTTTTCGGCTCGAAACCAAAACACAATCCTAATGCTAATCAATCTCTGCAACTCCGAACAAGAAAAGGGCCCAAGCTTCTATAAAAGGCAGGCTTTCCTCAGGAAATCAATCAACACTAAGCCCCTCGGAACTCTTCTGTTCTTCTGCTTCTGCTTGTAGGTTCTGCAACGGCTGCTCAAGCTCTTCCTGCAGCGGCGATGGACAGAGCTATCAAGAGGTCGAAGGTTTCCACTCCCAAATTGACTGAGATCAACGGGCACATCTGCAGCTGAATAACACTAAACCAGGCAAGCTAACTGCTGCTTTCATCCCTTAAGCAATCCTCAGCATATCCATCCTTCTCACTATATATATTCCTCTGTTGTTCTTTCGGTTGTTCTGTTCTCAGGAATACCCAAATGTTCCTGGAGCCCGAAGATTCACCAAAGTAAAATGGTTGCCACTGATTCTTTCCAAATTCTCTTCGGATATGAGGGTGCATGTAGCCAAATGGCATCTTATAGGATTAATAACCCATGCCAAGCATTACGATCAAATCCACTTAGATTGGGCTGCCATAGGAGCATTGATTGAGATATGGCACCCTTCCACTCATACCTTTCTCTTTTCCACTTTTGAAGCCACCATCCTATTGGAAGAATTAGAGTTGATCTTAGGCTTAAAAAGGATGAAACAAGGAGAAGAAGAAAAGATGGCCATCATGCCAAGGCCAATCTCCTGCCACGAATTGCTAACCTCATTGACACCTAGCCCAAACATAGTGAACCAAATCAAAGTCAATAAAGGAATCAACCTCTTGAAGCTCGCCTCATGGGTGTATAAGAGAGCGGATCAAGCTAAAGAGGAAGAGGAGATAGAAAGAGTGACCAAAGCCTTCGTGGTGTGCTTAGCAGGAGCACTCCTATTCCCATCCACGGAGGACTTTCTAGAGGAGTCCCAATTGAGCGCAGTGGTGAGCTTATGGGAAGAAGAAAGAGTTGGACTGGCGATCCTAGCATATCTCTATAACGGGCTTACTTCGGTGGCCATGGGAAGGTCCATCTACGGGTGCATGCTAGCACTCTCAAGTTGGGTTGATCTACACTTCAAATTCAATCCATGTAGTGAGGCCCAACAACCCTCAAGAATTTTCTCAAAGAGTCCACTCTCGTATATCACCGGCTCATTAGGAATAAGCAATAGGGTGACGAACCGGATTCCTCAAATCAAGAAGAGAGTGGAATGGAGAGAGCACCTAAAGGTAATGCCAAAGAACCTCTTTACTTGTGCCCCGGGTGTACTCAAGATGCAAGGACTTCGTGCATGATTCTCCATCGGCACGGACCTTCGTCTCATCGGTGCTTCGGACCTTGTCTTGTACAACTCTCATAGATGCCTTCCTCAAATTGGACTTCCAAGGCAACATCTAGAAGACGTCTCCCATCTCCCTCCAATCAAATCAAGAGACCTAGGCAGCAATGAAGACGGAGAAGAGGCTATCACAATCCAAGCCTTATGGAAGATTGGCAAACTTCATCAACCTGTAGAGAATTTGGAAGAAGATAAAGATCAGTGGAAATTATATGTAACAGCTTTGAGGAAGCTAAGGCCCAAGGTGGCTCATTAAACATTGTAATCTCTCTCTCCAAAGTAATAAAATGATTGTTTTCTGATTGTGCTTTAGACCAAAACCTCAGATAACCTGTCGCTCTGTTGAGGATAACGCCTCAAGGAAAGGCGTGAATTCCAAAATGACGCCTTCATCACAGGTCGCTTCCAACATTCCTGTCCACCTATTTGACGCCTTCCGTGATAGGCATTACTTAAATAGCGACTTATAACAGGGCGTTAAACGATTCAAATTCCCAAAAAAATGTTCGTTGAGATTCCAGAAGTAACGCCCTCAGAAAAGTCACGTTTCAATGAGGTAACGCCTCTAGGTCAGACGTGAGTAAAAACCATAATAATTACTTCGATCATATCAATCAACGCCCATTGAATGCGTCTGACGATGGTTATCATTCCCCATGCAAATAAAATTCACGCCTCAGGCAACGTCGTCTAATTAATAAAAATGCCTGTCCCTTAGTCGTTACTTCCACAATAAACGCCTCCTCCGAGGGCGTTGCTTTGTTTCGAATCCTAAAGGGGCTTTCCCCTTTCTTCTTCCTCCCTCCGTTCCATTTGCCCTTCTTCTCATTCTCTGCAACCCTAACCGCAACTCTCCCTCCCTCTCTTCCTCTATCTCTTTCTCTCACACTCTCACCCTCCCCAACCATGGCCGGCGGCGGATTAAAACGGCATCGGGTGGCCGCTCCCGAGGTAGTGGAATTGGGCGATGATGCCCACGGTGAGGAAGGGGCCATCGTGGTGGTTGAAGATGAAGCTCCAATGGAGGAGGCCGGCGACGAGGCCGGGGGAGACCAAGAAGCCCACGAGGAAGGCGAAAGAGACGGTGAAGGTGAGGGAGATGAAGAAAGGGGAGAAGAAGAAGAAGAAGAAGGAGGAGAAGAAGGCGATGAACCACCGGCCGCGGCGGCGCCCCTTCCCCGTGCCGGCCAACTCCGGCGGCCACGGCAGCCACTGCCTCGACCACAAAACCAGAAGCACAAGAAGGTAAGCCTCAAACCCAACTCCCATTTTTTATTTATTTTAATTTTATTTTTTTCTGATTTTCCATAGCCCTCGGGTATGAACCCTGCAACCCAGAAAGAAGACGCCCTCAGGGGCGTCGCGATTTCAAAAGACACGCCCAACCCAAGGGCGCTACTTAGGTTATTTTTCATGAAAAACAATTAACCCCCAGAGAACACGCCCTAAAGCATGTCGCCCAATCAAATTTTCATATTATGCATTTAATTATCGCACGCTGTTATTATATATATATTTTTTATTTCAATTTCTGAAGACTGGAAACCACGCCCCACACCAGGGCGTCAATTCAAAACAGACGACCAAACCAGCGGTCGCCCATTCATTAATCTCATTGATTAATTAACGAACCCAATTAAAAAAACGCCCCTCCCAAGGGCGTGAATTGATAAAACCTTTAGGATTTAGGAATTAACCATAAAACACACGCCCAATACAGAGGCGTTTCACAGATGAAAAACGACCTTGGGTAGGTCGTTAACTTGAAACACAAACAAAACCACGCCCCCTTTAGGGGCGTTACTTCAACGAAAAACGACATGAGGAAGGTCGTTAATTCCAATAACATCAATTTTTAACCTGGGGCAATGAAAATGAAACAAGCATGAATAATCACAACAATTAAGCCAACAAATCTTATTTTATGCATGCAGGGGCTGATGAGGACGCGCATTTCATGGGTGATGGTCCGGGCAGCTTACTACGGCCTCCCTGAGTTCCAGAGAGAGAGGGTAGACGCTATGGGGTTCGGTGCCTTCCTCATAATAGAGCCAGTTAGGCCAGACTTACCACTCATTCAGGTGCTACGGGAGAGGTGGGATAGGACTAGCCGGGCATTTCTGATGCCTTGGGGACACATGATTCCTACCCTGGAGGACGTGGCCAGGATTACAGGGTTGAGGGTAGACGGAGAGGCTGTGAGTGGGATTACCTACCCAGACTACACCGAGCATGCCCAGAGATTGCTAGGGCTGGAGATGGTTTATGAGACGCCCAGCGAGTGCAGGACGATTTTCCGCACCGACCTCACCACAGTGATGGGTTTAGGGAATGCTAGGCACAGGTCAGGAGAGAGCCTAGAGCAGTTTTCGTAGAGGCTGATAGACGGGGCTAGGACAGTGTACTGCCAGGACCCAGCCGACAGGGAGAGAGCTGACCTAGACTTGAGGAGGTTCTTACTACTGCTACTGGGGAGGCTGTTACTTGGTACAAAGGGCGATGTCATCAACTGCCGGTTTCTAGGGATACTCGAGGACCTGGAGGCAGTTGGCAGCTACGCTTGGGGAGCGGCTCTGCTGGCGCACATGATGGCCGACCTGTCCACGGGGACAGGGCGAGAGACGACCGTCAGTGGCTTCTCACCTTTTCTTCAGGTATGCATTTTTCATTTTTTTTCTTTCTTTTATGCATATTTTTATGTGCATGCGAATGCCTAATTAATGCAATGCATGGATGCAGGTTTGGAGTCACCTCTACATGCCGATGGGGCGCGTTGACCCACGGCCTGGGAATGAGGGGGCTTTCCCTCTAGCACGGCGTTGGGTGCCGGTCGTCTTCGGCGCCCCACTCGGCTACGAGTTGTGGGTTCTACGGAGAGAGCTCCGCGACTTCCCTCCCTCGTTTGTATGTATGAATGCTATGCATCTTTCTTTTGCTTTTATTTAATTTTATGATGATGACGATGAAATGATGATATGTATGTTTATGAATGCAGGTGCAGTGGAGACCCTATGAGGGGATGACAGACGAGGGCCAGCCTTGGGTCGTAGCGGGCCGACCTCGCTTTGGGCGTGAGCTTTGGGTTCACTGTTTGAGTGAGATTGAGCCGTTACGGCTTAGGTTGGTGATGAGGACGCTAGGCCTCCACCAGGAGTGGATCGAGGTAGGCGAGCCGCGGGGCATCGGGAGGAGGACGCGCGGTGGTACCAAGGCGACCGACTGGAGGGTACGATTCGAGGAGCAGCACGCCGACTGGCAGCGTGGCGGGACCAGAGTCACCTCCCGCGCGACTGACAGCTCCGAGTACCTCCGGCGCTACTGGGAGGTATACGCCGGCCGACCCCAGATGAGGGTCTTAGGGGTATGTATGGATGCACTTATTTCTAAATTAAATGCAATTGCTTATGTGACTATCATGCGACTAATATGTGATGAATGCAGGATGCGCGGGACATAGCGGCGATGGATGCCCAGGCCCACCAACACAGCCTGGAGGACCAGCTGGCTGCCACACGGGCCGACCTAGAGACCCTGGTGAGTGTTTAAATTATTTCTATATGCAAATGTGTTTTTGTTGAATTATTGATAATTAGCCACTGACGATCTTAATGAATGCAGCGTGCCCAGCAGGGAGCAGCGAGGAGAGACCCAGGGGAGGCCTCCAGCTCGAGAGGGCCTAGTGCAGAGGTGACTGCACTGGCAGAGCAGCTAGCGGGAGCGGTGGCACGAGCCGAGGCAGCAGAGCGCGACCTCGCTTCACGGGTAAATTTCAAAACACAACTCCATTTAAACATTGATTATATAATTGTGTACTGATAAAAATTCACTTTTACAGATTGAGGAGCTTCGAGCCGCTCTTACCTGCATTGACGAGGGCTTCCGCGCGACGAGCGTGCAGGTGAGTGGTTCAATCATGCATTGTTAGATTATTGAATTATTGCATTGATTGTGGATTTGATGACTTATTTACCTGTTTGTAGACGGCTCAGCTTCAGGCAGTACGTACCGAGTTGGCGATCCGTGATCAGCGGATCTCAGAGCTTGAGAGGGCCTTGAGGCGACGAGAGGAGCTTCCTCAGGACACGGCCGAGTTGCGTGTGGCGCTTGAGCTGGAGCGACGGGAGCATGCCCGGGAGCGCGAGGAGCGTGCTCGCGAGCGGGAGGAGTACCAGACGGAGCGTGCCCGGTACCTTGAGCTTCAGCAGGCGGAGCGCGCCCGGTACCAGGAGCAGGTAGCGGCCCGCGAGCGAGAGCTGGCAGATTCGAGGACCGAGTTGATCCTTTCTCAGGAGTGGCTACGAGTGTCTGAGGAGCATCTCCAGCGAGGGCGTGAGCGAGCACGGGCTGCGGGGTACTCCTTCACCAGCTCCACCTTTGTGGCGGGCTCTTCCCTCCGAGAGAGGAGCGAGGCAGGGGGACACGTTAGGGTTCCGGCTTCTTCACGGGGGCCCATGCCTCCTCCACCAGCACCAGCTCGGGACGAGGAGGAGGAGGTTGAGAGTAGGAGAGAGGAGGGTGGAGGCGAGAGCTGAGAGATTTACTTGTACTTCTCCACCCTCACACCTGTACTTACACATTCGCGATGTATATATATATGAGATCGAGATTTTTTGTTAGTTGAGCTCTTTGTGTGGTTGTGGCCTTGTGTTCGTGTACCTTCTTCTTTCCACGTTCTTCGTGTTTGTTTGCTTTGCCCTGTATCTGCAGCTGTGGCTCATGCTTTTGAACAAAAAAGGTTAATTCGTCTGTTCGACTTGGCCCCTTGCCCAATGAGCAAGGGGTGGCAATATTTTGACCTTAATGACGGGTCAAGGGGCCAAGCCTTTAATCAAGATAAGGCAAAAGAAAATAGCTGATAGCGGGATATGCATCATGCAAAGCACACATATGCAAACTATAAATAAAAGATGCCCATGCAAAAGACTGCAAGCATACATCGTGGAGAAATGCATTTTTTTTTTCTTTTCACTTATATATATATATTTTTTTGGGATTTTTCTTTAAAAACGCGCCTTAGAGTAAGGCGTTAATAGAAAAAGACGCCTAGGGGCACGGCGTTAATTCTAAAAGGAAATCTAATTTTTGAAAAGACACGACCGTCTCAGAGACGTTAGTCTGAAGAAGACGACCTAATCTAGGACGTTAATTTGAGAAAAGGCGCCTTAGCAGAAGGCGTTAATTAAATCATTCTGCAAAAGGGGATCAAGGCTATCAAGACCACGTGTCCTACACGGTCACCATTTAAAATTCATCAACCTTTCTTGAGTGATTAAAAGGGAGTTGACGTGCTCATAGTTGACTTGTATTCGAGATTTCGCTCAGTGCAATTTCTTAAGTCTGTCTTGACCATCCTGCCAGTTCGTGACTTTTACCACATAGAAAGGATGGAAGAAAATATAAGGGAAGCCCATAAGGGATTCTGAGGTACTCAAAGCAAAGTTACCTCCCCTACCCTATGCCTGTTGGGGTTCGGTCTTTGGCGTAGGGAAAATTTATTGCCCTTATGCCCTTGTTATATTGCATGCATACGCCCAAGGTTTTCCTTGCGGAGACTTTGCCCTCTTGACATGCTTTTCTTTTCATAACTTGACTTTCACTTTGGAATTGATTTGCATTGATGAAAATAAACCTAATTGTACTTGGGCTTTTGTGGCATTTGTTCCCTTTTGGGCCGTGACTTCCACCTACTAGGGCGGGGGATAGGCTTGGCGCATCTACCTCAAGGTCTCCCTTCCTCCCTTATGGGCCGAAGAAGAAGAGAACGGGTATTGTCTTTCACTTTTAGTCAGGTCTTTGACTTTCCATTGGATTTTGCACTGTTTGAGTTCAAGAATAAAGCGTGTAGTGTGTGCGGGAGTCAACCCCCTTTTAAGTTAGCAAGACTGATGAATGAATTCTACATTTTGACCTTTCGGACATTGATCCTTCGTGTGCCATGGCACCAATTTTGATCTCTTTTGATTTTTGAAGAATTTGTATTTTTGTTTGCTTTTTTGGAGTTTCTATTTTTTTTGGATTTTTGAATCAAGGGTAGTATTTCTTAAGATACAAACCATTCCAAGGATGAGTTAACTCTTCGCCTTCAGCATTAACCAGTTTATAAGCATTGCCAGGATAAACATCTTTTATAATGAACGGTCCTTCCCAATTGGGTTGGAGTTTTGAGCGGGGGCCACCCGGCTTTACAAAAATTCTTTTGATTACCATCTCACCGATTTTAAATTTTCTCTCAATTACTTTCTTTTGATAAAAACGTGAGAGCCTGTTTTGATAAACGCGCGCATGCTCAGCGGCAACCAGACGCTTCTCATCTAGGAGTTCCAATTGGGCCAGGAGTGAATCACGACGCTCATCAATAGAAAATTCCTTATCCAATTGTACTCGTAGAGAGGGAACGAGAATCTCATAAGGGACTACTGCCTCCATTCCATAAGTGAGGGCGAAAGGGGTTTGCCGAGTGGGGGTGCGAATGGAAGTGCGATAGGCCCAAAGAGCTTCAACCAGCTTGTCTGGCCAATCCGAAAATTTATTAGCCTCACACGTCTTCTTAACAATTTTTATCAAAGTTTTGTTAGTGGCCTCTGCCTGGCCATTGCCCTGTGGATAATAGGGTGAAGAATGATGCAATGCAATGTTATACCTGTTGCACAGATCCTTGATTTCCTGAGAGATAAATTGAGGTCCATTGTCGGTGACGATGGTACTCGGGATGCCGAACCTCGTGATGATGTTCTTCATTATAAATTTGCAGACGGTTGACGCTTTAATTTCCACGTAAGCTTCTGCTTCCGCCCACTTGGTGAAGTATTCCGTTGCCGTGAGGATGAACGACTTTTGTTTGGTCAGGAGATTCGAGTCACCAAGAGGTCCAATGATATCAAAAGCCCACATGGAAAAAGGCCATGGGGAGGACGTAGGATGGAGTGAAGAAGCAGGAGAATGAATTTTATCGGCGTGCAGTTGGCACTTAACACACCTTCGAACATAGATAGAACAATCCTCTTCTAGAGTTGGCCAATAGAAACCTAGCCTAAGAATCTTCTTAGCTAACATCTGGCTATTCACATGACCACCACACACTCCAGAATGCGCCTCTTCCACAACTTTCCAAGATTCATCATCATCGAGGCATCTTAACAGAACACCGGTGAGCCCTCTTCTGTAGAGCACACCTCCAACCAAAACATATCGTTGGGCCACTCTTCTAATTGCTTTCTTCTCGTCCGCAGTGGCTTCCTCGGGATAGGACTGATCATTACAATATCTGGCAATCTCATAATACCAAGGCTTCTCTTCGTCAGCCAGATCTTCTTGCCAATCCAAAAGCATGACTTCCTTACCTTTAAGAGCTTCCTTCAGCTTAACCTTCTCAAGCACTTGATCCCTAATATCGAGGAATGCGCGATCCTTAATAGCCGGGGTGTCCCGCTGATGAATCAGGGGAACATGAAAATCACGCTCAGGAGGGAAAACTAAAGCGGAAGCCAAAGAGGCGAGAGCGTCAGCCAAGATGTTCTGGCTGCGAGGGACATGAACGAAGATCAATTTAGTGAAGAGTTTAGCATAAGCTGAAGCGAGTTCCTGGTAGGGCTTGAGCTTAGGATTGATGGTGCAGCACTTGACCAACACCTAGCGCAAAATGAGCTGACTATCACCGACAATCCTCAAATGGGTGACACCATATCGATGAGCGGTTTGAAGACCGGCCAAAAGAGCTTCATACTCAGCTATATTGTTGGTGACGGGAAAAGTGAGCCGAGCAGCAAATGGAATGGTGACCCCTTCTGGTGTTAAAAGAACCATGCCGATCCCTCTTCCTTGAGAATTTAGAGCTCCATCAAAATGTAATGTCCACATAGGATCGTGGGGTTGATTGATGGACATTAGTTCTTCATCTGGGAACTCCGAATTGACCGGATCAAAATGGGGGAGAGGGTGATGAGCAAGGTGTTCGGCAATGGCATAACCTTTGATAGCTTTTTGCTGAATGTAAGTGATGTCAAATTGAGAAAGGAAGCTTTGCCAGCGTGCTAATCGATCAGTGAGGACAGATTTTTCAAGGAGGAATTTAATTGGATTCATGCGAGCAATGAGGTGAATCTCGTGAGCTAGGAAATAGTGCTTTAACTTCTGAACTACCCAAACCAAAGCTGCACAAGTCTTCTCCATGGCTGAGTACCTCTGCTCACAGGGGTTAAGAAGCTTAGACAAGTAGTATGCTGCTCTCTCCTTACTTTCTTCATCCACTTGAGCTAGGACAGCACCTACAGAGTCATCCAGGACAGAAACATAGAGAATAAGTGGCTTGCCTGGAATTGGCGGCCTCAGGACAGGAGGATTGGCCAAATAATCCTTCAATCCGTCAAAGGCTGCCTGACACTTGTCATCTCAATTAAACTTGACTCCCGGCTTAGTAAGCTCGTAGAACGGCCTACACCTCTGTGAATGCTGAGAGACGAAGCGGCGAATGAATTGCAACCTCCCGATTAATCCTCAAACTTCCTTCAAATTCTTGGGAGGGGGCATATCTCTAATGGCCTTTGCCTTGTTGGGATCAACTTCAATTCCCCTCTTGCTAACAATGAAACCAAGCAATTTCCCTGAAGAAACGCCAAATACGCATTTCTTGGGGTTCATTTTCAAATGATATTCTCGTGACCTTTGTAAAACCTTAGCCAGAACCCCTGGATGCTCAATCCTTGTCCTTGATTTCACTACCAGGTCATCCACATACACCTCAATATAAATATGAATAATGTCATGAAAAATCGCCATCATAGCCCTCTGGTAGGTGGCTCCAGCATTCTTAAGTCCAAAGGGCATGACCATATAGCAATATGTACCCCATAGTGTAGTGAATGATGTTTTCTCTTGATCCTCTTCAGACAGACGAATTTGATTGTAACCTGAAAAGCCATCCATAAATGAAAGAGTCTCAAATCCTGCCGTATTATCAATTAGAACATCAATATGAGGGAGGGGGAAGTCATCTTTAGGACACGCTCGGTTGAGGTCCCGGAAGTCTATGCAAATCCGAACCTTCCCATCTTTCTTCATAACCGGGACAATGTTAGCCACCCAATTGGGGTAAAGGATGACTCTAACAAATGTAGCTTTGTGGAGTTTATCGACCTCTTCTTTCATTTTTAAAGCCATATTAGGGTGGAAACGCCTCAACCGTTGTTTGACCGGTACAGACCCTGGCTTAAGTGTAAGGCGGTGTTCAACGAGCGCAGGGTCTAATCCAGGCATATCCTCATAACTCCAAGCAAACGTGTCCTTGTATTCTTGAAGAACTAAAATGAGCGCCTCCTCCTCGGAGGGTGGCAAATTCTGGCTAATGAGGACAATCCTAGGGTCTTCCTCGGTACCCAGATTAATTTCTTTGGTGGGTTCTTCTACGGAGGCTGATGGTTCGTCGAATCTTCTCATACCACTAGCAAAAGCATCAGCCTCGTCCTCATATTCTTCGTAACTTTCACCCCCCTCTTCAATAGGGTCTTCATCATTCATAATTTCGTAAACGCCCAAACCCTCATAAGAAGCAACAGCATCTTCAAATTCTAACTCTGGCAGAATAATTGGACTTCCCACAAACTCAGGGACTGCTAAACAAGCTTGGCATCTGATAGTCAATTCCAATAAAAATCTGCGAGGAATCTCCTTACCCTTGGATTTCTTATGTGAATCTACCTCATGCATTTTATTAGAAGAAGAAGAAGAGGAGGAGGAGCAACTAGCCTGATTAGAAAGAAAAGAAGGAGGTGAAAAAGCGGATACAAAAGGTGATACAGGGGAAGACCCCTCACCAGAGGGGGAAAAGAGATCTATCAAGGAATCTTGGAAGAGCGGCCACTGGGTCGGGACACACTCGGGAGAGAAATAGGAAGTCTCCTCAACGGAGATGGAGGATTGGAAAGTTGGAAATTCGACGTTTTTTTTTTCATTTTTATCTTTTTCTTCATTTTTATTTTCCTTTTCAAGGAGAAAGCACTGTGATGGGAGAATAGCAAGAGGGGTGGAAATCGCAAGGTTAGAGAAAGATTTAATTAATGATGGCTCATGGGGGGGCGAGATGGAGATTTTAGAAAATTGCTCGAGGAGCGAAGGAGGAATCGGGAGAGAAACTTGGATTGAACTTGGAGCAAAGCTGATTGTAATCGGAGGTGGTCTTGGCACACGCCCAAACCAATGAGAATGTAGAGAAGCAAGCACAGATGGATGTAGCGAAGTGAGAGAAAAGAGGCCGGCCCACAGCCTGTCCACAGTAAAACCTTCTTCAAAGGGGACATCTGGCTCCCCAGTATCCGTATAGTCACTCAGCAGCTGCCTCTTGTCTGTGATCGCTACTGGCGTTTCAATCAATTCCTGTATGAGCGGTGGCCATTCCCGGTCTGTCGGCATGAAGAGGCGGCTCAAAGAAATAGTAATGTCATTCATGTCGAACCACCTGTACCAGTCACATTCTGGATCACCCATTTTCCTTCTCTTGTCCGGCCTTAAAGACTCCAGGGCTTTGTAGGTAACCAGTGGGGCAATGTGACGAGCAAACTGTCTGGCATGAACATCTTGATAGTCAAGCAATGAAGTAACTATGGTAGTCTGCTCATTATTCTGAATTCTACCAGTAACAAAATGTGTTCTCAGTGTCCAGGAGAGTGGCTGGCGATCAGTCTTCAAAGTAGAAGTCATAAATGCCCATGGTTCTTCTTTATTTTTGTTTGGCCCTTTATAGCCTAAACCGCCTCGTACCAGTAATTTTTGCGGCTTAATGGGCCTAATCCTGCCCTGATAGTTGGCACCCAGGCCTTTGCCATCTTGATACCCCATTTTCAACAGAATGTTCCAACCAGGGGTGTTAATCATGCTCTTTTTCTTCTTCCCCTTAGAAGGTAGGGGTGTCATAGCAACCGTGGTAACAGTTTCAGATGGCATTGGCCGTGGACGGGGGACGTCCAGCACAGATAACAGTGGCTTATTAGCAGGCCAAATAGAAGGAACTGACGAAGCCGCATGAATATCTTCCTCTGGCAGAATCGGCATGCTGGTCACCTTGATAATACGGCCCTTGTGTGGGAATTTGAGACACTGATGATTTGTAGAAGGCACCGCATCAAGCTGCTGGATATACGGGCGGCCAAGAATGCCATTAAATGTTGGATCCATATCCAAGATGTGAAAGTCTGCTGTTATGGAAGCTGGACCCAAACTTACTTTCAGAGTGATCATGCCTAGAGGAGACTTTTTTGTGTTATCATAGGCAGTGACCGTTATAATGGACGGCCGAATTTGATTTTCTGGTATGCCACATAACTTCAAGGTGCTCGGTGGCAAAACATTGATGGATGCCCCAGTATCCACCAGAGATTGCTTAACAGCCACCTTATTAATGTCGACTGTGATGCATAAGGTATATTTTCTTGCTGAGATTGGCGCTAGTTCGTGCTCATGAAAGGTAATTGCCGGCTGACTGCTAGCAGGTGTTAACACTGTGACTATCTGCTCAACTGGAATGTCTTCATTAACCATTACCTTCTACAGGTATTCCTTTAGAGCCAGCTGATGAGTGGTGGACCGTTTGATCAATTCCAGGATCGAAATTCTTGCCGGAGTCCGGTCCAAATGTTTTAACAAATCATATTCAGTGCCCGGTGTAGACCCTTGTTCTTGCTCTTGCTCTTGCGGCCCCTGCACGAGCTCTAGCTCTCTTTGTGGAAAAATACGGTGGAAAATCCGTCTGCTGCGGAGCGGCGCCACGCCTTGACGTGCCTCTGTCGGGGCAAGTGTGGGAGGAGAATTAGAAGAAGAAGAGGAGGGAATGCTGGTGGCAATGTTCAACAATAGGGGTGCCCTCGTAGGAGGCGTGGGAGTAATGTTTAGCAAAGATGCCCCCGTGGGAGGCGTAGGAGAGTGGTCTGACGAAGATGCCCCCTCAGGGGGCGTGGAATTAGAAAGGGACACCCGAATGCGAAGAGCATTGGCGGGTGGTCTAATAAGAAGAGATCGGGGTATGAGAGGTGGGGGGACTGGTGGCGGAGGAACCCTTGCCGATGTAGGAGTGGTAGAGGGTGTAGCGGGTGCTAGCGGTGAGCGAAGTAGGAGTGGCCTGGATGGCGGAGGTATAGCGTTGGTGGTGGAAGGTGGGGTTTGTCGTGCGGTAGATTGTGGAGGTGGTAAATGGGTAAGAAGAGAGCGGGCCGGCAAGGCCGTAGAACTGGTGGAGGTAGATGGGTTGACGGGACGTAGAAGAGGACGTCCTGATAGGAGAGTAGAAGAAGAAGGGAGGGTGCGCAAAAGGCGCGGAGGTTGATTTTGATTCGGATTATGATGAAATGCCCCGACAGAGGTGTTTTCTTCGTGCCATCCCTGTCCTCTCTGCACTTCGTAGAGGGATGTGACAGGGTTCACATGTTGATTAGGGGCGTGCTCCGGCAATGGATTACGGACAATTCCCATATCCTGCTGGGGTGCTGGAGCTTGCTGTGGTTGAACTTGTTGTAGAGCGGGTTGCTGAAGTTGTTGATTTTGCTGTTGCCGAGAAGCCTTTCTTTCTTTCATAGCGGCGATGAACTGCCTCATCTCATCCCAATTAATTTCACCCTGGTCATTTAGATCGTAGATGTAATCTCTGAAGTGGAAGCAACGATCCAGGTTGTGACCAGGGCCACGATGAAAAGCACAATAACGGGATGTGTCAACATTAGCGGGCCACACGGTTCTTTCCCTTGGCAAGGCGAGCAAGTTGGCGGCCATCAGGGCATTAAAAATATCGGGGAGACTTTCAGGGAGTGGAGGATAGTGGTCCCTTTTGGGGCCAAGTGGTGGTCTCCGTTGTTGTTGGCCGTAGTTGGCAGGTGGGGGCACTTGATGGTATTGTGGTGGAGCTGGAGGGTCTATGCGGGGGGCTTGGTTTTACAGTGGAGCGAAGGAGCGTTGAGGTGTGAATTGGGGTTGTGGAGTAGGGTTAAAATGAGGGTTCTGTCGTGGAGGTGGTGGTGGACGTGGGTTAGCTTGATGATGGGGGTTGCCAACTACGCTGACTTGCTCATTTGTGACAGTACCCTCAGTTGTGGGCCCGCTGTTGACATTTGTACCCTTCTTAAATAGCCGAGACTTCGGCTCAAACATGCCCATGATGGGCGAGTCCTTCATTTGTGTTTGTATATAACGAGCTCTTTCGTAGAGCTCTTCCATAGTTGTCAGCCGATTCATGGCCAAAATATGCCAGAATTGAGGAGTTGCGTTAGAAATAATCATCTTTACTTGCTCCTGTTCTGACAATGTGTCTTTCAATTTCTCGGCCATAGACCGACATTTATCAGCAAATATGATGAAGTCCTCCTCGGGCTTCATTTTTTCGGCAACTAAATCTGTAACAGACAGGGAAGGTCCCACCCGGTCTCTTTACTTTTGCAAGAATTTCCTCTGGATAACATCGAAATCGCCAGCATCGGCTGGCTCCAAAGAATAAAACCATTCGAGGGCTGGCCCCTCAAGAGATCTCCTGAATAAGTAGGCCAGGGAGGCCTTATTGTCTTGCCAAAAGGAAGTCTCATATCTGAAATCCTTTAAATGAATGAACGGGTTGCCAGTTCCATTATATCGTCGAAAATTCGGCATTTCGGAAGGTGGTAAGTGGAAAACTGGCAATGTGGGAAGAGAAATTTCCGGAGCATTCTTAGTAGCTGTGACTTTCTTGAGCTGTTCCTCCATGCTGGCCAACTTCTGGAGCAAAAGAGTGTTGGTATCAGGCTCGACCGGGGCCTGATTCTGAACAAAGGAATGCGGTATAGGCGTTCATAGAATCCGAGGAGGCTGGGAAGATTGATGCCTAACCGCTGAATAGCTCGCCTGCTGAGCCGGCATGACCGCAGTAGGCGTTTGTGGACGAGAGGGGGGTGTAGGCAAGACCGCCTGGTCATTAACGATTTGATGGCCGCTCATGGCCGGAAGGGGATTAGAAGAAGAAGAAGGAACCGACTTCCCCTTCAAGGCGGCCTGAATGGCTTGCCGCTGGGAGTCATCCAATTGAGAGAGAGCTTGGATTAAATCTGTGACGTTGATGGGTGGGGAAAGGTTCCCCGAAGTATTGGAAGATGGAACTTGAGACGAGGGGTCCGCCTCATGAGTAGTGGTATCAACCACATGAACTTGTGAGTAATGGGGGTGAGGAGGGAGGTAGTTTCCCTCATAATAAACGGAATCCTGGAGAGGGTCCCCATATTGACCAAATATGTTCTCATTCTCATCATCATAGGAGTACCCGTTGCCTGACATGTTGATGATTTTTCCTGAACGGAGTTTCATACTTAAGAGAGAGGATGTTTAATCAAGGAATTTCCACAAAAGCACTTAATCAAAACAATTCAATCAAGTCAACCCAACCAAGTATATGCAAACAATGTTGGAAAGGATGGAAGGTTTTAATGTTTGAGTTTTGAGATTAAAGTGGATTATTTGTGAATAGTTCACTTCTTTTGCCAAATGAAACCTAGTTTGATCCAAGTGTGACCTCCGGGTCAACTAGGTTTCTCTCTCTCCTCACCAACGCATAGGATCTCTAAACTCCGGGTACTTCGAGGGTACAACCAGCCCGACGTCCGTGAGGGAATCCACGGGTGCGGGGACTTATGGAGGTCTTGGAAAAGGGATCTCCGGTCCAAAGAGACGGAATGCTCAATGGAGGGTCGTCCCGATTCCAAGAAAGGTGTGTGGAATCCTAGTGTAGAGAGAGGAGGTCTCTCAACCAAAAACCCACAAGTATAATGAAATCAATGCAGATCACAGCAATATATCAAGATAGATCAATATGCCAAACAACGAATCACAAATAAGCCAGTAAGCAGTTTCTGTGAAAACTCAGGAAAGACACGACCTGGAACAGGCCGTTACTCAAAGCAGGAGGAAAAACACGACCTGGGAGGGGTCGCTACCAAACAGGAAACGGCAGCGTGGCTGTCGTGAATCTCTGTGAAGGGCTCACAGGAAGAAGAAAAACCACGCCTTGGAGTCAGGCGTTATCAGGAAAGGACGCCTCCAATGGAGGGCGTCAAATCAAAAGAACAGGCCCTGATTAAAGGCGTTAATAACAAATAACACGCCCTGGAGCGGGTCGTGAATTCTCAGACAGTGCAACAAGATTAGAATAAAACAGGAGAAATGAATAACGCGCCCTGACGACAGGCGCTAAGAATAAATAACACGCCCTAGGGGTGGGCGTGAATCCTCAGATAATGCAACAATGCAGCAAACAAAATAGGAGATATGAAAAGGACACCCTGCAAAGAGGCGTTAATCAAATAAAACACGTCCCTGTCAAGGGCGTTAAATCAAAAGGCGCCCTCGTGGAAGGCGTTAATTCTAGGAGATATGCAAACACTAACTGTCTGATCCCGGAGTGTGCAGTGTGCACAGTGGGGGGTGCCCGAGGGGCACAAAGGAAAGGGGTATCGAGGGTACTAAGGGGAAAGGGCACACGTGGGTGCCAAAGGGGAAAGGGCACACGAGGGTGCCAAGGGGAAAGGGCACACGTGGGTGCCAAAGGGGAAAGGGCACACGAGGGTGCCAAGGGGAAAGGGCACGCAAGGGTGCCAATGGAGATGGTAATCAAAAAGAAAACAGTGGAAGTCCCACCGTGATCGCCAATTTGTGGATGTGCGTAAATCCCCACACAAAAGAAGCAATATATATATGTGTGTGAAAGTGTATTATCACTCACGTGGAGCAAGAATCATGATGAAAAATAAAGATTAAATGGGGGGAAAGACTTGCACGCGGTGCAAAACGGAGGTGTGATCGCCAGAGGGGTTACCTCAATAACAATAAAAAGGGATCGCAAATACCTCGTGAAGATGAGAACGCGGGATGATGTGAAGTTCCTTCCTCCTTCTTCAATCGGCCGGCCGATGAGAAGGGTTTTCTTTTTGATTACCTTGCAAGAAAGACAATAAAAAATAAAGCAAAGAAGGATCAGCCAAAGTGCAGTAGTATCAGCCCAAATAAAACGTATAATGATGAAAAGAGCAACACATGCGCACCTTCTTTTTTTTAAAACCCCTAGAGAGAACTAAGGGAAGGGAGATATATGAGAAGTATGCAAGTGCAGACAAAATCGATGTCAACGATATGATGATGATGATGAACGGAATGGAGATGTGATAAAACAATGCACACAAAAAAAATGAATCAACCCCAAAGAGCACCCTGCTGTCCCTTGATGACAGTAGAGGGGCAACAAAGAGATCAACGGCTGTTGACAGGAGGAAGACGAGGAAGCAGAAAGCAATAGGAAGAAGAACTCTGCAAACTCGTAAGACTAAGCTCCGTAATCTGGGTGTAGGCAGGTAGGTCGGTAGGTAGGTAACCTCTCAAAGGATCGACCAAGAGTCCCTTAAATAAGCTTAGATAGGATGATAAACATGGGCAGGAGATAACCATGGCAATGGTTATCAGGAGCAAGAGCCCAATCAAGTAATAACACCAAACGAGGTAGGACTCTGCGAAGGAAAGACATAACAAGGCAGGGCTCTGAAGGTGAAACACGCCCTTCAACAGGGCGTCAATTAGAAATTTGACGACCTACCCTACGGCGTTTCATAAAACACGACCCAAGCCAGGGCGTTTATTCTTGGATTTAATTTTGGCAATAAACATTGCTTTATTTGAAAATTATTAGAACACGCCCAAGATAGAGGCGTTAAATTAAAACACGCCCTAAGGAAGGACGTTAACCAATATTTAAATTGATTTTGTATTTACTTAAAAACCGGATAATACCAAGAATTGACGCCCTGAAACTTGGTCGTCCTTTCTTCAGAAAACGCCCTGGATAAGGTCGCTATTTAAATAACGCCCCTCTTCAGGTCGTGAATCACCAAAAGCAATAAATCAAAACCACACACAAGAAAATAGAAAAACTTCATATTATGAATATATTGAAGTTCACTTGGGGCGTCATCATAGTGACATGAGATTTGATCAACATAGCGTCATTTTTGGCGTGTCTACATATACACTCCATGCCCATTCAAGTCTATACATCGGTTTGATTCAAAGTCTGTACACTGCTTCACTTCGTCAAAGTCCATACATCCTCAGCTGAACCCCATGTCTGTACAACGGCCTCAATCTTCATCTATCTACACTCTGTTTGGATAGTATGGACAGTGGTGGGTCGACCCACCCTTGCTGATGCGTCGACCCATCAGAACATTGTTCTTTATAGTAAGCCCACACATTGGTCTTCTTGACTCAAAGTCTATACATCCGGAAAGGGGCCAAGTCTATACAGTCTCACGCTCAAATCCTTCAAAGTCCATACATTGGACTGTAGCTTCCACTGTTCATGCCTTGGTCCAAGTCTATACAGTGCACTGTGCAGCCTGTTCGTGTTCAAGCTTGTTGGTGAAGTCTGTACATCGCTCGCTCCTTCAGCTTTCACCAAGTCTGTACAGCGTGAACAGTTCGTCTCAATCCTTCGAAGTCTACACATTCATATGTCTTCTAAGTCTACACATTGCCAAAGTATGTGCAGCCCCTACTCTCTACAACCGATTGATGTTGTAGTGTTCACCAAGTCTATACATCGCCTTCAGACCTTCAAGTCTATACACTGCTATAGGAACCGAGTCTGTACATCGGCTTCGCATCTGCAAGTCTGTACATTGGAGTCAGTTCACCAAGTCTATACACTAGACTTTGTTTCACCAAGTCTGTACACACCACATCTTTTCTTACGCTTGGCCAAGTCTATACACTCATACCTTTTCTTACGTTTTACTGGCCAAGTCTATACATCGCTAAGTCTGCACATTATCTTCAGCTCAAGCGTTCAAAGCCTAAAGTCTGTACAGCGCAAAGTCTACACATTGGCTCAGGGTCGTCAAGTCTATACATCCATAGTGGACGTTCAAGTCTATACATTGGCCCTAACACTCAAAGTCTGTACACTCGCTGCGCTATACAAGTCTATTCATTGGCTCTAACATTCCAAACTTTGTACAGTCACTCCCTCAGCAAGTCTATACACTGGAGTCGTCAGCTGTGAGGACAGCAAGTCTGTACACTGGTTTTCATGCATGTTAAACTCCAAGTCTATACAGCCTGCCTCTTCTACTCAGTGTACATACTTATTCATTTGCTGTTTCAAAGTCCATACACTCGTTTCTAAGGCAAAGTCTATACACTCGTCTCTAAGCATCAAAGTCTGTACAGCCTGTCTGTCTTCATGGGTTCTGTGCTTTTAGTGCATTGACACACTTGGCTGACTGCGTAGACGCAATTGTGCGTCTTTCGCTTTCTGTCTTGTTCACTGCGTCGACGCTGACACTGGATGCGTTGACGCATTGGCCAGTTGCCAAGGGCGTGAGCATCTCACTTGAGGAGCTGAGGCGACGCTGCACGATGGAAGCGTTGATGCCTTGGGCTGATGTCCAAAGGTCTTTTGATCAACATCAAGTCTGTACAGCATGAAGTCTGTACATTGGTTTTGTCTTGAACAGAATGCCTAAGTCTATACATTGCTATGGTTTGCACTGAACTAACTAAGTCTATACACTCTCTACTTATTAAAGTCTGTACACTCACTATTTCGTTAAGTCTATACACTCGTTCTTAGCGGCCTGAACTAACTAAGTCTATACAGTCGTCTATGTGTGCCTTACTCACTGAATGAAGTCTGAACATTGCCTTTAGCTGATATTGTCTTCGACTGATTAACTGACAGGTTATTCAACTAATTTTCTGACAGGTTTAATGGATGAGGCCATCAAGACTTGCACGTGATCCTAGAAGCTCAAATGCTGACACGTGGACCACTGAAGCTTGGGCGGGAATCGAAAAGAGCATAAGCCCTAGCTGCCTGCTGCTGGTATATATATGGAGTCTCCTCCATCGACTGAGTGTGATTGAAAGGCAGAGAGCCATCGAGAAAAGCTGAAGAGCAGAGAGTGCCTCCACGATCGAAAATAGAGAAGCAGAAATAGCAGAAGTACAGAAGTGCTGAGAGTTCGATCCAGCAGAAGAGAAGAGTTGCAGAGAAGAGAAGAGAAGAGATAGAGAGAGCCTGCGAAAGAAGAAGAAAAAGAGTGAAGAAGCAGAAGAGAAAGAGAGAGAGAGAGAGAAGGAGTTCGTAGAGAAGAAATGGGAAAAGCTTGAAGATCTGTCCTCTGGCGTTTGGATCAAATCCAAGCCAGACCTGCTCCCTTGAGAGCTACATTACTTGTATTTCATTTCCAGCTTTTGGCGCTGTGATTTTTCATCCTTTCTTATTTTCCTTTTTATCTTTCCATCTTTGTACTTCCGATCCTCTGGATTGAGGTCGGGTTCCTCCGGGTGGGTCAGGAGAAGGGAGATCTGATCTCCGGTTGCAAGTAGCTGGGAGCTACTTGTGGGTTCCCTCCGGTTTGGAGGAAGGGAGGATTGGTCCTCTGGTTCTGGGCTTGCGGGTTGCAAGTCCAGGGGTCCCTCCTGGTCTGGAGGGAGAGAGGTCTGCGACCTCTGGTTTCCAAGTGGCTGGGAGTCACTTGGGTGTCCCTCCGGTTTGGAGGAAGAGGGGAGGTTGTTCCCCTGGTCAAGCTGTGTGGCAGCAACTGTTTGCAGACTGAATCTGCTTGGTTCTAGCGTTTGCTAGTGAAGCCTCACTCCGGTTGGGAGTGAAGGGCGGATGTAGGTCTGGAGGACCGAACCACCTAAAAATCTTTTGAGCAATGGTTTGCTTTGTGTGATTGCTTCCGCTAGATGCTTGGATAGACGCACTTCATGTGTTTGCTCATAAGTTTAATTGAATTAGTTTTATTCTGTGATTGCGTCTAGCATCTGAGTTTTTATTTGGGCATTATTCATAGAAGGATACATTCACCCCCCTCTATATCTGGGCCTAGCACCCTAACAAACTGCACAATGCTGGGTTGCAAGTGATAAGAAGAATTCACATTCATATCATGCTAAATTTAATGCAAACTTTCATGCTGTTAACAAGAATAAATTTTTCTCAATAAATCAGCACATTACATGCTTTAACTGTGGCAAATCAGGTCACAAGGTGATTGAATGTTGGGTGAAAGTTGTTGGGAGAAATTCTATTTCATGTTTTCACTGTGGCAAGATGGGCCACATTGCAGCCCACTGTTGGGATGCTCAAGGAAGGAGATTTAACTCTGAATTTGTTAAACTTCCTATAAATCAAAATGGTTTCAGTAGAAATAAATCTATTTTCAAAGAAAAATTCATTTCATGTTTTGAGTATGGAAAGCCAGGCCACAAAGTTGCTGATTGCTGGCTGGCAAGGAATAAAAGACAAAATTCACATATGGATAATAGAAATATTCATGCACATAGATTCCATGCTCACGTTAATGTGCACAATAGGAAGAACATAAAAACTGTTATCTCATGTCGTTACTGTGGAAAGAATAGACATTCTATGGATAACTGTCATATACTGAGATTTGATGATTCCTATGCTCAAACATTGTTGAGAGCACCGTTTAAAGGTGCAACGGTCAGTTCAAGACCCAAGACCTATTGGGTACCTGCTTGTGCGAAATAAAGGCTATTTTACAGGTGTGCCTTGGTGGAAAGAATAATTTGGGGATAATAAACCAAGACATTCAAGAATGAAAATCCCAGTTCTGTATTTACCAGGTCTGTCATGTTAACTCTGCTCAATTCCTGTCATTCAAGTTTTTCTATCTTTGATTATTGCATAGCATGCTAAATCTATTTTTGCATATTCATTCATCATCTGCATTGTCAAATTTGAACTCTCTGAATTTTGCTCATCTGAAACTTATGCTTTGCACTCAACTCTGTTGATAGACATCGTCTGATTAGAATTCTCTGAAAAATATCTGAATTTCACATGATTTGTGTTTTGATGTTTGTCTGAATTTGCATTGTATTCTTTAAAAATCTTATGCATATAGGACTGCATTGGCACTGCATTGTCATGCATGACCACTATGGTATATCAAATGGTAAGCTACTAAAGGGCAAATGAAATCTATCTGAAGGTTCTTACTATGTGTGAGATGGACTTTTAGACCAAGTCCTCTGCCTAGTACCATGGGTCACATTGCATATAGGACCGTCTAATGCATTTAGTCAGGGCGGAGTCAATGCATAGGCATGCATGCGGTAATTGCATATCATTCATATTGAAAATACCAAAAAGAGTAATTGTCATGCATACTCTTGGGGGGAGTTCTTGTCTTAATCTGAATCGTTTGCTTACATGCTTGTATTGAGCTGTTCCTTCTTCAATCTAAATCTTCTTTGACTGAACCTCAATGTTCCTTGATACAAGTGAAGTTAAACTCACTTTATCCTTGATTGATTTTGTATGCAAGCTTCATCTGATCCTCAATGTCGACACCATGAGTCGACATTATGTCTCAAGCATTCCGTTTAAAATGCTATCGCCGAGAGTCGTATATCTTCATTGGTGTTATTCTACTTCTATATTTGCTCAGGGGGAGCATAAGAACAATTATTGGACTGAATGATCATCCTTGTCATAATGATCTTCTTTGCTCTTCATGTATTTTATCTCATACATGGTATGAGTCGGTCTCACTTGCATCTATCTGTTCTGAAAATCAGTTGAACTTAAATCCCATTTGCTGATGGGGAGCTTTTGTCTGCACTTCTTGATTATCATAATCATACTTTTAAAATTGATATTTCCTAATCAATGATAAGTCACCTGCTCGGCATTATTCTTTGAAAATCTGTCTGGCGGATAACTAATCCTTGATTCAGAACTTCTGAAAAACTTCACTCTTGTATGATACTTGATGATCATTATTCTGAATCATTCACTATGGCTGGAACACTATTGTCAGATCTTCATGAAGATTTCAATGAGCTTATCCTAATCATAAATCCAAAAACACTTGTACTAGGAATCTTCCATTGTATGGAACTATGAACATCTGAAATAACTCAGCTGGTTTAAGCCTTATGTATTTCTTGAGTTTGATTTCGAACATCTTGAAAATATCTGAATCAATCTTTTAATAAACTTTAACGAGTTGATTCATGTTATATCATGTAAAACCTTCTGAAATCTGAAAGTTTTTATAACCATGACTTTCTTTGGTAGATATACTTAAGGTGAGTGTTGTTTTTAAATGTTTGTTTGATCTGAGTAATGACTGAATGAAAAATAAGGTCAGAGCAATGATTTTGGTCACTGAGAAATCACGTCCAAAGGACTGTGTCATGAAGTGCCTTAGTTATCTCTGGTGAAAATTTAATGAAAAATATGTGAAATGTTAAGGCAGAGCAATGATTAGGTTGCACTGAGAAACTGGGATCCTCATCAAAGAAATGGAGTCTTCCTATGTCATGAAGTGTCCTAGTTAACTCTATACAATATGTATCATGACAGTTAGTCATACTAAGTGCTTAGGGATACTGGCGTCTAAACAACGTGTATCATCTAGTTACAAGGTGTGGACTAAACTCGATTGATCTTGAGAGTTATTGCAATAAACATTGATGATGCTAGATAGAAAAACAATCTGGAAATTTAAAAATTGCTGAATCTTTGGACAAAATCAGATCCTTTCGTGCTTGTTTAATCTCAACACTACATTCTGTAACTCCTAAAGGAGTCATTGAATATGAATGAGTAAGAGATAGGGAGGTTAAACTAGATGTTAACATGAAGGCATGGTTCATCTTTATTGAAATTGATGTCAGATATGAGTACAGGTTGAATGAATAAAACTTGAATACATCATGTTTAAACCAGGGCGCTCAATAAAGATTATGTCTTAAGACTTTATAGTGGAAGAATATGAAATACATTAACCCTAGAATTATGGCTTTGATAACTCATTGCAATTATTTTTTTTAAACTGATCTCTATCTGCTTACATGTGCTTTAGCTGAACTCATGTTATGTCTGATGAATCTGTTTCCATTCTAATCCTTCTATTCTTCCAAAGAGGGAGAATTATATGTTGTTTCATCAGTCTTGTTCAAGGGGGAGAATGTGCTTTGCTGGTATGTGCCACCTCCTTAGGCATCAGGACCTCCATTCACTTTTCATAGGGGGAGAGTAGTGTGTCACATTGTCTGCATTTGTGCTTCAATAAATTGCTCCATTTAAGGTCCTTTCTTTTTGATGAAGTCAAAGGGGGAGAAAAGGTGGAGTCATATGTCATATTTGTGGCTAATATGTGGAGTCATATGTCTGTGTGCATGACATGTTGAACATCTGGTTCATTTGACATATTACATAGTCATGTTGACTCATATGACTCATAGTGTTGCCATCATCAAAAAGGGGGAGATTCTTCGATATTGTGTTTTGATGATGACAAACACTATGAGTCATATGTATGATGTCATATGTGTTTTATGATTCCATATGTGCTTATTGCATACAACATGGGTTTTTGTTACATACAGTGTGTGTTGTAATGCTCATATTGATGTATAGATGAATTACATGGAATGAATTGCTGCACATGTGCATGTTTGTGAATGTCTCTGTACAAGTCTTACATAGAGACTGGTACAACCGTTCATATGTGTCAATGCACCTCACGCGTACTCTAAGTCAGTGCTAGTTCGAGTCTTAGCTTTCGTAAGTCCGTGCAAACCTTCTCCTTCTTGCTCACATGAACTCGGTGCAAGTTTTGTCTTGAGCATCCGAAGGACCGTGAACATATAAAAGTTCGGTGCAAACACTGTGTAGGCCAATGCATGTAGCAAGGTCAGTGCATTGTAAGGGTCAGTGCAATTACTGTTTTGAGGTCAGTGCAAACTTTGACTCAGTGCATACTTTCACTTACTCATATAGAGGTCGGTGTAAGTTTGCCTCAGTTCATCTTTTTCTAACGCATATAGGAGGTGCGTCTTATTGTGCGCCTCACATGTGGCCTAGTGTCGGTGCATATTTTGTTTAAAGCTTTGCACTCGGTGCACATTTCCCAGTTCGTGCATTCAGTATTCATATACTCGGTGCAATGTCGTTTGTCTTCCTTACACCTGAAGCCTGTGCATTCACTATTTATAAACTCGGTGCAATGTTTGGTTAACATGCATAGATAGTCTGTGCTCTTCACTGTAGCGAGATATGTAAGGGTCAGTGCATCTCTTGTTCATTCATACTTCATAGTCGATGCACACACTGTAGCAGGTCAGTGCAAAATTTGCATCATGCGTATATATAAGTCTGTGCATACTTTCCTATATGTACATCAAAGTCTGTGCATACTTTGTATATACCATATTAAGTCAGTGCAAACATTGTTCTATACCATATAAGATGTCTAATGAAATATTCTCTTAACTGACAGGATAAAGTGATCTCGTGAGCTCGAACTAAGAAGGCACGTGTTCCTAGAATGCTGGAAGCTGGCACGTGATCCAAGACAATGAGCGAGCCAATGATCCTGACACGTGGACAGATGAGGACCAGATCCTGACACATGGTTGAGAGAGTTCTGGAAGCATTGGGCGGGAGTGTCCCCTCCACACGCCCAATGTGTGAGCACGTGAGTCCAAGACTGAAGTCATATATAAACCCTTTCTCTGAAGAGATTAATAGAGATGAAGAAATGAGAAGAGAAAGAGAGGTCATGAAAAGAGGATTGAAGAAGAAAAAGAGAGAGCCTTGAGAAGGGTTTCGAAGAGGGAGAGCAGCAAAAGAAGAGAGTCTTAGAGAAAAGAGAAGAGGAGAGTTGAGCAAGAAGATCAGAGAATTTGAAGAGTGATTTGAAGAGAGAAAGTAGAGTATCGTGAGCTAAGTGGAAAGAAGAGAATAGAGAGGTTGCTGTTCATGAAGCAAAGGAAGAAGAAGAAGAGGGATTCCTGTCAGGATTCCCTATAGCTTGTTTGTGGTGCTGGATCCGATCCAACCCACACTACTCCTAGTGACCTACATTTAATTGTACTTTCTTTGTCTAGTTTTCAGTTGCTAGTTCATCTAAGTTTCTTTCATTTTCGTGAATCCTTGTGAGAAGCTATGAATCAGCGGAATCGAAGCTGTGTATCAGCGGATGGCAAGCTATGTCACCCAGCGGATGGCAAGCTGTGAGGCCCAGCTGATGTAGGCAAGCTGTGAAGCCTAGTGGTTCAAGCTGTGCGACAGCGGGAAGCCACACTCTGGTTAGAGTGTGGGGTGGACGTAGATCTCGAGTCTGAGATCGAACCACCTAAAAATCTTTTGTCCATCGTGGTTTGATTGCCTTGTCTGATCCACTAGATGTATGCTTAGGCTCGACCTATAGTTCCCAACTAGTGGGTATCTGGTTTGCACACTAAGCATTTGATATAGATCTGAAGAGAGAGTGTCATTTTGACTAGGTTTACTTGAGCACCGATCGTATACATTTGATTTTCTCTAATTGAAGTTCAGTGTGTGCTCTCAGGCCTACAGTTGTTTGCTTTAATTCCGCATATCTACTTGATCTAAGTTTTAATTGAGCAAAGGTTTTAAGAGGGCCTCTGAATCCGGTCCTAGCATCTTATCAATAAGTATAGCAGAAGATAATCGGCAACGTGAGCAACTGGCAAGAGAAGCCTCAAGTGACAATAACAATCAGAGCGTAAATCATTCACACATAAGATGAATGGATAAAAATAATTGAACAAAATCTAACTTTTATTGATAATCATAATCAAGTACATGATATTGACTCTTTTTCTAACTAGACTCAATAAAGCAAAAATTACATAATTGACTCTGGACTAGGCTAACTATGGCTTCTCTCGAACCATCAATCACTCTCGGATCCATCACTTGAATAGTCTGAACCCGACCCGCTAGAATTTCCTAAAAAAGATTGGAATAGTAGGGAATGAGCACACATGCCCAGCAGGTATCTTCGTATCAACATGAAGGCAATGTTTAAGTAATTAACATTTTAGCTCTAGAGTAAAGATAAATGAAACACGGTAAAACATGCGATATAAAACCAAAGTAACACAAGTAACATGATATGATCAAGAATGAAATATGAGAGCATGATTGAGCAAGTATATAACAAGAGTGTAAGTGATGTGACACCACCTTGGGGGTGATAGTCACAGGACCAAAAATCCCTTGGACCTAGCAAGCAAGCAATGCACGGACCGGTGACTTTACTCGAGCGGACTCGCCTGCTAAGCGCACTCTCGTGCCCGTAGGCAATCCGGTGATGGTGGTGACGGTCCAGGACGGGACCTCTCTGCTCCGGGGGTTGGCTAGCCTAAGGTTGAACCCCTAAGGGCCCTAGGATTCCGACCTTTGGGGGCGGCCAGCACGCCAAGGGCGTGGGGTGTAATGGCTCACTCACAACTTGCCGGCGGTAGTCACTCACATATAAGTAATTCGGGATCGGGCACTCCTTACCATCCGACGGCACTAGCAGCAATACTAAACCAGCAAAGGAATAAAACCAGAAAGGGGTAACTGAAGCTCACCTGACCGGTGTGAAGACACCGATCCCGGTCGGGGACGAGGGCGAGCGAGGAAGCGTGGGCTCACCCGCACGCCGCGCCGATGAGGCTTCAACCTGAAAATTCAAGTTACATGCACTACGCCCCTTGCAAGGGGGTTGGACTAGGGGTGGGGAATTGGATTACAACCAAAGTGTATCTCCACGCAGGGGGGGGCGCTCAGCCGGCCAAGCGGGGAGGGGGAAAAATGAACTAGGAGCTAAATGATAGAAAGTTGTCGATTCAGCCCGCCCTTTGGAACAGAGGACAGACGGTTGATGTTGATGTCGCAGCGGCCACTCTAGAGCTCCGATGTCGATGAAACTAACTGGAAAATCTTCGTAGGTGACCCGGGAATTCGTCCAAAAATTTCCAATTTATCAGGTTGCCGGTGCTGGTCGGAGCAGAGGCACAAACAGGGAAGCAGGGTTCTGGCTCTGTCTGCTTCTGGACCACAACAGCAGGAAGATGAAGTCACTCCGGGCGCTCCCGAGCTCTAAATCGGGCTTGGCCGGAGTCGACGGCTTCGTTGTCGGGTCCTCTTCGAGCAGAGACCCACGGGGACACCAGACAATGTCAGGGTAGACCTGAGCAGCCCAAACAGTGCTTAGGTGTCGGACCAGTTTAGGAGTGGACAGAACAGCACACCTGATGGAGAAAAATGATAAAAGGCTGCTCCAGAGGTCGATCAAGGAGCCGCTTCTTGAAGATGGAAGGAGACTTGTTGAGGGAGATCTCGGCCAAGTCCTGCCTCCAGATCTTCAGGCTACTGGTAGTGGGAGCCTCTGCTAGCAGTCTCTGGTCTGCAGTCTGGAGGTGGACGCGCAGTCTGGGGAGAACTACTCCCCCGAGCAGCAGCAAGCTCCGAATGGGACGGGACAGCTGCCGTTGCGAAGAAGACCGGTAGGCGCTTCCAACGGTACCACTTGGACCTTCAGGGACACCGGGATGGAGTCGTGGTTGGCTCTGCAAGTCGCTGGTGCTCTACTGCATGCAACCTGAGAATTGCAGGTGGTGAAAGGTGGTGGGGGAATGTGGTAGAAGGGATGGGAAATGGGGTGGATGGGTATGGGGGCAACCCCTGGCTGTGAGGGGGTCTAGGAGGGGATGTTCCAAGGTGTGGGAGGGGGAGAATGGAGTTTGGAAGGTGGTGTTTACAGTGGGTGAGAGAGGAGCTGCGAATTTGGTTGGAAGGGTGAGAGGGAAAGGGTATTTGAAAATAGGTTTAAGGGTGGGATTAATTTCTAATCTTGGGGATGGGAAGGGGTGTGTGGGGAAGGTAAAGGGGGGGCTTGAGGAGTGGGAATTCTCCCTTGGGAGATGAGAGGGTGCTTGGGGAAGGGGAGTGGATGGTTGGTGGTTGGAGGGTGGAGTGGGGAGTGGTGGAATCTCCCTGGGGGCTGGGGTGGAGTTAAGGTGGGGTGGTGGGGAGTTGGGGATGAGTTATTGGAGGGGGGGAAGAGAGAGAAAGGTGGTTGGGAGGGGAGGAGAGAGAAAGGGGCATAGGTTTTAGAGAGAGAAAGTGGAGGAGAGAGAAAATAACTTTCTAGAGAGAGAGGTAGAGAGAGAGGGGGGGATAGGGGCTTCTCACCCACTCAATTGGCTTCTCACCAAAAGAAGAAGATTTAAGTTGGACACTAGAAAATTCAAATATTCATTCATTAATTCATTAACTGAAAATGGAGAGAGTGGGGTCCTATTTATAGGGATCCCACAATTTACAATAAGTCCCTGGATTTTGGGACAATGATAATAAACCAAGGGAAGGGGGGGTTCCCTTGGGCCTAGCCCAATGAATTGGGCCCAATATGCAACTTAATCAACCTAATGACACTTAACCTAGGTAGATGACTCATTAACCTACGTACATGACTCAAATAAAAGAAAAATTACTATGACATGACTCAAATAAAATATGAAAATTACATGACTCGACTCAGAAAAATATGACAGACACAATGGAGCTATGCTGGCGAGCAATCGAAGCTGTGGAAAAATGTGAAGGGCGAGAGATGCCCCCATCATACCCCCAGGGTGTGAAGAACTCGACTCCGTCGAGTATGGGTCCGCCAGGGGAGAGGTCCTCCAATGCAGCTCCGGGCGAGCCACAACCTCCAAACTCAACCTTGCATCCTTAGCCGGGCGACAGCTCTTCATCCTCTCAAGGTGGCTCGGGCACACCCTCTTGCTGGCGATGGTACCCTGCTTGCCTAGTATTACCTTCGTGTGCACACGTCGGACCCTCAAGCTGATATGTGGAGGCTCTCCGAGGGTGTGACTCACAAAGGTGGGGTAGGCTCAAGATGCTCACTGGGTTCCACCACGGTGCCCTTAGAGGGTGCTAGATCCGCCACGTGAAAAGTGGGGTATATCCCAAAACCCATTAGAAAGCCCAACCCATAAGCTGGGTTGCCAAGGCCACTCAGAACTAGGCAAGGTCCAAGTCCACGTGCCCTCAAGTTGGAGGTGACCCTAGGGTAGAGCCACTCCAGAGTCACCATCGTCAAGTAGCCATCATGGAATTCAAAGTGGCGTTCGCGAGGTTTTGCCCGCTTCTTGTAATTCTCACCGCTCGTTGTTTGTTGCTTGCTTAAATGCTCATGCCAAGTACTATGATGCGGTGTGAGTGGGAGATGCATGATATGCAAAGGGGGGCCAGGACATCCATACTTAGACCAATCATGTAGTGATGCCATGGAGACTTTGAAGGGTGTGGGAGGGCCGGGGCATCCATAGGTGTCCCTCTCATGCGTGGGTGTGATGAGTGCCGGAGGACCTGGACATCCATGAATGCTCCTAACATGCTTAAGACTCATGATGAATGAAGGCGGACCATTACATCCGAATATGGACCACTCATGTTTCCGACTTGACATGTGGGTGATATGAATGAATGTACCCGACTTATGAATCATGCCAAGTGGTTCGAGGTGCCAAGTCACATGTTTTCCTAACCCGAAAATGACTTTGATGTGTTGGGGTATGGTTTGGCATTGGAGTTTCCATTCAAAAGGGCCGAAGGGGTCAAGGAAGGTGGACATCATGGGGAGTGGCACCTCCTTGTTCCTTAGGTGTAGATCTTCCTTGGTCATAGCAACCCTTGTGTCTCCCGGGACTTGGGAGAGGTGGGCTTGGCCCAACATGGTGGGTGAGGGTAGGAAGGAGTGGGTAATAAGTGATGTGGGTGGATCACATGGGTTCTCGGGTTTCCATTGGGAGGGGTCAAAAGGATCAACATAAGTGTACCCGGGGGAAAGGAGCTCTAAGTTCATCTCAACATCCTCAAGGTCCTCACAATATGGTGTTGGATCATCCTCCTCTAATGAAATGATTGGGCCGAAGTTCTTTGTGGGTGGGTTGGCCATGAGAGGAGGGTTTGGCTTTCTGCCCGATATGAGGGACTCCAATTTGAGGATAAGGTCGGGCTCATCGGGTGTGGGGAGGAATAGAAGGAGATCGCTAGTGTAGCAACCAATGGTGCATATTGTGGTGATAGACCCGACACAAAGGTGTAGGAGGTCAAGGCTCCTAGGTTGTTCGGCCATAGGGGTCAACATGTTAGTGAACTCGATTTGCCATGCTAGGCCCTTAAGAAGATCCCCTAAAGTTTCCACTTGGTAGGATGATTGGATGGTGGTGTGATAGGTGGAGAAGGGTACTATGGGGAGGTTTAGCTCCATGAGAGGGTAGACATAGGACGTGATGGGGTGAATTGGTTTCTCCTTTAGCCATCTAGCTAGGGGCCCATCTATGATTACGGTGCCATTTGTGAAGGTTTGTGGCTCTTGAAGACTCGGACAATTTGAAGTGGTAAAGTGTTGAAGCTCTTCCTCACCATTGGTGTGAACTTGGGTTTCCTCATGGGTGGGGAGAGGGTCCGGACTAGCAACTACTTCTATGTGAGTGGGTGTGACCTCCTTTCTCAAGGGAATGGGAAGGTCTTTTGGGGATGGGGTGATGATGGTTGGGGCATGGTGCACCCAGGGTGGTGAGCGAGGTCGAACTTGGGTTGGGTTTGGGAGTGGAAGTAGCGGAGTCCTAGGTTGGGGTAGGATTGGGGTTGGGAGTGGAAGGTGGGTTGGGTGATGAGACTTGGGTTGATTGGTTTTGGGGGGGCATCCCTTTTAGGGGACGATGGAGGGGTAGTGGTGGGGACCAAGGGGGCTTGTAGGGTATGGGTTTGGTGAGGGATTGTGGGTTGGGGGGTGGTGGCCGTCATTGGGGAAATCGGGTCAGTTAGGGGTCTCTTCCCCTTGGGATCGGCCGATTGTGGAGGGGTGGGAGTGGGGACCAATTTGGTTTGGATTTTGAGGGTTGTGGAAGGGGGTTTTGGTTGGGGTTTGGGGACCCCCATGGGGTTAAGTGGAGAGGTAGAGGCTAGGCTTGTTTGGGTCTTAAGGGAGAGGGCTTGGTGGTGAAGTGTAGTGATGATGGTTGAGAGGTGATTTGTTGGGAGTGGTGGTGGAGACCTAAGGGTGGTCTCAAGTTGGCCGGGTGGGGATGGAACAGTGGTAGTGCTCCTCGGATAGGAAGGAGAATGTCGGGGAGCGAAGATCTTTCTAAGTTCCTTCTTCATATCATCTCATGAGGAAATGGGCACTTGCCTCCTAACCCTTCTTAATCCCTCAATGTGTTTCCACTTACTCTTGGCTTGACCCCGAAGTCGTCCCTTGACCTTGTGGACTCTCGCGGGTCCATATACCGAAGTTTTTTCAAAGTACCTTTCTATGGTAGCCTCCCACCTAAGGTAATCACTAGAACGAGATCCATCAAAGGTAATATCCTTGTCTAGAATGAAGTCCATGGGTGGCGAGTAGGCTAAGTAGGAAATGGCCATGATGAACAGGGGGATAAATGCAATGGCCCTATGGCAAGACTTAGTAGAGACAAGTCTAGAACTTGCGCTGATACCAATTGATGTGACACCACCTTGGGGGTGATAGTCACGAGACCAAAAATCCCTTGGACCTAGCAAGCAAGCAATGCACGGACCGGTAACTTTACTCGAGCAGACTCGCCCGCTAAGCGCACTCTCGTGCCCGTAGGCAATCCGGTGATGGTGGTGAAGGTCCAGGACGGGACCTCTCTGCTCCGGGGGTTGGATAGCCTAAGGTTGAACCCCTAAGGGCCCTGGGATGCTGACCTTTGGGGGTGGCCAGCACACCAAGGGCGTGGGATGTAATGGCTCACTCACAACTTGCCGGCGGTAGTCACTCACACATAAGTAATTCGAGATCGGGCACTCCTTACCATCCGACGGCACTAGCAGCAATACTAAACCAGCAAAGGAATAAAACCAGCAAGGGGTAACTGAAGCTCAACTGACCGGTGTGAAGACACCGATCCCAGTCGGAGACGAGGGCGAGCGAGGAAGCATGGGCTCACCCGCACGCCGCACCGATGAGGCTTCAACCTGAAAATTCAAGTTACATGCACTACGCCCCTTGCAAGGGGGTTGGACTAGGGGTGGGGAATTGGATTACAACCAAAGTGTACCTCCATGCAGGGAGGGGTGCTCAGCCGGCCAAGCGGGGAGGGGGAAAAATGAACTAGGAGCTAAATGATAGAAAGTTGTCGATTCAGCCCGCCCTCTGGAACAAAGGATAGACGGTTGATGTTGCTATCGCAGCGGCCACTCCAGAGCTCCGATGTCGACGAAACCAGCTGGAAAATCTTCGTAGGTGACCCGGGAAGTCATCCAAATTTTTTTGATTTATCAGGTTGCCGGTGCTGGTCGGAGCAGAGGCACAAATAGGGAAGTAGGGTTTTGGCTCTGTTTGCTTCTGGACCACAACAGCAGGAAGATGAAGTCACTCCGGGCGCTCCCGAGCTCTGAATCGGGCTTGGCCAGAGTTGACGGCTTCGTTGTCGGGTCCTCTTCGAGCAGAGATCCACGTGGACACCAGACGATGTCGGGGTAGACTTGAGCAGCCCAAACAGTGCTCAGGTGCCAAACCAGTCCAGGAGTGGACAGACCAGCACACCTGATGGAGAAACATGAGAAAAGGCTACTCCGGAAGTCGATCGAGGAGCCGCTTCTTAGAGATGGAAGGTGACTTGTTGAGGGAGATCTCGGCCAAGTCCCGCCTCCAGATCTTCAGGGTACTGGTAGTGGGAGCCTCTACTAGTAGTCTCTGGTCTGTAGTCTGGAAGTGGACGCGCAGTCTGGGGAGAACTACTCCCCCAGGCAGTAGTAAGCTCCGAATGGGACGGGACAGCTGCCGTTGCGAAGAAGAGTGGTAGACACTTCCAACGGTACCACTTGGACCTTCAGGGACGCCTGGATGGAGTCATGGTCGGCTCTGCAAGTTGCTGGTGCTCTGCTGCATGCGACCTGAGAATTGCAGGTGGTGAAAGGTGGTGGGGGAATGTGGTAGAAGGGATGGGAAATGGGGTGGATGGGTGTGGGGGCAACCCCTGGCTATGAGGGGGTCTAGGAGGGCGTGTTCCAAGGTATGGGAGGGGGAGAATGGAGTCTAGAAGGTGGTGTTTACAGTGGGTGAGAGAGGAGCTGCGAATTTGGTTGGAAGGGAGAGAGGGAAAGGGTATTTGAAAATGGGTTTAAGGGTGGGATTAATTTTTGATCTTGGGGATGGGAAGGGGTGTGTGGGGAAGGTAAAGGGGGGGCTTGGGGAGTGGGAATTCACTCTCCCTTGGGAGATGAGAGGATGCTTGGGGAAGGGGAGTGGGTGGTTGGTGGTTGGAGGGTGGAGTGGGTGTTGACACCCGTTTTTTATCGATAAGTTGTGTCATTTCTCTTACTCCCATCTGTTGATGCCTCAAGTTGTCCATCACTCACTGGGCATTTTCTGGTAAATCATGGGCCAATTTTATGGGTAACCTCCCTCCTTGGT
This sequence comes from Amorphophallus konjac, assembly GCA_022559845.1. Lineage (NCBI taxonomy): Eukaryota > Viridiplantae > Streptophyta > Magnoliopsida > Alismatales > Araceae > Amorphophallus > Amorphophallus konjac. The sequence goes on from CM040120.1 coordinate 127,767,404, forward strand.
TGGGTCCGTATCGATTCAGGGCTTAATGGGCCTTGATTTTTGGTTAATTGAACATGTTTATGAAAATCAAGTGTCCAGGATCATGTACGGTTCATCCTCAGCCGTTCAACACTTGGGCGGTTAGATATAGACCGTTCATACATTTATGGTTGATTTTTGATGATTTTCTAAATTTCCACCGACAAGAATTTATGCGGTCCTAATATAGCCGTTCAACATAATGGACGGATGAATATTAACCGCTCATATCTCAGAGTCCTACGCTTGGTAATTTTCTCAGATAATTATCCAAGTAATTGAATTATCACCGACAAGGCTAGAACAGTTTGTCGTTGGCCGCTCTACATTTGAACGGTCTCAATGGAGCCGTTCTTCTATGAGAGTCTAACGGCGGGTGTTTCGGTCAGTTCGAGGGATAATTGGGATTATTTTCTAATTATTTTGAATTTCCACCGACGGGTTTGGACGGTTAGTATGTGACCGCCCATCCTGTTGAGAGGTCTATCGTAAGACCGTTCATCCCGTCGATTGCTGAATTTTAACAGATTTTAATCCTTTTATTCATGGTTTTATCCCCAACTTCTTTTATCAATATCTCTGTGGATAATCAACCATTTTAGCTGTCGTTTTGACTGGATGAGAGATAATTATATTATCTACGATTTATCTTCAATAATCTCATCCCAAAAATGGCTCTAAACCCTAGTTTCGGGGTCAGCTTTCTAGGCTCTATAAATAGACCCTAAAGGCCAGACGTCGAAGGGGGGGGGGGAGATCTTGATCGGCGGCGAAGCCCTGCCGCACTTTTGAGTGACCTAGCACCAAAGGAGGAGGCTCTCTACGTCCATACGAGCCTCCGGTCCATGGAGTAGTCCATGTTTTGAGTCGTTTGCATTTTCTTATAGTTTTCATCGTTCCTCCTTTCATGCATTGCTTCCTCCCCACGTCCCCCTTCGTTTTCATCATCATGCACACCTCCACCCATGTTTTTGTCACCCTAGGGGTTTAAAACCCCCAGGTATCCCCCTTTCCATTTGTTTATGTTTATTTCTTCCTATTTGGACGTTTATTACACCATTCAGTCCTGATCTAGGTGCTCTTCTTGTGTCTTCACGTTGTTTTGCAGGTCAGCACTTCATCAGCACGAGGCCCATCCCCTCTGGCCGGCTGGAGAGGGTGGAGGTGAACCCTTTAGCAACTTCTGGCGTGGTGGACTCGAGCGGTTCTTGACTGCCCGTTCAAGAAGACGTGTGGCTCCTTCTACACCACCCTTCTTGTTCCCGCGGTCTTCTTCAAGCCGTCCATCTTCCAGGAGCGCTGCCTCCCACACGTTCTGCGGCACCCCTACACGGTCTATCGTAAGACCATACGTCCTATAGGCGGCTATTCATCAACCGCGCATCCTCCCAGTGCTGCAGCTAGGCGAGTGTCTCCCCTTCTTTTCCAAAGCACGGCGTGTTCATCACGTTCGGCGCTTTGGTGGCGATCACGGTCACTTTCATTTTCCTTGCTCCTCTTACAGTTCTTCATTTACTTATTCATCGCATTGTTGATCTACTCATAGCATATCTTCCATCAAGTAAAGAGGAGAAAAATATATCTACACCCTCCTTTTGTGGCGATCACGGTGGGACAACTAGTGCCCATCGTGCTTGTGATTTGCTGACCCCTCTTTCATTGTGTTAGTCCCCTTTTTGAGTGATTGCAGGTTAAGTTGCATTTTCTGCCTTCTGAAACATGAGCGGTTCTCACAGAGTCGTTCACTCTTTGGGCGGCTGATCATCCACCGTCCTTCCCTGCGAACAGCTCCAGTTCTCTTGCGAGCGTCCTGTCATAGACGGCCCCCCATCGACCGTCCAAATCGCCGAACGGTCTATTCCTGACCGTCCATATTTCTGGCACAGGTATGCTTCTGGGTGTCCTGACTGTAGGTACACGGTTTGTGAGGATCTGTTCCATATCTTACGCGGCTATATACAGACTGCTCTTCTTGGTATGTTTCTCATCTCTGCCGCCCTTCATTTCCAGCACTCTGTGATTCTTTTACAGTTATTTTGTAGTTCTGTGGCTCCCTGGATTATGCGGTCCACCCCAGACCGTTTATCTTATTGTGCGGTCTCCCACAGACCGTCCTTCTGATGCCACAGTGCACCCGAGGATGCTTTGATTGCCATATCTATATTGTCTTTGTTCTCCTTGGTGCCATCCATTGATCTTCCCCTGCTTATATGTTATTGCTGTCTACTTGTTTTCATTATCGCATGTTTATTTTGGTCATTGGTTGTTAGTTTCTAGGTTAGATTTTGCATGCACTCCGGTGCACATAGGACTCATGCATTTCATTCACATCTAGCTGCATTCCTACCGAGGCAGGGTTTCCTCTCGTCTCCATACTCTTTGGAGCCGACTAGGGGACCTTGCTGAGGACCTCCGTAAGCCCCCGTGAGCCGTGGATTCCCACGCAGATGCCGGGCTGGTTGTACCGTACCACCCCCTAGTCTAGGGTCTGCATTCATGAGAGAGAGAGTCCCTTAGAGTCTGCCAGTTTCTCGTCCCCACCCTGTTTAGGTACCTTGTGGTTGAGTGAATTCATATCTTAATTAATCCACTAAGGTCCTAAAAGGGAACTTATAAAAAAAAATTTTCGCGCATCATTTGGAATTTGATTGGGTAATTGGTTGATTCTTTTCTCACCTCTCCCTTCAATTGTATGTTGCAGTGTCATCAGTTGCATCATTTTATCAGATTAGGCTCATTTGGTTTAGTTCATCTTTGTGTGTCTCCATTTAGTTGCATATGTCTTAGGTTCATTTCCCTCCATGTATTCATTTGAAATTCACTGTATAAAATCTCCATTCCCCCCATGGAGCATTTCTCCTCTGTACCTTATTCCCGCACCTCTCCATCTTCTTACCCCTGCGTGGATTCCTCTTCCCATGCGGGCCCATCTCCTTATTCCTCCATTGGACCCCATTCTTTAAACGGGCCTTCTTACCACGCCCGTGCTGCTGCTAGCCCAATCCACCCTCATTCTTACATACATGATTCTTCCAGGCCCACGCATTCCTCCATTCCTGGAATGGGCTTTCCTTCATCTCAGGTTGGGTCCCCTTATCCGGCCCATCATCATTACCCTGGTTTAAATTCACCATCCCTTGCTTAGGCTAGCTCATATCCTTCTCGGACTCTCCCTACCGAGGAGATGTTTGCTCAGGCCCAACGCCAGCTTGATGAACTGCAACGCCGAATCAATCCTCAAACTTCTTCGGATATCCCACTTGCCTTTCAAGGTCTTCAACTTCCACCGCGTTCACAGATTCCCGCATATCGCCGCTATGGTGGAGTTGGTGACCCCTATGCTCATTTGAAGGAGTTCTTATATGAGTCGGCCCAGTTCCAACATGATCCACGCTTGATGGCCTATTTGTTTGGCCTATCTTTAGAGGACTCGGCCAAGGATTGGTTCTTCACATTATCGCAGGAGTAGATGATGAGTTTTCAAGCCGTCCAAGCAATGTTTATTCAGCAGTACCGAGACCAGGTGGGGCCCAGATATTCTATGGTTGATCTGGCCCAAGAGAAGATGAAGCCCGACGAAGAATTCTCCGTGTTTGCTGACCGCTGGCATCGCCTAGCCGCGCAAGTCTCGGGGCATATTCCAGAGGGCGAGCAGATCAAGATGGTTATTTCTAATGCAACGCCCGAGCTCAGGTGCATTTTAGCCCTGAATGATATTACATCCTGGCAACAACTTTACAATAGAGCCCGCTTTGTTAACCAACAACTCCTAGTTTCCTTTGACCATCAGCCTCCTCCACCGTCACCTTCTACATACACTTCCCCTCCGCCCTCCACCGCAAGTCAGCCCTCCACTACATTTCCCTCCACGGGTCGGCCTTCCGCCCCCACACACCCCTATACCTCCATGTGTTACACCTTACATCCCTCCATGAGTCAGCCCTCCGCTATTTCATCTCACCACACCCCTCCACCTCCGGTCAAGGAAGCACTACACCCAGAACGGGTAGATGCCGTTCATTACATTCCCACTCCCTCCACGCCTCCACATCATTATAACCCTCTGCCTTTGCCTACACAGTCCCCCTTGCCTACGCAACCCCCGCTACCATCTCCATTACCTTTTCACACCCCTCGGCATCCACCTTGCCCTAAGCGGACTTCTCACTCCCCGTTGCCGGAGTCTTTTACAGACATCTTCAGGGCTTTGATGGCCACCCATGCATTACAGCTCCCTCCGGTTATGCCTTGCCGACCTGCGGTCGGGAATTTGCTCCATTTCTGTGAATTCCATCGTCAACAGGGGCATTTGATTGAGAATTACCCCGAGTTCCGGGAAATTGTTTACAGTCTGGAAGATAAGAAGATGAGTGATTGGGCTATCATGCGCCAAGTTATTTTAGAACTCAGTAGCAAGCAGCAGCAGCAGCAAGCCGTGCCGCCTAGGCAACCATCTCCACTTCAAGACCAGGGGCACCCTGGTGTTTCTCTAGTTGATAAGGTACCTGCTCCGTTACCCACTTCTTCCTCTATCCCATCTCCTCCACCACCTTCGCCTACTCCAGCCTTCGCTCGGGCAACTTATCCTTCACCCTCCGGTTCCATCACCACTCATGTCCCCAACATCTCTCGACGTGTTGTGAAGATACACCGAAGAGCGCCACTACCCGCCACTTCCTCCATTACGCCACTACCTCCTTCTCCTCCTTCTTCCCCTTCACCATCTCCATCAACCATATCACCCCCGTTGCCACCACCTTCTCCACCTCCACCTTCGCCGCCTCCATTGGCAACATCTCCATCATCACCTTCTCCATTATCCCCATTACCGTCACCACTGTCTTCATCACCTACCCTTGTAATAATCCATGTTCCGTCACCTTCACCGATGCCACTTCTTTCGCCATCATCCTCTGGGTCCGAGTGGGCCGACCCTAAACCCATACCTCCACTTTTGCCTTTACCTCCACCCATGCCCATCATCATCAGTATTTCCCCATCGCTTGCACCATCGCCACCCGCGCCCTTCAAACCTCTTCCTTCTAACCTCCCTCTGTCACTTCCCACTTCGTGAAGCAGGTACACGTTACCTTTGGTGCCCCTTAGGTCTAGTCCCCAGGGAGAAAAGGAGCCGAGCCAGGCTTTGATTATGCATTACAAGCCTCAAGATTTCATTAGCTACATGCCGGTCCAAGTCATGGTTTCTGGCCATTTTAGGGGTAATGAGCCTACATTTACTACGAGAACGGTTGCAAAGAAGAGTTCCCTTGTGTTGGTGCCAGTTTCTTCAAAGGTGAGGCTGGTAGCAATCTCTTTGCTTGCCGGGAAGTTCATCATTAATGATGTTATTACCTCGCGCTAGATTGTTGTTCAATTCACTGGCTGAGAGGGGTTTTCTACTCGGATTATGCTAACACATACGGCTGCCCGGAGCCTGATGGATTCCCTATTCAAGGGGCAATTGGCTGCATCTTCTACACTTTCCAAGGACATTCTGCACTTGCTGTGCAACCTCCCTCAATTTATTAGCATGCCGGCCACGTCAACGCCGCGTATTGATCTCCCTCAGCTTTGTCCTGCTCTTCTAGTACGGGAGTTATGCTTCAAGCCTGATTGCCGAGTGGAGTTGCCGAACCTCTATGTTCTAGTGCCAAGAGACAAAACTCCGTGGCTTCATGATATTCATTCAGTTGAGAAGCTGTTTGCCCAAGAATGTCTACATCTTGTTAGCACTGGGGGTCTAGGGGCAGCCGTCCCAATGAAGCTGCATATTCATGACCGGGCCAGGCCATCTGCCAGGTGGGCCCGCTATGTGAGAAGACATTACAGATTGAGGAGCCCGGGAAGCCGAGCCCGCGCCAAGCGGCGTTGTTTCAAGAGGATTGCGGCTAAGAAGAGTCGGCGACGTAAGTTCAAGGGCCGTCAGTTATGCACTTGGGGTCCACTGCCTCATCTCCTTCTTCCATCCATTCATCTTTTCTGTTGCTCAGTTCTTATCCGTGGGTGGTGTACCTTCCACCACCTGACCATACTTCCACCATCTTTTCCTATCCTCACCATTCTAGGCCTCGGCCTATGTCTTCCTCTTCCCCTGAGTCAGGGGCATCTTCTAGTTTTTCTTCCCGGACACGTCCGGATTTCACTGCTCGTCTCTTTCCCCCGACCGTGTTGGGAATCCCTTACGCTCGTTCCCCGACCTTGTCGGGTGGTTTTTCTGATCCTTCCTTGATTTTGTCGGGTGGTTTCCATTTCTTTTCCCCGACCTTGTCGGGTGTTCATACATTCTCTTCCCCGCCTCTGTCGGGTGATCGCTATTCCTTTTCTCCGACCACGTCGGATGATCATTATCCTTCTTCCTTGTCTTCACAGTTATCTTTTCGTCATCTTTCTGTCCTTTCCGTCTCACCCTTTCGGGGTCATTACCCTTTTTCTTGCTGTTTTCGAGGCTTTAGCCCGCCTTGATCTCAGTTAATCCTTGTTTATTATGTATCTGGTTCCTTGTTATCAGGGCCTCAGTGCCTTAACGAGGGAGTTCTAGTCCTCGTCTCTCTTCCTTTTTATCCCTTCTTCGTCCAGTATGATGTCTGCCACTCCTCTGTGTCGAGGAATCTAATCCTTTGCTCTCCTTTCATCCTTTATCCTGGCAAGCAAGGAATGCAAAGCTACTCGCGCTCCTCAAAGCTCGATGATCGAAATAACTTCAGGATGCTGGTTTTCACGCCATGGATCTGTAAAGGTATCTTTATTTTTGCAAGAACGTGCTTTCATTTCCATTATTTCTATTATTTCTGCACATGATTCCTTAACATGATTGAGTGGCTTTAGGAGTCTTTGTTTAATTAGATCTTAACTTTGTGTCAAATAAAAAAGTTGGCTTCTGCAGCATCCTTAGGCTGGTGATAGCTCCGTGCTGGGAGTCTAGTTTCTTTCCCCGATTGTTGAGGGTGACCTTTGAGTATGGATTTTTTCACACACTACACGGCAAGCCATAGCCAATCTCTCTGAGGCGCACCGTTGCTACTTTGGCCATACTTTAGGTATGCACGAAGGCCTTTTCTCTTCTCTGCTCGGCCAAGTACAGGGACAAGAAATGGATGGATGAGATGACCAACCTAGGCGCTCCCTAATATAGGAGAGGTCTCAAATAGGGGCAGTCTTGACCCTCAAAAGTGAGCTTTCATGCTATATCTGGCCAATAAGGGCTACCAAAATGAGAAAATGAATCAATATGCAAAATTATGAATCAAAGGTATGGCAAGAGTGGCAGTACAGTTCCCCGCGGGATGTCATGAGCCCGGTCGCATGCGTGCCTGATAAATATGGGTCTAAAAATCAAAGACACAAAGTCCTAGCGCAACAGACCTACTCTTTGAGGGGTAGTGCCCTGGAAGGAATTCGAGCCTTGATATCTCCCATCCTACACGAAGCTTGTCTCCAATTTTTCTTCTGCTTCTCCCTCTTATGCTGGGTTGTATCCCGGGTATGGCCATAGTAGGGGCACCGTCCTTTAGAGGCAGTTGGTTGTGGTAAGACACCCTCACATGCACCCCTTGCTTAAGGGAAGCCTTTAATGAAAGGGGTAGGAACGACGATCCCTGGGCAGTAGTTTGAGCCCGTCTTTAGGTGCTGCGGATTACTATTCAAAAATTCCAAATCCAAAAAAATGAGATATATCAAAATATAAAAAAAATGAGATATTGTCGAAAATCAAAAGAAAAAATGAGATATATCAAAATCCAAAAAAATGAGATATTATCGAAAATCAAAAGAAAAAATCAGATATGTCAAAATCCAAAAAAATCAGATATTCTCAAAACTCCAAAAAATCAAATATGTCAAAATCTAAAAAAAATCAAAAAAATAACAAAAATCTAAAAAATATGTCTTTTGTTTTTATGCATTTTTTTATCTTAAGGACAAATACGTAATCCGTTTACTAAGTGTGTAGGTTGCAAGTACTCAGGCATTCCTTGCTATATCTTTTTGCTCTGCCTCCTATCCACATCTTTGATCTGTTCTCTCCTTCAATCTTATCTCTCGATCTATTCTGAAGCTTGTGGCCTTCTCAGCTTTTGTTTGTAATGATCATATCTTTATGAGAGGGCTTTGCCTTATGATTATGAACCTGGCAGTTCTGCTTCATTCTGATCTTGGGTTTTGATTGAAGGGCGTATTTGTTTATGTCTTTTGTCCCGTCGTGTCCTTGTCACGTGTTTATGTCCCTTCGTGTTGTCCCACACGTGTTGTTTTATCCCTCACCGAGTGTTGTTAGTTATCTTGCACATGTTGTTAGTCACCCCTTTATGTCCCATGTTCTTGTCCCAACCGTGTGGTCATCCGTCATGTTATTGTCCCAACCATGTGTTATCCCACCGCGTTGTTGTCTTGTCACACTATGTTCATGCATGCATGTTGTCTGTTCATGCCATTGCATATGTGCTCATTTGCCTTTGTTATGTTATGTTGCATTGTCTCCAATTTTCATTTGATCGTTATGTTATGTCATGTTGTTTATCGTTCAGTAAATCATCGTGTTATCTCTGCTATGTCTATCCTATTCATCTTATTCATGAAAAATCCATAAAAATCAGAAAAGAAAATCCAAGAAGTGCCGTTTCACCTGCACAGGTAAGTCAGGTATGGCTTTCTATCCTTATCACCCTTATTGCATTATTATATGGTATTATAATATATTATCTCGAGAACCAATTGGTTATCTACGTGTTCCAGGATCTGATGTTCCCCTTCAACAAAAACGATGATGATCCAGGTTCACATACTTAATCTCCGGATAGGCCATTAGGTTGGGATGTCACGGGGAGGATGGTTCTATCCCACACACTGTGGTTGTGGATGGTATCTTGACTCTGATGTTCCCAGCTTAGTAATATTATTCTCGAGTATTTTATATTTTAATCTTTCTTTGCATTCGTTTTTACGATTTCTTTTATTTTAGCCCAGCATGCATCATACGCATCCTTTGAGCTTTCATGACCCATGGTTTGCTTGAAGAATGTCCCATCAGTGATGGTCAGCTATGCGTTCAGTGCTGGAGTAAGAGGAACTAATTCCACTCTGAGTTGGAAGGTTCTCTTTGGTCAATTCGTTTGGTTTAGTTGAATGAAAGGTCCCCATCTGGAGTTTTAGCCTGTTTCCTTTAATTTTGATGCCTACTTTTATGGCCTCCTCATTGGACCGCGGGATTGTGTCCCCCATGAGGTTGGTCGTGGAGATTTATTTCATTTAGTTCAGTTTTTCCAGACAGGTGTCGCTTTTGATTTAATCATTCCGTACGTTTGGTTCAGAGTATTCCCGAAGATTCATGTCGCTTGTTGGTGAAAACGGGTGTCGTTTTACCTTAACGCCCACCTTTTCGATCCACTCCGCTGCATTTCCGCTCCACCTCCATGTTCCATGTCACTTCCACTTCACCTCCGCTCGCTCCCCTGCAAAGAGGACGTTAAGGAGGGGCATCTGTTGACACCCGTTTTTTGCCGATAAGTTGAGTCGTTCCTCTTACTCCCATCTGTTGATGCCTCGAGTTGTCCATCACTCGCTGGGCATTTTTTGGTAAATCATGGGCCAATTTTATGGGTAACCTCCCTCCTTGGTTGGGTCCGTATCGATTCAGGGCTTAATGGGCCTTGATTTTTGGTTAATTAAACATGTTTATAAAAATCAAGTGTCCAGGATCATGTACGGTTCATCCTCTGCCGTTCAACACTTGGGCGGTTAGATATAGACCGTTCATACATTTATGGTTGATTTTTGATGATTTTCTGAATTTCAACCGACAAGAATTTATGCGGTCCTAATATAGCCGTTCAACATAATGGACGGATGAATATTAACCGCTCATATCTCAGAGTCCTACGCTTGGTAATTTTCTCAGATAATTATCCAAGTAATTGAATTATCACCGACAAGGCTAGAACGGTTTGTCGTTGGCCGCTCTACATTTGAACGGTCTCAATGGAGCCGTTCTTCTATGAGAGTCTAACGGCGGGCGTTCCGGTCAGTTCGAGGGATAATTGGGATTATTTTCTAATTATTTTGAATTTACACCGATGGGTTTGGACGGTTAGTATGTGACCGCCCATCCTGTTGAGCGGTCTATCGTAAGACCGTTCATCCCGTCGATTGCTGAATTTTAACAGATTTTAATCATTTTATCCATGGTTTTATCCCCAACTTCTTTTATCAATATCTCCGTGGATAATCAACCATTTTAGCTGCCGTTTCGACTAGATGAGAGATAATTATATTATCTACGATTTATCTTCAATAATCTCATCCCGAAAATGGCTTTAAACCCTAGTTTCGGGGTCGGCTTTCTAGGCTCTATAAATAGACCATAAAGGCCAAACGCCGCACTTTTGAGCGACCTAGCACCAAAGGAGGAGGCTCTCTACGTCCATACGAGCCTCCGGTCCAGGGAGTAGTCCATGTTTTGAGTCGTTTACATTTTCTTATAGTTTTCGTCATTCTTCCTTGCATGCATTGCTTCCTCCCCACGTCCCCCTTCGTTTTCATCATCATGCACACCTCCACCCATGTTTTTGTCACCCTAGGGGTTTAAAACCCCCAGGTATCCCCCTTTCCATTTGTTTATGTTTATTTCTTCCTATTTGGACGTTTATTACACCATTCAGTCCTGATCTAGGTGCTCTTCTTGTGTCTTCACATTGTTTTGTAGGTCAGCACTTCATCAGCACGAGGCCCATCCCCTCTGGCCGGCTGGAGAGGGTGGAGGTGAACCCTTTAGCAGCTTCTGGCATGGTGGACTCGAGTAGTTCTTGACTGCCCGTTCAAGAAGACGTGCGGCTCCTTCTACACCGCCCTTCTTCTTCCCGCGGTCTTCTTCAAGCCGTCCATCTTCCAGGAACGCTGCCTCCCACACGTTCTACAGCACCCCTACACGGTCTATCGTAAGACTGCACGTCCTATAGGCGGCTCTTCATCAACCGCGCATCCTCCCAGTGCTACAGCTAGGCGAGTGTCTCCCCTTCTTTTCTAAAGCACGGCGTATTCATCACGTTTGGCTCTTTGGTGGCGATCATGGTCACTTTCATTTGCCTTGCTCCTCTACGGTTCTTCATTTACTTATTCATTGCATTGTTGATCTACTCATAGCATATCTTCCATCAAGTAAAGAGGAGAAAAATATATCTACAGTGGGGAGTGGTGGAATCTCCCTTGGGGCTGGGGTGGAGTTAAGGTGGGGTGGTGGGGAGTTGGGGATGAGTTATTGGAGGGGGGAAGAGAGAGAAAGGTGGTTGGGAGGGGAGGAGAGAGAAAGTGGCGCATGTTTTAGAGAGAGAAAGTGGAGGAGAGGGAAAATGACTTTCTAGAGAGAGAGGTTGAGAGAGAGAGGGGGGGATAGGGGCTTCTCACCCACTCAATTGGCTTCTCACCAAAAGAAGAAGATTTAAGTTGGACGCTAGAAAATTCAAATATTCATTCATTAACTGAAAATGGAGAGAGTGGGGTCCTATTTATAGGGATCCCACAATTTAGAATATGTCCCTGGATTTTGGGACAATGGCAATAAACCAAGGGAAGGGGGGTGCCGTTGGGCCTAGCCCAATGAATTGGGCCCAATATGCAATGTAATCAACCTAATGACACTTAACCTAGGTAGATGACTCATTAACCTAGGTACATTACTCAAATAAAAAGAAAATTACAATGACATGACTCAAATAAAATATGAAAATTACATGACTCGACTCAGAAAAAAATGTCGGACACAATGGAGCTATGCTGGCGAGCAATCGAAGCTGTGGAAAAATGTGAAGGGCGAGAGATGCCCCCATCAGTAAGTTTGGCTTTTCACGAACAAGAATGTACTTTTTCATAACTATAAAGGCTATGCACTAGAAAGTCACTTATCACGCAAGAATGTAATTTCACTAGATTGCTTCGTGGATTTCACTCATTTATAAAAGAAAGTACTCCCAGCGCAATGCGACGCCAGTATCATCGTATCCCATGGTTTTCAATACAGTTCTGATAATCAGTCTAGGGGACTAGCATGGAGCCCTGTATCCCTATGATTTTGATGATGTCAAACACCATAAGTCATATGTCAAACATCATAAATCATAAGTCAAACACCTTAAGTCAAACATAATTTTTCAAAAGTCTTCATGAGTCTGTGCATTGGAGACTGTACATTTCAGTCATTGGAGTTAGTGTGCCTGCATGAAGTCACAGTCTGCTGCTTTCAAGTCTACCTACATTATTGGCACAAGGTCGATGTAGGTTTTGATTTCAAAGGCATAAGGTCGGTGCATCTTCTGCTGCATGCATATAAAGCCCATGCACATTTGCTTGCCAGGTCGGTGCACGATTACATGCTCACTTAGAAGGTCAGTGCAACATTTCTCTATACTACATTGCCAAGGTCGTTGCATACTTTGTTAGACACATATAGGTCTATGCATACTTTGCCTTAGCATATATAACGTCAATGCTAGGTCAGACCATGTGCTGATGTGGTTGGTGCATGTCTGTGTCACCAGCATATAGGTCGGTGCATGCTTGTGTTTAACTGTCTAAGGTCAATGCATGTTTTCCAGACTACATATGAGGTCGGTGCACCTTCTTATTTCTTCGTTAGAAGGTCAGTGCACATTTTGTTGATCAGATTAGAATGTCGGTGCACTCTTTGCCCGGCACATATACATGGTCAGTGCACATCTACCTTAGTCTTACTAAGGTCGGTGCATTCTTTTTTGCCCTGCGCATATACAAGGTCAGTGCACATCTACCTTAGTCTTACTAAGGTTGGTGCACATTATGCCTGCGCATATAGAAGGTCGGTGCAAGTTTTGCCATACGCATGCTAAGGTCGGTGCATATTTTGCCTGCGCATATAGAAGGTCGGTGCAATGTTTTACCTTAAGCATATAAAGGTTAGTGCAATTTTTGCATCGTGCATATATAGGGCTGTGCAAATTTTGCCATATGCATGCAAGGGACAGTGTACATTTTAGTTCTATGCATATAAGGTCCGTGCACTCCACTGTTTAGAGTCTATGCACATCCCAGTCTTTGAGAGGTAAGGTCAGTGCATATCATCAAACAGCTAACACTCATGACTATTTCATTGCCAGGTCAGTCATATGGTCGAGCATCTACTGAGCAACCTGTGAACTTACCTCACGTGGAAGTTTAAGTACCAGGTTAATGGCACGTGATCCAAGGCAAGGAGCGGACCAGATGATCCTGCCACATGGACTGCTATAGTACCACGATACTGACAAGTGGAACCTCGAAGGATCAGATTTGCGTGAAAGTTTAGGTGGGAAACGTGGTATCCACGTGCCCATCGTCTGCTTATAAAAGAGGATCGAAAGGCTGGGTGAAAGAGTGAGCAGAGCTGAAAAGAAGAGAAGAGAGAATATCTGAAGCCACTGCCAGTGCTGAAATTCCCTCATTCGAGACGAGAGAAAAGTCCAAGAGAAAAATCAAAGAGAGAGAACTAGTTCAGAAAGAGGAGAGCCTGATTGATCGCCAGTCTTTGAGTCTGAATGTCTGCTTCTACGGAAGCTACATTGTCATTGTTTTTGGGCGATTTTTTCTTCTTTGTTTATTTTCATCTTCGAGTTTTTCGCCTTATCAATTCTACCTTGTTACCCTCTAAGTTCGCTTGGAGGAAGGGAGAGGTACTCCGGTTTCCCTACATCGTATTTGGAGGAAGAGAGGAACGATCCTCTGGTTCGTTAGTTGCTAGGAGCAAATCACGGGGTTCCCTTTGCTGATTGCGAAGGAAGGGAGGTTGGACCTCTAGTGTTTCTTCTGGTCTTCAGAAGAGCGAGGAGAGTGTTCCTGGGGGCAAGCTGTCAGGCAGCGGGTGTGTAACACCCGAGAAATTTCTAAGAATTTATTAAATATTTAAATGGACTAAATGGGTTATTAAATGAATTTATTTTAATTAGTATAGCCTTACTCTAATCCAAGGGGATTAGGCCCATTTAAAGGAACCCTTTTGGCCCAAATTATGATTTTGGACCTTAGCCCATATTCTAGAAGCTAGAAATTGGTGTAATCATAAAATTTAGAGATAAAATAGGATAAATAGATAGATAATGGAGGGAAGAGTTTGAATTAATTTCAAATTCGGCGCCCAGGATAGAAAACGGTCTATCGCGAGACCGCATGGGTATAAAACGGTCTAATACTAGATCGCTAGGCAATTGTAGATTCCGTAAATAGAATAAAACGTGAAAAGATGGGAACTTTGGCATCCTAATTACCTAGGATCGAGGTTATCCCTTAGTTAAAAGGGTCTAGTGTGCTGGAGGATCGAACTGAAACCTAATTGGGACTTTAAGTTCGTTCTAATCCATGAAACCCTATAAATAGATCTCAAGTTTGACCTACACGACCCTTACTTCTGGCTCGTGTGGAACTAAGGTAAGGAGGCATAATTAGAGGTAAGTTCTTTAGAGGTTTTTGTTGCCAATACTAAGGTCTAACTACCCTTCAAATTATGTTCTAGGATATCAAGTCTACAAGGAGTTAGAAGCTTTCAAAGTTGCTGATCCTGCACCAATAACCCAGAAATCTGTGCAATAGCCCGGTGAAGAGCAGGAAATTAGAAGCCCTAAACGAGGTATTTAGCAAGTGTGCCTTTAGAACTTTATGTTACCCTTTATATCTTCTATCTACCATCCAATTTTCATGTCCATAGGTCAAGGGAATCAAGAGATACAAGGGTGTGAATTTGCTGGTTTAGCACAGAACGTGCAGAACTAGGGCTTACTTCCAGTTAGAAATTGACAGTCTAGGAGCGCTATTTGAGGTAGGTTATCTCATGAACGGCTTAAACATGACATTAGGGATAAAAGCCCTCTGTTTCCAATCATTTTCTTGCATTGTATATTGAGAATTTTATGTTTTCATTAGGACTATGCATCTAGTATAATATTCATGCATGAACTAGCCTTAATTGATTAAAAAAAGAAAATTCTCTTGTTATTACATAAACCCACGCATATTGGCTGACCTATTCTTGTTCTATCATGTTATAGAGTTTATATATGTTGATTTTCAGGCATGATATGTCTTAGATTAGAATTGTATTTTACTATTATTGAGTTTTCTGTTAACACAAGAAGAAACAGTCTTCCTGTAAACCGCCAGAAATGCTAGCAATCGTACGATAAATCGCTATCTACAATAGATGGTCATCCACTAGACCGTTTACATTTTTGAATTCTGTATTTAAGTTTACCTGAGGCTTAATGCAGAATGGTCCAATTATTATATGTTAAGCCTAGTTAAGTAGGTTTTATACCTGTTTTAAACATTATTTTCATATACCCAGTTATGTTAATAACTCATTCTAGTAGATTTCATGTTCTTATGCACTTAAAGTTTTTTTTAACTTATGATATTTTTGTGACCAAATCATATACTTTTGTATTTAACTTGAATTTATGAGATTCATGGACTAGTTATGATTTGATCGCTGGTTATCACTAACTTTCTCATCTAAGAGTCGTTTTCACAAGTACATGACATATACTCCGATATGTGACAATTAGATACACTTTTGCACTTATAGGCACACAATCTTGGACTTGATAGCCTCTCCGTTAGATATTCCTTCTACCGGACTAGGTGATCTTATTTGAAGGCCTCCGTAAGTCTCTGCGAGCCTGGGATTCCCACTAGGACGTCGAGCTGGTTGTACCATTAAAGCCCAATTTGTCTAGAAAGCACTACCGTTGATTTCGAAGCCTTGATTCCTAAACAGTCTTACATTCTACCGCTACTACCCAGTTAACGGTCTGCCATATGACCGCATGTTATATGAGTGAAGTACTTTTTTCTAGCTTGACTCATCATAAATGGTCTTGACTCGACCGCATAGCGATGACTAACGGTCCATGACTAGACCGCCTGGCTTGCTAAACGGTCCAGTAAATGATCGCTTGGTTCCTGATTGTGTCTAACCCGAGGTTTGACCTTTGGGGTTGGTTTTCTTGAGTTCCTAGATGATCTTAGGATTATCTGGAGCCTAAATTATGTTTAACAAAGTTAAAGTTGAATTATGGAACCTAATGAATATACCGTTATGCTATCAGATCGCCGTCGTAGCATAATATACCTTAAATCTTTCTTTGATATCTCATGTCAACTTTGGTACGTTCTATGCCTTGGTTACTTGATCATTAAACTTATTATTTGGAATTGGTTTATTGGCTGAAATTATTATCTCGTGGAAGTAGCTGGATTTATAACTTGAAGATGCAAGATCAGGCACGGATTATGTCCACGGGCTCCATGCTAGTCCCCTCGACAGATTGTCGGAAGCGTGCTATAAACCATGGGGTACGATGATACTGGCGTCGCATTGCACTGGGAGTACTTTCTGATAGAAATGTATGCCCTACAAGCCAATCACATGAGATGTGATGATGTCATTTCTTTTAATATCTTATTCATATTTATATTAATGGCATTTATTCATTGCATTTAATTTATGTTTATGATTTGAATGTGATGAAGTCCCTGAACCTATGCAATGATGACTGGATCATGATAATGAGATCAGTCATCCAGATGCACATGTTCTAAAAGTTTCCAGTCATAGCATCTTCAAAAAGGGACATTGAAGATCTGGATAGACTGGCACACATGATACTTACTCATATGATGAGTGTGATTGTTCTCATAGTCATCAGTGTGGAGACACTGAAGTACGTGTGTGGGTGCTCATTAGTGGAATGAGTTCACTGAACTAACCCGATCTACAATCCCTTAATGGTAATCATACTGACTGTCAATCAGGGTCTTCTATGTCTCAGTAGCACAGTTGGATCTTAGACCTGAGTCACTAAAGATGTCTTGCATAAGAGATGCTGAGTATTTGATTACTGACTTATAGACTTCTATTAAGTGGTCTTGTATAGTTAGTTATTCGGACTCAGTGGAACTCGTGTGAAGGTAATTAGTTTGACAACATGGGATCGTTCACTCTCAGTATGATATATGAGAGAGAATGCCCTATGGATCTGTACTCAGGAAATCCCCTGGCCAGGGTACGGGAGTTCATTATGAAAAAGGAGTTTTTCTAATGAACCTGTTTGGAGTACAGGATTCAGTCGAGCCGGGACTCAATAGGGTTTGACAGTTTGACCATACCCTAGTCCTGGTGGGGCATTGGATGAATGATAACTGTGTGGAATCTGTAGATGGAAAGGTTCCTGAGTGGGTTGCTTATACCCAATGTCATTTGGGATCATGAAGCGTTGCTTGGTGCTTTTCATGATCGGAAAGCCCTCTAATTCCATTAAGAGTTAATGGATAAAATTAATTAAGTTAAGAAGGAGTTCTTTACTTAATGGGCTGGAAAACCAAACAGACTATTGGGCCTAGAGGGTCACACACAATAGAGTATTGGACAGACCGGGATGGGTGAACTTTATAGACTATTATTGGGTTTTTATGAAAAATGCCAAAGGTCTATAAATATACGTTGTTGGGAGAAACCTTGGCTAAGCTACAAGGTTGAAACCCTGGCCGCCCTCTCTCCTCTCTCTCTCTCCAAGGGGCACCCCCTTCATTCTCTCTCGTTCCTCCCCGGGGGATGGTGGTGTTGAGATCGGGTCGACGCGTGGAGATCGTGGAGGAGATCCCTGTTGACACCCGTTTTTAGCCCGCAAGTTACGTCATTTCTCTTGTTCATCATTTTTGATGTCCCAAATTAACCGTTATTTTGGAGCGTTCCTTGGATGGATTTCGAGCCCATTTCATTATTTCATTCCTTTTGAGCATTGGAGATCTTGATTTCTTAGAGCCTTGGAGCCTATTTTTCACCTTCCGACCTTCCAAGTCGACTTACGGCCCATTTAGGGCGACTTCCCTCAAGAATGCGGCCCCTTTCGCTGCGCAGTCTTGAAAAGTGGTCCTTTTTCATCTTCTTCTGCTCCTTTATTCATTAAGTGTCCTTCAGCAAAGTTGTTCCATTTTTAAAGCCCTACGTTTTATTCGTCTACACCATTATCCAGTTCTCAACCGTTTTCAAGCCTCAATGTTTTTCTATGTTCTCACCCTATTTTCTCTCTCTTATGTTCATGTTTTTATCTTGCTCGCTTCATAAACGTTGTTCAGTTTTCAGTTATCTACAACTTCTTCTTCAACCACTTTTTCTAGTTCTACACTGGTTTCAAGATATTCTATGATTTCTAGAGTCGTGCGAGCTTGGCAGCCAAACCTTGATAAACAGTCAACTGTTGACCGTTACTGTTCATACGGTCCAATGTGGACCACTTAACATGATAAACGGTCAACTGTTGACCATGGGAATAGTAACATTTTTTAATTTTTATTTTATTTTTATTAATTTTGAAATGTCAATAAACTGTCTTCTTAAGACCGCTTATGTCAAAAAATGGTCTGTGGATGACCGTTTATTCATTTTTGTGCCAAAAGTCTCCCGATCGCCCCCTGGTTCGTTGGGCGGTCTACCCCTAGACCGCCCCAGTCATTGAACGGTCTATCGTGTGACTGTTCATATAACAAAGATTCCAAAAGTTCTTGAACTCCGTTTTCTTCGCCGCTGGACTCTAAGGTTGATTTTTGTTCGTCGGGGTCACCTTTCTAAGGCTATATCTTCTCGAATATTCCATCAAATCACTTCCCATTTATTTCTGCCTCTTGCCACAACTATTATCTCGAGTTTAAGCCATATAACTCGAAATTTAGTGGAATATATTCACGGGAATCTTCGCCGCAATATCAGGTTTTATGTATTATCGTGTCACACAAACTCTTCTAGATTAGGCTCCAGGGCCACCTTCCAAGGACTCTATCTTCCAGATCCTTCCACCAAAAAGAGTCCCGTTTGTTCCTAGCTCTTATACTATCTATTATCTCGAGATTGATCCATAGATCTCGAGATTTGGTGGACACTATCTTCTACAATCTCGATGGAAACTTCTGGGTTTTAGCAGATTTCTATATAACCTGCCCAGTTCGCCTGCGTGACGGGGGGCTCTTCTTAGACTCGGGGTGAAGCCATGCCGGATCGTCGACTCACACCTTCGACCCCACTATGAAGAGGGAAGTATCAGCTTTAATTTCCATCTCTTTGGGCTTAGTTTCATTGCTCTAATCCTTAGTTCTTATCTCCTACTTTTTCAAAATCATCACAAATCGCACTATTTCTGCACGTTTCTGTATTTTTCTCCATTTTGCACATCACTTCTATCCTTATTCTCTCAATCATTTTTCATGATTTTAAATCCTATGCAATGACAATACAGCCACCTTTTGTTTGCACCCATTCATAGGGGTTAAAAACCCTCCCCCAGTGCATTCCCCCCCTTTCTTTCATGCTACTTTATCATTTCGGGACATATGCTACACTTCACATTCTAATGGGTTTTCTCTCTTTTGTGGCTTTGTTTTGCAGGAGACTATTGATAGAACGTGAGGCCCTTGCTTTCTAGCCGGCTAGGAGGTGAGGAGGTGTCACCCACATCGATTCTCCGCATCCCTTTTCAAGCGCGATCACGTTGTAGCGGCTTCCCTTTAGGCCGTGTCTTCCTCCATATTTTTCAAGGTATGCGGCTCCATCTTCATCCTTTCTTCATCCTTTTGGTGCCGTAGAACCTTGGTGGCGATCACGGTCAGGTTCCTCTTTTCGCCGCCCCTTTCCATTTCATGCAATTTCATGTTTATATGCATGCTTATATTGTTTAGTTCGGGGCGTGGTAGATTACATTTACATCCTACAGTTTTTTGGCGATCACTGTGAGACACCTAGTGCCCATCATGTTGTATTTTTAGTCTCTTGCATGTTGGGTGGGTGTTCATGCATGTTTGGATAGTCTTCTCTACATTTTTTTATCATTCTGTCTATTTTCGGGTCTGTCAGGGTTACACGGTCTATCGTAGGGCCGCCTAACGCTTTAAACGGCCTCTCCAGGATCGCCCAAACCCTATGGGGTTATAAACGGTCCTCCGTGGACCACCCATCAGTTGGGCGGTCATCCCGTAGATTGCTTAAAGGTTTAAAACGGTCATCCAGGGACCTTTTAATGGTTCTGGCCGGGCAAGATTTCTATTTGCAGGGGCCTTATTCGTTTGGGCATAACTTTGTCTCCCGACGTTGGATTGGGCTGATTCATTTTGCGTTGTGTTGTCCTTTGTATTGTCTTTCCATACATATAAAGTTTGCATCATTTGGACATCATTTGCATATTTAAAAAGTGTATCTATTTTTGCATTTTTTACATATAGTTTGCATGCGGTCTGCGCACAAGTTTACGGGGGCATCTTTCTTGGATGATTTAATTGGCCTCCCGAGGTCGGATTGCCCTGTTCTTGGGCTCGTTGTGCAGACCTTTATATTGTCGTTCCATCCATAGACTACTTGCATCATTTGAGTCACATTTTCCTAGTTGAATATTATCATCATTTTAGCATTTTGTGCATAAAATCTTCATGCAGGTTCAGGGGCAAACACAAAGGTATGTTGTTATTTTATGGTTTTTCCTATCTTTTAGTGCCTAGTTGTCCCTATTTATGGTCTTGCATTATTTTTATTCATATTTTTTACATTTTTTCATACATTTTTATGATGTTTGCATAATTTCATTATTCTCTTGATGTGCTAGACTTAGGCTAGAAATTGCATGCACTCCGGTGCACATAGGATCATGCATATTGGCATATTGTAGTTGCATTCCCCCTCGGTAAGTGATCCTCTCGCTCTCATATTCCTTGGGCTCGACTAGGTGATCTTATCCGGGACCTCCATAAGTCCCCGCGAGCCATGGATTCCCACACGGACTCCGGGCCGGTTGTACCTTTCCACCCCTTAGGCTTGCATTTACATATGTTGTGAAGGAGTTAACCCTAGTCAACCCAAAGTTTGGACCTTATTCCCTATAGGATACCTATCTTGAGAGAATTAATCTTAATTTAAAGATATTTAAAGGCCCACTAAAACTTTGACAATAAAATATTTCCCATCATATTAACTTGGTTGACTTGGGTGAAATCCTACATATTGTTTGTGTTGTTTGGGCTTGTCCAAGCCCATTTATGTCATTTTGTGTTGCATCCCCACTATCCATATAGGTTTTGTCATTAGGCCCACTTAGGCTAGTCCATTCTATGTGTCCATTTGTCTAGTCACATTATCATGGGTCCTTTTTTCCCTTTGCATTATTGGGTCAGCCCCCTCTCTGATTCTCGAGCCCTTTTACTTCCTTCATTGTATTTTCTTGATTTTTCCTGTATAAAGTCTCCATTTGCCCTCATGGAGCGCCATTTTTCTCTTGTATATTACTCTTCTTCTTCCCCGTCTTCCTATCCCCGCGTGGACTCCTCTTCCCAAGCGGGCCCATCTCCTCATGGCCCTTCTGACCCACAAGCAAATCTTGTGGCCCATTTATCATCTGTCGCCTGCCAAATCGACCCGGTCCAGGCCCAAAAACTCGCTACTAATCACCTTAATGGGCCTCATTCTCATAATGGGTCCCATTCTCCTAGTGGGCCTTATTCCTTCCATGGGCCTCGCTCTTTTAATGGCCGCATCCTTCTAACGGGCCTCCATCTTCTACTCTTAACGGACCCCTTTTCTTTAGCGGGCCTTCTTATTCTCCTAATGGGCCTACCTCTCTTAATGGGCCCGCTCCTTCTACCCATGTTGTTGCTGGCCCGATAGGTCCTTATTCCCACATTCATGATCCTTCCAGGCCCACATATCCTTCTACTCCTGGAATCGGCTTTCCTTCTTCTCTGTCCGAATCCCCTTATCCGGCCTAATACCGTAATCCTGGTCCAAATTCATAATTTCTAGCTCAGGTTGGCTTGCATCCTTCTCAGTCTCTCCCCATTGAGGAGATGATCGCTCAAACCCAACACCAGTTTGATGAACTTCAACGTCAAATTGATCCCAAAACTTCTTTGAGTGTCCCGTTTGCATTCCAAGGTCTTCAGCTTCCACCGCGTTCACAAATTCCTGCATATCGCCGCTATGGTGGAGCCGCTGACCCCTATGTGTACTTGAAGGAGTTCATTTGTGAGTCGGCCCAATTCTGACATGACCAACGCTTGATGGCTTATTTATTTGGTCTGTCTCTAGAAGGCCCGGCTCAGGATTAGTTATTTGCATTGTCGCAAGATCATGTGGTGAATTTCCAGGCTGTTCAAGAGAAATTTCTTCAGCAATATCAAGACCAAGTTGGGCACAGATATTCTATGGTTGATCTGGCCCAAGAAAAGATGAAGCCTGACGAGGAATTCTCCACGTTTGTCGACCGCTGGTGTCGCCTAGCCGCGCAAGTCCCGGGGCATATTTCGGAGGGCGAGCAAATCAGGATGGTTATTTCTAATGCAACACCCGAGCTCAGATGCATCTTAGTCCTGAATGATATTAGATCCTTGCAACAACTTTACAGTCGAGCCCGCTTCATTAGCCAACAACTCCTAGTTTCCCTTGACTCCAAATTTCCTCCACCTTCTATGCCCACGTACGCCTCCCATCCGTCATCTCCCTTATATCCCTCCATGAGTCAACCCTCCACCTTATATCCCTCCACGAGTCGGCCTTCTGCTCCTTCACACCCGCATGAACCTTTAACCCTGGTCAAGGAAATACTACACCTAGAGCGGGTGGATGCCGTCCATTATATCCCCACTCCCTCCATGCCTCTACATCCTTCACTTACTAGCCCTCCGCCTTCACCTACGCAATCCCCCTTACCTACGCAACCTCCACTACCATCCCCACTACCTTCTCATACCCCTCGACATCCATCTTGCCCGAAGCAGGCTTCTCACCCTCCGTTGTCAGAATCTCTTACAGATGTTTTCAGGGCTTTGATGGCCACCCATGCGTTGTAACTCCCTCCAGTTATGCCTTGCCGACCCGCGGTCGGGAATTTGCTCCATTTCTGTGAATTTCATCGTCAACAGGGGCATTTGGTCGAGAATTGTCCCGAGTTTCGGGAACTTATTTACAGTTTGGAAGATAAGAAGATGATTGATTGGGCTGTCATACATCAAGTTATTTTGGATCTCAGCAGCAAGCAGCAGCAACAGCAGCAAGCCATGCCGCCTAGGCAACCGTCTCCACTTCAAGACCAGGGACACCCTGGTGTTTCTTCAGTTAATAAGATACCTGCTCCATTACCCACTTCTTCCTCCATCCCATCTCCTCCACCACCTTTACCTACCCCAGCCTCCGCTTGGGCAACCTCTCTTTCACCCTCCGTTTCCACCACCACACCTGTTGGTGGGGACACCGGGCCCACTACTAGGCCCAATGCTCGGAGCCGACGCCCCACCGCCACTGCACCGAGCTTATGGCTCGGTGACTCGTTTGAAGACTCGGCGTCCTGAGCATAATATTTATTTGTGTGTATTTGTATTGTACATATTTGTGTATTGTGTGTAAAATACATGTATTAGTACATGTATTTTTACTTTCATCTTATTAGGCTAAGTCATAGTCAATAAACATGTGTGTTTTGTGTATTTTATTTGGTTAAAACCCCCCCAAGTAAAAAGTTAGGTAGGTGAGTTTGGTTTATTAGGCTAAGGACATATATGCTATTTGTAAAGTTTATGGGTGTAATTGTTATAGCCTCCTCCTATAATTAGGAGGCTAAGGGTGTGTTACGAGATATGAAAGTTTATATGAAAGAACATCATGTTGGTGCATTTTGCCCCTTCTTGTGCTTCCCTTCCCTCATCCTCTTTGTGAGTGTGAGTGTGTCGCCCGGTGTGAGACCGTCCGGCGTGAGGCCGAGCTTCGCGAGGTAGCAACATATCCGTTCCCGTCTGTGCCGTCAGGAGTTGCCGTCGATCCATTTCCACGTCGCCGCCGCGTCAGATTTGGTATCAGAGCCCAACAACGGTGTCTCCGACGACCCGACGTCCCCGACGTCATCTCCCTTTCTTTCTCTAGGTTGCTAGAAGTGAAAAAAAAAGAAAAAAAAGGGAGAAGAGAAGTAGAAAGATCTTGATTGAGAAGAGTTTTAGAGAAAATAGAGAAGAAAAAAAATTGAAAAAAAAAAAAGAAGAAACCCCCTGCGGTCTCTCTCTCTCCTCATTTCTCTCTTTCTATTTTTCTCTCCCTCTCTATTCTCTCTGTTATTCTCTCTCTGGGATTCTCTCTCTCTCTGTTATCTCTCTCTCGTTCTGCGCACAACAGAGAAAGAAGGGAGTTGAAAAAAAAAGGGGGCATTCGCGGCACGGGCATCGTCGCCCGTGCCGAAATTCAAAGTGGACCTAGCCTCAACGGCCAATCCGCAAGCGGCCGCCTTCGCCGGTAGCGGCCCTCGGGCCAGCGCCCCACCTCCTGCGAACACCACCGCCGCCCGTGCCAGCCGGCCCCCGCCTGCCACGCGGTCGCCCGCGCTCGACCCGTCACCTGCGCACCCGCCTGAGCGCGCCCGGGACCTGCGGCCGCACTCGCCCAGCGTAGGCCTACGCCCGCGCCTTGCCGCAGCGGCCGCCGAGCTCGCCCCGCAACCGCACTCGCCCGATCCGCGCCCCGTCCCCGCGCCCCGTGCGCGCCCGCAGGCCCCGTGCCTCGCGCTTGCGTCCGCAGGCCCGCGCCCGCAGCGCGTCCGGCCCTGCTCCCGTCGCGCGCCCCTGCGCACCTGCCCGCACTGGCCGACCCCCACACCCTGGCCCGCGCTCGACTGTGGCCACTCCGCGTTCGGCGGTCGGATGCCCAACTACCGCGTGAGAAGCACAACGTGGTTTGAAAAAAAGTCAGAAAGAGTGGGTGGAAAAAAAAGAGAGAAAGTTTGAAAAAAAAAGAGGGTTAAAGTTTGACAAAAAAAGTTAAAAAGAAAAGTCAAAAAAGGAGGTCGAAAAAAAATATGTGTTAAATATATATGATATATATAGGATATATATAATGTTATATATATCTATATATATATTTATATATTTTATTTGATTAAAGAAAGAGGTTTTTGAAAATAAATTAAATATATATAATATATATATTTGAGACATATGTAATCTTATATATATCTATATATATATTATTATATATCTGTTTAACTTATTATTTCTTGTGGCACTCGTGTCCACTATTACGGCTCGGCCCGTGTCTGAGTCGCCCGGATGCCGACAGAAGATCCGTAGATTACGGAACATGCATACCCGAGAGTCTCCCTGCACGGAAAAAATTTGAGATTGATTTGTCCCCCCCCCTTTTTTTAAGCAAATAAAGCCTGCAGCCAGACCTGAGAGAGTGCACCCAATGTGGGTGTACTCACTTCACCAGGCCAAGGCCGAAGGGAAGGAATTTTATTAATAGGAAGAGATTACAAATGTCATCGGGGCATACCCCTGCAAGAAAATGAAAACGGCCTTCAAAGTCGGATGTTGGGAATTCCCAATTTGTCCATTCTGCAGGCCCCACGGACCATAGTAGGAAGTAAATCAGAGTTGCCAATAAAAAAGGAGCTAGCATTACTCTTACAAGCATGGTTAGCAAGGCCATCTGCAGCTTGGTTTCCTTGTCTGTAGACATGGACAATGTCGGCCTCCAGGAGAATAATAAGGGACCTCAATTCACTAATGAGTGGGATAAGTCTCCAGTGACAAGTAGTAGAGGTTTTGATGATGTTAACAAGTGTCTTCGAGTCAGACTCAATATAGTAGATCTTAATGGCACAAGCTGCAGTAATCCAAAGACCATCTAGCATTGCGCGAGCTTCAGCCACCAAGCTGTGATAGGAACCATAGAAATGATTGAATGCCAAAATAATAGAGCCATTGTGATATCTGATAATACCACCACCAGCAGTAGGACCTGGATTGCCTTTAGAGGCGCCATCCACATTGAGCTTGAATCTGTGAGGGGGAGGGAGAATCCATCGCACAATCCTTGGTCTGGGATTCTTCAAAACAGCAGAATGGAGAGGCAACAGAGACAGCATAGGAGAGAGGCAATGTCTCCCACAGACTTGCAATTGGGGAATTTGGTGGATTTGATTTGGTTCAGGATTTTATGGTAGATGAATTGAGGAGAGGAGGCAGAGTTGTCATATTTACGTCTGTTTCTTTCACACCATATTTCCCAAAGCCATAAAAAGATGGTGAGTAGGGACACTAGGCCAGCCAGAGTGGAAGTGTTGGTGTGCTGTATAACCTGATGTAAAAAGGCTTGGGCATTAACAAAAGAGGCAGGGTTAACCTGAGAGCATTGTTTAATAAGAGTCCAAGTGGCAGTCGAAAGTTTGCTGCACAAGAGAAGATGAGAGGCAGACTCAATCAAAGGAGATGGACAGCACACACATTTGGAGCACATGGAGATACCACATTTCTGAACAGCATTGTCCGTTGGGAGGATGCCATGGAGGAGTTTCCAGAGGAAAAGAGAGATTTTTGGTGGGACAAACTCAGACCAGAGGAGCTGGTAGGGAAATGCTTGGTCACTGCTACCCAAGTGTTTTCTCCAAGAGGAGATAGAAAAATTCCCAGTAGCAGTAAGGCTCCAAACTCGCTTGTCATTAGACAAAGGTGTCTTGTTACTGTAGAAGACAATAGCCTGAAATATGTCACTTGGAAGAGCCTGCTGAATAATACTCCAGTTTGGATTCCGGTGATCACCCAAGTCATGGAGAGTAATATTCTGATAGGGTGCTAAGCCCGGATACAGAGGGGGGTGAATGTATCCCCTTCAGAAATAATGCCCAAATTAAAACACAGATGCTAGACGCAATCACAGAA
Organism: Amorphophallus konjac; assembly: GCA_022559845.1. Classification (NCBI taxonomy): domain Eukaryota; kingdom Viridiplantae; phylum Streptophyta; class Magnoliopsida; order Alismatales; family Araceae; genus Amorphophallus; species Amorphophallus konjac. The sequence continues at coordinate 127,794,146 of CM040120.1, forward strand.
TAAAACTAATTCAATTAAACTCATGAGCAAACACATGGAGCGCCTAAGCAATCATCTAGCGGAAGCAAACACACAGACAAACCACTGCCCAAGAGGTTTTTAGGTGGTTCGGTCACCAAGACCTACGTCCACCCCTCACTCCCAACCGGAGTGAGGCTTCCACTAGCACAAGCTAGAAAGCAGACTCAGTCTGCAAACAAGTTGCTGTCACACAGCTTGACCAGGGGAACAGCCTCCCCTCTTCCTCCCAACCGGAGGGACACCCCAAGTGACTCCCAGCCACTTGGAAACCAGAGGTCGCAGACCTCTCTTCCTCCAGACCAGGAGGGACCCCTGGACTTGCAACCCACAAGCCCAGAACTGGAGATCAGATCTCCCTTCTCCTGAGTCCACAGGAGGAACCCGACCTCACTACTGAGAATCAGAAGAGTAATATTAACTTGAGTAACAAAAGGAAAAATAAGAAAACATAAAAAGCACAGCGACAAAAGCTGGAAATGAAACACAAGAAATATAGCTCTCAATGAGCATAGTCATTCTGGATTTGATCCACGAACAGACTGAACAGATCTTCAATAGAACACTCTCCTCTCTTCCTTTCTTCCTCTTCTTTCTTCTTCTCAGCTCACGCAATCTTTCTCTTCTCTGCTCTCCTTTTCACTCTCACTGTCTTTCTCTTTTCTTTCAATCCTCATGAGCTCTCTCTTTCTCTTTTTCTTCTGCTACTCTCACTCTCTATCTTCACTCTTCTTCTTCTTCTTTCTTCTTCTTCTGCTTCTCTTCTCATAGTCTCGATCAACCCCTCTTCTATTCTTGTTATCTCTCTTCAGTGAATGAAGGCTTCTATTTATGTCAGCTTTAGCAGGTGCTAGGGCGTGTGTCCTTCAGGTTCCCGCCTAGAGAGCACCTCGGATCACGTGCCAGGAATCATCCTAGGTTCACACGCCCAGTCATTAACCTGAGTCATCTGTAGACAGAGACAAAACGAAATGAAACGTATTAGTTAGTTCAGGTTTATAACAATGAGTGTATATACTTTAGAACAGCAAATGAGTAAGTGTGTACACTGAGGGAGTGTATAGACTTGTGAGTCTTCATGCGACCTCAGTGTATAGACTAGCTGAATAATGCATTAGCATAACAAGGGGAATGTGTGGACTTCTGTGAGATGTATGAAGCCATCGAGTGTATAGACTTAGAGATGTCAATTAGGCAAGTGTGTACAACGTGAGAGAGAGTGTATATACTTGTTGTGAAGAACAACAATGTGTAGACTTGCGAAGCATAACTGTATGTAGTGTATAGACTTCATGAATCAGAGCTGAAGCAGTGTATAGAGTTGCTGAAGTGTAATGCAATGTGCAGACATTGTTCAAAGTATGGACTTTACAATGCAAACAGTAATGTATAGACATTTCAATCGACAGGCAGACAATGTACAGACTTCATATGTGAAGCAGCCGCTGTACAGACTTAAGCAATATGAAGACTTGACAGACAACTGACGATGTATGGACTTCAAGTGTGAAGACGTTGTGAATGCAAATGCAATGTACAGACTTCACATATGCATGAGACTTTAAGAGAGATGGGCGCTGTATAGACTTCACCAGACTTCACTCGATGTACAGACAATTTCATCAGTTGAAGAGGCAACAATATAAAACACTGAGATAATGTCAGTGCGTCGACTCCACGCTATTGCAGCGTCAACTCATCAGAATAAAAAGCAGAGACATTCAATGTATGGACTTGCCAAAAGAAACTCTGTACATACTAGATCAAAGCAAAGCAGTTGACTGTATGGACTTCCAGTGTGTAGACATGCCAAAGACAACTGGTCGATGTACAGACTTGAACAAGGTAAAGTCTGTACAAACTTGGAAGTTCACAGTGTGTAGACTTTGTCAAGGCAATGTCAGTAAAGTTCCCAGTGTACAGACTTACTAAACTGAGCGTAGGTAAAAGATATGAGGAATGTATAGACTTACTCAGTTCAGTTTAGAACGTAGGTAAAAGTCCCAATGTATAGACTTTACCTGATAATGCAACCGCTGTACAGACTTGCTCAACCAGTTCGATGTACAGACTTGGAATTTCAACAGAAGGATGTACTGACTTGGAAAACTAATGCCAATGTACAGACTTCACCTCGTGCAAGCTACAGTGAATGAGTGTATAGACTTAATGGTCTCCCTGGCTGTACAGACTTGATCACAGGCTGAACAGTCGAATGTATGGACTTGCTTCCACCGACCAGTGTATAGACTTGGAATCAATGAAGGCATTGGCTGTACAGACTTCGAATCAAGGCATGACTAGAGAATCAACGTCTAGACTTGGATGCCCAAGCCAATGTATAGACTTGTGCAGTGCAGCCAGTGTATGAACTTGTACAGTGACTAGAGGCTGTACAGACTTTGGGTCATGATGTGTGAGACGAGGGACAGTGTATTGACTTTGAAATGGTAGACGATGTATAGATTTAAGGTTCAACTGGATGTATAGACTTGGAAGATGGAATACGATGTGTAGACTTTGGAATGAACGGGAGAATGTATAGACTTGACCCCTTGAAAGGATGTATACACTTTAGATGCAAGCTTCAGTGCCGTTGTATAGACTTGAACTCAAGGAATGGCTGTACAGACTCTGAAGGCTTAGCGGAGGGTGTACAAACTTTGAATATTGAGTTCAATGTATGGACTTCAGGTGAAGACCAATGTACATACTTTGAATATGAAATTCAGTGTATGGACTTGGATGGCAAAGGGGGCATCGACCCATCAGAGGTGGAGCGTCGACCCATCAGAGGTGGAGTGTCGACGCATCAGAGTCCAGACTATGCAGAAGATGGTGAGCCATGTGCCAATGTACACACTTGAAAAACTGATGTGAAGACTATGACAATGTACACACTTTGAATTCATTCAAGTTGTGTGATGTATATACTTCAAATTCAACAGAAGACTCTGTATGGACTTGGCCAGTGAACAGACTTCAGTTGATGAACAATGCATGCTATGCAATGTGTGGACTTGACATGCCTACTGAAGGCGATGTACATACCTGCTGCGTGATGCTGACTTATGTAAGTGTATGCAGTGTATAGACTACACTTATCTGGGGAGTCGACCCATCTAGAAAGGGGGTCGACCCACACTATGCTGACTGTGATGATGCAAGGATGTTTAGCCTGAACAGAATTCAATAAGCAGAATAAAATAGCTGATGTATATGCATGTGAATACTTTATGCAGTAGATAACATGTGAACATCAAATGCAATGCTTTAATAAACAGACTGAACATCAGAATGACTGAACATATGAAGATGACTCACACATCAGGATAACTCACAGTGATTAACTCACAACAAAAACCAATCATCAAATGATTAAATCACATCAAAGCCAATCATCAAAACCCCAGGGGCACAACATATTCTTATCCTCAATTTGGGTCCATTGGTTGTCTGTTATATAATTCACCAGCACTTTATCACCAAACCAAATATCCTTCCAGAATGAAAAGTTGCCAGGACCTTTAAATATTCTACTGTGTTTCATGATTTGATCCCTCGCAAACAGCCACTCCATTCTTTCATTACCCGAGCATTTTCTGAATTCAGTTTCAGAGATATGTGGATGAGGCAGATGCTTTTTCCTGAAGTAAGTGGCCCAAAGAGAATTTTCTGAGGTAAGAGCTTTCCAAAGCATTTTTATTTTGAAAGCTTTCTGCAGGTCCTTTAGGGGAAGGATACCCAATCCTCCACAACTGATAGATTTACATAAGCTGGCCCAGTTCTTCCAGTGTTTCTTGAGTTTGCCATCAGTAGAGCCCCAGAAGAAGTTGGCTAGAACATGATCAAGTTGTTTATGAAATGAAGCAGGAGCAGCACAGCAAGTAATAATGTGCAGAGGAATTGAAGACAGCACATGCTTAATCAGGCACAATCTACCAGCGTGAGATAAAAAAGTGGAGTTCCATCCTTGAATCTTGGACTGGATCTTGTTAAGTAGAGGAGCAAAAAAAGAAGCCTTGGCTCTTCCAGAAAATAGAGGCACTCCCAGATATAGGAAGGGGAAAGCATTGTGCCTCATACCAGTGAGAGTAGACAACCTCTGTTTGAGAGAAGGAGATGCTTTGCTGTGGATATAATAAGAACTCTTGGCAATATTAATAAGCTGACCAGAGGAGCTCTCATAAAGATGCAAGAATTACATTAAATTCTTTAGTGATCTCTTGCTCCCATTGGCGAACACTAAAGTGTCATCAGCAAATAGGAGGTGGGAAATCCCTTGACAACCACGAGGGGTAGAGAAGTAGCCCACCTTACCAGTTTGGTATAAATTAGTTAAACCTATGCTGAGGGCTTCTTCAGCCAATATAAATAGGGATGGGGCCAAAGGGTCTCCCTGCCTGACTCCTCTTGATGATCTGAAGAAACCAGAGATGTTTCCATTGAGCAATATAGAGAACCAAGAATCTGATATTAGCCTGGAAATCATATTGATAAATGTGCTGGAGAATCCAAAATTTTCCAAGACATTGAGCAAGAAATCCCATTCTAATCTATCATAGGCCTTATCCACATCAATCTTGAACACAATATTTTCTCCCCGGATCTTTTTTCCAATGCCATTGATGATATCCTTAGCCAGGATGATGTTCTCCCCAATGAATCTACCTTTGACAAAGGCACCTTGTTCCAAGGAGATAAGGTTTGGTAGCAGATGGGCCAATATGTCATTTAGAATTTTAGAAATGATTTTGAAAGAGAAATTACATAAACTAATGGGCCTGAAGTCTTTAAATGTGTCTGGCTTGCTGACTTTAGGGATGAGAGTGATAATAGTGGCAGACATACTCCGCGGCAGATCACTACCCCAGAAGAACTCCTTGATGGCAGCACAAACATCCTGACCAATAAAGGACCAGTAGGTTTTGTAGAAATGACCAGTAAATCCATCGAGCCCAGGAGCACTGTCAGCTGACATGGAGAACACAGTCCCTTTAATTTCCTCATCAGAAGGAACATCACAAAGCAGTTCATTATCCTGAGTAGAAAGAGTAGCAGGAATGACCTGGAGGAGTTGCTGAGAAGTAGAGTGTGGTTGAGAGGAAAAGGCTTGTTGAAAGTGTTGAATAGCCATGGTTTTAATAAGCTCCTCATCTTCAATGACATTGCCATGATCATCTTTAATGGTAGTAATCAGGTGTCTGTTTCTATTATTCAAAACAGTTGAGTGAAAAAATTTTGAATTCCTATCACCATCATTGAGCCTGTGAATATGTGCTTTCTGCCTCCAGTAGCATTCTTCCTGGGAGTAAAGTTGGGCGAGAGAGGTTCTAGAACTTTCAAGTTTTGAAAAATTCAGGTTAGTGGGATCAGCATCAAAAGAGGCTTGAGCAATATCCATACTTTCTTCAGCAGCTGAGATGTTGTTGAAGATATTTCCAAAAACACATTTGTTCCACTCTCGAAGTCTAATCTTCATAGCCTTCAACTTGAGGTGTAATGTCAGCAAAGGAGAATAAGAAATGGGAGCATTAGTCCAACAAACTTTTGCATCCTCCAAGAAATTTTCATGGTCAATCCACATTTTCTGAAATGTGAATCTTGAACTGAACTGAGGTTTATCAGAAATAAGTGAAATGAGCAGGGGGGCATGGTCAGATGCTTCTCTGGATAGGTGAGAAACCTTGATTGGGAATTTGGTGATCCATGGAGGGTTGTAGAAGGCTATATCCAATCTTGCCCATATAGCATTACCACCTTGCTGTCCATTATACCAAGTAAATAAGCTACCATTAAAACCTGCATCTTGAATGCCAAGAGAATTGATGCAATCATGAAAGTCAGTCATGCTGACCATATTGGGAGATCTACCACCAGCCTTTTCCTCCACATTGAGGATAGTGTTGAAGTCCCCAAGAAGAAGCCAAGGGATTTGGCAGTTCCAATATAAGTCAAGCAATTCAGTCCAAAGGTCTCTTCTGTCCTGAACAGAGCACTTGGCATGAACAATAAAAATCATGAACTTCGGGTCAGTTGAGTCCCCATTACAAAGAGTTAGAAATTGCTCATGCTGATGCAGAACGGAAAATTGCAGAGGAGATTTCCAAAAAAAAAAGACATGTGCTCTACCATGGCTGTTAGCAGCTGAAAAGTCCATTTTAAGTTTCTTCCTGAACGAATCCATCTTGTTCACATCCACCATGGCCTCAATGATGGCAATCATATTAAGCTTGTGAGCTTTGATTATAAATTTAAGCCGACCCATAGAAAGGTCATTCGAAATTCCACGAATATTCCAAATAAGAGCATTCATTGGGAAGCAGTAGTTGGTATTTTCCCGACAGAAGGAGATCTTCTTAACATACCTCTGGTTATAGGCCTTGATGGCTTTTCTTGATTTTTAGCAATGCTGACCTGATGTATAACATTTTCCTTAGTAGCAAGCTGCTGAATGTCATGGAGATTCTTTGTCAAATGGGGCTTTGGAATATTTTCATCAAGAGCCGAGTGAGCTTGCAGTGGCACAGGAGAAATTGATGGTGGAGCCTCTTCATGAGCATTGGGGTCAAATATGGTGATTGCTTTACCTTTTTCCAAGTTGCACTCCACTGAGGCAGGATAATCCTTGGGAATTGAGGCAGAGGAGAGCTTGGGTAATGGTAATCCTTGAGAGCTAGGGGGGACAGCATCATTATCATTTACAGCAATGACTTCCATATCATTATCTGGAGTGCAATTAAATGGCTTCGAAGGACAAGGAGTGAACTTGTCAATATTCTGTGGACCAAACGTAGGAATCTTCTCAGGGGGAGATGAGTGCTTCTCAAGGGTAGACTTATCAAGAACATCCTGATGGGAATCATCAAGTAGTTGAAGTTGTTGAAAATCATTGCATAATGGAATCTCTACTCCTCCCGTAGACTCTTTATATTTAGAACCGTTACAGTTGGTTTTTGAACCAACCTGCACCCAAGCCATATTTGGCTTGATAGTCACAGTAACATTATGCATCGTACTGGGTGTGGCACTGCCCTGTTTAGCAGCAGCAGGACCAACTTTCCTAGCACAATCTTCAGTGGCATGTCCTATCTTATGACAAGCAGAGCATAACTGAGGTATACGATGATATTTTATGTTCTTCCAGAAACCAGTCCCTCCACAATCAATCCAGATGCGCTCCACTAGTGGCTTGGCAATATCAAGTTCAACACAAGCAAAGGCCTCAGCGGTATGGGTCCATGCTAAAGTGGATTCATGAATACGCAAAACCTTTCCTAGGTTGCCAGCTATTGAACGCAAGAAATCCTCACCATAAAAATTGACTGGAAGAGTAGGGAAACTAATCCATATTGGCATGATGGAAGGATCAACGTTGAAGTTGAAGTCAGCAGTCCATCGAAAAAACCTGAAAAGATAGCCTTTGACGTAAATGTTCTTACGAAGAAGCACCTTCAAGAAGTCCTCATCATAAGAGAAGCGTAGAAGGATATGGCGAGGGTTGAGAGCGCTCAGCAAGAAGTCTTTTTGGATATTCAGCCGTTGTGTAAGGAAGCTTTTGATCTCTGGTATCGATGGTCGACCATAGGAGCATCTGGCGATGACAGCAAACTCTAAAGGCTTGTAAGACCGCAGAACTTCCTGTCTAGTAAAGAATACTGTTGGTTGTCCATCATCTGTGAAAGCCGGAGGTTTAATGCCAATAGAAACCTTCGGAGGGGAGAGCGCGCGTGCAAGTGATTGATTTGTTCCCTTCGCGGGAAATTTTGAGCGGTTTTGTAATAATTGTAACATCCCTGCGAGGAGTGAATTCTTTGTAACCGGTGAAGCTTCTTCGACACCGTGTGGGTACGCACGTCTCCACAGTCATAAACTTTCAAGAACTTATATCAAAAGCTATCAAGATATTCAAGCAGGTGTATTCATCATGTCATGTTGGAATTTGGCTATCACGTTCAAGCACGCAAGTATGAAATTACTTTTTTTCGGGCCACGCAAGTCATATAATATCAAGTCAAGTACAAGTACAAGATTTATGGAATGTTCAATCAAGCTAGTCATGCACTTCGGTATAATACCAATACCGTGATCAATCAACTCCCATGGGCACAAGTACTTTCGGGTGCTCCTCCTAGGACAAGATCGGGCCCTATATGCGCAGGCATTAATCATGTATTTTAACATCCAATTTTGTGTATAGCCAATATGGAATTTCAAGAATAAAGCTTATAGACATGTAGGATAGACTTTGATAGAATAGAGTCCAAAATATGGAACTTGACATAGAATGGCGATAATAACGGTACAATCACGATTATCGATAAAACTAGGTGGAATTAGTTCCCTAACTTGGTTACCATGACAAACAAGTATGGACACTCTTTATATAGAATTGAGGTCCACATGAACAGCACATCAATGGCAAGACGTCCTCATTCTTAATATAGAATTGAGGTCCACAAGAACATCATGTTGAATATAGAATTGGGGTTTACAAGAACAGCATCAAATATCATGATAACCTCATCCCATTAAGAGAATTATCATGATACACACTTTGCATAACATGAGGGCCGGTATACCATGTTTCTATAGAGTGACATGGCAAAATAGTGTAATGGGTTTTTATGGTACAACCAGCTCAGTCGGTCTTGAGGGAATCCAAGGCTCGAGGAGTCTTACGGAGGTCTCTATGACTAACTGGCTAGTCCAATGGAGAGCTTGTATGTCACCGAGAAATAGTGGGTAATACGATAAATCATCGTGAAACGTGGGACTATATTCACGGAGTGAAAATATTGTGCCGATAATATCCTTATACATAAATATCAAACTCTCGGTTAACAGAAACAAGAGAAAACAGTAATACAGAAAATAGCGACTTTAGCCAAGTCATTAATTAACCAATTAACGCCTTACTCAGGGGCGTTTATTCACAATTTGACGACGTATACAGCAGTCGTCCATTCTTTATTTCTATTTTATCAAAATTTCCAATATTATAGAATTTAACAAAAACGCGCCCTGGTCAGGGGCGTTACCTTTCAATTTGCGCCCTGATCTGGGGCGTCGGTTCAATAAGAAACTCCTTTGTGCAGGTCGTTAATTCAATAATTTTCCAAATTTCAGATATTAAATTTTCAGGAAATAGGTACATGGTCAGGACCAGAAAAATAGCAGGATTCAATCAGGATGAACATGCATTAGATTAGGTTCATGGTTTCATAGATATAGAATTTTAAACATGGGTAATTATCAATTTATATGAAATTGACGACTCCTAGGTAGGGCGTCAAAAAAAGAATTAGCGCCCTTGTCAGGGTCGCTTATTTCAAAATTTTACAGAAAACATTAAAAACCATGATGAAACTATATGCAAGGATAACATATGATTTTATTAAGGATCTTAAATTAATTTGGGCTACGTTTCTTGAGAAAACCTACCTGGTGGATGAAGGACCCGTGAAGATTCGTGAAGACAAACGATACTCTATTTGTAACAGAGTCTTCTGATCACCAGAAGAGGAAGAAGAAGAGGATGAAGAACCTCACGTTCTTCACTTCGACAGAGAGTTACTGCAGACTTCCTACAGAAGAAATAATGAAGATCATTAATCATATAACCTAAGGTAAAAGAAAAAGAGGAAGAACATTACCGGTTCTTCACTGACGACAACAGCAACACAGAACGCCAAACAACGGTCTGGGTCGAGTAGCAGGATATTTATAGGATTTTGGGGATCCTAATAGGGTTAGAGTAGTATTGGAAGTAATACTTCCATGATAGAGTCCTTACCATATTCCATCTTTGTCGTAGTTATCCAGAACTTGCCTTGGATGGTCTCCTGGGTCGAACGAAACTCGAACTGAATTAACGTCTTAAGCGAGGGAGTTAATTTGAATTGACGCCTTGTCAAGTGTCATTTCTTATGTGAAAGGCGCCCATGTAGAGGGCGTCACTTATACTTGCCCTTTATTTATTTTCGGCCGTTTGGGAATTGACGCCCTTTGGTGTTGGCGTCCTTTTTAGAATTAACGCCTTATGTAAGGGCGTTTCTTTTCGAAGTCGCGCCTTGACCCAAGGCGTTATTTTCCTTCTGGCTTATTCTTATGCGTTTAGGCTTTCATCATCTATTTACTTATCTTTTATTTTAATTTGATCCATTTTCAAAATCGTTATTTTTCCAGGGTTGCTACACCCTCCCCCACTTAACAGAATTTGGTCCCCAAATTCCATAGTATATATATATATGTGGATATTGTAGAGTATATACCTTAAAATAATTCTGGAAATTACTTCCTCATGAATTCCTCGGTCTCTCATGTGGCTTCATGATCGGAACTCTTATTCCATTGTACTTTTAGCATGGGAATAACCTTATTCCTTAGAGTACGTACTTCACGATCTAGTATCTTTATGGGCTTCTGCTCATATGTGAGATCCTTCTGGATCACTAAGTCTCCATGATCAATAATATGTGATGGGTCATGTACATATTTCTTCAACATAGATATGTGGAACACATTATGAACATCGGACAATTGAGGAGGCAATGCGATGCGATAAGCAACCTCGCCAACTCTTTCCAATATCTCGAAGGGTCCAATGAATCTTGGTGTAAGCTTGCCCTTAACACCAAATCTCCGTATTCCACGTCCAGGCGATATCTTGAGAAATACATGATCTCCGACTTAGAATTCAAGATCTCTCCTTCTTGTATCAGCATAAGCCTTTTGCCTAGACTGAGCAACTTGCAGTCTTTCTCTAATCAATTGTATCTTCTCAGTGGTATCCCTTACCATGTCTGGTCCTAGTAGTTGTTTTTCTCCAACTTCGTCCTAGCATAAGGGTGATCGGCAACTCCTTCCGTATAAAGCTTCGAAAGGTGCCATTTGTATACTTACCTGGTAGTTATTATTGTATGCAAATTCCACCAACGGCAAGTGATCATGCCAGCTTCCATTGAAATCCATGATGCAAGCTCTGAGCATATCTTCAACCACCTGATTAGTTCAACGGTCTGACCATCCGTTTGAGGATGAAAAGCTGTACTAAAGTTAAGCCTTGTTCCCAACGAATGTTGTAGTCCCTTCCAAAAATGAGAAGTAAAACGGGGATCTCTGTCAGATACGATTGAAATAGGAATACCGTGTAATCTGACTATGTCCTTGATGTATAATGCAGCCAACACATCGACTGACCATCGGCTCTTGATTGGCAAGAAATGCGCCGATTTAGTCAATCGGTCAATAATAACCCATATTCCATCATGTCCTCCTTTTGTTTAGATAAACCCATGATGAAATCCATACCAATATCCTCCCACTTCCATTTAGGGATATCTAGAGGATGTAATTTTCCAGCAGGCTTTTGGTGTTCCGCCTTGACCTGTTGGCATGTGAGACAGCGCGACACGTAGTCCGCTATTTCCCTTTTCATGTTGGGCCACCAAAAATTTCTTTTCACATCTTGGTACATTTTGGTAGATCCAGGATGAATCGTGTACCTTGATCTATGAGCTTCATCTAAGATCTTCTTCTTTAACTCGGGACAATCCGGTATACAAGTTCTATTCTTGAACATCAATCTTCCATCAGAAGTTAATTGGAAATCAGATTGTCCTTCCAATCTGCCCTTGATTTCTACTAATGTTGGGTCATCATCCTGAAGTGCTTGTATTTCAGTTAATAGGTCTGGATGAATGCTTACATGAGACAATGTGACACATTTGAAGTTCGTGTCCATGCTTATATTGAGCTTAGAGAATTGCTCCAGCAACTTCCATTCTTGAATCATACAATTGGCTAACAGTGCTCTCGACTTTCGACTAAGGGCATCGGCTACATGATTACCCTTTCCGGGATGATATTGTATATTGAAGTCGAAGTCCTTGAGATATTCTAGCCAACGCCTTTGCCTCATATTTAGTTCCTTTTGAGAGAAAAGATACTTGAGACTCTTGTGATCGGAGTATACAGTAAACTGTACTCCATATAGATAATGCCTCCAGATCTTTAGTGCAAATACTACCGCGGCTAATTCTAAGTCATGGACGGGGTAGTTCTCTTCATGCTTCTTTAATTGACGAGAAGAGTAAGCTATAACCTTTCCTTGTTGCATTAGAACACATCCGAGGCCAATGCCAGAAGCATCAGTGTATACCTCAAATTTCTCTCCTTCCATTGGTAAAGCTAAGACAGGAGCTGTAGTAAGATGATCCTTGAGAGTTTGGAAGCTTCTTTCACATTCCTCACTCCATTCGTAATGGATCTCCTTGCGAGTTAACCTCGTAAGTGGTACGGCGATCTTAGAGAAATCTTTGATGAATCGCCGGTAATAGCCCGCAAGACCTAAGAAACTTCGGATCTCGCCTGCATTGGTCGGTCTTTCCCAATTTCTTACAGCTTCAACTTTTGATGGATCTCCTGATAAACCATCCTTTGATATAACATGTCCGAGAAAAGTCACTTCCTCAAGCCAGAATTCACACTTGCTGAGTTTTACATATAAGTGGTTTGCCCTCAATATTTGTAATACAATCCTTAAATACTCCTCATGATCTTCCTTGGTCTTGGAATAAATCAATATATCATCAATAAAGACTACCACGAATTGATCCAAATAAGGCCTGAATATACTATTCATTAACTGCATAAAGGCAGCAGGGGCATTCGTTAGTCCGAAAGGCATAACAACAAATTCATAATGGTTGTACCTGCTTCTGAATGCAGTCTTATGAATGTCCTCATCCTTGATTCTTAACTGATGATATCTCGACCTAAGATCAATTTTGGAAAAGTACTTGGATCCTGAAATTTGATGAAACAACTCATCGATTCTCGGCAGTGGATACTTGTTCTTGATAGTGAGATGATTCAACTGTCGATAGTCGATGCATAACCTCATGGATCCATCTTTCTTCTTTACAAATAATACAGGCGCTCCCCATGGGGAAGTACTTGGTCTTATGAATCCTTTCTTAATGAGTTCCATCAATTGCTCCTTTAACTCCTTGAGTTCAGCAGGTGACATTCTATACGGTGCCTTAGAAACTGGACCCGCACCAGGAACTAAATCGATTGTGAAGGCCACTTCTCTTTGTGGGGGTAATCCAGGCAAATCTTCCAGAAATACGTCCGAAAATTCTTGTACCACCGGAATGTCTTCTATCTTAGTTTCCTTAGCCTCCTTAATCATGACGAATGCAAGGAAAGATACCATCCTTTCCTGATGAGCTTGCTAGCTCGGAGAGCCGAAATAAGAGGGGTTTTGCTTCGCCTCTTGGGGCTAGTAAAGATCAGTTCTGGAAATTCCTCGAAAGTAACCTTGCTATTGCGGCAATCGACCGTTGCCTGATATTTAGATAACCAATCCACTCCTAGTATGACATCATACTCCTTTAGATCTAAACATATAAGATCAATAGGGAGATTCTTACCATGAACCAATACTTCACAGTTCTGGTAATGGTGTGTAATATCAGTCTCGTTTCCTAGAGGAGTATACAAGACTAATTTTATCCATTCCGGTTCTAGGGGTAACAGATCATCGAACTTCTTGGAAACAATTGAATGTGAAGCACCAGTATCAATTAAGACATATGCAGACTTGGAACAAACTTTCAATGTACCTTCTACTAGTCCGCCTTCTTCTTCTTGTTCGATCTCCTTAATTGCGTGAAGATGAGCATTCTTGGTTACTGGGCGCTTTCTGTCACGCCCCGAGCGCGGAAGATACCCGGAGACGCGTGACGAGTTTATATCAATCATGTCAATCAGAGTAGTCGTGTATTCGACACAAAGACAGAGATGCGCAAATAGCAAGATAACCCAATCCTTTATTTCATAATAGGCTATTACAAAACCAATACTCTGTTTAATAAAAAGAAAAGTACATAGTTGACTCAAGAAAACTATAGAAACAACTAGACGACACTTGGAGAAGTTCTATCACTTTCACTCTTGACCATTCCCATCCGATTGACTTCCATCGTCGTCGGACTTACCTGAAAAATAAAAAGGGACAAACGGAATGAGCGAACGCTCAGTAGGAAATTATATCTCAAGTACTAGCAAGGGGTTTAAGTAATTACATTTTCATGAATGCAATGAAGCTATGCATGCTCGCATAAAACGACAAGATAGAGAAAATGTAATATCAAGGAATTAAGATGGACAAATCATGAACTTTCAATAAGATAACAAGACATTTGAGATATTCAAGCAAGTACATTTAACAAGTCATGTCAAGAACTTTGGCTATCATGTATCAAGTAAGTAAATTACCCTTTTTCGGGTCACGCATTTCATGTCAAGGCAAGTACGATTTCAAGCACAAGATTTATGTGGAATGTCCAATCTAGAAAGTAAAGTACTCGGTATAATGCCAGATACCTTATCATTTTAACTCCCATGGGCACAAGTACTTTCGGGTGCTCCTCCCAGGACCAGATCGGGCCCTATATGCGCAGGCATTTATCATGTGTTTTGACATCCACTCTTATATATATAGCCATTTTTTGAATTTCAATAATCAAGCTTATAGACATGTATGACAACTTTGACAGAATGGAGTCCAAAAATATGACAAAGGATATAGAATGGCGATAATAACGGTATAATCATGATATCAATAAAACTAGGTAGAATATGGTTCTCTTAACTTGGGTACCATGACAAATCAATATGGACATTCTTTATATAGAATTGAGGTCCACATGAACAGTATATCAAAGGTAAGATACCCTCATTCTTATCATAGAATTGAGGTTTACAAGAATGACATGATATGGCATGATATCATCATCCCATTAAGAATTTCTTATGATATACTCTTTGTATAATCATAAGGGCCGGTATACCATGTTTCTTTAGATTGACATGGCAAAGATCGTGTAATGGGTTTTTAGGGTACAACCAGCTCAGTCGACCTTGAGGGAATCCAAGGTACGAGGAGTCTTACGGAGGTCTCTATGACTAACTCGCTAGTCCAAAGGAACGGAATGTCCAATGGAGAGCTTGTATGTCAATGAGAATTGAGTGTGATCGATAAAACAATCGTGAAACGTGGGACTATACTCACGGAGTGGAGAATAGTGCCGATATATATATTATATAACATATGAAACTATCGGTTAACAGAAACAGTGGAAAATCAGTTTTACAGTAAAGTAACGACTTAAGCAGAGTCGTTTATCAAGTAATTAATGCCTAACAGAAGGGCGTTTACACATGTTTCCATTTTTTCAGAATTTCAATATTTCATTAATTTATCTAAAACGCGCCCTGGACAGGGGCGTTTCTTTGCAATGAGACGACTACAGTAGCAGGCGTCTTTTTATTTACAATATTTTACACAACATATTTATTTTCAGAAATTATCAAAAACGCGCCCTTGGCAGGGGCGTTAATCATTAAATTCTTATTTTTACAGAATATATTGTTTGGGATTTTAACAGAAATGCGCCCTATGAAGGGGCGTTACTTTTCAATTCACGCCCTAGTATCGGGCGTTAGTCCAGTGAAAGATGACCTAGCCACGGTCGTGAATTCAAGAAATACCATGAATTTTCATGGGCAGTAATAATTTCAGGATAATAGAATTCATGGAGAACGAATGTATGGTCATGACAATAAAATTAACATGTTTGAAGACATGTGATCATGCATTATTGTAGAATCATGATTTCATAGATAATCAATTCTTAACATGGGTGATTAATGATTAAATGAAATTAACGCCTGTGTACAGGGCGTCGAATTTAGATTTGACGACCTTGGCAGGGTCGTGACTTGTAAAATAGCGCCCTAGTCTGGGGCGTGTATTTCATAATCACGCCCTTTCTAAGGACGTTTCTTTCAAGAAATTAACAGAAAGTCGTTCAGAAACTATAGTAAACCAAACCATGTATATGCATGATGATTATTGTACTGTATCAATTTAGTTTGGGCTACAGTGACTTGAGAAAATCCTACCTTAATTGATATCTGGAGAGGGGACACGTGAATAACTTGATAAGAACACATTGAAGCTTATAATACCCTTGATAGCAGCAGTATGCAGATCGGACAGGAAGAAGAAGAAAAATTTAGTTGATGAAGATGATGGAGATGATGATCTTCAATCAACCTGTAGGGGAAGAAAAAGGAAGGAAGGTGAGGATATAATCGAAGTTAGGGAAACGGTTGAAGAACATTACCTTGTTCTTCGGCAGTAGCTGTGGAGCTTCCTACAAAGAAAAGTCAATGAAGATTTATCAGTTCTTCATGCAGTCGAAACAGAGGGAAAAAGAAAATAAGAAGAACATATTTTCTTCACTTACCGTGCAGCAGCAGGTCGATCATCCAAATAGGTTTAGGGTTCGGCTGTGAAGAGTCTTTATAGGATTTTGGGAAATCCTATTAGGGTTAGTGATTGTGTGGAAGTAATACTTCCTTGATAGAGTCCTTACCACCTTTTAACTCTTTCTAATACTTATCCATTACCCTGGATAAGCTCCCGTGTCGAACGGAACTCGAATGGAATTAACAACTTTGGTCAGGGCGTCGATTCTTGAATTGACGACCTGGTTCAGGTCGTTTCTTAAGAAGCGCCTTTCGTTAGGGCGTTCCTTTGTTTTAAAACACGCCCAAGATAGGGGCGTTTCTTGGCCTTACCATTTTTGGCGTTTAGAATTTGACGCCGTGTTGTCAGGGCGTCTCTTCTTGAATCACGCCTTTTCTAGAGGCGTTTCTAATTTAAATAGCGCCTTTATCCGAGGCGTTATTTTATATTGTTTTATTTATCTATTTATTTAATTTATTTAAAATCTTTATTGTTATTAATATTTTATCAGGGTTGCTACACCCTCCCCCACTTAAAAGAATTTGGTCCCCAAATTCCATAATATATAAACATATATGTGAAGAGCGTAGATTATATACCTCTTAGAATAATTCGGGAAATCGTTTCTTCATAGATTCCTCGGTCTCCCATGTCGCTTCGTGTTCAGTATTCTTATTCCATTGCACCTTGAGCATGGGAATAACCTTATTCCTTAGAGCTCGTATTTCTCGATCTAAGATCTTCATAGGCTTCTGTTCATAGGTGAGATCTTTCTGGATCACCAGATCTCCATGTTCAATAATATGCGATGGATCGTGCACATACTTCTTCAACATAGATATATGAAATACATTATGTACCTCAGACAATTGAGGAGGCAACGCGATGCGATAAGCAACCTCGCCAACTCTTTCGAGTACCTCAAATGGTCCGATGAATCTTGGCATAAGCTTGCCCTTAACACCAAATCTTCGTATGCCACGTCCAGGCGATATTTTAAGAAATACATGATCTCCAACCTGGAATTCAAGATCTCTTCTCCTTGTATCAGCATAAGCCTTTTGTCTGGTCCGAGCAACTTGCAATCTTTCTCTAATTACTTGTATCTTCTCAGTTGTATCCCTTACCATGTCTGGACCTAACAGTTGTATCTCTCCAACTTCGTTCCAGCATAAGGGTGATCGGCAACTCCTTCCATATAAAGCTTCGAAAGGTGCCATTTGGATACTAGCTTGGTAGCTGTTGTTATATGCAAATTCCACTAGAGGCAAGTGGTCATGCCAGTTTCCTCCAAAGTCAATGATGCATGCTCTAAGCATATCTTCAACAACTTGATTAGTTCTCTCGGTCTGACCATCCGTTTGTGGGTGGAAAGCTGTACTAAAGTTAAGCCTTGTTCCCAACGAATGTTGTAATCCCTTCCAAAAATGAGAAGTGAAACGGGGATCTCTGTCAGACACGATCGAGACAGGTATACCATGCAACCTGACTATTTCTTTGATGTATAGTGCAGCTAGCACATCAATTGACCATCGGCTTTTTATTGGCAAGAAATGTGCCGATTTAGTTAATCGGTCAATGATAACCCAGATTCCATCATGTCCTCCTTTAGATTTAGACAAACCCATGATGAAGTCCATACCAATATCCTCCCACTTCCACTTAGGAATATCTAGAGGATGTAGTTTTCCAGCAGGCTTTTGGTGTTCCGCCTTGACCTGTTGGCATGTGAGACAGCGTGATACATAGTCCGCTATTTCTCTTTTCATGTTGGGCCACCAAAAGTTCCTCTTTACATCTTGGTACATTTTGGTTGATCCTAGATGAATAGTGTACCTTGATCTGTGAGCTTCATCTAAGATCTTCTTCTTTAATTCTGGACAATCTGGTATACAAGTTCTGTATTTGAACAATAATCTTCCATCAGAAGTTAGTTGAAAATCAGATTGTCCTTCTAATCTGCCTTTGATTTCCACTAATATAGGATCATCATCCTGAAGTGCTTGTATCTCAGATAATAAATCTGACTGTATGCTTACATGAGATAATGTGACAAATTTAGCTTCCTTGTCCAAGCTTATATTGAGCTCGGAGAATTGTTCTAGCAACCTCCATTCTTGTATCATACAATTGGCTATCATTGCTCTCGGCTTTCGACTAAGGGCATCAGCAACATAATTACCCTTTCCGGGATGGTATTGTATATTGAAGTCGAAGTCCTTGAGATATTCTAGCCAGCGTCTTTGTCTCATGTTTAGCTCCTTTTGTGAAAATAGATATTTGAGACTTTTGTGATCGGAGTATACAGTAAACTGCACTCCATATAAGTAGTGTCTCCATATCTTTAGGGCAAATACCACCGCGGCCAGTTCTAAGTCATGGACGGGGTAATTCTCCTCATGCTTCTTTAGTTGACGTGAAGAGTATGCTATGACCTTTCCTTGTTGCATTAGGACACATCCGAGGCCAATGCCAGAAGCATCGGTGTAAACCTCGAATTTCTCTCCTTCTATTGGTAGAGCTAAGACCGGAGCTGTAGTAAGATAATCCTTGAGAGTTTGGAAGCTTCTTTCACATTCCTCACTCCATTCATATCGGATCTCCTTGCGAGTTAACCTTGTAAGGGGCACGGCGATCTTGGAGAAATCTTTGATGAATCACCGATAATATCCTGCAAGGCCTAAGAAACTTCTGATCTCGCTTGCATTGGTTGGTTTTTCCCAGTTTCTAACAGCTTCGACCTTTGACGGATCTACTGATAATCCATCCTTTGAAATCACATGTCCTAGAAAAGCCACTTCTTCAAGCCAGAATTCACACTTGCTGAATTTTGCATATAATTGACTTGTCCTCAAGACTTGCAATGCAATCCTCAAATGCTTTTCATGTTCTTTCTTAGTCTTGGAATATATCAATATATCATCAATGAAGACTACTATGAATTGATCCAAGTAAGGCCTGAATATGCTATTCATTAACTGCATAAAGGCAGCAGGGGCATTTGTTAGTCCAAAAGGCATAACAACGAATTCATAATGGCCATACCTGCTTCTGAATGCGGTCTTATGAATGTCATCATCTTTGATCCTTAACTGATGATATCCTGATCTGAGGTCAATCTTGGAAAAATATTTGGATCCAGAAATTTGATCAAATAATTCATCGATTCTCGACAGTGGATACTTGTTCTTGATAGTGAGATGATTCAACTGTCGATAGTCGATGCATAGCCTCATGGATCCATCTTTCTTCTTTACAAACAGTACAGGTGCTCCCCACGGGGAAGTACTTGGTCTAATGAACCCTTTTCGAATTAGTTCCATTAATTGCTCTTTTAACTCCTTGAGTTCAGCAGGTGATATTCTATAAGGTGCCTTTGAAACCGGACCAGCACCAGGGACTAAGTCGATGGTGAAGGCCACTTCTCTTTGTGGGGGTAATCCTAGCAAATCTTCCGGAAACACGTCCGGAAATTCTTGCACCACTTGTATGTCTTCTAGCTTAGTTTCCTTTGTTTCCTTAACTGTGACAAATGCAAGGAAAGATGTACATCCTTTCCTGATGAGCTTGCTAGCTCGGAGGGCCAAAATAAGAGGGGAATTGCTCCGACTCTTGGGGCGAGTAAAGACTAATTCTGGAATATCTTTGAAAGCAATTTGGCTATTGCGGCAATCAACCGTTGCCTGGTATTTGGATAACCAGTCCGCTCCAAGTATAACATCATACTCCTTTAGATCGAGGCATATGAGATCTATAGGTAAATTCCTACCTTGAACCATTACCTCACAGTTTTGGTAGTGATGAGTAATATCATTTTCACTTCCAAGAGGAGTAGTTAGAACTATTTTTATCCATTCTGGTTCTAACGGTAACGGGTCGGCAAACTTCTTAGAAATAATGGAATGCGATGCACCCGTATCAAATAAGACATAAGCACTTTTGGAACAAACTGTTAATGTACCTTCTACCAGACCACCTTCTTCTTGCTCGGTCTCCTTTATTGCATGAAGTCGAGCGTTCTTTGTCACCGGGCGCTTACCGTCACCGGCTTGGTCATTCATTAATGGACAATCGGGAATCCGATGTTCGCGACTCCCACAACGGAGACAAGCTCCTAATTTCCTCCAGCATTCTTCTGTCTTGTGACCAGCCTTGTCACAATGCTTACACACTACATTTGAAGGGGTAGTGGTGATAGAGAAGGGCTTGGATTTCTTGAACTTGGAATCTTGAGAGGATGAACCTCCATTATTGGGCCTCTTCTTAAAGTTGGGTTTGAAAGAACCCGAACCTGTGACTTGCTCCTTCTTGTCTTTTCCACGGATCCTATCAGATAGTTCCGTGGCATCTTCAAGTAATTGAGCTCAGCGCACTATTTCGGAATAAACTTGGATATCCATCGGCGCCAGTTGAGTGATATAGTGGGGCCTAAGCCCATTAAGAAATCTACGGGCTTCATCTTCTTCGTGCTAATAAGATGCTTAGCATATCTAGACAACCTGGAGAACTGAGCTTCATAATCTGCTAATGATAAAGATCGTTGCTTTAATGCAGCGAATTCTGCAGCCTTCTTTTCTTGGACTCGGTCCGAGAAATATTTAGCATTGAAATATTCTACAAATTCCTCCCATGTAACTTGATTAGGATCGATGGTTGCTTCAATAGACTTCCACCAGCATCTAGCATCCTTTTCTAACTGGAAAGTAGCTAATAAGACCTTGTCTTGGTCCGTGCATTGCATGACACGGAATATACGTTCAATCTCCCGGACCCAATGCTCGGCATCGTCCGGATCGGTTGATCCCATAAACTTCGGGGGATTCATGCTCTTAAAAGCTTGGTGTAAGTTTCCAGCTCGTGGAGCACCACCCTGTGCTACCTGTTGTAGCACTTGAGTCATCCCTTGGAGGGTACGCTGCATGTTGCGCCATTGAGCACGTTCGGCAGCCATTATCCTACAATTACAATAGCTACGTTAGTATTATATCACTGTGATCTTATTAAAAGACTCATTAACTCTTAACCCTTGGTTCTACCCAATCTCACTTGGTTAAACGTTCAACTTATCCTTGGACTTGGGTTTTTCCTAGGAATTGAATACCTTAGGCTCTGATACCACAAAAATTGTCACGTCCCGAGCGCGGAAGATACCCGGAGACGCGTGACGAGTTTATATCAATCATGTCAATCAGAGTAGTCGTGTATTCGACACAAAGACAGAGATGCGCAAATAGCAAGATAACCCAATCCTTTATTTCATAATAGGCTATTACAAAACCAATACTCTGTTTAATAAAAAGAAAAGTACATAGTTGACTCAAGAAAACTATAGAAACAACTAGACGACACTTGGAGAAGTTCTATCACTTTCACTCTTGACCATTCCCATCCGATTGACTTCCATCGTCGTCGGACTTACCTGAAAAATAAAAAGGGACAAACGGAATGAGCGAACGCTCAGTAGGAAATTATATCTCAAGTACTAGCAAGGGGTTTAAGTAATTACATTTTCATGAATGCAATGAAGCTATGCATGCTCGCATAAAACGACAAGATAGAGAAAATGTAATATCAAGGAATTAAGATGGACAAATCATGAACTTTCAATAAGATAACAAGACATTTGAGATATTCAAGCAAGTACATTTAACAAGTCATGTCAAGAACTTTGGCTATCATGTATCAAGCAAGTAAATTACCCTTTTTCGGGCCACGCATTTCATGTCAAGGCAAGTACGATTTCAAGCACAAGATTTATGTGGAATGTCCAATCTAGAAAGTAAAGTACTCGGTATAATGCCAGATACCTTATCATTTTAACTCCCATGGGCACAAGTACTTTCGGGTGCTCCTCCTAGGACCAGATCGGGCCCTATATGCGCAGGTATTTATCATGTGTTTTGACATCCACTCTTATATATATAGCCAATTTTTGAATTTCAATAACCAAGCTTGTAGACATGTATGACAACTTTGACAGAATGGAGTCCAAAAATATGACAAAGGACATAGAATGGCGATAATAACGGTATAATCACGATATCGATAAAACTAGGTAGAATATGGTTCCCTTAACTTGGGTACCATGACAAATCAATATGGACATTCTTTATATAGAATTGAGGTCCACATGAACAGTATATCAAAGGTAAGATACCCTCATTCTTATCATAGAATTGAGGTTTACAAGAATGACATGATATGGCATGATATCATCATCCCATTAAGAATTTCTTATGATATACTCTTTGTATAATCATAAGGGCCGGTATACCATGTTTCTTTAGATTGACATGGCAAAGATCGTGTAATGGGTTTTTAGGGTACAACCAGCTCAGTAGACCTTGAGGGAATCCAAGGTACGAGGAGTCTTACGGAGGTCTCTATGACTAACTCGCTAGTCCAAAGGAACGGAATGTCCAATGGAGAGCTTGTATGTCAATGAGAATTGAGTGTGATCGATAAAACAATCGTGAAACGTGGGACTATACTCACGGAGTGGAGAATAGTGCCGATATATATATTATATAACATATGAAACTATCGGTTAACAGAAACAGTGGAAAATCAGTTTTACAATAAAGTAACGACTTAAGCAGAGTCGTTTATCAAGTAATTAACGCCTAACAGAAGGCCGTTTACACATGTTTCCATTTTCTCAGAATTTTAATATTTCATTAATTTATCTAAAACGCGCCCTGGACAGGGGCGTTTCTTTGCAATGAGACGACTACAGTAGCAGGCGTCTTTTTATTTACAATATTTTACAGAACATATTTATTTTCAGAAATTATCAAAAACGCGCCCTTGGCAGGGGCGTTAATCATTAAATTCTTATTTTTACAGAATATATTGTTCGGGATTTTAACAGAAACGCGCCCTATGAAGGGGCGTTACTTTTCAATTCACGCCCTAGTATCGGGCGTTAGTCCAGTGAAAGACGACCTAGCCACGGTCGTGAATTCAAGAAATACCATGAATTTTCATGGGCAGTAATAATTTCAGGATAATAGAATTCATGGAGAACGAATGTATGGTCATGACAATAAAATTAACATGTTTGAAGACATATGATCATGCATTATTGTAGAATCATGATTTCATAGATAATCAATTCTTAACATGGGTGATTAATGATTAAATGAAATTAACGCCTGTGTACAGGGCGTCGAATTTAGATTTGACGACCTTGGCAGGGTCGTGACTTGTAAAATAGCGCCCTAGTCTGGGGCGTGTATTTCATAATCACGCCCTTTCTAAGGACGTTTCTTTCAAGAAATTAACATAAAGTCGTTCAGAAACTATAGTAAACCAAACCATGTATATGCATGATGATTATTGTACTGTATCAATTTAGTTTGGGCTACAGTGACTTGAGAAAATCCTACCTTAATTGATATCTGGAGAGGGGACACGTGAATAACTTGATAAGAACACACTGAAGCTTCTAATACCCTTGATAGCAGCAGTATGCAAATCGGACAGGAAGAAGAAGAAAAATTTAGTTGATGAAGATGATGGAGATGATGATCTTCAATCAACCTGTAGGGGAAGAAAAAGGAAGGAAGGTGAGGATATAATCGAAGTTAGGGAAACGGTTGAAGAACATTACCTTGTTCTTCGGCAGTAGCTGTGGAGCTTCCTACAAAGAAAAGTCAATGAAGATTTATCAGTTCTTCATGCAGTCGAAACAGAGGGCAAAAGAAAATAATAAGAACATATGTTCTTCACTTACCGTGCAGCAGCAGGTCGATCGTCCAAATTGGTTTAGGGTTCGGCTGTCAAGAGTCTTTATAGGATTTTGGGAAATCCTATTAGGGTTAGTGATTGTGTGGAAGTAATACTTCCTTGATAGAGTCCTTACCACCTTTTAACTCTTTCTAATACTTATCCATTACCCTGGATAAGCTCCCGTGTCGAACGGAACTCGAATGGAATTAACGACTTTGGTCAGGGCGTCGATTCTTGAATTGACGACCTGGTTCAGGTCGTTTCTTAAGAAGCGCCTTTCGTTAGGGCGTTCCTTTGTTTTAAAACACGCCCAAGATAGGGGCGTTTCTTGGCCTTACCGTTTTTGGCGTTTAGAATTTGACGCCGTGTTGTCAGGGCGTCTCTTCTTGAATCACGCCTTTTCTAGAGGCGTTTCTAATTTAAATAGCGCCTTTATCCGAGGCGTTATTTTATATTGTTTTATTTATCTATTTATTTGATTTATTTAAAATCTTTATTGTTATTAATATTTTATCAGGGTTGCTACACTTTTCATCCCCGGCTTGATCATTAAGTAACGGGCAATCGGGAATTCGATGATCGCGACTCCCACAGCGGAGACATGCTCCTAGTTCCCTCCAGCATTCTTCTGCTCTATGGCCCGCCTTGTCACAATGCTTGCACACTATATTTGATGGGGTAGTGGTGATGGAGAAGGGCTTGGTCTTCTTAAACTTCTGATCTTGTGAGGAAGTACCTCCATTGCTAGGCCTCTTCTTGAAGTTGGGTTTAAAGGAACCCGAACTTGTAACTTGTTCTTTCTTGTCCTTCCCACGGATTCTATCAGATAGTTCCGTGGCGTCTTCTAATAGCTGAGCTCGGCGCACAATTTCTGAGTAGACCTGGATATCCATTGGCGCCAGCTGTGTGATATATTGGGGCCTGAGCCCATTTAGGAACCTCCTAGCTTTCATCTTCTCGGTGCTAACTAAGTGCTTAGCATACCGAGATAATCTAGAAAATTGGGCCTCGTACTCGGCCACTGACAAGGACCGTTGCTTCAGTGCAGCAAATTCTGCAGGTTTCTTTTCCTGTACTCGGTCCGAAAAATATTTAGCGTTGAAATATTCAACGAATTCTTCCCAAGTAACTTGGTCTTGATTTAAAGTAGCTTCTATTGATTCCCACCAGCATCGGGCATCCCTTTCCAACTGAAAAATAGCTAATAAGACTTTATCTTGATCCGTGCACTGCATAACACGGAATATACGTTCCGTCTCCCTGATCCAGTGCTCTATGTCGTCCGGATCAGTAGAACCCGTGAATTTAGGCGGGTTCATGTTTTTAAAGACTTGGTGGAGACTCCCTGCTCGTTGTGCACCTCTTTGTGCTACCTGTTGCAGCACCTGAGTCATGCCTTGAAGTGTACGCTGCATGTTGCGCCACTGAGCACGTTCGGCAGCCATCGTCCTACAATTACAATAACTAGATTAATACATGATCTCATTTAGAAGCTAGCATTTCTATGTTAACTTTAACCCTTGGTTCTACCCAATCTCACCGGTTAAAGGTTAAACCTATCCTTGGACTTGGGTTTCCTAGGAATTGAATACCCTAGGCTCTGATACCATAAAAACTGTCACGCCCCGAGAGCGGAAGATACCCGGAGACGCGTGACGAGTTTATACCAATCATGTCAATCAGAGTATTAGTGTATTCGACACCAAAATCAGAGACGCGCAAAAGTAAAGATAACCCAATCCTTTATTCCTTCATAAGAATATGTCTATTACAAACCTTTGAAGTACTAACTAAAATAAAGGAAAAATACAAGGTTGACTCAAGAAAATATGAAAAGACTAGATAACAGGGAAGAAGCTCTTTCTCTTTCACTCTTGATTTTCCCCATCCGTTTGAGTTCCCTCATCGTCGAACTTACCTGAAAAGTAGGGAAACACTAAGTGAGCGAACGCTCAGTAGGAAATTATATCTCAAGAACTAGCAATGGGTTTAAGTAATTACATCTTTCATGAATGCACTATAGCTATGCATGCTCGCATAAAACGACAAGATAGAGAGAGTGTATAACAATAAGATAGCGACGAGAACTAGTCATGAACTTTCAAGAACTTATATCAAAAGCTATCAAGATATTCAAGCAGGTGTATTCATCATGTCATGTTGGAATTTGGCTATCACGTTCAAGCACGCAAGTATGAAATTACCCTTTTTCGGGCCACGCAAGTCATGTAATATCAAGTCAAGTACAAGTACAAGATTTGTGGAATGTTCAATCAAGCTAGTCATGCACTTTAGTATAATGCCAATACCGTGATCAATCAACTCCCATGGGCACAAGTACTTTCGGGGGCTCCTCCCAAGACCAGATCGGGCCCTATATGCGCAGGCATTAATCATGTATTTTAACATCCACTTTTGTGTATAGCCAATATGGAATTTCAAGAATAAAGCTTATAGACATGTAGGATAGACTTTGATAGAATAGAGTCCAAAATATGGAACTTGACATAGAATGGCGATAATAACAGTACAATCACGATTATCGATAAAACTAGGTGGAATTGGTTCCCTAACTTGGTTACCATGACAAACAAGTATGGACACTCTTTATATAGAATTGAGCTCCACATGAACAGCACATCAATGGCAAGACGTCCTCATTCTTAATATAGAATTGAGGTCCACAAGAACATCATGTTGAATATAGAATTGGGGTTTACAAGAACAGCATCAAATGGCATGATAACCTCATCCCATTAAGAGAATTATCATGATACACACTTTGCATAACATGAGGGCCGGTATACCATGTTTCTATAGAGTGACATGGAAAAATAGTGTAATGGGTTTTTATGGTACAACCAGCTCAGTCGGTCTTGAGGGAATCCAAGGCTCGAGGAGTCTTACGGAGGTCTCTATGACTAACTCGCTAGTCCAAAGGAACGGAATGTCCAATGGAGAGCTTGTATGTCACCGAGAAATAGTGGGTAATACGATAAATCATCGTGAAACGTGGGACTATATTCACGGAGTGGAAATATAGTGCCGATAATATCCTTATACATATATATAAAACTCTCGGTTAACCAAAACAAGGGAAAACAGTAATACAGAAAATAGCGACTTTAGCCAAGTCATTAATTAACCAATTAACGCCTTACTCAGGGGCGTTTATTCACAATTTGACGACGTATACAGCAGTCATCCATTCTTTATTTCTATTTACCAAAATTTCTAATATTATGGAATTTAACAAAAACGCGCCCTGGTCAGGGGCGTTACCTTTCAATTGTGCCCTGATCTGGGGCGTCGGTTCAATAAGAAACGCCTTTGTGCAGGTCGTTAATTCAATAATTTTCTAAATTTCAGATATTAAATTTTCAGGAAATAGGTACATGGTCAGGACCAGAAAAATAGCAGGATTCAATCAGGATGAACATGCATTAGATTAGGTTCATGGTTTCATAGATATAGAATTTTAAACATGGGTAATTATCAATTTATATGAAATTGACGACTCCTAGGTAGGGCGTCAAAAAAAGAATTAGCGCCCTTGCCAGGGTCGCTTATTTCAAAATTTTACAGAAAATATTTAAAACCATGATGAAACTATATGCAAGGATAACATATGATTTTATTAAGGATCTTAAATTAATTTGGGCTATGTTTCTTGAGAAAACCTACCTGGTTTAGATGTGGATGAAGGACCCGTGAAGATTCGTGAAGACAAACGATACTCTGTTTGTAACAGAGTCTTCTGATCACCAGAAGAGGAAGAAGAAGAGGATGAAGAACCTCACGTTCTTCACTTCGACAGAGAGTTACTGCAGACTTCCTACAGAAGAAATAATGAAGATCATTAATCATATAACCTAAGGTAAAAGAAAAAGAGGAAGAACATTACCGGTTCTTCACTGACGACAACAGCAACACAGAACGCCAAACAGCGGTCTGGGTCGAGTAGCAGGATATTTATAGGATTTTGGGGATCCTAATAGGGTTAGAGTTGTATTGGAAGTAATACTTCCATGATAGAGTCCTTACCATATTCCATCTTTGTCGTAGTTATCCAGAACTTGCCCTGGATGGTCTCCTGGGTCGAACGAAACTCGAACTGAATTAACGTCTTAAGCGAGGGCGTTAATTTGAATTGACGCCTTGTCAAGCGTCATTTCTTATGTGAAACGCGCCCATGTAGAGGGCGTCACTTATACTTGCCCTTTATTTATTTTCGGCCGTTTGGGAATTGACGCCCTTTGGTGTTGGCGTCATTTTTAGAATTAACGCCTTATGTAAGGGCGTTTCTTTTCGAAGTCGCGCCTTGACCCAAGGCGTTATTTTCCTTCTGGCTTATTCTTATGCGTTTAGGCTTTCATCATCTATTTACTTATCTTTTATTTTAATTTGATCCATTTTCAAAATCTTTATTTTTCCAGGGTTGCTACATAGGTCAAGCCAAAACCTACTGGTGTAATGTTGAGAACCTCCTAGCAAGGAGACGAGAGGAGCCTATTAGCACGTGGGAAGAAATGAAGGAGAAATTGAGGGAGAAGTATCTGCCACCTTCCTACCATCATCGTATTTTAGACTAATGGCAGAAACTCACCCAAGATGGAAAGTCCGTGGACGAGTACATCACCAAATTTGATGACTTCTTCCTTCGGAGTCGAGTCATGGAGGATGCCTCCGTCACCCTCTCACGGTTTAGGGCTGGCCTACACGAGAGTATACAGCGGGAGCTGTTCCTTCGGGAAGTTAACACTCTCGAGCATGCCTATCAGGTTGCTCGGGATGTCGAGCGGTTTCAAAGGGTGGCCCCACCTTGGGTCCCCACCTACCGCCAACTCGAGTCCCAAAATCCCATGGTCCGCTATTCTGAGAGGCCCGGCCCCTCCACTTCCTACGTCCCTACTGCTACCCCACTCCGGGCCATTGCCCCTACGACTCCTTTCCCAAGGAACCCTTTACCTGCACCCGCTGCTATGCCTAGACTGGAGTATACTCCACCAGCTGAGAGAAGAGATGACAAGGGAAAGGGAGTGGTCCCTAGCACCTCCCAACCAGCCCCTATCTCAGGAGTCCGCTGCTTTAGGTGTCATAACCTAGGGCATATTGCCACCAATTGCCCCACCCGAGCCTTGGTCATCACCAACCCCCAACCTGTGGAGCTTCCACCTCAAGAAGAAGAACCCCATGAGAGATATGAGCCTGACCCTGATCTCATTGCCCAGTTTGAGAAATTAGATGCAGAGTTTGATAGCACGCATGTCGAGTACATGCAAATGGGAGATATTGCCGAGAGTTCGAACCAGGGAAGGCTGGGTGTAGTTCACTGCATCCTAACCCACCCCCAGGAGGACGATTGGCGTCGAACCTCCATCTTCCAAACATACATTATGGTAAAATCCCAACCCTGTAAGGTGATTTTTGACAACGGGAGCTGTATCAATGCAGTCTCTTCAGACTTTATCTCCCGTCTAGGTCTACCTACCCATCCTCATCCGAGGCCGTACAACGTGGCTTGGGTTGACGACACGTCTATCCCAGTCACCACTACATGTGTCATTCCCATCCAGTTCCAGTCCTACCACGGACAAATCCTATGCGATGTAGTGCCTATGAAGGTCGGGAGCATCATCCTAGGACGGCCATGGATCTACGATGTAGACCTTACTACATTCGGTCGGTCTAATCAGTATTCCTTCTCCCACAATGGAAAGAGGATTCAGTTGTGCCCGACACCCCCAAAGGTGGCTACGGGAAAGAGTCATACCTCCACACCCGCTGCATCCCCCAAAATTCAGGAGAATGCCCCAACCCCCACCAAAGGGAAACTTCTCATTCCCTCCTCTCCCACACCTGTCATATCCATCCCAAAGGCCCCTAAGGTTGACCATGACCCGATTAGGCGCCTTAACTTCATAGGTGTTCGTGAGATGACTAGAGAGGTTGCCGAGGGTGCCCCTGTTTGGGCTGTTGTCGTCACCATTACTCCTGAGGAGTCCCAAGTCTCCGTCCCACCTGAAGTCCAGGCCATCCTGCAGGACTTCCAAGACATCTTCCCGGAAGACTTACCTTCAACACTCCCTCCCATGCGTGATGTTCAACACGCCATTGATCTTGTCCCTGGGTCCACCCTACCCAACCTTCCCCACTACAGATTAAACCCCAGAGAGCATGCTGAGCTCCAACGAATTGTTGAGGACCTTATTCAAAAGGGCTTCCTCAGGGTGAGCAAGAGCCCATGTGTTGTTCCTACATTGCTCACACCAAAGAAAGATGGCACCTAGCGGATGTGTGTTGACAGCCGCGCCATTAACAAAATCATTGTCAAGTACAGATTTCTCATTCCCCGTCTTGATGACATGCTTGACATGATGAGTGGAGTCACCATCTTTTTCAAAATTGACTTGAAAAGTGGCTACCACCAGGTCCGGATTCGACTAGGGGATGAGTGGAAGACAGCCTTCAAAATAAAAGAAGGTCGGTATGAGTCTCTTGTCATGCCGTTTGGGCTATCCAACGCCCCCAGCACTTTCATGAGGCTTATGATAGAAGCCCTTCATCCTCTCATTGGTCGCTTTGTTGTCGTCTACTTTGATGACATTCTAATCTATAGCCACAACCCTCAGGATCACATCCACCATTTGAGGGAAGTTTGCGAGACTCTGAGGAGAGAAACCCTGTTTGTTAACCTTACTAAATGTGAATTCATGACAGACCGGGTCACTTTTCTCGGATTTGTGGTTTCAAGTCATGGAGTGTCTGTGGACCAATCCAAGGTCCGAGCCATAGTAGACTGGCCAGAGCCCCAGAATGTCCATGACGTTCGAAGTTTCCATGGACTAGCCACTTTCTACAGACGCTTCATTCAGGGATTTAGAACCATTATGGCACCCATTACGGATTGTATCTGTAAGAGAAATTTTGAGTGGACCAAAGCCATCTCCCAGGCTTTTCGTGCCATAAAGGAGCTCATGACTAAAGCCCCTATCCTCCGCCTGCCAGACTTTTCCAAAGTCTTCGAGATATCCTGTGATACATCTAGCGTAGGAATAGGAGGAGTGCTCAGCTAGGAAAGTCACCTCGTGGCTTATTTCAGTGAGAAGCTTTCTGATGCAAAGCTTCGTTACTCCACCTATGATAAGGAGTTTTATGCCGTGGTCCAAGCCCTCAAACACTGGAGACACTATCTCTTACCTCAAGAGTTTGTCTTATATTTGGATCACGAGGCTATGAAATTCCTTAGCTCTCAGAAGGGCTTAAACCCTAGGCATGGTCGGTGGGTAGAATTCCTCTAGTCTTTCACATTTGTCCTAAAACATAAGGCTGGCAAGGAAAATAAGGTGGCCGACGCCTTGAGTCGAAGGGTCTCCCTTCTTTCCACTGTTCGGGTAGAGGTCACGGGATTTGACCGCATCAAGGAACTCTATGGAGAGTGTCCTGATTTTGGCCATTCCTACTCTGCTCTGTCTGCTGGACCCTCGATATCCTTTTCTGACTATCTACTCCAGGATGGTTTTTTATTTCAAGGGTAGCAACTCTGTGTCCCGAGGACTTCTGTTCGGGACTTCCTGATTTGGGAAATGCATGCTGGAGGTCTTGCTGGTCACTTTGGCCGCAACAAGACCATCCATTCTGTAGAGGAGCACTTCTATTGGCCTAGCCTAAAGAGAGATGTGGCCAAGATTGTAGCCCAGTGTAGGACATGCATGATGGCCAAACAGGTCAAACAGAACACTGGTCTCTACACTCCTCTCCCTGTTCTTGATCGACCATGGGTTGATGTGAGTATGGATTTTATCCTTAGTTTACCTCGCACTACTCACAAGCATGATTCCATCTTTGTTGTCATTGATAGGTTCTCTAAGATGGCCCACTTCATTGCATGTTCCAAAACATCTGATGCATCTAGAGTAGCCCATTTATTCTTTGATGAAGTCGTGCGTCTGCATGGTCTCCCCCAAACCATCGTGTCTGACCGAGATGTCTGATTCACTATCTATTTTTGGAAGACCCTTTGGCACCTAGTTGGCACCAAACTAAAATTTTCCACTGCCTATCACCCCCAAACTGATGGGCAAACCGAGGTCGTCAATAGGAGTTTAAGAAATCTGTTGAGATGTCTTGTAGGGGAACATTCCGACACTTGGGATCTTCTTTTACCCAGAGCCAAATTTGCATACAATAGCTCCATCAATAGGTCCATAGGTCTGAGTCCATTTGAGGTCATGCATGGCTACAAACCTCAGAAACCTGTAGATCTCATTCCCCTTCCCCTCGAGTCTAGAACATCCAAGTCAGCTGAGGAATTTGCACAGCATGTCACAAGTCTGCATGAGTCAATTAGCAAGCAAATAAACCTTAGTAATGAAACTTACAAACGCTTGGTTGATTCGCATAGGCGTCACCATGAATTCCAAGAAGGTGATATGGTTATGGTATGGGTTCGACCCGAATGACTCCCCTCGGGAGCCGTTAAAAAGTTACAAGCCCGTAGTGATGGACCCTTCCCAATTCTACGGAAGATTGGCTCCAATGCTTATGTTGTGGACTTACCTCCCGAATATGGGATTAGCTCGACTTTTAATGTGGCAGACCTAGTGACCTACAAGGAATCCACAGCGATTCCTAGTGACCCTTTTGAGCCTTCTCCTCCCATTGAGAGTGAGCCCACCCCTGTGCGTCCCACAGCCTCGAGAGTACCGCGCGAGCACATTGAGAGGATACTGGATGAGCAGGTGACCACTACACGAAGCAGGGTGTACCAGCGCTACCTTGTCCGCCGGCGGGAGCGTCCACCTACTGATGATTCCTAGATCAGCTGGGAAGATCTCCAGTGCCTCGATCCAGATCTGCTGGAGCATTACCACAGCAGTGTCCCCCCTTACTCGATGGAGTCAAGTCCAGCCGCCCCGGGAGGGTTGGTGGGGACACCGGGCCCACTACTAGGCCCAATGCTCGGAGCCGACGCCGCACCGCCACTGCACCGAGCTTATGGCTCGGCGACTCGTTTGAAGACTCGGCGTCCTGAGCATAATATTTATTTATGTGTATTTGT
This sequence comes from Amorphophallus konjac, assembly GCA_022559845.1. Taxonomy (NCBI): domain Eukaryota; kingdom Viridiplantae; phylum Streptophyta; class Magnoliopsida; order Alismatales; family Araceae; genus Amorphophallus; species Amorphophallus konjac. Next base: position 127,827,280 of record CM040120.1, read on the forward strand.
ATTATACGTATTTGTGTATTGTGTGTAAAATACATGTATTAGTCATGTATTTTTACTTTCATCTTATTAGGCTAAGTCATAGTCAATAAACATGTGTGTTTTGTGTATTTTATTTGGTTAAAACCCCCCCAAGTAAAAAGTTAGGTAGGTGAGTTTGGTTTATTAGGCTAAGGACATATATGCTATTTATAAAGTTTATGGGTGTAATTGTTATAGCCTCCTCCTATAAATAGGAGGCTAAGGGTGTGTTACGAGATATGAAAGTTTATATGAAAGAACATCATGTTGGTGCATTTTGCCCCTTCTTATGCTTCCCTTCCCTCATCCTCTTTGTGAGTGTGAGTGTGTCGCCCGGTGTGAGACCGTCACCGTGAGGCCGAGCTGCGCGAGGTAGCAACCTATCCATTCCCGTCCGTGCCGTCAGGAGTTGCCGTCGATCGATTTCCACGTCGCCGCCGCGTCACCTGTCCCCAACGCCTCTCGACGTGTTGTAAAGATATGCCGGAGAGCGCCACCACCTGCCACTTCCCCCACTACGCCACTACCTTCATCTCCTCCTTCTTCCCCACCCCTACCTTCACCTCCTTCCTCTTCACCTTCACCATCTCCATCAACCACATCACCCCCTTTGCCACCACCTTCTCCACCCCCGTCTTCACTGCCTCCATTGACCACATCTCCATTGTCGCCTTCTCCATTATCCCCATTGCCTTCACCACCACCAACATCATCGCTTCCTTTCGTAATAATCCCTACCCCATCACCTTCATAACCATCCCCGCCGTCGATGCCACTCCATTCGCCATCATCGTTCGAGCCTGAGCAAGCTACCCCTACGCCCACACCCCCGCCATTGCCTTCATCCCCACCCACACCACCATCTTCGCCTTCATCTCCTTCTACACTTCCACCTTACAAACCTTTACCCCCACCAGAGCCTACCATCGTCGTTATCTCTCGCCGCTCGCATTGCCTTCGCCCACACCTGCCAAGCTTTCTCCACCCTTCTCTCCACCTATCTCTACCCCACGGAGCAGGTACATGCTACCTTTGGTGCCCCTCGGGTCTAGTCCCCAGGGAGATGAAGAACCGAGCTAGGCTTTGACTGTGCATTACAAGCTTCAAGACTTCATTTGCCGCATGCCGGTCCGAGTCCTGGTCCCTAGCTATTCTAAGGACAATGAGCCTGCACTTGCTATGAAGATGATTTTCAAGAAAAGTTCATGTACATTGGTGCCAGTTTCTTCAAAAGCGAGGCCAGTGGCAATCTCTTTGCTCGCCGGAGAATTCACTATTGATGTTGTTATCACCTCTCGCTTGATTGCTATTCAATTCACTGGCCCAGAAGAGTTTTCCGCCCGGATGGTTCTAACCCACACGGCCGCCAAAAGTCTAATGAATTCAGAGTTCAAGGGGCAATTGGCCGTGTCCTCGAGATTGACCAGGGGCATTCTACACATCATATGCAATCTCCCTCAGTTTATTGGTGAGGCGGCCACATCAACGCCGCGCATCGCCCTCCCTCAGTTCCATCCTGTGCTTCTAGCAAGGGAGTTATGCTTCATGCCCAGCTGCCGAGTGAAGATGCCAAAACTCCATGTTCTAGTGCCGAACGACAAAACTCCATTGCTTCCTAATGTTCATCACAAGGAGTTGACTGTTCTGGAATGTCCTTCTATGGTTAGCACCGCACAGCTAGGGGCAACCGTCCTGATGAAGCTGCATGTTCATGACCGGGCTAGGCCGTCTTCCAGGTGGGCCCGTTATTTGAGAAAGTATTACAGATTAAGAAGCCCAAAGGTCCGAGTCCGCGCCAGGCGGGTCCATGTTCAAGAAGTGTCAGCTAAGAAGAGGCGGCGGCGTAAGTTTGAGGGCCGTCGATTATGCACTCAGGGGTCCACTTCTTCCTCTTCCTATTCCTTTCGTTCATCCTTTCTATTGCTCAGCTCCCACCCCTGGGTGGTGTACCTCCCTTCCTCTAATCCAGTTTCTATGATCTTCTCCTCTCTTTTCGGGTCCGCAAACCCCCATTCTTCTTTCTCCACTCATCCGGAGTCTCCAGATCCTCCGTTCTCTCATGATTTTAGGCCTCGGCCTATGTCATCCTTTCATCCCACTTTCGGGACTTCTTCTGATCCTTCTCTTCTGGTATCCCCGGGCTCTACTTCTGATCTTTCCCCGACCATGTCGGGTGATTACCCTTTTCTTTCCCGGACCCTGTCGGGTGACCATCATTCTTCTTCCCCAACCCTATCGGGTGTCTATCATTTTCTTTCCCCGTCGTTGGCGGGTTATTCTCATTCTCCTTCCCCGACCTTGTCGGGTGATTCTAATTCCTTTTCTCCGACCACATTGGATGATCACTCCTCTTCCCCCTTATCTTTGCCCCAATCTTCTTATGGTTCGTCTATTCTTTCTGTCTCACCCTTTCGGGGTCATTACCCTTTTTCATGCTATTTTCGAGGCTTTAGTCCGCCTTGATCTCAGTTACTCTCTGTTCATTCTGTATTCAGTTCCTTGTTATCAGGGCTTCTGTGCCTTAACGAGAGAGTTCTAGCCCTCGTCTCTCTTCCTTTTATTCTTCTTCGTCCAGTTTGGTGTCTACTGCTCCTCTATCTAGAGGAATCTTCAAGTCCTTGTTATCCTCCCCCTTTTACCCTGACAAGCAAGGAATACAGAGCTCGTGCTGTACGAAGCTCGATGATCAAGATCGTGTCAGGATGCTGTTACCACACTGTGGATATGCAAGGTGAAGGGGCGTGATCTCGCGATGGTCCTTAGCTGGGAGGATGATCACCGGGTAGTGAACTGCAGAGAAAGGGAAACGAATCAGGGGGCCCAGGGATGGTTCCCTGGGGAAACTCTCCGATGCTTAAGTCAGTAGAGCAATGGTGGAAGGTATTGAGGGAGGTTGAAAGAGATGCGCGAGATTCCCCAACACCAAGATGGTGAAGTGGTTCCTGCTCAGGGAGTGTTAGGCCTCTATCTGCCTTACCTGTCGCCGGAGAGAGTCCCTGGTTTATATAGCGAGTTCCCTTGATGAGTCCCATAAGTTGAAGAGTTTCTGGCGGGAGTTACGTACTCATTATGGGATCGTTACGTCCTCATCGTGGGCTCTTCATGACTTTGGGGGATCATGGCTCCCTTATCCCGCTGAACTCCTGCTCATAAAGGACTGTCAACGGCTGCATGGATAAGTATTTGTTAGTCGATCCGAGCATGAGAAGCGCCAGCCCTGTCCGGGCGATAGGCATAGCTCGGATGTAGTCAGATCAGAGTGGGCGCGGAGCGCTCGCCCTTCATCCCGATGGGGGATGGCTCGGGCGTGGGTCTTCCTCCGTTTTGTCGTTCGGGCCTTCCGAGCCTAAGGGCTACCGAGGAAGGATGGGATCCCGAGTGATCTTTATTGGGCTTTTCTACCGAAGTGGGCCCTAGAGGGCTGTCACTTGGATGAGCTAAGCCTCGTTCGATCCTGATGGGCCTAGTTTGGCTGCTCTTAATTGGGCTACAGAAACCCCCCTCTCCACTTGTCCCCCTCCTACTCCCGAGCTTTAGTAAGCTCGGTATAGTAGCTGCTTGGGGTTTCGGACTAGCGTGGCTCAGGTGGGTGAAAATTTGGCGATGTTTAGGAAGCCACGTGTCGTGGTCACCTGTGCCCGTGTTAATGATGATCCTGGCGGATTTGAACTGAAGGGGCTCCCTTTCCTCGGAGGTCGGAACGACGCGCCGCCTCCCGCGTGGGTTTATAGGCGTTGGGCGCTTATTGTCATTCTAGACTCCCTCCGTCTCTTAGGGTTTTGGCTCTCCTTCGTTCTTGTTTTTAGGGCTCCTCGATGCGCCGTGAGGACACGACGGAGGAGCATAGGCTTACGGCGGCATTTGAGGAGTTGGCGGCGATAACCGCGGAGGTCATCCGGCAGCTTCCTCCTTCCCCGGAATCTTTAGGGTCTCGGGACCGCCTTCCCTCAGAGTCTTCTTCTAACTCCATGGCGGGCCAGCGCCCAGATGTTGAAGAGTGGGAGGGCGAGTAGGAGGCGAGGGCGCCGGTCCCCAACTGCAGCGAACTGGGAGAGGCGGATGTGAGGAGGCTGGAGCATCAGTATCGCCTGCCCCATAAGTTCAGTTTTTCCGATGCTACCCCATACGAGACGAGTCTAGACTCTCGTACAGGCCACATCGATATGTTTCTTCTGTCGTGGAAGGGTGGATTCTGCCTTCCTTTTGAACCTTTCGTCCTTCAGCTTCTTAATTTTTTTCGGCTGGCGCCCATTCAGTTGGTAGCCAACTCCTATCTCCTCCTTTCCGCCTTCCGTATTCTCTATCGACAGTGCGGAGTTCCTCCTTCCATGGACCTCTTCCACTATTTTTTTGAGTTGAAAGCGCATCCTTCGGCGGGGAAGGGCTTCTATTTCATCCAGGTGAGGCGGAATAGGAGTTGTGTCTCTTTGGCAGTGAAGGATTCTTCGCATAAAGGGTGGAAAAGCCAATTCTTCTGGATGAAGATTTGTTCAGTAGAGGAAACCTGGAGGTGCCTGGTAATCCCCAATTTCCACCCTAATATCCCTCCTAGGCAAGATGAGTTCCCCCCTCACGTGGAGAAGTACGCAGCCGCCCTGCTAAAAAACTGCCAGTCCACCGAGGAACTGGTGACACCGGAGAATTTCGAGCGGTGTCTTCTCACACGGCTGCACCCGTCGGGCTCAGGTGCCGCAACTTAGATTTTACTTCGGATGTGGGGGTCGTATTTCTTTTCCTGTATACGTCTTCTTCTTTTTGCATACCTTCTCCCTTCTTGAAGGAAAATACTCCCTTTTGTGTAGAAATAAATAAGGCAGTGGCATTATGATGAAGACTTATCTGTTTCATATCGCTATTGCCGTATTCTGTCCAGCGTATCTATGGTGGTTTGGAAAGGACCGATATTTTCTGCGTGAATCTCACATAATGGTTGGGTGAGCGTCTGACAGGGTGTCTTTTCATTTTCCCACGCTTTAAATGCCTGGCCGCTTCGTGTGTCCCGCTGGGGCGGAAGACGAGAAGTTTGAGGTGACCGTTTGTAGGGAGAAATCCTTCTAGCGTGTGTTCGAGGGGGGAAATCATTTAAGGCAAGTAGCCTCCCTTTGCCTATAAAAAGGACTGAAGGGCGTCCCTTCCTCTCCACCACTTAGGGTTTTCCCTTACAGTCTTTCCTCATTCCTTCTTCACGTTGCGTTGTGCCGTTGTATTCGGAGCATGGAGGAAGCTCTAGATGAGGAGGCTACCGATGACGGGGGGCAGGGAGTTCCTGCTGCTCCGGACTTGAAAAGGAGTCGACGGCCAGTGGACAGACTTGAAAAGGGGCCGACGCGCAGAGGCACGTTGTTTTCCCTTTATCAGTTCCGGTGGCGCTTGTAGGGGGGCGAGATGGAGGACGGATGGGGGGATCAGACATCCCTACTGCCCGTCCCTTCCTGCTTGCCTCACGGATAGGAGGAGGAAGCCAACTAAGCTCCATCCCTTCCGGGCCTTCCCGTACCCCCTCAACCAGCTCTGCTGGTTTCTTTTTCTTTCTGGCAGCCTCTTTTTCCCTCTTCTACTCTTCTCCTCCTTTCTTTCACTCTTCGGAGGGTGCCTGCACTCTCTTTCTTCCAAAGAGTTGGTAGTTTGGCGGGGAAGATGCTTTCATATACATTCCCTCTCCCCCTTCTCTTCCAAGTTCAACTTGGAAGGTAGCCTTCTCTTTCTTAATCCCTCTGTCACCTTTGTCTCGAGCTGCCCGAGCCAACGGGGTCAACTATCCTTTATCCGAGCCAGTTTCTGCACTAGGCAGAGTCAGTGGATGGATGCAGGAAGGTCATCCGAGTCAGCCGAGCAATGGGCTCATACGACGGCGCTAGGTGGATCTTTTGCTTTTTTGACATGTATTCTATTGGCTTCGGCCTTCCTTATGTACAAACGGGTTGTTTGAATAAAAAGATAGGAGCCTTTTGTCTTATCTCATGTCGTTTGCACAATACTTAGTACTCAGAAGTAGAACTTGCGTAATGTAGTTGCGTTCCAGGTCCGAGGGACGGGCTCTCCTTCCATCATAGTCAGACGGTATGCTCCTTTTCCGAGCATCTCGACCACTCGGTAGGGGCCTTCCCAGTTAGGGGATAACTTGCCCGCCACCTCAAGTGGTCGAGAGGCTTCGGCTTTCCTGAGGACGAGTCTCCCGACTGGAAGTGTCTATCTCAGACTTTGGCGTTGTAGTATCAAGTGAGACGGTGTTGGTACTCCGTTGCTCTGATGCTGGCAATCTCCCGGATATCATCTGCTAAGTCGAGATTTTTGAGCAGTTTCTGGTCATTTGCCTCGGACGAGAAGCAGATGACTCGGAGGGGGGGATTGCTCATTTCCAACGGGATCATGGCCTCGGTACCGTATACCAGCTGAAAAGGGATTTCACCGGTTGCCGTTCTGGGAGTCGTTCTGTATGACCAGAGTACGTTCGGCAATTCCTCGAGCCAGCTGCCCTTGGCTTTACCGAGCCTAGTCTTGATGCCTTTCAAGATAGCCTTGTTGGCATTTTCGACCAGCCCGTTAGCCTGAGGGTGGGCGACCGAAGTGAAGTGATTGCGAATATTGAGGTCGGCGCATCGGTCTTGGAAGTACTGAGAATCAAATTGCCGACCATTATCGCTCACTATCACCCAGGGGATGCTGTAGCGACAGATAATCGTCTTCTAGATGAAATTCCAGATGATTGTCCCGGTGATCCTTGCAGTGGCTTCGGCCTCGATCCACTTAGTAAAGTAGTCGATGGCGACGATAATGAACTTCTTCTGGGCCTGGGCCGTGGGGAACGGCCCGAGGATGTCGATTCCCCAGCGAGCGAAAGGATAAGGCTCGGCTAGGGTGACGAGCTCCGTTGCTGGCTGATGGACCAAGTGGTCGAATCGCTGGCAACGGTCACAACGTTGTGTGTAGGTCGAGCAGTCACGCTGTAGGGTGGGCCACCAATAACCTCGCCGTAGCAAGATCCTAGCGAGTGACCTTCCCCCCAAATGTGCCCCGTACAGACCTTTGTGAACTTCTTCGATCGCTCGGTTGGCTTCGTCGGTACCGAGGCACTTCAAAAGAGGGCCAGAGAAGGATCTCTGGTAAAGTGCGCCATCCAGAGTGACGAATCGTCGAGCTTGGTATTTCAACCTTCGAGCTTCCCGAGGGTCGGGAGGTTCCTGGGAGTCTTGGAGCCACGATAGGTAGGGGGCACGCCAGTCGCCTGGGGAGGCTGAGTCAACAGCTAGGAGTTCCGAATCAATGCTTGGGTGCTCTAGCTCTTCGAGAAGGACCGATCGAGTACCCTCGGGGTCAAGAGAGGAGGCCAGCCAAGAGAGGGCGTCTGCTCAGGAGTTTTCCTCCCGAGCTATCTGGACTACATAAAACTCTCGAACTGTTGTGCCACAGTCTTGACCAGTTGGAGGTATTTGATCATCGGTGCCTCCCGAGCTTCATAATCGCCATTGACCTGGCTAGCGACTAGTTGGGAGTCGGTGTGAATCCTGACTCGCTCAGCCCCCAACCGTCGGGCCATTCGGGCTCCCGAGATAAGGGCTTCGTAATCGGAGGCGTTGTTGGATGCCTGGAAGTTGAACTTCAAGGCGTATTGCAGCTCTGCTTCTTCGGGGGACTTCAGGAGGATGCCGGCACCGCTCCCGGCTGAATTGGAAGATCCGTCAACAAACAGTTCCCAGGTCGGCCCGGGTGCGGACGGAGATCTTTCTTCAGTCGGGATGGTGCTCTCGGCGATGAAGTCGGCGAGCGCCTGGCCTTTGATAGCCGAGCGAGGCCGATACGATATATCGTAGGCCCCGAGCATGATGGCCCACTTGACGAGGCGTCCCGAGGCTTCAGGGTGAGCGAGGATCTTATTCAATGGTTCACCGATCAGCACGGTGATGGAGTGCCCTTGGAAATAGGGTCGGAGGCGCTTGGCCGAGGTAACCAACGCTAGCACGAGTTTCTCGATTGCGGGGTACCTTTTCTCAGCCTTGTTGAGCACCTTGCTTGTGTAGTAGACCGGTCTCTTGATTCCCGAGTCATTTTTGACTAGGACCGAGCTAACTGTGGATGGAGTTGTCGAGAGTTAGAGATACAAGGCTTCCCCCAGGACGGGCTTGGAAAGCACTGGGGGTGAAGCCAGAAACCCCTTAAGCTCGACGAACGCTCTTTGGCATTCCTCGTCCCACGCGAATGTGGCAGATGCCATTTTGGGCCCTCTCAATAGTTTGAAGAAGGGTAGACATCGTTATGTCGCGTGGGACAGGAATCTACTGAGCGTAGCAACGCGCCCGGTAAGGCGTTGAACGTCTTTCATGCAGGTGGGTGGGCGCATGTCTAGGATGGCCTGGACATTGTCGGGGTTGGCCTCAATCCCACGCTGAGTGACTAAGAAGCCTAAGAATTTCCCGGACTTTACTCTGAAGGTGCACTTGGCATGGTTGAGCTTCATGTTGTACTTCAAGAGGGTGTTGAAAGTTTCTGCTAGGTTGGCGAAGTGGTCCTCGGCCTTGGAGGTTTTCACGAGCACATCGTCAATATAGGCCTCGACGTTTTGACCGAGCCGTCCCTCAAACATATGGTTGACTAGCCTTTGGTACGTGGCTCCGGCATTCTTCAACTCGAAAGGAATCCGGGTGTGGCAGTGTACGCCGAAGTCGGTGATAAAGGCGGTCTTCTCGATGTCTTCGGGGTGCATTCTGATCTGGTGGTAACCTGAGTAGGCATTCAGGAAGCTGAGTATCTCATTGCCAGAGGTTGAATCAACCAATTGGTCGATGCTCGGTTAGGGATAGCAATCCTTTGGAGTAGCCTTGTCCAAGTCTGTGAAGTCCACGCACATCCGCCACTTTCCCGAAGCTTTCGGCACCAGGACGATGTTAGCTAGCCACGTCAGGTACAGGACCGGTCTAAAAAGGCCAGTCTTCTACCCCTTGGTGACCTGCTCCTTGATAATCATCTGCTTCTCTGGCGCATGCTTCCTACTGCGTTGTTGCACGGGCTTCATGGTTGGGTCGAGGTTGAGCTTATGCATCACCGTCTCTTCCAGTATCCAGGGGAGTTGATGCAAAGAACCGGATGTACGCGGAAAGGAACTCTTTATATTGCTGTTGAACCTCAGATGTTAGGTCGGCTCTGATCTTTACTCCTAGGGTCGGGTCGTCGTTTAGGAAAATCGCTAGCAATTCGCCTCCAGGTTCGGTGGTTGCGGATTTTTCCTCGACTTCCTGGGGGCCCATATTTTTTCCGTCCGACCTTGTGTCTTCAATCAAGATATTGTAGCACCTTTGGGCCATTGCCTGGTTACCTCGGACTTCCCCCAATCCATTTTTGGTGGGGAGCTTCATCTTTTGGTGATAGGTAGAAGGCACCGCTTTCGTTCGGCTGAGGATTCCTCGACCGAAGATTGCGTTGTATGCTATCATACCTTTGATCACTATGAAGTCCACCATGACCGTAACGATCTTGGGTGGGGTGCCAAGAGTAACCGGAAGGCTTAGGGCTCCCTCGGGATAGGTGGCCTGGCCATTGAACCCGCACAGGGGGGTCCGGATCGGGCGGAGTTTAGACAGATCTTCTCCCATCTTAAAGAAACATTCGTAGGATAATACATCAGGGGCACTTCCATTGTCAACCAAAATCCTGTCTACGTTACAATGGTTTATTGTGGCCAATATCACCAGGGCGTCGTCGTGCGGGGTGCTTAGCCCCTCCAGGTCTTGGTCGGAGAAGATTATGACCTGGGGTTCGCTTGGCGGGGCCTTGGGAGGCTCGATGGCTCGGCTCGCCCGCTCAGCGTGACGCTTCCTTCCTTGGCCGCTGTCTCCTCCTTACGCAGCTCCTCCGGCGATGACGTTGATGCGAACCCCTCAGGGGGCGTTGTCGATTTCCTCCGGGGTGCCTCGATCTTCCTGGTGCCCGGTCACGAACCGGGAGAGGTGCCCCTGACGAATGAGATGCTCGATCTCATCCTGGAGCTGGTGGCAGTCGCCGGTGTGATGCCCGTGGTCGCTGTGGAACAGGCAATGCTTGCTGCGACTGTGGTTCTTTGACTTCATTGGCTCGGGTTGGCGGAGGAGTCCCGATCCTTTGATGTCTTTATAAATCTCGTATACTGGAGCGGTTAGGGGAGTGTACCGCTCGTACTTCCGTGATGGTTCATTGCGTTCCCCATCTCGGTTCCACCTTTTTCCTGGGCCCGAGTTTGGCTCGGGTGCCCGCTTCTTGTCCCCCTCCCGACCCGAGCCGGTTGTGTCTCGGCAGGCACTGAGCAGTTCTTTGCACTCGGCGTGGCGCAATGCCAAAGTCACTAGCGCAGCAAGGGTCAAGGGAGGGTGGAGGACAAGCTCACGGCGGAGGTTCTCATCGCGGGTGCCCCCGGTCAAAGTGGTTATGGCCGAGGCGACGTCCAGGCGGGGGATCCTCAGGGCTTCCGATTTGAATCGGAGGATGTAGGCCCGAAGTTTTTCCCCTTGCGCCTGTTTGAGGGCCAAAAGCCCCGCTACCGACCTTGGGGGACCGCTACCGGCGAAACTCTCCTTGAATACTCGCCCGAACTGCTTGAAGTCTCAAATGGATCCAGAGGAGAGGGCCCGGAACCATGCTTGGGCACCTTGGACCAGGGTGGTCGCAAAGGCTCGGCACTTGATGGCGTCGGATGCTCTGTGAAGGGTCATCAGAGCGTCGAAGCTGTCAAAGTGGTCGGCCGGGTCGCCCTGGCCGTCGTAGGGCTTGAAGGTCGGGATAGAGGTTCGGGAGATACCTCTACCTTCAAGATATGGTCAGAGAACGGGGATCTCTCCTCGTCCTCTGGTGGAGAGGTCTTCTGCAGGGCTCGCAGGGCGTTCTCCTGCTCTGCGAAACGGCTCTGTGTTGTGTCCCTGTGATTTTGATGATAGCAAACACTATAAGTCATTTGAATGCATACAATTCTGTTTGTGGTGCATATAAATGTTTCATTGAAAATCTTATCTAAATTATTGCTGCATTTAAATATGGCTGTGTGGTGTGTGCTTTGGTGCATTTCATTATTGCTGATGCATTTCATAATTGATTGTTATCTGGATTGCTTGTTATCTGGATATCTTGATGTCAGTCTGTTCAATGGGTCGACCCCCCTTCCAGATGGGTCGACCCCCCAAGTCTATACAACGCCAATCTGTTCATGCATCATATCTCAAGTCTACACACTACATTTTAGGCAAAGTCTGCATATTGGTAGAGTCTGTACATTGCCTTCAAAGCCTTCCAAGTGTGTACATCGGTCTGTTGAAAACTCAAGTCTGTACAGCGCCCAGGTTCCTGCATTTCAGGCGAAGTCCATACATTGGGCCCTTCATCAAAGTCCATACAGTGCACTGTTCATCAAGTCCATACATTGCATAATGTTCGTCAAGTCAATACATTGCACTGTAGATGCATCGAAGGGAAGTATGCACATTGGACTGTTCATATGAAGTCTGTACATTGGAAGTGTGTACAGTGTTCAGTTGCCTTTCTCCAAGTCTATACATCCGATTGCCTTTGCATTGCTCAAAGTATGTACAGCCAATGCACTCAAGTGAAGTCTATACATTGACTGTTCATTCATCCTTCGAAGCCTATACATCCATCAGTGAACCTTCAAAGTCTGAACATCCGTTCACTTCACTCAAGTCTATACATCCACAGTGGATCTTCAAAGTCTGAACATCCGTTCACTTCACTCAAGTCTATACATCCACAGTGGAACGCCAAGTCTGTACATTGGCCTCAAGCTTCACAAGTCTACACATTATCTTCGGCTTCAAAGTCTGTACAGTGGGTCAACCTGCCAAGTCTATACATTGTATCTTTTACCTACGTTGCTCGAAACAAAGTCGATACACTGTTGGATGATCAAGTCTGAACATTGGCGGCTTTCCCTACGATCTCGCCAAGCCTATACATTGGGTTCGGCTCTACAAGTCTGTACACTGGTCCTCAGATGTTCCAAGTCTATACATTGGCATACTATTCATGCATTAGTTATCAAAGTCTATACATCGCTAATTGGGCTAAAGTCTATTCAGTCGTTTGGAAAGTCTATACTCTGTGAAGTCTGCACATTGGCTTCTCATTTGCATCAGAGTCTATACACCGGTTCAGGCACTCAAGTCTATACAGAGTCTTCATCTTTTAAAGTCTGTACATTCGTTTGGGAAGTCTATACATTCATTCATCTGAAGCTTCATCAAGTCTGTACAACGCTGCTTTGTTAAAGCCTGTACATCGCAGCTGTGTTGAAGTCTGTACAGCCAGTCTCTTGCCAAAGTCTATACATCACAATGTTTGTACATCATTGTGTCAAGCCTCCCAAGTCTGTACAACCACTGTCTAACTTGACTTGAAGTCTATACATTGGTCCGTTTCTGTAAGCGTCTCAAGCTGCAAGTATGTACAGCCTTAAAGTCTAAACATTGTGGGGCTTCGAATCTTCAAGTCCATACATCAATGCAACATGCTTCGACCCCTTTCTTTGATGCATCGACACCCCTAGGCTACCAAGTCTATACATCAGCCTTTGTATTACAAGTCTATACAGCGTGCATTGCTCAAAACAAGTATGCATAGTCATTGTCTGTTGGCATCACGAAGTCTATACACTCTCTCCAATTGTACACACTTGCTTCATTGCTGTTTCTAAGTCTATACATCGGTTGGGTCGTTAAGTCCATACAATGCATAGGTTCATCAAAGTCCATACATTGCATTGTCCTCAACCAAGTCCATACATTTTGTTCCTTTGATCAGCAAGTCTATACACACTTCAGTTGTGCATCTCCTTCAAAGACGAAGTGTATACATCCTTCCAAGCTTTCAAGTCTACACACTCGTTGTTAAGCCTCTGCATCGAAGTCTATATAGCATGTGTCTTGTATGAAGTCTATACAGCCTGTGGCTTGTACATCAACTGAACGTTATTCTTCAGTAGTTAAAGTCTGAACATCCTTCTGTGAAGACTGTATATACTCAGTTAACCTTCAACCCTATACACTCTATTGTTAGCCTAAGTCTATACACTCGATTGTTAAGTGTTCAAGTCTATACACTCAAGTTGCATCATGGCTGTACACACTTTGTTAAACAGCCTGAACCAAGTCTATACATCATCTGATATCTTCTTATGACTGTGTGACAGGTACTGCTCGTGAAGCCTATGAAGTGCATGTGATCCGAGGTTACCACCTGGCACGTGATCCGATGATAACGCCCTAAATGCTGCAGCTATAAATACCAAGCCGCCTCCATCTGAAAAAAATAGTAAAGCGAGAACAGTGAAGAGAAAAGGAGATCGAGATCAGAAAGAAAGAGAGTGATCGATATAGAAGAAGAGAGTTGCAGAGAGGCAGTGAGCAGAACCAGAAGAAGAAGAAGAAGAAGAAGAAAGAAGAAGAGAACAGAAAAGCTAGAGAGAGCCTGCGAAAGAGAAGAAGAAGAAGAAAGAAGAAGAGAAAAGAAAAGCTAGAGAGAGCCTGTGAAAGAGAAGAAAAAGAAGAGTGAGAAGAAGATAGAGCTAGAGTGATAGAAGCTTCAACTGAAGATCTGTTCCTGCTGGGCCGTGGATCAAATCCAGGCCAGCCAGCTCCTGCGAGAGCCACAGTCTGAGTTTACTTTTTCCAGCTTTCTGTTGCCGCATTTTTGTTTTTCTTTTCAACTATTCACTAGTTGTTCTTCCGATTCTCTTGTGTGAGGTCAGGTTCCCTCCGGTGTGGAGGAAGAGAGACTTGCGTCTCTGGTTGCCTTTGACTGGGACTCATCGGTTGTTTCCCTCCAGTTTAGAGGAAGGGAGGATGGCTCCTCCGGTTCTGGGCTTGTAGGTTTTGAGTCTAGGGGTCCCTCCGGTTGGGAGGAAGAGAGGTCCGAAACCTCTAGTTTGCAGGTGACTTGGTGTCACTTGTGCTTCCCTCTGGGTTTCAGAGGAAGAGAGACTTGGGTCTCTAGGTTCCCCTCTGGTTTGGACGAAGGGAGGATTGGTCCTCCGGTTCTAGTCTTGTGGGTTGCAAGACTAGGTGTTCCCTCCGGTTTGGAGGAAGAGAGACTGTGCGTCTCTGGTTTCCAAGTGGCTGGGAGTCACTTGGGGTGTCCCTCCGGTTGGGAGGAAGAGGGGAGGCTGTTCCCCTGGTCAAGCTGTGTGGCAGCATCTTGTTCGCAGACTGAGTCTGCAGTTTTCGAGCCTGTGCTAGTGGAAGCCTCACTCCGGTTTAGAGTGAGGGGTGGACGTAGGTCTTTGGACCGAACCACCTAAAAAATCTTGGTGTTCTCTTGTAGTTTGTTTTTCCCTATATGTTATTTTCTCTGCTGCGATCTTTAGATGTTTGCTTAGGAGCGTGTGAGGGCTAATAGATTTGCGTTGTCTTGCTGAGTTCCTTCTAAGTATTTTCAGCACATTTCATCAAATGCTTTTAATTCCGCATACTTGAGCATTAGAGTTTTAATTGGGCGATATTTGGAGCAGGATACATTCACCCCCCCCAAAGTATCTAGGCCTTGCATCCTATCAATTGGTATCAGAGCGGTTCTCTGTCTGATCAGATCCAATGATCTGCAGAGGATCCTGTTGCCTTTGGTGCATTTCTAAATTTTCTCTCTGTTGCATTAATCTGCTTGCCGATTTAATCAATGGGTTCCCCACCGGTTTTCAATGGCTCTAACTTTAACTCATGGGTTAGCAGTCTACATAACTATGTGAATTTAATGGATCCAGATTTGTGGAAGTTAATTTCACATGGTCCTCACAGACTGCCAAAGGAAGAGTCCAAATGGACTAAAAGTGACAGATCAAGAAATGGAGAGAATCAGAAAGTTTTGAAATTAATGAAAGAAGCTACTGACAAGGCTCTACACTCTTGTTTTTATGACTGCAGGTCCGCTAAGGACATTCTGGATCAGTTGAAGCTAGCTCAGAGGATGAATGAGGACAGCTGCCTGATGGCTGATAAGAGCGACCATAGCACTGATCAAGATGAATTTGAAGATGCTGAAGAGGTAATCAACCCTTTCGACAGTTACACTTTAGATGACTAGGAAGATGCCTATGCTAATCTGTTACACTCCCATGAAAAATTGAGGAAGAAGAATAAAAGTATGATACAGAAGCTAACAAGTAAAGGGGATCCTATTTCTGGAACTGAAAATCTTGAAAATCCTGAAATTCTGAAAACTGAAAATGAGATTCTCAGAAGACAAGTGTCGAAACTAGATGGAATCCAATCAGAACTTGATCATGTTAAAACTGAAAACACTTAACTCAGAAAACAATGTCAGGAATCTGAACAAAAACTAATCAGTCTTGAGAATGAAAACATATTGATCAATGAAGAGTTCAAGGCTGTTAATGTTGCGAACTTAAAGTTTCAGGAAAACTTCAAAAACTGTAAATCAGAATATCCAAGTTTCCTAACTGATGTATTATTTGATGATGATAAACTTGAGCAGGAAAACACAAGTCTAAAGGAAGAAATTGAGAAACTGAAACAGTTGAACTCCACCATGTCAGAGAGATTGCTGACATTTGAAAAAGGAAAATCTGTTGATGAAAATCAAAATGAGCTCAAACTGAAACAAGAGATTGAAACTCTTAAAAACTTGAATGATGTGATGCATCAACAGATTCTGGTCTGTGAAGAAGATATAGTCAACTATGAACATCAGAATTCTTCTCTTCAATCTGAAATAAATGATCTAAACAATTCTCTGTCAAAATTTGTAAGTGGGCAGAAAAACCTAGACAAGCTACTAGGTGCAAAAATCAACACTAGGAAGGAAGGGCTGGGCTACAACAATGCTAATAAGAAAGAGTTTCAGAGCAAGTTGATGACATTTTTTGTAAAAGCTTCAAATGTAGCCACCACCTCAAAAGATAAACAGCCCATTGTTCAGAAAACTGAAGAACAGAACAAAAATCAGAAAAAGATTGGAAAACAGAAAATAAATAAAAAGGGTTCATTAGGGCATGTTGATCAAAGTTCACACACAAATTCACATGCATCTAAAAAGAAAATGTCATGCCATTATTGTCATAAATTTGGTCATCTGATGCATGAATGTAAATTGATGGAGAAGGATGATATGACTGCTAGGAACCTTCATGATAGAAATCCTTCATTTCAGAAAAAGAAAATTGAATGTTTTCACTGTGGTAAATTAGGACACACAATTGCACAATGCTGGTTTGCAAATGGTAAGAAAACATCCCATTCATATCATGGTAAATCTCCTACAAGCCAACATGGTCCTAATAAGAACAAATTTGTTTTTAAAGATAAGCTCATTACATGCTTTGAGTGTGGAAAGACAGGCCACAGGGCCATTGAATGCTGACTGAGGGCTGGTGGAAGAAATTCTAGTTCATGCTTTCACTGTGGCAAGATGGGCCACATTACAGCCCAACGTTGGCATGCTCAGGGAAGGAAGTTTAACAATAAATCTGGTAAATTCCTTGTCAATAGAAATATTTCTGATAGAAATGAATTTGTGTTTGAAAAGAAAACACTTACATGTTTTGAATGTGGGAAGCCAGGCCATAGAGCTGCTGACTGTTGGCTGGCTTATGTTGGTAAACATAATCTTAATTCTGTTAACAGAAAATTTCATGCATATGCACATAGAACTCATACTAATCAGAATGTGCATAAATCAAATCTGAAATCTGCTGCCTCTTGCTATTATTGTGGTATATTAGGTCATTCAATGAATAATTGCCATCTGATGAGATCTGATGACCTAAATGCTAAAAGGTTATTTAGAACACCGGCCAAAGGTGTCACTATTAACCATGCAGGACCCAAGACTGTTTGGGTACCTGCCCATGCAAAATAGTGTGCTAACTTGCAGGTATGCCTTGGAAGCTGAAGAATAAAAAGGGGGAAATAAACCAAGGCACCCAAGTTGATAAAATCCCATTCAGGTAAATTTCTCAAATCTGTTCAAATGAAAAGGAAAACAGAAAATAGAGTCACAGCGACTGAAAAGCTGTAAATAAAATTTATGGTTGATCTGATAAGTCATAGTTTCATGCATACATGCCTTTTTATTTGGTTGACTCTTGCATTGATCTTTGTGGGCTTTCTTGTTTGTACTGTGAGCTGTGTGCATATATGAGAATGGCATAAACATGCACATGACATACAATCATTGAAAATCTGATGCATATAGGACTGTTTGTATTGCATTGTCATGCATGACCACTTGGTATATAAATGGAAAGCTACTAAAGGGCAGAGGAAATCTGTCTAGAGGTTCTTACTATGTGTGAGATGGTCTTTTAGGCCAAGTTCTCCGCCAAGTACCAAGGGTCAAATTTGCATATCAGAGAATGTCTGCATCTTCATGTGAATATTTTGCTTCATGCCCTTGACTACATGTAGTTAATTAATTGATGACTTAAAATCAATTACACATAATAGATTTTTTTCCCTCTCTTTCTCTCTCTAACCTAGAGAGAGAAGCTCTGGTTTTTTTCTTCCGCCATTTACTTTTCGTCTCCTCCCCGCCGGCCATGGTCGATGCGGTGGGGGAGATTCCATCATCTCCGGCAAACCAAGATAAAGGTCGATCAGCTGCGACAATGGAGGCTCCAAGGAAAACCTTTGCTCAAATACTAATGGAGTCGAAAGCTCGGCCGTAAACCTCTTTCCAGGTGAAAGCTCCAGCTTATACAGACAAAGGAGAACCTGCCGTCTTCTTCTCCAAAGAAGAAATCCAGGCTTCTTGCGAGCATCTGCAGAACGCAATCATAGCTAAGTGCTCGTATGGCCGACCTTCCATTCCGGAGATCAAATCATGCATTTCACAACGGCTACAATTGAATTCTGATTTTATCATCAGTCGGCTGAACGCCAGACATATTTTGATTCGTCTGGGATGTGAAGCGGATCTGCTTAAAGTTTTGATTCAGAAAAACTTGTACATAAAAGGATTCTTGTTTCGATTCTTTAGATGGATGCATGACTTTCAATTTGATTCTGATCCGTCTATAGTCCCTGTATGGATTAGATTCCCATCCCTCCCAGTTAATTTTTACCATGATGATATGCTCAAATCCATAGCTGGAAATATAGGCTTTGTACTGCGAATACATGATGCAACTTCTGCTATGACGGATACTTCGGAGGCCTTGGTATGTGTTGAAATAGATTTAGCTATACAAAGTAAAGACCGGATATGGATCGGATCTGAAGGTGGTGGATTCTGGCAAAACATCAACTATCATAGAGTTCCGCATCTGTGTACACAATGTCACAAGATTGGACATATGGAAAGCCAATGTAAGAAGAAACAAGGAAAAAAAATTTTACACAATCAACCTCCAAACCATACTGTTCCAAGTGTTTTTCCTCAGAAAGAATCTCGTCAGAAATATCGGCCTCGGATGCCCAACTTTACAGATACCAATCAAACAGCAATGGACACCAATAGATTTTCACCACTAAATCACCTAGAAGAAATCAGGGACCAAGAGGAAGCAAGCATACAAGATAAACTGATCAATGAGGAAAACAAGTTAGCAGACTGTTCACAAAAGCATCATCAAAATTCTAATATTCCTATGCAACCGGAGCTGCAAATAAAAGATGGTCCCCTGCTTACTGCTTGTAGAAATGACAGTGTTGAGGATAACAATACAGATTTTCTACCTCGAGGAGAAAAAGATACATTGACATTGGAATCTTTCCCACATGTTAATACAAATGCAAGTACAGATGCTATATCAATATTATCAGAATCGGAGAACTCCAGGATGTTAAGTCAAGAAAAAGGAAACAAAGCCCACCCTCAAGAAGTTAAATCTACTGAGATCTCAGTTTTACCAGGAGTTCTATTCAGTGATGCACGTCTCACCAGGGCAAAAGCAAAGGTATTGGCTGCCCACTCTTTTTCTACCTTTGATCATGATTAATTCTACTTTGATATGGAATGTAAGGGGCATTGGAAATAAAGCCACCGTTAGGAGTTTGGCTCATCTTATTCAAGAACATGAAATCTGCTTTGCTGCAATCTCAGAACCCAGAATAAATTTCAGCTGTGCTATTAAGGTGGCCCGGAGAATAAAATTACTTTCAGTCATTGGCAATAATGGAGATTCCTCCAAAATTTGACTATTTTTTAAGCCAACTGTATGCTTGAATATAATAGAAAGGCATCCACAAAATCTGACTGTAGCTCTCAAGGAAAATAATACAGAAACTCTATATCTCACAGTGGTTTATGCTTCTTGCTCTGTAAGTTGTCGAAGGGATCTATTTGAATCCCTCATGGAATTTAGTCAAGGTGTTAATATTCCATGGATTGTAGGAGGAGATTTTAATTGCATTATATCTCCTGAGGAGAAAATTGGAGGCTCTTTTTCTTCAATGACTGCAATGTCAGATTTTCAAGGTTTCCTGTCTGCCACGGGACTAGCTGATGCTGGCTATATTGGCTCTAAATTTACATGGACCAACAATCAAGTAGGGACTTCTAACATTAGAGCTAGATTGGACAGGGTCCTATTAAATTCACATTGGCTACACTCTAACCACCAAAATATGGCAGTTAGGCACTTAAACAGAGGTCCTTCAGACCATGCTCCGTTGCTTATACAGATTAGCCCTTCTAACTCAAAAGCTCCTGGGAGATTCTTATATCTGCACATGTTGCATTCACATGAGGGATTTCTGGAATTTGTGAAAAAGCAATGGTGTAAGTGCACCAATACTGAATGTCATCCATTCCAAGCTTTACAGAGAAAGCTTAAAGATCTGAAGGCATCATTAAAATCTTGGAACAAAGACATTTTTGGCAATATACACCAGGCCAAGGAAGAAGCAAAAATTCAGGTCGAGAGAGCTCAACACTTCTTTGATGATAATCCAACAGTGGACAATCGTATAAACCTCCAGAAGGCCAATGCTCACATGCGCCTTATTTTAGCCAGAGAAGAAACTTTCTGGTATCAAAAATCAAGAGTCAATTGGATAGACTGTGGGGATCGGAACACACAATTTTTTCACCAGTATACCAAGCTCAAAAGGTAGAGAAATTATGTCCATAAATTGAAAATAAATGGTATCTGGGTGGAAGAACAAGAAGCATTATTAAATGGTGCAGTTGAATACTTCAAAAACTTATTAACCACTGAAGACCACAGTATAGAGGACAATTTATTTGCAGTCATTCCTCGGTTGATGAATAATAGTCACAATAATTTGTTATGCATCATACCTCAGGCAGAAGAAATAAAGACTGCAGTATTCTCCTTATCTGGTAATAGCTCCCCTGGACCTGATGGGTTCACTGGGGACTTTTTCACTCACTGCTGGGATATAGTAGGAGAGGATGTAATAAAGGCTGTTCAAAGCTTTTTTCAAGGTTGGGGTCTACCTAAAGGGGTCACTTCAACAATCCTTTGTCTGATTCCTAAAGTCAATAATCCCTCTTCATTTTCTGACTTTCGTCCAATTAGCTTATGCAATTTTACATATAAAATTGTTTCCAAAGTTATATATGATCGCTTAAGACATATACTGCCTCAGATTATATCAGAAGAGCAAAGTGGCCTCATCAGTGGAAGACAAATAACAGATAGCTTTTTACTGGCCAAGGAAATGTTCATGGAAATAGACAGACCTGTCAGAGGTCACAACATTTTTCTTAAACTGGATATGGCTAAAGCCTACGACCGGATAGAATGGGATTTCCTTATTAAGGTGTTAAAAAGCTTTGGTTTCTCTAATAGATTCATCCCTTTGATTGCCCAAATGCTGGTTAACTGCTGGTTTTCAATCTCCTTCAATGGACACATTGGTGGTTATTTCAAATCCTCAAGAGGGGTCCGACAGGGGGATCCCTTAGCTCCAGCTTTATTCATTATTGCTGAAGAAGTTCTGAGCAGAGGTCTTAAACAATTGTTCTTAAATGGACAGTGCAGACCTTATCATCTACCTCGAGGAGTCCAACATATCTCACACATACTTTATGCTGATGATTCTATTATTTTCATGAATGGCAGCAGATCCTCACTTAACCACCTCTTAAAATTTCTGAAGAGCTATGAGCTGTCCTCTGGTCAGAAAATAAATGCCCAAAAAAGCTGTTTCATGGTAGCCAAGAAAATGCCCCGAAGCTCCATTGAAAGAATATGTCAGCTAACTGGATATCAGCACAAGATTGGCAGTATAAAATATCTTGGCATTCCTCTCTTCAAAGGAAGAGTGAAAAGACCTCACTTCAAATATTTGCTAGACAAAGTCAATGCCAAGCTTGTTGGCTGGCAAAGCAAGATGTTGTCTTAGGCAGGGAGATTGGCTCTCATTCGCTCGGTCCTTTCATCTATCCCTATGTACTGCGCCAGTGCAGCCTCCATCCCATACACTATACTTAAACAAATTGGGAATATTTGCTCCAATTTTTTTTGGCAGGGATATGAGAATGCTCATAGAAAACATTGGATATCCTGGGACAAAATATGTTGTCCTCTCTCTGAAGGTGGATTAGGTATACGCAGTCAATCAGATTCCCAACTGTGTCAATATGTAAAACAGTTGTGGATATCTGCACATAACAACTCTCCTTGGGCCAAGTTTGTAAGGAGTAAATACTATTATGGTCTTCATATATCAGAATGCAAAGCTCCATTCCCTGCAGGCATTAAAGCAACTGATTTTGAGAAAGCCCGGTCAATACTCTTAGTAAATTCCAGAATGATCATTTTTGATGGTGCTTCCACAAATTTTTTGAAAGATAACTGGTATAAAAATAAGACTCTGACTGAAGCTTTACATATTCAACACTCCTCCTTGAATGATGGCTGTACTGTTCAAGAAGCAATGGCAAATGTCCAACATCCTGTTTGGCAACTATTGGAAGATCAGTCTATGAGGAGAGAAATCCAGAGATATAGTATACAAAATGGAGAGGATAAACCTAGTTGGTCTCTTACCAACTCAGGTAAATTTAGTATCAAATCCACCTACAATTTTATGAAAGGGCAGAACTCAAATTCTAGTTTAAACTTCAGTAAACTCTGGCATCCAAATTTCCCTCCTCGGGCCTCCCTGTTCTGTTGGAAACTTTTGAAACATGCAGTTCCAGTAGATAAGCAGATACAAAAATGTGGCATTGCTATTGCTTCCAGTTGTGTCTGCTGTCAAACCTCTCATGAAATAGAGGATGAAAATCATTTATTTGTAGACAGTGTTGTGGCCAAATTTCTATGGAACAAATTTACTCCTTTACTCAACAATTCATCTCTGGAAGTTTTCACCATCAGTAACAGGCTGAAAATAACAATAAATGAGACAGTCCTGAGTAAACCGAAGGGTTTTATATCCTTGTTGATCTCAATCATGATAATCTGGGAGATATGGAAATTCAGATGTCAAGTTAAGTATGAAAAAAATAGGAATAGCTTTGAAAATATATCTGAGCAGATTCTAGCAGATCTAAAGCATATTGTGAAACAGATCAAATTTAAGAATGGTACTAGCAAAAGAATCTGGCTCATCCTGCAAAGCTTTGGAATCTCTATTAGCAATTTTCGTCTAACATATATTACAGTTCTCTGGAAAGCTCCGGCTATTAATTTCTCCTTACATGTGGATGGAGCAAGCAAAGGGAACCCGGGAATTTCTGGAGGAGGAGGCTGCATCAAAAACAGTCAAGGGCAGTTAAAGTTGGGATTCTCTTATTTCTATGGTTTTGGATCCAATATGGTGGCTGAGGGAAGGGCGCTGCTTGATGGACTTCGTTTAGCACAATATCATAATATTCCAATTTCAGCCATCTTTACTGATTCTCAGATTCTAGTTGAGATGCTGCAAAAGAAAAAATATCCCCCATGGTCTCTTCTACCTTGGTGGGAACCATTACAACATATTTTATCCCAGTTTCATTGCTCCATTACTCACATGTATAGAGAGGGCAATCAACTAGCAGATGCGCTAGCCAATCATGCAATGCTAGTCAAAAGTAACTTGGAATTTTTTTCAACTAGAGAATTGCCTACAATGGCTAGAGGATATGCAATTGCGGATGTCAAAGGCATCCCCAACTTCCGCAGGAGGCTTGCATAGCTCTTTTTCCCATCATTCATCTTCATTGTAATACAGAGGCTTGGCCTCCTTTTGTAATTGCATTTCTTTGATAAATCAATAAAATAAAGCATCAAAGTGGTGATTTGGTGGAGTGAGAACATTCCTTTCCTTTGGAATGGGGGTGCACTCTCCCTTTTCCTACTTGATGACTTGGCTTCATAAAAAAAACATGTAGTTAATTGCATTCCATCTCATTATATTGAAAATGCCAAAAAGATAGATTGAATGCATACATTTAGGGGGAGCATTATTCATACATCTGAAATCACACAACTATTTTTAGATTTACTGCATAGCATGTTAAATCTGTTGTTGCATAGTCATTCATCATCTGCACTGTCTTCATGACATATAGAATGATTCACTGTTGTTAGTTAGAGGGAGTCATTGCATAGCATATCACTTACTTTTGAAAAAAAAGGAGGGATTGTGTCTCACTGCATATAGACAGGGGGAGCATGCTTAATCCGTTCAGTTGTGTTTTTGTCTAAACTCTTCATGTCCATCTAATTGATTCATCTTGTCATATCTGGAGTGTCTCCTAAATCTGCTGAATGAGAGCTTCTCCTCTATTCAGTCAACTTTGAAATTCTTTGCTCAAGAGCAGCTCATTTGCTACAATCCTTCAAAATCCATGATGACTGTTGAATATTCTCACTTGAATTACTCTGCTGAGATATGAAGTAAATGGTGAGGACACGCGCCGCATCACTCGATGGAGCACACGGAGCACGCCGACATCTCTTTGGCTGGGCGACTACGGCATATATTAGTGGATTTTCCTTCTCATTTGAGGCCAAGTTGGGCCTAGCTTTGGTCCCTGCGTGGACACGTTATCTAGTTCTTTATATTAGCAAACTATGTGTAGAGGGAGTAGTGGGCTATCTTCTTTTATTATTGGGCTTGGCCTTGGCCCATAATTGGTTGGCTTAGGGTTAGGGTTTGGGGCGCACCCCTCATCCCTCATCCTGGGTGGCTGCGCCACCTTCCCCCCCTTGCCCCTCCACTTGCCTTTTTGGGCGCCCCCCCTTGCCCCATTCCATCTCCCTCCCCTTTCCCCCTTGGGCGCCCCCTCCCTTTGATCCCTCCTTGATTGGAGGAGGGATGGCCGCACCCCCCCTTGAATGGGGAAGGGCTGGGTCGCACCCCCCCTTCCATTTGCGCCCCCCCCTCCATATGGCAAGGGTGAAACCCTAGCTTCCCCCCCCCCCCCCCCGATATAAAGGCTTGTAATTTTTCCTTTTGGAATTATTGAATGAAATTGAAAAGAAATTGCTTGTGCTCTTGAAGGTGGCTGCGCCCCCCTCTGTTCCTCCTTGCTCCTGCGACGGGAGCAAGCTTGGGGTGTGACTCCCCATCCCCTCGGTGCGACGCCGAGGTTCCCCCTCTCTTCTATCTCTTCACAGGTTCAAGCTCATTGCAACCAGATTTCTTCTCCAAGAGCTGCGACGTCCTCCTCTGTTCTTGGCGACTGTGGGCAACCAGCCCATTTTTGGATGGTTCTACTAAGAGTTGCCGACGCGTGCGAGGTGGTCTCGCCTCATTCGGAGTCCGGCATCACCCGTGGCGATTTTCCTCGTGGGCGCGCGCAGGACCCCCTCTCCCTGCGAGCCTGCTTCTGTTTGCCCCCTTGCAAAAATCCCACGGGACGGACGTCTGCGATTTTGGGCATGGGATCTTCACCGGTCGTACCACTCTTCGACCTCTGTCCAACGCCGCTGATCTCGCCTCGTTCCGACGTCCGAGCTGCTCGTGGCGTCCATTCCCGTGAGGTCGCGCAGGTCTGCCCAGTCCACCCGGCGCCAGAACCATCTGCGGATTCCAGAGCTTGCTGCTCTCAGCCACGACCAGATCTGATCGATTCCTTCAGTCGGGACCTGCTGCTCGGCGTCCTCTTCATCCTCCAACAAGCAGAGCTCCGTTTGCCCTTCGGAGCTATTTCTGCTGATTTTTTCCGCTCGAGCGCGCGGTTCTGGGAGCAGAATCCTGTCGCAACTTGCAGGTGCGCCCCCGGCTTCCACAGATGGAATCTACGTGCCCCCTTTGGCCGAGGCTTCCTCCCGTGACCTGGCTACGCGCCATCACTGACGGCGCCTCGATCGGACACCGGACCAGGTCGTGGGAGCTTTCACCGCGGAGTCACGCATTGCTGCGAACCTGCCGACCACCGTTCGGATCCTCCTCACGGCCAACCCTTCACCGAGTGCCGCCCGTCAGCCCGTACATCGGCAGCCCCGAATCTCTTTGTGTAGACTGTTATCTCCCTGCGAGGAGTGGGCGTTGGTGGTTGAGTTTGTATTATTGTTCGTCCTTGTGTATCGGGGTTGTCGATCTCGGCCGGGGTTTCTTCCCCACGCCTAGGCGTGGAGGTACGTGCGACGCTCCCTTTGTTAGCATTTGCTTTACTAGTATACCTTCTAGCATGCCGCGTGAGTGTGTGTAGGTTCCTAGCTAGCTTATTATTCACCGCGTGGTTGTGAGTTGAGAGCACCCATTCCGTGGCCCTAGTCGAGCGCCGAGCTCGGACTAGATTCCCATAGGCGCACGGCGGCTCCTTAGTCGCTGAGATCCCCGCGCTTCCCTCACAGGGACGGTCGTTGGGCTTGAGTTTCTTGTTGAGAGACGCCTCCACCCGGAGGAACGCTACGGAGGTCAGCCGCCCGGCTTGCCTTTGGCATGCGAGTGCTGGCCGCACTTGTTGAATTCGTAGGTCTTAGCCCATTTCAGTCCTGTCCCGCATCAAAGTGGTATCAGAGCATATAGGTTTGCATCTAGGGTTGAGTCTTGCATTCCATTTATCATGTGTCCACCCATATAGGTCTTAGTGAGTCCCCCTTAGCCCCTTTAGGTCCCTTTGCATGCCCACTCGGGGTGGCACCCACTACCATCGCCCGGACACTATGGGCGACCCCCGTGGTACCACCCAGGGAGGCCCCTCTCTAGAGGATTTCATGGCCGAAGTCATGGAGCGCTTGGCTAGTTCTGAACAAGCCACTAAGGACCTGACCAACCGTCTGGAGGGCCGACTCAAGGCCATGGAGGACCGCGCTGAGGTTTCTGACCGATCTATCCAAGGTCTGATCGGGCAGATAGGGAGGGTAGAGGAAGTGCCCCATCAGGACCCCCCTAGAGTTGATCGTGCCCCACAGGCGGCAGCTGCCCAGCCCCCACCATATCGGGCTGAGGAGCGACGGCCACGAGTCCCCGACTTTGAGGATTACGGATCCGACAATGATTATGAGGGGAATGGCCGACGCCACCGTGGTCACCGACCACAGAGGGATGACGAGGATGATCGGGCCCTTAGGACCGTTCGCGCGGACTCTCCCACTTTTGACGGGTCCCTGGACCCGAAGATCTACCTAGACTGGGAGGCTAGCATGGACAGGTACTTTGAGTGGGTTGAGATGTCTGACCACCGGCAAGTTAAGTTTGCCAAGATGAAGTTACTAGGTTGGGCACAAACATATTGGAGGAATCTGGAGAGTCTGCTATTTCAGCGTCAGGACCCCCAGGTCGAGTCTTGGAGTGAGATGAAGGTCAAACTCCGAGACAAGTACCTGCCTCCCTCATATCGCCAGAGGCTCATTGACAGATGGCAGAGTCTCAGCCAGGGAGATCGGACCGTGTCCGAGTACATCGCAGAGTTCGACGAGTATTTCTTGCGATGTAGAGTCAGTGAGGAGAGCGCCATGCCCATCTCTCGTTTCCGTCGTGGTCTACGGCCCCATTACCAGTATGAGTTATTTCGCCGTAATGTGAACACCTTAGAGCTCGCGTATCAGGTCGCTATGGAGCTAGAGCAGTTTGAGGCAGAGTTCACTCTTACTCAACGTCAGGGGACCACCAGTCAGCGGGGGTTCGACCCACGCACCACACCCAGTTCCTACAGTCGGTTTCCGGCGGCTCGGCCCTCGGAACCCCCTCGCCAGGACCCTACTGTTCCTAGGCCTCGCCCTCCCTTGCCGAGGGACACTCTCCCTCCCCCTCGCCAGCAGCCACCTTACCCCACCTCACGCCCTCAGCCTCCCGCGTTCCCTACCCGACCTCAGCTACCACCACCCCCGGCCCGTCATGATGACAAGGGGAAATGGCCGATGACCGGTGGAGCATCTCCTAGCACAGGGGCACGTAACAATTGTTATAGGTGTGGTGGAGTCGGCCATTATGTGAACAAATGCCCCACTAGAGAGTCACTCGTTGTGACGGACCCCTCACCCACTGATCCCACGGCTGAGCTTCTGCCAGTCAGCTATGAGGCCGACCAGGAGTTGGCAGAGGAGTTCTTTGATGAGTTGCTGGAGGGAGAGCAGGACGATGTCCCTAGTATTCAGTATCAGGGCGATGCGCAGTTAGGGGTAGCCCGGTGTATCCTTACCCAGCCCCAGGTGAGTGACGACTGGCGTCGTACCACCATCTTTCACACCTTTTGTAGGCTTGGAGGGAAGGCCTGCAAGGTGATCATTGATAGTGGGAGCTGCATTAATGCCATATCCACCGGTACGGTTACTCGTCTTGGGTTGACACCTGTGGACCACCCTGCTCCTTATCGGGTATCCTGGGTAGATTCTACCTCTATCCCAGTTACGCTTCGTTGTCTAGTACCATTGCAGTTTCAGACCTACCATGATGAGATTTGGTGTGACGTGCTACCTATGGAGGTGGGTAGTATTATTCTAGGTAGGCCTTGGCTCTTCGATAGGGATGCCACCCTCCATGGCCGGTCGAACACTTGCATCTTCGACCATGGTGGCCATAGGATCACTCTTCACCCCACCCAGCCTAGGGATCCTGCCGTTCGCGGGCCAGTCGGCCCCAGTGCCACGAACACCCCTCGTCAGGGGAAGGTCGACCCTCCTACCCCACCCTTGGTGCCTGCTACTGCCACCTCCACTACCCTCACCCTAGGGGAGCCTTCCACTAGGAGATTGATGGTGATTAGTCCCCGTGAGATGGAGAGAGAGTTCACTAGTGGTAGTCCCCTCTTTGCTGCTGTTGTTCGAGAGGTGAGTGATGTCATCTCAGAGTCCGAGGGTGAGCTAAACCCCGAGTTGGCTGCGATTTTACGCGAGTTTTCTGATATCTTCCCGGAGGACCTCCCTGGAGGCCTTCCACCTATGCGTGACATCCAGCATGAGATCGACCTTGTCCCGGGCTCTTCATTGCCTAACCTCCCTCACTATAGGATGAGCCCGGCGGACCACGCCGAGTTGCAGAGACAGGTCGAGGAGTTGATGAGTAGGGGATCCCTCAGGGACAGCAAGAGCCCTTGCGCTGTCCCCGCTTTGCTAGCCCCGAAGAAAGATGGCACATGGAGGATGTGCATCGATAGCCGTGCGATCAATAAGATCACGGTGAAATATCGTTTTCCTATTCCCCGACTGGATGATTTGCTAGATATGATGTCGGGAGCCACTATTTTTTCTAAAATTGATCTTCGAAGTGGCTATCACCAGGTTAGGATCAGGCCTGGAGATGAGTGGAAAACTGCATTCAAGACCAAGGATGGTCTGTATGAGTGGTTAGTGATGCCTTTTGGGCTATCTAATGCCCCTAGTACATTCATGCGGTTGATGACCCAGGTCTTGCGCCCTATGATAGGGGTCTTTTTGGTCGTCTACTTCGATGACATCCTTATTTATAGCCACACTAGGGAGCACCACTTAGACCACCTCAGGCAGGTCTGCATTGTTCTGAGGCGAGAGAGCTTATTCGCCAACCCGAAGAAGTGTGCTTTCATGACCGATCAGGTTTCCTTCCTTGGGTTCATAGTGTCTCGCGACGGGGTCTCCGCTGATCCGGAGAAGATACGCACCATTCAGGAATGGCCTGAGCCCCGCACCCTCCACGATGTTCGGAGCTTCCATGGCCTAGCGACGTTCTATCGTCGCTTCATTCGTGGCTTCAGTTCCATCACTGCCCCGATCACGGATTGCATTAGGAAGGGGGCATTCACATGGACTAAAGCTGCAGCCACGGCCTTTCAGAGCATCAAGGAGCGCATGACCCAGGCACCTGTTCTTACCTTACCTGATTTTTCTAAGGTGTTTGAGGTCACCTGCGACGCTTCTGGAGTAGGTATAGGGGGAGTCTTGAGTCAAGAGTCTCATCCCATTGCCTTTTTCAGCGAGAAGTTGAACGATGCCAAACTGCGGTATTCCACGTATGACAAAGAGTTTTATGCAGTCGTCCAGGCATTGAGATATTGGCGGCACTATCTCCTACACCAGGAGTTTGTGCTCTTTTCTGATCACGAGGCTTTGAGGTTTCTCCACACGCAGAAGAAGCTGAATGTGCGTCATAGTCGGTGGGTGGAGTACCTTCAGGAGTATACCTTTGTGCTTAGGCACAAGGCAGGGGCCGAGAATAAGGTGGCCGATGCGCTGAGTCGGCGGATGATGATGTCGTCCACCATGGGAGTAGAGGTGGTGGGATTGGAGAGGCTGAAAGAGGCTTATGTCGATTGCCCGGACTTCGGTCCGATCCATGCTGCCCTTCAGTCGGGCCCCTCCCGTGACTATAGTGAGTTTGTCCTTCAGGAGGGTTATTTATTCCAGGGTGGTAGGTTGTGCATCCCACGGACGTCTGTCCGTGATTTTCTCACTTGGGAGTTGCATGCAGGGGGTCTTGCTGGCCTTTTCGGCCGAAACAAGACCATTGAGGCCGTTGAGCATAGGTTCTATTGGCCTAGTTTGAAGAGGGATGTTGCTCGCATCGTGGCTCAGTGCCGCACTTGCGCTATGGCCAAGCAGAGGAAGCAGAACACCGGCCTTTATACTCCCCTCCCTGTCCCGGACAGTCCATGGCAGGACATTAGCATGGACTTCGTGTTAGGTTTGCCGCGTACCCTCCGTCGGCATGACTCCATTTTTGTGGTGGTAGACAGGTTCTCTAAGATGGCTTTATTCATTCCCTGTTCCAAGACTTCAGACGCCTCTAGAGTTGCCCGTCTGTTCTTTACTCACTGTGTCTCCAGGTTTGGGCTTCCACGTACTATAGTGTCTGATAGGGATGTGCGCTTTACCAGCTATTTCTGGAAAACCCTGTGGCACATGATGGGCACCCAGTTGAAGTTCTCTACCGCCTATCACCCCCAGACCGATGGTCAGACGGAGGTAGTCAATAGGAGTCTAGGGGATCTTCTTAGGTGCTTAGTGCGTGATCGTGTCGGGGATTGGGACTTGGTTCTACCTCTAGCAGAGTTTGCATATAATGACTCGGTCAATAGGTCTACAGGTCTGAGTCCCTTTGAGATTGTTACTGGTCGTAGACCTAGGAAGCCGATAGACTTGGTTCCATCTCCCATCCAGGCCTGTGTTTCTGAGTCAGCTGAGTCCTTTGCAGAGCATATTAGGCAGTTGCATGAGCATGTACGTCGTCATATAGAGGCCAGCAACGCACGTTATAAGGAGTTAGCTGATGCGCATCGACGCACCCGTGAGTTCCGAGAGGGAGAGTACGTCATGATCAGGGTCAGACCTGAACGGTTTCCTTCGGGGGCCGTGAAGAAACTCCAGGCCCGCGGTGCTGGACCCTTTCGAGTCTTGAAGCGAATTGGGTCGAATGCGTATGAGATTGAGCGGCCAGACGACTATGGGATCTATTCGACGTTCAATGTCTCAGATCTGGTGGCATATCGGGATCCCGCGGTGATTCCCAGTGAGCTTTTTGGGCCCTCCCCTCCTGTTGAGAGTATTACACCTTCTGAGCGTCCACCTCTTCCAGCCCCATTACAGAAACGCGAGCATATAGATTGTATACTGGATGAGCAGGTGACCACGACCAGGAGCGGAGCCTACCAACGCTTCCTAGTGCGTTGGAGAGGGCGCCCTGCGACAGACGACGCCTGGATCACACGTGGAGAGCTGGAGAGGATCGACCCGGACCTGCTGGAGCGCTACCTGAGCGACCGTGACCCTTACTCGATGGGGTCGAGTTCTTCCCACCCGGGGAGAATTGGTGAGGACACGCGCCGCATCACTCGACGGAGCACACGGAGCACACCGACATCTCTTTGGCTGGGCGACTACGGCATCTATTAGTGGATTTTCCTTCTCATTTGAGGCCATGTTGGGCCTAGGTTTGGTCTCTGCGTGGACACGTTATCTAGTTCTTTATATTAGCAAACTATGTGTAGAGGGAGTAGTGGGCTATCTTCTTTAATTATTGGGCTTGGCCTTGGCCCATAATTGGTTGGCTTAGGGTTAGGGTTTGGGGCGCACCCCTCATCCCTCATCCTGGGTGGCTGCGCCACCTTCCCCCCCTTGCCCCTCCACTTGCCTTTTTGGGCGCCCCCCCTTGCCCCATTCCATCTCCCTCCCCTTTCCCCCTTGGGCGCCCCCTCCCTTTGATCCCTCCTTGATTGGAGGAGGGATGGCCGCACCCCCCCTTCCATTTGCGCCCCCCCTCCACTGAATGGGGAAGGGCTGGGTCGCACCCCCCCTTCCATTTGCGCCCCCCCCTCCATATGGCAAGGGTGAAACCCTAGCTTTCCCCCCCCCAATATAAAGGCTTGTAATTTTTCCTTTTGGAATTATTGAATGAAATTGAAAAGAAATTGCTTGTGCTCTTGAAGGTGGCTGCGACCCCCTCTGTTCCTCCTTGCTCCTGCGACGGGAGCAAGCTTGGGGTGTGACTCCCCATCCCCTCGGTGCGACGCCGAGGTTCCCCCTCTCTTCTATCTCTTCACAGGTTCAAGCTCGTTGCAACCAGATTTCTTCTCCAAGAGCTGCGACGTCCTCCTCTGTTCTTGGCGACTGTGGGTGACCAGCCCATTTTTGGGTGGTTCTACTAAGAGTTGCCGACGCGTGCGAGGTGGTCTCGCTTCATTCGGAGTCCGGCATCACCCGTGGCGATTTTCCTCGTGGGCGCGCGCAGGACCCCCTCTCCCTGCGAGCCTGCTTCTGTTCGCCCCCTTGCAAAAATCCCACGGGACGGACGTCTGCGATTTTGGGCGTGGGATCTTCACCGGTCGTACCACTCTTCGACCTCTGTCCAACGCCGCTGATCTCGCCTCGTTCCGACGTCCGAGCTGCTCGTGGCGTCCATTCCCGTGAGGTCGCGCAGGTCTGCCCAGTCCACCCGGCGCCAGAACCATCTGCGGATTCCAGAGCTTGCTGCTCTCAGCCACGACCAGATCTGATCGATTCCTTCAGTCGGGACCTGCTGCTCGGCGTCCTCTTCATCCTCCAACAAGCAGAGCTCCGTTCGCCCTTCGGAGCTATTTCTGCTGATTTTTTCCGCTCGAGCGCGCGGTTCTGGGAGCAGAATCCTGTCGCAACTTGCAGGTGCGCCCCCGGCTTCCACAGACGGAATCTACGTGCCCCCTTTGGCCGAGGCTTCCTCCCGTGACCTGGCTACGCGCCATCGCTGACGGCGCCTCGATCGGACACCGGACCAGGTCGTGGGAGCTTTCACCGCGGAGTCACGCATTGCTGCAAACCTGCCGACCACCGTTCGGATCCTCCTCGCGGCCAACCCTTCACCGAGTGCCGCCCGTCAGCCCGTACATCGGCAGCCCCGAATCTCTTTGTGTAGCCTGTTATCTCCCTGTGAGGAGTGGGCGTTGGTGGTTGAGTTTGTATTATTGTTCGTCCTTGTGTATCGGGGTTGTCGATCTCGGCCGGGGTTTCTTCCCCACGCCTAGGCGTGGAGGTACGTGCGACGCTCCCTTTGTTGGCATTTGCTTTACTAGTATACCTTCTAGCATGCCGCGTGAGTGTGTGTAGGTTCCTAGCTAGCTTATTATTCACCGCGTGGTTGTGAGTTGAGAGCACCCATTCCGTGGCCCTAGTCGAGCGCCGAGCTCGGACTAGATTCCCATAGGCGCACGGCGGCTCCTTAGTCGCTGAGATCCCCGCGCTTCCCTCACAGGGACGGTCGTTGGGCTTGAGTTTCTTGTTGAGAGACGCCTCCACCCGGAGGAACGCTACGGAGGTCAGCCGCCCGGCTTGCCTTTGGCGTGCCAGTGCTGGCCGCACTTGTTGCATTCGTAGGTCTTAGCCCATTTCAGTCCTGTCCCGCATCAGTAAACCTTCAGCCTGAATACTACTTCGTAAAAGTTAAAATATCTTTAATGAGGAACCTTCCATTATACATGCTTAAGAACATTTGTTAACTGGAAGTGGTTTAAGTCTTATGTACTCTTGTTTGGTCACAAGAAACTTGAAAATATCTGTTTCAACCTCTTAATAAACTTTAACTGTCTGCTTCATGTAAATTCATGTAAGACTTTTTGAAATCTGAAAAGTTGATATCCATGTCTACGTTGACTGAGATATATAGTGTATGTGGTTGTTCCTAAACATCTAACTTGTTCTGAATCCTTTTTAAGTAAAAGTATGGACAGAGCAATGGCTGTGGTTGCTGAGAAACCTGTCCAAAGGATTGAGTCATGAAGTACCATGGTTAACTCTGTTTAAAGAGATGATTGAAAATTATTGTGAAAATATGGCAGAGCAATGGCATAGTTGTATTGAGTAACTCGGGATTCAGGCCTCTGATCAAGGTGTATCCTCATGCCAAAGATACTTTTAATGCTACCTCTGTTCTCTAAAATGGGAGATGCAATACGGTTGTCACACTGAGTAACTGGGGATTCTGACCTCTGATCAAGGTGTCTCTCCACGTCAAAAGGTGCTGATAAACCAAAATTGTTCATTAAAGAAAGATATGAACAAGTGTAAATCAAATTCTGAAAGAATAATTAAAATTCAGGAGCATTCACTTATGTTTCTCTTA
Organism: Amorphophallus konjac; assembly: GCA_022559845.1. Lineage (NCBI taxonomy): Eukaryota > Viridiplantae > Streptophyta > Magnoliopsida > Alismatales > Araceae > Amorphophallus > Amorphophallus konjac. The sequence goes on from CM040120.1 coordinate 127,861,134, forward strand.
AAGCTGTCATGGAAAGTAAACTAAGTAAGATGTAAGTTGGTTGAACTAGAATATTATATGAGCTTATAGTTTTTTTTATTAAGTGTTGGTTCAGATATAGGTACATTTTCTTTTGAAAAATTTCGGTTTACATCATTCTTAAACCATTTCTGACAATCAAGGTTTCATAAGCTTTTATGATGGAGGAATCTAGAACTTAAAATTCTGATTCTATGAAGTTGGTATCTTGCTAAAAAGTTCAATATCTCAATTTTCACTAATTGTTGAAAATGCTTATCCTATTGCTCTTTATCACTGTGTTTTGATTCAGACTGGTTGTCATATATGAGAGTTGCAGTCTTTGGATAACCAGAGTTCATCCTTGTAGTGTGCTAATGAAAACTTGTCTTTCTCACTTATTCACTGTGATTACAGTATGTGTTTTGCTGATAGATGCTCATCACTTCACTATATCAATTGGCTTCACTCCATCTAATCAGGGGGAGCTTCCATGTCATGATTCCTTAAAGGGGAGATCTACTTAGCATTCTTGAGTGTCCCTGTACTTTTGTTGACATTCTCCCTTCATCTCAATGGGTTTCATTCATCAAAACGTTTTCGGATAAGAGGGAGCTTAGTCAAAGGGGGAGTTTGTAATTCACTCATATTATGCAGTCTTATTCTTTCCTCTTCAATTCATGTCTTTTTGCTGAAGTCAAAGGGGGAGAAATATTTGATCAAGTCAGTATGACTCATAGAGTACTCATAGTGTTGCCATCATCAAAAAGGGGGAGATTGTTGTGTCCCTGTGATTTTGATGATAGCAAACACTATAAGTCATTTGAATGCATACAATTCTGTTTGTGGTGCATATGAATGTTTCATTGAAAATCTTATCTGAATTATTGTTGCATTTAAATATGGCTGTGTGGTGTGTGCTTTGGTGCATTTCATTATTGCTGATGCATTTCATAATTGATTGTTATCTGGATTGCTTGTTATCTGGATATCTTGATGTCAGTCTGTTCAATGGGTCGACCCCCCTTCCAGATGGGTCGACCCCCCAAGTCTATACAACGCCAATCTGTTCATGCATCATATCTCAAGTCTACACACTGCATTTTAGGCAAAGTCTGCATATTGGTAGAGTCTGTACATTGCCTTCAAAGCCTTCCAAGTGTGTACATCGGTCTGTTGAAAACTCAAGTCTGTACAGCGCCCAGGTTCCTGCATTTCAGGCGAAGTCCATACATTGGGCCCTTCATCAAAGTCCATACAGTGCATTGTTCATCAAGTCCATACATTGCATAATGTTCATCAAGTCAATACATTGCACTGTAGATCCATCGAAGGGAAGTATGCACATTGGACTGTTCATATGAAGTCTGTACATTGGAAGTGTGTACAGTGTTCAGTTGCCTTTCTCCAAGTCTATACATCTGATTGCCTTTGCATTGCTCAAAGTATGTACAGCCAATGAACTCAAGTGAAGTCTATACATTGACTGTTCATTCATCCTTCAAAGTCTATACATTCATCAGTGAACCTTCAAAGTCTGAACATCCGTTCACTTCACTCAAGTCTATACATCCACAGTGGATCTTCAAAGTCTGAACATCCGTTCACTTCACTCAAGTCTATACATCCACAGTGGAACGCCAAGTCTGTACATTGGCCTCAAGCTTCACAAGTCTACACATTGTCTTCGGCTTCAAATTCTGTACAGTGGGTCAACCTGCCAAGTCTATACATTGGATCATTTACCTACGTTGGTCGAAACAAAGTCGATACACTGCTAGATGATCAAATCTGAACATTGGCGGCTTTCCCTACGATCTCACCAAGCCTATACATTGGGTTCGGCTCTGCAGGTCTTTACACTAGTCCTCAGATGTTCCAAGTCTATACATTGGCGTACTGTTCATGCATTAGTTATCAAAGTCTATACATCACTGATTGGGCTAAAGTCTGTTCAGTCATTTGGAAAGTCTATACTCTGTGAAGTCTACACATTGGCTTCTCATTTGCATCAGAGTCTATACACCGGTTCAGGCACTCAAGTCTATACAGAGTCTTCATCTTTTGAAGTCTGTACATTCGTTTGGGAAGTCTATACATTCATTCATCTGAAGCTTCATCAAGTCTGTACAACGCTGCTTTGTTAAAGCCTGTACATCGCAGCTGTGTTGAAGTCTGTACAGCCAGTCTCTTGCCAAAGTCTATACATCACAATGTTTGTACATCACTGTGTCAAGCCTCCCAAGTCTGTACAACCACTGTCTAACTTGACTTGAAGTCTATACATTGGTCTGTCTCTGTAAGCGTCTCAAGCTGCAAGTATGTACAGCCTTAAAGTCTAAACATTGTGGGGCTTCGAATCTTCAAGTCCATACATCAATGCATCATGCGTCGACCCCTTTCTTTGATGCGTCGACGCCCCCAGGCTACCAAGTCTATACATCAGCCTTTGTATTACAAGTCTATACAGCGTGCATTGTTCAAAACAAGTATGCACAGTCATTGTTTGTTGGCATCACGAAGTCTATACACTCTCTCCAATTGTACACACTTGCTTCATTGCTGTTTCTAAGTCTATACATCAGTTGGGTCGTTAAGTCCATACAATGCATAGGTTCATCAAAGTCCATACATTGCATTGTCTTCAACCAAGTCCATACATTCTGTTACTTTGATCAGCAAGTCTATACACACTTCAGTTGTGCATCTCCTTCAAAGACGAAGTGTATACATCCTTCCAAGCTTTCAAGTCTACACACTCGTTGTTAAGCCTCTGCATCGAAGTCTATACAGCATGTGTCTTGTATGAAGTCTATACAGCCTGTGGCTTGTACATCAACTGCCTGTGGCTTGTACATCAACTGAACGTTATTCAGCAGAGTATATACTCTTCAGTAGTTAAAGTCTGAACATCCTTCTGTGAAGACTGTATATACTCAGTTAACCTTCAACCCTATACACTCGATTGTTAGCCTAAGTTTATACACACGATTGTTAAGTGTTTAAGTCTATACACTCAAGCTGCATCATGGCTGTACACACTTTGTTAAACTGCCTGAACCGAGTCTATACATCATCTGATATCTTCTTATGACTGTGTGACAGGTACTGCTCGTGAAGCCTATGAAGTGCACGTGATCCGAGATTGCCACCTGGCACGTGATCCGATCATAACGCCCTAAATGCTGCAGCTATAAATACCAAGCCGCCTCCATCTGAAAAAAATAGTAAAGCGAGAACAGTGAAGAGAAAAAGAGATCGAGATCAGAAAGAAAGAGAGTGATCGATATAGAAGAAGAGAGTTGCAGAGAGGCAGTGAGCAGAAGCAGAAGAAGAAGAAGAAGAAAGAAGAAGAGAAAAGAAAAGCTAGAGAGAGCCTGTGAAAGAGAAGAAGAAGAAGAAAGAAGAAGAAAAAAGAAAAGCTAGAGAGAGCCTGCGAAAGAGAAGAAAAAGAAGAGTGAGAAGAAGAGAGAGCTAGAGTGATAGAAGCTTCAACTGAAGATCTGTTCCTACTGGGCCATGGATCAAATCCAGGCCAGCCAGCTCCTGCGAGAGCCACAGTCTGAGTTTACTTTTTCCAGCTTTCTGTTGCTGCATTTTTGTTTTTCTTTTCAACTATTCACTAGTTGTTCTTCCGATTCTCTTGTGTGAGGTCGGGTTCCCTCCGGTGTGGAGGAAGAGAGACTTGCTTCTCTGGTTGCCTTTGACTGGGAGTCATCGGTTGTTTCCCTCCGGTTTAGAGGAAGGGAGGATGGGTCCTCTGGTTCTGGGCTTGTAGGTTTTGAGTCCAGGGGTCCCTCCGGTTGGGAGGAAGAGAGGTCCGAGACCTCTAGTTTGCAGGTGACTTGGTGTCACTTGTGCTTCCCTCTGGGTTTCAGAGGAAGAGAGACTTGGGTCTCTAGGTTCCCCTCCGGTTTGGAGGAAGGGAGGATTGGTCCACCGGTTCTAGTCTTGTGGGTTGCAAGACTAGGTGTTCCCTCCGGTTTGGAGGAAGAGAGACTGTGCGTCTCTAGTTTCCAAGTGGCTGGGAGTCACTTGGGGTGTCCCTCCGGTTGGGAGGAAGCCTCCTACTCTGGAGGGGGAGCTTGCGAGGGTCCTCCTACTTTGTTGCGGATGAGCTGTTGTCCTCGAAGGGTGAAGCGGCCTCCGGTGGTGTGCTGGGACACGTTCTCACGGGGAGCGCTCTCCGGAGGGGCGCGTGACCTTCCATCCCTGGCCGCCTGGGTCCTCATGAGTTCCACGAGGACGTCCAGTTTCGCATTGAGGGCTTGAATGGCGTCGGCACCGCCGTTGAGCAGCAGCCCTACCGTCGTGGGAGGAGGGGGCGGCAGCTCGGCCGCAGGCGGAGGGGGCGGTCCGTCGGCGGGAGTGCTGGCACCGGAGGGGGGGTTTTGGGAGGCTTGTGAGGGGCCTTCCCCCGCCGCCGCCATGGCCTTTCCCCTGTCACCGGTGGACCTCCTCCCTAAACTTCTTCTCACCATACTGGCTCTTTGGTCGTTTCCCACAGACGGCGCCAGATGAAGGGGCGTGATCTCGCGTTGGTCCTGAGCTGGGAGGATGATCACCGGGTAGTGAACTGCAGAGAAAGAGAAACGAATCAGGGGGCCCAAGGATGGTTCCTTGGGGAAACCCTCCGATGCTTAAGTCAGTAGAGCAATGGTGGAAAGTATTGAGGGAGGTTGAAAGAGATGCGCGAGATTCCCCAACACCAAGATGGTGAAGTGGTTCCTGCTCAGGGAGTGTTAGGCCTCTATCTGCCTTACCTGTCGCCGGAGAGAGTCCCTGGTTTATATAGCGAGTTCCCTTGATGAGTCCCATAAGTTGAGAAGTTTCAGGCGGGAGTTACGTCCTCATTATGGGATCGTTACGTCCTCATCGTGGGCTCTTCATGACTTTGGGGGATAGTGGCTCCCTTATCCCGCTGAACTCCAGCTCATAAAGGACTGTCAACGGCTGCATGGATAAGTATTTGTTAGTCGATCCGAGCATGAGAAGCGCCAGCCCTGTCCGGGAGATAGGCATAGCTCGGATGCAGTCAGATCGGAGTGGGCGCGGAGCGCTCGCCCTTCATTCCAATGGGGGATGGCTCGGGCATGGGTCTTCCTCCGTTCTATCGTTCGGGCCTTCCGAGCCTAAGGGCTGCCGAGGAAGGATGGGATCCCGAGTGATCTTTATTGGGTTTTTCTGCCGAAGTGGGCCCTAGAGGGCTGTCACTTGGATGAGCTGAGCCTCGTTCGGTCCTGATGGGCCTAGTTTGGCTGCTCTTAATTGGGCTACAGAAATCCCCCTCTCCACAAGGTATCATTATTTTGTGCAAGAAATATGCTGTCATTGCTAATATTTCTATTTATTCCTGCACGTGCTTATAATGCTATTCCTCAACATGGTTAAGTGGCTTTTAAAAATTTGCTTAGTTAGCTTAGTCCAAAAAATAAAAAATGAGTTCGCTTCTGCAGCATCCCTTAGGCTGGTGATAACTCCGTGTTAGGAGTCTCGTTTCTTTCCCTAATTGTTGAGGGTGACCTTTGAGTATGGATTTTTCACACACTACACGGCGAGCCATAGCCTATCTCTCTAAGGCACACCGTTGCTGCTTCGGCCATACTATGGGTATGCACAAATGTCTTTTTCTCTTCTCTGCTCGGCCAAGTGTAGGGGCAAGAGATTGATGGATAAGATGACTAACCTAGGCGCTCCCTAATACGAGAGGGGTCTCAAATAGGGGTAGTCTTGACCCTCAAAAGTTAGCTTTCATGCTATATCTGGCCAATAAGGGCTACAAAAATGAGAAAATAAATCAATGCAAAATTATGAATCAAAGGCATGGCAGGAGTGGCAGTACAGTTCCCCGCGGGACGTCATGAGCCCGGTCGCATGCGTGCCTAATAAATATGGGTTTAAAAAAATCAAAGACACAAAGCCCCGGCGCAACAGGCTATCTCTTTGAGGGGTAGTGCCCTAGAAGGAAGTCAAGTCTAGATATCTCCCATCCTGCACGAAGCTTGTCTCCCATTTTTCTTCTACTTCTCTCTCTTAGGCTGGGTTGTATCCCGGGTATGGCCTTAGTAGGGGCACCGTTCTTTAGAAGCGGTTGGTTGTGGTAAGCCACCCTCACATGCACGCCCTGCTTAAAGGAAGCCTTTAATGAAAGGGGTAGGAACGACGATCCTTGGCCAGTAGTTTGAGCCCGTCTTTAGGTGATGTGGATTGCTATGTCAAAAAAATTCAAAAAAATCAAATACTTCAAAAAATCTAAAAAAATTAAATATTTCAAAAACCAAAAAAATCAAATACTTCAAAAGTCTAAAAAAAATCAAATACTTAAAAAAAATCTAAAAAAATCAAATATTGTCAAAAAAAATCAAATACTTCAAAATTTCAAAAAAAATCAAATATTTCAAAAAACCTAAAAAATCAAATACTTCAAAAAATCTAGAAAAATGAAATACTAATGAAAATTTAAAAGAAATCAAAAAAAAATTACAAAAATCTAAAAAATGTGTCTTTTTCATGCGTTTGTATTTATTTTAAGGACAGATACGTAATCCATTTGCTAAGTGTGCAGGTTGTAAGTACTCAGGTATTCCTTACTATATCTTTGTGCTCTGCCTCCTGTCTACATCTTTGATCTGTTCTTTCCTTGTTCGATCCACTCTCTCGATCTGTTCTGAAGCTCATGTCCTTCTCAGCTTTTGTTTGCAATGATCATATCTTTATGAGAGGGCTTTACCTCACGATTATGAACCTGGCGGTTCTGCTTCATTCTGATCTTAGGTTTTGATTGAAGGGCGTGTTTGTTTGTCTTTTGTCCCGCCGTATCCTTGTCACGTGTTTATGTCCCACTGTGTTGTCCCACACATGTTGTTTTGTCCCTCACCGAGTGTTGTTAGTTGTCTTGCACATATTGTTCGTCACCCCTTTATGTCCCATGCTCTTGTCCCAACTGTGTGGTCATCCGTCATGTTCTTGTCCCAACCGTATGTTGTCCCACCGCGTTGTTATCTTGTCACACCGTGTTCATGCATGCATGTTGTATGTTCATGCCATTGCATATGTGCTCGTTTGCCTTTATTATGTTATGTTGCATTGTCTCCCATTTCATTTGATCGTTATGTTATGTCGTGTTGTTTGTCGTTCAGTTAATCGTTATGTTATCTACGCTATGTTTATACTTACTTGTTTATCATATTTGTCTTATACATGAAAATCCATAAAAATCAGAAAATAAAAATCAAAAAAATGTCATTTCGCTTGCACAGGTAAGTCAGGTATGGCTCTCTATCCCTACTCATTGTTGCATTACTATATGGTATCTATATTATTATATTATCTCGTGAACTGGCTAGTCATTCACGTGTTCCAGGACCTGACATTCCCCTCTAACAAAAATGATGATGATCTAGGTGCACATATTTAATCATCGGATAGGCCGTTAGGTTGGAAAAATTAGGGAACGATGGTTCTATCACGCACGCCGTGGTTGCGGATAGTGTCTTGACCCTGATTGTTCCGGTCTAGCAATACTATTCTCGAGTACTTTCTATTTGAGCTTTCTTTGCATTCATTTTGATGATTTCTTTATTTTAGCCCAGCATGCATCATGTCACATTTTGAGCACGCACGCCTCGTGATCCGTTCAAGGTTGTTCCTCAGTATTGGTTAATTGCACTTTAATTCACTTGGATAAGAGATTCTCATTGAACTCTGAATTTGAACGATTTCTCTGATCTTGCCGCTTGGTCTGGTTGGCCAGCGTGATTCCTGTCTGGATTTTATCTCTGTTATATTTCTCATGCTTTTTACGTTATGTTCCTTTCCGACCCCCTCATCGTCTGTGGATTGTGTCCCCGATGAGGTTGGTCGTGTTTCCATTTCCTCTTGTTAGTTTAGTTCTCCAGACAAGCCTCATCTGCGTCATCCATTCTGGGTGGTTAGTTCGGCGATTTCGGGAGAATCCTTGTCGCTTGTTGGTTAAAACGGGTGTCTTTTGCCTTGATGTCCGCTTTTCACTTCTCTCCGCTTCATCTCCGCGTCATCTCCATTTCACGTCGATGTCACTTTCGCTCCATCTCCTTTCCATTTCACCTCCGCGTCATTTTCGCTTGCTCCCTTGCAAAGCGGACATCAAGGAGGGGCATCTATTGACACTCATTTTTAGCCCGCAAGTTGTGTCATTTCTCTTGTTCATCATTTTTGATGTCCCAAATTAACCGTTATTTTGGAGCGTTCCTTGGATGGATTTTGAGCCCATTTCATTGTTCCATTCCCTTTGAGCATTGGAGATCTTGATTTCTTAGAGCCCTGGAGCCTATTTTTCACCTTCCGGCCTTCCAAGTTGACTTACAGCCCATTTAGGGCGACTTCCCTCAGGAATGCGGCCCCTTTCGCTGTGCAGTCTTAAAAAGTGGTCCTTTTTCATCCTCTTCTGCTCCTCCATTCATTAAGTGTCCTTCAAAAAAGTTGTTCCATTTTTAAAGCCCTATGTTTTATTCTTCTACGCCATTATCCAGTTCTCAACCGTTTTTAAGCCTCAGTGTTTTTCTATGTTCTCACCCTATTTTCTCTCTCTTATGATCATATTTTTATCTTGCTCGCTTCATAAAAGTTGTTCATTTTTCAGTTATCTACAATTTTTTCTTCAACAACTTTTTCTAGTTCTGCACTGGTTTCAAGATACTCTGTGATTTCTAGAGTTGCGCGAGCTTGACAGCCAAACCTTGATAAACGGTCAACTGTTGACTGTTACTGTTCATACGGTCCAATGTGGATCGCTTAACATGATAAACGGTCAACTGTTGACCGTGTGAACAGTAACATTTTTTAATTTTTTTTATTTTATTTTTATTAATTTTGAAATGTCAATAAACGGTCTTCTTAAGACCGCTTATGTCAAAAAACGGTCTGTGGATGACCGTTTATTCATTTTTGTGCCAAAAGTCTCCCGATCGCCCCCTGGTTCGTTGGGCAGTCTACCCCTAGACCGCCCCAGTCATTGAACGGTCTATCGTGCGACCGTTCATATAACAAAGATTCCAAAAGTTCTTGAACTCCGTTTTCTTCGCCACTGGACTCTAAGGTTTATTTCTGTTCACCAGGGTCACCTTTCTAAGGCTCTATCTTCTCGAATATTCCATCAAATCACTTCCCGTTTGTTTCTGCCTCTTGCCACCACTATTATCTCGAGTTTAAGCCATATAACTCGGAATTTAGTGGAATATATTCGTGAGAATCTTGGCCGCAATATCAAGTTTTATGCATTATCATGTCACACAAACTCTTCCAGATTAGGCTCCGGGGCCACCTTCCAAGGACTCTATCTTCCAGATCCTTCCACCAAAAAGAGTCATGTTTGTTCCTAGCTCTTATACTATCTATTATCTCGAGATTGATCCATAGATCTCGAGATTTTGTGGACTCTATCTCCTACAATCTCGATGGAAACTTTTGGGTTTCAGCAGATTTCTATATAACCTGCCCAGTTCGCCTGCGCGACGGGGGGCTCTTCTTGGACTCGGGGCGAAGCCATGCCGGATCGTCGACTCACACCTTCAACCCCACTACGAAGAGGGAAGTATCAGCTTTAATTTCCATCTCTTTGGGCTCAATTTCATTGCTCCAATCCTTAGTTCTCATCTCCTACTTTTTCAAAATCATCACAAATCGCACTATTTCTACACGTTTCTGCATTTTTCTCCATTTTGCACACCACTTTTCTCCTTATTCTCTCAATCATTTTTCATGATTTCAAATCCTATGCATGCACAATACACCCACCTTTTGTTTGCACTCATTCATAGGGGTTAAAATCCCTCCCCCGGTGCGTTCTCCCCCTTTCTTTCATGCTACTTTATCATTTCGGGACATATGCTACACTTCACATTCTAATGGGTTTTCTCTCTTTTGTGGCTTTGTTTTGCAGGAGACTATTGATTGAACGTGAGGCCCTTACTTTCTAGTCGGCTAGGAGGTGTCACCCACATCGATTCCCCGCGTCCCTTTTCAAGCGCGATCACGTTGTAGCGGCTTCCCTTTAGGCCGTGTCTTCCTCCATATTTTCCAAGGTACGCAGCGCCGTCTTCATCCTTTCTCCATCCTTTTGGTGCCGTAGAGCCTTGGTGGCGATCACGGTCAGGTTCCTCTTTTCGTCGCCCCTTTCCATTTCATGCAATTTCATGTTTATATGCATGCTTATATTGTTTAGTTCGGGGCGGGGTAGATTACATTTACATCTTACAATCTCGTCTGCTTCCATTGCTCGTGTGGATACGTCTAGAGGCCGGACACTTGAACGGCTCGTGACTCCAGGATCTTCTTCTTGTTCGTCTTCGAGGTTTTCGATGATTCTCAACCCCGCGAAGGTAAAGAATCGTTCTTCACATCGTGGTATTGCCGATCTAGTTCGATTTTGAAAAATGGGCAACGATATGCAATCTAAGGTTTCGATGATTTCCGCTACGCATTCTGGTCAGAACCTTACACTTTCTCTTATAAATGAGTGAAACACCACGAGGCACGTTATGAAATTTACATGCTTGTTATTGTATAGCCTTTACAAGATTATGTAAAGTACTTTCTATATACTTGCTCGTACATTCTTGTTCATGAAAGGCCAAATTTACGTCTACATGCTTAATCTTACTTGTTCATGTTATCTTATCTACTTGCTCAATTTCATGTCCTTGGTTACTTAGTTATACCGATTGTTTACCGCATTTTCTTATGTTTCTCTTCAAGTCTAGAGCTAGGACATTAATCACTTAAATATTGCCTTCATGTTGATACGAAGATACCTACTAGACAAGTGTGCTCATTACCCTACTATTCCAATCTTTTTCAGGAAGTACAGATGAATCAGAATTGGAGTATACAAGCAATGGGTCCGAGAGTGATTGAAGGTCAACGAATCGAGAGAAGCCATAGTATCAAATGTCTAGTCGAGTCTTATTGCACTTTTTTTTTCTTGAGTCAATGATGTAAGAGTATTAAGAGTCAAGAATCTTGTGTACTTTGATATTATTATTATAGAATAAAGTGAAGTTTTGAAAAGTTTACTTGTGCAATTACTTTAGTGTGATTGTCTTGCGCTCTGATTTCTTGCTTGCGAGAGGTTTACCATGCCAGCTGTTTGCGTTTCCGAAATTCCTTTCGCTGTATTAAAAGCTCGGGGCGTGACAGTTAGAGTGGTATCAGAGCATAAGACTAGAAGTCCCAGGGAAAAGTCATGTCATAGGATAAGTCCAAGGTTTAAGGACCCACACCTATGAAACTAGGAAAGAAACTCCCTACCTATGAGTGGAATAGGGTAGAACCTGGGATGAGATAGTAATTAGAACTATTTCTAGGGTTAATTCCACTCATTCCATTAGAATTGACAAATTCTGTTACCCTTCTTAAGTACCTTACTCTCATCATGGCTCATCGTGTTGACTAGGATGGTATGCAACAAACCGTTGCCGGTCTCACCCAAGCATTATAGAATATGGCTCAAGTTGGCATAGGGGCAAGAGCTGGAGACCTACACCACAACTTTTAGAGTTTAAATCCTCCACGGTTTTTAGGTTCTTCTAATCCCGATGAGGCAGAAAACTGGATCGATGAAATGAACCGTATATTCACGGTCATGCAGTGTGCCGACCAAGAAAAGGTTCATCTTCCTACGTTCCAGTTAAACAAAGATGCCCGCACCTGGTGGAAGGTAATTCCAGCACCGCCTGCAGACGCACCACACACATGGGATGGATTCCTGACTCTTTTTCGAGCTAAGTACTTCTCCGAGCATGTCAATGAGCGGAAGGCAGCTGAGTTCACGTCACTTCATCAGGGCATGATGTCCATAGCCGAATATGAGTTACAGTTTTCTCGCCTGGCACCCTATGCTCAGCAGCTAGTGAGCACAAATCTCTTAAAGGCAAATCGCTTTATGGACGGGTTACGTCCCATTTTTATCCAGCAACTTGGCCCATAGAACATTTAGACCTATGTGGAGATGGTCCAACGGGCACACCTATGTGAACGGACCTTGGAGAAGGTCGATAAACTCAAGAGTAAAGTGGAGGAGCCAAGCCGAAGGTCTGATTGGTGGGGTAAGAAGCCGGAAAAATTCAGCATTACCTATAATTCTTGGGATAGCAAGAAGAGATCTTGGAGTGGGAATGGCAAAGATGAATGCCGGAACAAGAAGGTCAAGGAAGAGGAAGATAAGCAAGTCATGGCGGCTTGCTCATTTTGTGATAAATTCGGTCATGCGACCGAAGAATGTTGGAAGAAGTTAGGCGCATGCCTATGTTGTGGGAGTCGGGAGCACCGTATGCCTGACTGTCCTTTAATGAAAGAACAGCCACCTACGAGGAATAATTATGGACGGAGACTGCAGGCTAGATTAAATGCCGTATTAAATGATGAAACAACAAAGGAAGGGGAGCTTGTTGAAGGTACAATTCATATTCATTCCCATCCTACTTTTATGTTATTTGATACTGGTACTACTCATTCCTTTATTGCTAATTCCTTTGCAAAAATATTACCTATTTCATCTGTTCTCTTACCATCAGATTTAACCATAATCACTCCTTTAGGGTCGGGAACGGAATTAAAAACATATTTTCCCAATAGTGAAGTCACTATAGAAGGCCATAACCTTCCCGCCAATCTAGTATGCCTTGACATGGTGGGGTATGATGCTATCCTAGGAGTCGATTGGCTTATAGACCACGACGCCTACATAAATTGTCATAGTAGGGTAATCTCTTTCCGGAAACCCGGACTTCCCCGGTTTACCTTCCTTGGTATCAAATACCAGAAGCATCCCTCTCTTATTTCATCTCTTCATGCTTGCAAACTCATTTCGCAAGGATGTGAAGCTTTCCTTGCCTCCGTAGTAATTACCGAGTCTAAGGGAATTTCGATAGAAGAAATCCCCGTAGTTAGGGAATTTCCTAACATTTTCTCTTCTGACCTACCAGGTATACCGCCCGAAAGAGAGGTTAACTTCACCATTGAACTCATACCTGGAGCAGCACCTATGTTAATAGCTCCTTACAGGATGTCCCCCACAGAGTTGAAGGAGTTAAAGAAGCAACATCAGGAACTGCAAGAAAAAGGTTTTATTCGACCTAGCACATCCCCTTGGGGTGCGCCAGTCCTATTTGCCAAGAAGAAGGACGGTTCTCTCAGATTATGCATTGATTACTGGAAGTTGAATCAACTTACCGTCAAGAATAAATACCCACTTGTGGACAAGTTTTTTCCCCTTTTACCGCCTTAGGGGTCTCTCCCGTTCCTTCCACTAAAGCGATGTGAGAAACATATATATGAATGGTAGGAAGGAACGAAGATACACAAACCTGAGATCGCCACCAAGGTGCCGAACGTGATGGACATGTCGTACCTTGGAAAAAGAGAAAGGAACTCGCCTTGTGAGCAGCGCTGAAAGGATGTACGGTCGATGAAGAACCGCCGGTTATAATGAGCGGCTACACGACAGATCGTCTAAAGGCGCTGCAGAGGACGCGGTATGAATAACTACTGGCAGATGAACGGCTCCAATCCAACCACAGTATCAAGAAGAACGGTCCACATTCCACCGCACGTATCCTTGGACGGACCGATTGGAACCGTGCGAGACCACCACGCCAGAAGTTATAAGAGTCCAACCTCTACCCTTTCCGGCCGGCCAGAAAGGATGGGCCTCGCGTTAGTGTGTTGCTGACCTGCAAAATGACCTGTAGAACACAAAGAAAAACCCGAATTAAAACTAGAAAGTGTGGTAAACGCTCGGACAGAAGAAAATTAACATAACTAAATGGAATGGGGAATACCTTGGATTTTTAAACCCCTGGGGGCGTCAGAAAACATGGGAGGGAGTGTGCATGGTGCAAGAGAATAATGAAAACATGGAAGCAACGTGGAGGACGTGATGCATGCAAACAAGAAAGAACAACGAGACTAAATGTACTAATGACTCGAAATAAGACTACTCCCTAAATCGGAGGCCTGTGTGGATGTAGAAGGCCTCCCTCCCTGGTGCTAGGTCGCTCAAAGATTCAGCAGGGCTTCGCCGTCGACCAAAAATCTCCCCCCCCCCTTCAAAGCTGGACCTCAGGGTCCATTTATAGAGCACCTAAAGTCCTAGCTTGAAATTAGGGTTTCTAGCCATTTTTAGGTCGAAATAATAAAAGAAAAGTTGAAGATAATTGAATTATCTTTCAACCAGAAGAAACGGCACCAAAATCGACTCCATATTCACGGAGAAATGGTTGGAGGAAGTTGGGGATAAATCCACTCATGGAGAGAGAAAATACCCTTAAATCTTCAAGATGCGAGCAGTTAAACGGTCATACGATAGACCACTCATCAGGTTGAGCGGCTATATACAAACCGTTTATCATTGTTGATGGAAATTCAAATATAAACGAAATATCAATCAATTTATCTATTAAACCAACCGAGGATCTCGCCGTTGGACTCTGACAGATGAACAGCCAATTTAAGACCGCCCATGAATAAGAGCGGCTGAGGACCAACCGTTTGTGCTTTGTCGGTGATAAATAGATAATTGGATAATTATCTGAGAACCAACCGAGCTTAGGACTCTGTGAGGTAGGACGGCTACTATTAGCCCGCCCATCAGGTTGAACGGCTAACATGGGACCGTATGAAACCGTGTCGGTGAAAATTCAGAAAATCAACCAAAATATCCCATAAATATACGGACATGTGCCTGGATATTTGATTTTCACAAAATCAAGGCCCATTAAGCCCTGAATTGAAGCAGACCTAACCAGGGAGGGAGGCTACCCATAAAATTGGCCCAGAACATGCCAGAAAATAGCCCAGCGAGTGATGGACAACTCAAGGCATCAATAAATGAGAGTAAGAGAAACGACTCAACTTATCGACAAAAAACGGGTGTCAACAGATGCCCCTCCTTAATGTCCTCTTTGTAAGGGAGCGAGCGAAGGTGAAGCGGAAGCGAAATGGAACATGGAGATGAAGCGGAAATGAAGCGGACTGGACTGAAAAGCGGGTGTTAGGGTAAAACGACACCCGTTTTTACCAACAAGTGATAGGAATCTTCCGGAAAACTCTAAACCAAACACAAGGAATGATTAAACCAAAAGTGACACCGGTCTGGAGGAATTAACTAAAATAAAAGGAAACACACTATCAACCTCATGGGAGACACAATCCCGCGAACCAATGAGGAGACCGGAATAAGCAGCGAAAAAGTGAAGAAATAGACCAAAACTCCAGACGGGGACCTCTTAATCAACCAAACCAAGCGAATCGACCAAAGTGAACCTTCCAACTCAGAGTGGAATTGTTCGTCTTACCCAAACACTGAACGCACAGCTATCCATTACTGGTGGGACATTATTCAGACAAACCATGGGTCATGAATGCTCAAAAGAATGCGTATGATGTATGCTGGGCTAAAATAAAAGAAACCGTTAAAATGAATGCAAAGAAAGGATAAAATATAAAAATACTTGAGAATAATATTGCTAGATTAAGCAAATCAGAGTCAAGACACTATCCGCAACCACAGCGTGCAGGATAGAACTATCCTCCCCAAGCTTTCCCAACCTAACGGCCTATCCGGAGATTAAACACGTGAACATGGATCATCATCGTTTTTGTTAAAGGGGAACATCAGATCCTGAAACACGTGAACAACCAACCGGTTCTCGAGATAATATATCATATAATACTTTATAGTAATGCAGTAAGGGAGATAGGGATAGAGAGCCATACCTGACTTACCTGTGCAGGTGAAATGGCATGTGAAGGTGATACTGCAAAGGGGATTATTAACAAGATTTGCAATGATAACAAAGAGCCAAATTTATCCATGGAACACAACGTGCAGCAATAAGAATCAGACCACTTTCTTCTACACATGAGCGGTCAACAAGAGGCCGTCAAAAAGAAAGAATGGCTAATTATTAGCCGTCGAGGAGCATTGAATGCAAACGTTTCAAAAGAGTAAGGACGGCTTGGGATAAACCGTTCTAATGAGGACGGCTAACAAAGAGCCGTTCAATTATAGCATACCGTTAGAAATGAACGGCCAAAACTGAACCGTCCGATGGTTGAACGGTCTATCGTTAATCCGCACAACTTCTGGAACTTCAAAAGCCTTAAACCCTTCGTCTCCCTCCTTCCACTGTAACCCATGGTGGAAGAGGGAGAGCGAAGGGCCAAGCAAACCCCCCCATTCCCAAACCAAGCCTCCCCCCATCTCCTCACGCCCTCATTGCGAACCAAACACCAAGCCTCTCGTCCCGCCATGGCCGGAGGGGAAGGAGAGGCAACACCACCGGCGGCGGCAGCCATGGAGGAGGAGACGGCGACGCCGTCCACCGCCGAGGAGACGAGCGCACCGAAGGCTCCGCCGACATCTGCGGTCGTCGAGGAGGCGGCTGCGGCCACCGTTGACGCCGAAGAAGACATAGGGGAGGAGGAAGATCCCATGGCGCCACCGGCCGCGGCGGCAAAGGAGGTGAAGACTCGGGACCCCGAGGTAGGTCCCGTTCAACCCTAGCCATTTTTTTTATTTTAATCCATGCATGTTAGTCCTAGGGCGACCACGGGAGGGTTAGAAAGCCTAGGAGCCGGTTTGGGGGGCCCATGGGGGTGCCCCTGTCGGTGGGGCTCTCACCGTCATCAGGGAAGACGACGGATGAGCGGTTCTTAGTAAACCGCACAACCAAGAACATGCGGCCCACATAGAACCGCCTATAACACATGTGGCCCATGGGTGGCCGTTCAAAACCTGAAGACAATAGAACCGAACATGAGGATGAACGGTGGAATGTCCACCGCACAACACCAGAACGGGCCATAATGGGCCGTCCAAACCTTGGGGACTCAGAACTCATGCGGCCCATTTAGGACCGTCCACGACCCCGTGCGGCCTAGAATCGGCCGTCCAAAACTTAGAAATGATAGGGCCGAACATAAAAGTGAATGGTGGGGAACCCACCGCATAACAGAAGAACGGACTTCCATTGGCCGTTCAAACCCTTGCGGCCTCAGAACTCATGCGGCCCATTTAGGACCTTGCATCAGGAAAAGTGGTCCCATAGGGGACCGCCCTTATGACAAAAATGCAACCATTGTTGCTTTCATTTATTTGTTGGATAAAAAGTTTGAACCGATTATTAAATGCACAAAATGAATGAATGCATGCAGGGAAAGCGCAGGACCCGCATCTCGTGGCTGCAGGTCCGGGCAGTGTATTTGGCACTACCGGACTTCCAGCGGGAGTTTCTGGCTGCCATGGGGTTTGCCCCATTCCTGAGTATCGAGGTGTGTCGGTTTGACACCGCACTCCTTTACGCCTTGCACGACCGCTGGGACCCAACGAGTCGCATGTTCCTCTTCCCGTGGGGGCATATGGTCCCCACGCTGGAGGATGTGGCCAGACTCACTGGCCTACGGGTGCACGGGCTGCCGATTAACGGGACCACTTTTCCCGACTACCGGGGGATGGCTCGGGAGCTACTGGGCCTAGAGCTGCGGCGTCCCGAGAGGCAGTCGACCCTCCTACCCCGGGCTAGTCTAAAGGACAGCTTGGGATTGCGACTAGCGGGGATAGCGGTCGGAGAGCAGCCGGAGCAGCACCTACAGCGACTGATGGACCTGGAGAGACCGAGAGTAGCAGCGGGGCCAGAGCAGAGGCAGACAAAGTGTTGCGGAGATTCTTGATGTTGTTGCTCGGGTGACTTCTCTTCTCCACTCGGGCGGACGTGATGAGCTGCTGCCTCCTTCCCTTCCTTGAGGAGCTCAGCCACGTGGGCGACTACGCGTGGGGAGCGGCGGTTCTTGCCTTCCTTTTCGACACGCTGAGTTCGACGGCCCGTCGGACCATGCTCGGGGGCTTCTCCCCCTTACTCCAGGTATGACTCCTACTCTAGACTTGATTATGCAATTCTACATGTTTCCTAGATGCTGACACGATGATGTGATGCAGGTGTGGGCCTACGTGCACTTGCGTGGGCTAGGCAGAGGCGAGGAGACCCGTCCTGGGCTCCTGCCTATTGCCCGGAGGTGGATAGCACCTCGAGAGACCGCAGCTCTCAGGAGACAGGTCCGAGAGTTGCAAGATGACCTAGATGCTCTACCCTTTACCTCGGTATGCTTCTAAACTTAGACCCTTTAATTAAATGCAATTCCAGATGATGATGCTGATGCGACTCCTTACTTTTGCAGGTACAGTGGACACCATACATGGAGGAGGGACAGGAGGGTCAGCCCTGGGTGGCAGGGGCCCTCACCTTCTCGGGATGAGATGTGTGGCTTCATTGCATGAATGTGGTGGAGCCACTGCACTTCCGGCTGGTGATGAGGACCATTGGGGTCCATCAGCCAGCAGTGGAGTTTCCGGCAGCAGAGGGGCCCGGGGAGCGCGTCACACGGATGACCTGTGGTCTAGGAGCTACCTTCGATTGGACGATGAGGAATTCCATGCAGATAGTAGACTGGGCAGCGCTTGGGCGGGTGGTGACCGCCCGAGTAGACAACGACTCAACGTACTACACCGCGTACGCTAGACACTACCGGGACTAGGTGTTCCGGGGTGCCCATTGACCGGTACGACTTCTAGACTCAAACTCTACTTATTATGCTTATGATTTCTATATGATGATGCACTGACACTTGGACCTCTAAATGCAGATTGACCCTGAGGGATGACTTGCGGAGCTGTAGGGGCTCCTGCACTCTACGATCAGGGAGCGGGACGAGGCCCGGCAGGCCCTGGCCTTGCTGGTGAGTTTTCTAAACCCTCAACTCTTTAAATTATGCAAATTTTTATGATTATGATTGTGCATGTGACTGACCTGGAATTTTGGATGCCGTGCGCCGAGGGGTCCCAGCGACAGGGGGCTGATGTTCCTTCTTCCTCCTTCACCCAGACTCCTGCAGATCGGGCCGAGCGGGAGGCCGACTTCACTCGGATGGTAGCGCGGGCCAAGGCGGCCGAAGTGGCGCTTACTGAGAGGGTACGCAAATCACTACACTTTCCCCTGTTATTTATGCTTATGAAATGTATGAAATGCAATTGACTAACAACGGTTGTGTATGCATACGATTGAGCTGACCCTGTTGAGGGCGGAGATGGAGCAGAGCCGGGTAGCGGCTCGGGAGGAGGCGGCCCATTTGAGGGAGGAGACTGCCCGACTGTGAGAGGAGCTCGTACGGGGCCGACCAGCCGATACCCTCGAGATGGCTCTTCTGCGGGCGGAGCTCGAGTGGCTTCGAGCTAGCGCTACTGAGGCAGAGCGCTATAGGATCAAGGCGGAGCAGGCTCAGCGCTAGGTTTCCAGGTTATAGGGCATGGTGGAGGTTCTCCGAGAGGTGAGTCAGCGACTAGGGAGGAGCGGGACTCCGAGTGGGACGCATGGCTCCTATAGGACCTACCTGACGGGTTCCTCCGGCCACCGGAGGAACGAGAATGAGGAGCGGCGGCGGTGCCGATGAGACGAGGTAACTTCCCAGATGGCCCCACCATTGAAGAGGCCTGAGGGCGGAGGTGACAGTGACAGGCAGGAGGGAGAGGGCCCGGCTTGACTCTGTACTACGACTCTACTTTTGTACATATGATATGATACGATAGTGATATGCATTTTTTTTTCATTTTTATGAATGAATGTATGAATAAATGAATGAATACTAATAACGACTACTGACTCGACATGAGTGAGACGACACGTGTGAGTGAGAGACGACTGCGGGTGAGATGCGACTACGGGTGCGACGACGTGACCCCGAGTGAGATGACGACTAGTGAGAGACACCGACTTAGAGTTAGAGAGAGACGCCGACTCAGAGAGAGAGTTGCCAAATGAGTGAGAGGAGGGACGCCAAATGAATGAGAAGAGGGACGCCAAATGAGTGAGAAGAGGGACGGTAAATGAGTGAGATGAGTGCCGCCAAATGAGTGAGATGAGTGCCGCCAAATGAGTAAGATATTAAACAGTCTTCTGGCCACCGTTCAACTAGTAGAACGGTTTATAAACGACCGCATGATCACAAAAACGGTCTGATTTAGGCCGCTCAAACTCCAGCACTCGAACTCTCTGGAAAGTGATAAATAGTCCCCATCGGACCGCTCAATGTCTATCGTAAGACCGTCCAAATGGAAGCCCTGCGAATTTGAATGGGATTCTTCTGGAGAGTCCTAAACCGAGGGTAAACCACCTTAACCCAATCCAAAGCTATCTTATCCCATCCTAAACTTATCCAACCTCACTCCTAAGGGGTCTAGGCCTCTAACCAAGCCCTATAAGTATGAAGGGGGTCTAAATTCGTAATTCACACATCCTCCCTCTTCTAAGCCTTGAAACCCTTGCTATTCTTCACTAGATCATTATGAAGAGGGCCTTGGAGGGGAGTTCCATGGAGGGAGCATCTTTTAAGGGCCCTAGACCGGCCAGAAAAGAGCGGGAAGCGCTCCAACGGCTGACCGCAATCCCACGACATCTTAGCTCGAGCCCTCTGAGGGAGGTAAGTTATCATGAATTCCTTCAGTTCAAATCTTTCATTTACTTATGTGTTCTTATCTTGTATCTCTTTCTCAGCTTCTCCCTGGCCCTAGGCGCTGTTCCACTTTGAAGTGGATGGCTCCCATGGTCCGTGCATTGCCCCTAGGAGTGACATCCATCCTGAGATCTTGGCACCTACAACCTCTCCTAGTACTAGGTCAGAACTACCCAAAGCTTTCTTTTGACTGGCACAGCATCTCGGCTTTTTTAGAAATTTGGCACCCACAGACCCATACATTCATTTTTCCATCATTTGAGGCCACTATCCTACTAGAGGAGGCAGAGACCTACTTCTCTTTCCCTAGGTCCCAGGTGGGAGAGGAAGACTCAGTGTGTCACACCGTTGCCCCTATTGACCCTAGGCTCATCTTGGGAGGGTTCATACCGGATAGTAGGGACATCTAGACCTTCATAGGCCCACGTCATATCCACCTTCTTCCTCTTAGCCAGTGGGTAGTTGAGCATTACAAGAACCGGTGTGGGTGGGATGAGGCCATAGCTAAGGCCGCGTCCATTTGCTTGTGCAGGGCTATCCTCTTTCCTTCTGCCGACCACGTTCTAGATACTCCCCTTCTTAGTACCATCAGTGGCCTATGGCAGGGTCTTTCTATCTCCCCGGCCATCCTTGCCTACTTGTACGAAGGCCTTACTTCAGCAGCTCTAGGCGGTCCTCTCTTTTGTTCTATGATACTCTTAGAGTGCTGGATGGGAGTCAGGATGAAATTCATTTACAAGGAGGATGTCACTTCAGCTAGCAGGATGTTCGGGAGCCACCCCCTCTTCATCATAGATGGCACATTCGGGTTCTCTTCACAGATAGAGTGTAGGACAGCAGAGAAGAAGACCGGGGACGAGTGGCGACTGCACATCAACAGGCTGCCCCTGGATTGGTTCGTGATGTACCCGGACTTCCTCCGCGACACCACTGTCAGAGTTCCCAGGAGGCCGGGCTTAGATTTGAGGCTCGTGAGCGACACCGCACTAGCGATGTATAGCCCGCACCGGTGCTACCTACAGGTTGGACTACCCCGGACGATTCTACCAGCACTACCCCACCTTCTCGCACTACAGGAGAGGGAGATCGGTACAAAGGAGGATGAGCAGGCGGTCAGGAGTGCCCTGATCATGTGGGAAGTGAGCAGGGTGCTTACCCTTCCATCGGAGGTTGCAGAGGTTCCGGCGACACGCCAGGCCTATGTTAGAGAGCTGAGAGAGATACGTCCCCGTGGGGATGCCCAGCGGAGGACTGAGTGACTTTCTTTTTTTTCTTTCTTTTCATGATGATATTGATGTAAAGACGTATGCTTAGAGATGTTTGATATGTGAATGAATAAAGCTAATGATTTGATTGGTTTGAGTTTGGGCTTTGCTAGTGTGAATGAGTGAGTTGGGATATGACTTCAGCATTTACGTGGTCACACTTAGACCGCTCAGAGATTAGAACAGCTCTCTTGGAGCCGTGCATTAGATTTACAGCGGGTTTGATAGAAGGGAGTTGAGTGGAGTTCATTCAAGACTTGGAACGGTCTAAATAAAACCATGTGAATGGTTGGACGGTCCGGCCAAGACCGTTGAAATTAATAGCACGATTGTCAAATAGCCGCGTGAAGACTGAAGTGCTGAGCCTTGAGCTTCAACCTGCCCCTGCACACACAAAGAAATAAAAAAAGACAGATTAAATCTATTTTAGGTTTAACCCCTTGCCTGTAGCAAGCTAGGGAACGACCAGTTCTTGATTTTTGGTCAAGGGGGTAAGCCTTATTAAATAGGCAAACAAAATGGCAATGAATGCAATTGATGCTATGAATGCAAACCATTTTTTTTTATTTTTGAAAATATTTAAAAAATTTTTTGGATTTTAGAATGTTTAATTTTTTTTAGTTTTGAAATATTTAATTAATTTTTTTTGGATTTTGAAATATTTGTTTTTTTGTGGGTTTTGAAATATTTGATTTTTTTGGATTTTGAAATATTTGATTTTTTTGAGTTTTGAAATATTTGATTTTTTTGAGTTTTGAAATATTTGATTTTTGTTTTTTGAGTTTTGAAATATTTGATTTTTTTTTTGAGTTTTGAAACCACCTTAAACCTAATAGCGGGGAACATCTCATCTCACTGGGGGTCCCCCAGGTCCAACATGTGCTAAAAGGGACCGCCCGTGGCCGGGGCCAATTTCGCTTAACGGTGCCTCTACCGAGGTCATACCCGAGGTGGGATTCATTCCTTGGAAAATAGAACAAGATTTAGTAGAAAAGCTGGCGATAGGTATAGGGGTTTTCAGGGCTTGAGTTCTTCCCACGACACCCCCTTTTCAAAGAAATTTGGTCTGTTGCGCCGGGGCTTTGTGTCCGTCATCGAACCTACATCCGCTCTAGGCACGCATACGACCGGGCTCATAATGTCCCGCGGGGAAACTGTACAGCCACTCTTGCCATGCCTAGTTTCATCATTTTGGGGACTTCCAGACTTTTGAGAGCTTCGAGCTTGTGAGCTTTTAGCTTTGATTTTTGATTTTTTCCCCTTTCTTTCTCGATTTCTTTTCTTTTTCTTTTTCTTGCTCTTTTATCCTGCGGAATAAGGTCGTAACGGACTGCCCCTATTTGAGACCTCTTTTATCGGGGGGTCTAGATTAGTTCTCGCCCCCCTTATTCACCACTTGCCCCTATTTTCAGCAGAGAGAGAAGAAAAATAAGGATTTTCACTTCCCAAAGCAAGGCCAAGGGAAAAATGGTGTTACGCAAAAGAAGAGAACCGAACCACAGGGGTCGTGTAGTGTGTGAAATGTTAGATCGGGGTCTCCATTCGTGATCAAGTGAAGGCATATCCCGCCGTCGGGCTATCGCTGGCTTGACTCTATGGGTAAAAGCGTTTTAAATATAGCCCATTCCACGGATTCGGCAATTCTTCACCCTCCACGTTAACTAAACGATACGCGTTACTAGGGTAGACTTCCTTAACTACAAACGGCTCTTCCCAATTCAGTTGCAGCTTAGACCTGGGACCTGCTGATCTGATAAATTTACGTTTCAAAACCATGTTACCCACTTGGAATTTTCTTTCAATAACCTTCTTTTGAAAATATCGCGAGACGCATTTTTGATAAACCGAGATATGATTGGCCGCGTTAAGCCTCTTCTCGTCTAAGAGTTCCAGTTGGACTAGCAACGCCTCTCGATGCTCGATGAGATTAAGTTCCTTGTCTAGCTGCACTCTTAGGGAATGGATCAAGATCTCGTACGGGAGTACCGCCTCCACCCCATAGGTGAGAGCAAAAGGAGTTTGCCCCATGGGAGTACGGACGGAGGTGCGATAAGCCCATAGAGCTTCTACCAGTTTATCGGCCCAATCGGTAAATTTGTGTGACTCGCATGTTTTCTTGATGATTTTTAGAAGGGTTTTGTTCGTGGCCTTAGCTTGGCCATTACCTTGGGGGTAGTATGATGATGAATGATGCAATGAAATATTAAATCTCTTACAGAGGTCCCGAAGTTCCTGAGAAACAAATTTAGGTCCATTATCGGTGACGATATCACTTGGCACTCCGAACCGCGAGATGATATTCTTCATAATGAAGCAGCATACTATGGTGGCTTTGATTTCTGTATAGGCTTCAGCTTCCGCCCACTTGGTGAAGTATTTTGTAGCCGTTAGAATGAAGGATTTCTACTTGACTGCGGAATTCGGGTCACCGAGAGGTCCAACGATATCAAAGGCCCACATCGAGAATGGCCAAGGAGCACAGAGAGGATGGAGAGAAGAAGCAGGAGCATGGATCTTGTCAGCATGTAGCTGGCATTGAACACACCTACGGACATAGGTGGAGCAATCTTCTTCCAAGGTTGGCCAATAATAGCCCTGCCTAAGAATCTTCTTCGCCAACGCCTGTCCATTAACATGCCCTCCACACTCACTGGAGTGAGCTACTTCTACTACTTTCCAAGCCTCATCGTCATCCAAACATCTCATTAGAACCCCATTGAGAGCTCGCCTGTATAACTCTCCTGCAATAATCGTATATCTTGAGGCGGCTCTTCTAATGGCCTTGCGCTGCTCGACGTTCGCCATCTTGGGAAAGGAACCATCCCTACAATATTGCTCAATCTCATAATACCACGGTAATTCTTCTTCTTCTATGATCTCCTTGAGCTCAGTTAATGAAACTTCTTTCACACCTTCCCTCTTCGCCTTCCTTTCTACAGATTTCCTAAGGTTATCGAACCAGGGATCCTGAAGGGAAGGAGCATCTAACCGCTGGACCACAATGGTCTTAGTGGCGCGATTGAGGGGGAATGAAAGGGAAGAAGCGAGCGACGCAAGTGCATCGGCCAGGGTGTTCTGAGAACGAGGGGTGTGAATGTAGATGAGCTTCCGGAATTGCCTAGCCAAGAGCGTGACCAAATCTTGATAGGGCTTGAGCTTAGGGTCACGGGTGCGGTAAGTTGACAGAACTTGACGCAGCACCAATCGAGAGTCTCCTATGATGTTAAGGTATCGCTCACCCATGATGTAGGCGTGCTTCAGACCGCAAGGATAGCCTCATACTCGGCTATATTATTTGTGGCAGGAAAAGAGAGTTGATAAGCAATAGGGATGGTTACTCCTTCCGGAGTGAGGAGAACGGCGCCGATTCCATGGCCCTGGGAATTAAGAGCACCATCGAAATGAAGAGACCAGAAAGGAAGATGAGTGTTTACTGTCAAGTGTTCATCATGAAATTCATCCTGGATCGAATCTGTGTGAGGGATAGGAGAATGAGCCAGATGCTCAGCAATGGCGTACCCCTTGATCGCTTTATGGACGATGAAGGTGATATAGAATTGGGAAAGAAAGCTCTGCCAGCGAGCTAATCTGCTAGAAAGGACGGGTTTTTCTAATAGGTAACGAATGGGATCCATTCTAGAGATCAGCTTAACCTCATGGGCAAGGAAATAGTGTTTGAGCTTCTGAGCGACCCACACTAGCGCTGCACAGGTCTTCTCCATGGCAGTATACTTGGATTCAGCTGGATTGAACAACCTCGAAAGGTAGTATGCTACCCTTTTCCTTCCTTCATCATCCACCTGAGCCAGGACAGCTCCTAGGGAGTCTTCAATCACAGAAATGTATAGGATCAGGGGTTTCGCAGGGACGGGTGGTTGCAGAATTGGGGGATTAGAAAGATAGACCTTAAGATCCTTGTAGGCCTTCTGACATTGTTCGTTCCATTCAAATTTAGCTCCCGCCTTTAACAATTCATAGAATGGGTGGCATCTTTGCGAGTGTTGAGATATGAATCTTCTAATGAATTACAAGCGCCCAATCAAACCCCTAAGTTCCGTGATGTTCTTAGGCGGAGGCATCTCCATAACGGCCTTTGCTTTATTCGGATCGATTTGAATCCCCCGTTTACTAACTATAAACCCGAGCAATTTTCCTGATGCAACTCCAAACACGCATTTCTTTGGATTCATTTTCAATTTATACTCCCTAGCCCTTTGCAGCACCTTGGCTAAAATGGCGGGGTGTTCTTCTTTTGACCTCGACTTTACCAAGATATCATCCACGTAAGCTTCTAAGTACACATGCATCATGTCATGGAAGATAGCCATCATTGCCCGTTGATATGTGGCACTTGCATTCTTCAATCCAAATGGCATAACAACATAGCAGTACGTGCCCTAGGGTGTTGTGAAAGAGGTCTTCTCTTGATCTTCAGGAGCAAGATGGATTTGATTATAACCAAAATATCCATCCATGAATGAGAGGGTCTCATACCCAGCCGTGTTATCAACTAATACGTCAATGTGAGGAAGCGGGAAATCATCTTTCGGACATGCCTTATTCAAGTCCCTGAAATCAATACAAATCCAAATTTTCCCATCTTTCTTCATCACCGGGACTATATTTGCCACCCATTGCGGATATAAAATAACTCTAATAAACCTGGCCTTATGCAATTTATCGACTTCTTCCTTTATCCTTAAGGCCATCTACGGGTGGAATCTTCTTGCTTTTTGCTTAACATGTGTTGCCCCTGATTTAAGAATCAGTCGATGTTCAACCAATGTGGGGTCAATACCCGGCATGTCCTCATAGGACCAGGTAAAAGAATCGATGTACTCCCTCAACACCTTGATTAGCTCTTCTTCAACTTAAGGGGGGAGATTAGCAGAAATGAGTATGGGCCTGAGATCCTCTTCTGTTCCAAGATTGATTTCTTTAGTGGGTTCATCCACTATCGAGGACGGTTCGTCAAACCTCTTCAAACCTTGCGCGTACAAATCGGCATTGTCATCCACATCGCTTTCCTCATCATCGACTGGGTCCTTCTCATCTACAATTTCATATACTCCCAATCCGTCATTGCTCCACACCCCTTCCAATTCCTCATCATCCTCTAAAACAATTACAGTCTTTACAAACTCAGGGCACTTAAGAAGGGCATGGCATCTCTGGGTCAAGTCTTGCAGAAACCTATCTGGAACGGATTTAGGATGACGCATCACAGGGCGCGCCGCAGATGTGGATGGGCCAACTAGATTCGAACTAGCCTCTACCCCTACTGACTCAGCTAACCTAGGAGATTCTGCACACTGTACATCTAACCTAAGAGATAAGAAATCTACTAGGAAAGAAGCAGGGGTCTCGTTCCCCTAGGGAGAGGATGGACTAAAAACAACGTAATCTTCCATTGAAACCTCCATTTTAAAATTGACAATTTTTTTTGGAAGTCGGAGGAGATCATGCAACAGGGAGAAGAAGACGGGGGAGGAGGGAGTTGCATGGGGAACAAGTCAGGGAAGATGCAATCAAAGAATGGATCAGAGGATCGAAACCACATTTTGTGGAGTTGGGCATTGGGGGAGGGAGGAGTAAACAGAGTTGATAGATCAATGGGTGGGCAGCGCCCACATGCACATGGCACAAATAGAATTTCGGGTGGTCTCTCTGTGAAGTACGGGTCGACCATAATCGGAGGGGAACTGGAGACAAACCCCAATTGTTGAAACAAAGAGGCAAGACGGGACGGGGATAGAGAAAAGGTAGTGATAGAGCTCCCCACTTCCCGTGACCTCCGACGGACCAGCTGTGTTGGAGAATGCTTCACCAGTTGCATCTCCTTCTTCTTCGGACGGTCTTCTTCTTCACTGAACAGCTTCTCAAGACAGATACAAAAGTCTTCCATGTCACCCACCAGCCCCTTCAGTGGCGGCGGTGGGTTAGCAACATCACAGGCAGCATCGATCTTCACATCAACACAGGGCGGTGGCTTCTTCAAGGTACCGGGCTACAATGGGCCTTTCACAAAATGATGACGGTAATACCACGTCAGTGGCCCGGAGTCTCCCAGAATGGACAACGCTGACTCCCGATAACCAAGGCCTCTACGGCCCATCTTTCTACCTTTAGGGACAGGCTTAGTCTGCCCCTGCAATTGCACGCCGAGGCCCAAGCCCGACTGATAGTCCAACTTCAGAATCATATGCCACCCTTTCGAATCCCTAATCTTGGACTTAATCTTCACGTTTACTGGCGCAGTGGTGGGCTTGTGTGACGCATATGCCCATGAATAATTTAAGTCCATAACTGAAAGAACTGGCCTATTACTCGGCCGCAGAGTAGGAAGAATCTTGTCTATAATTGCATCGACTGACTGGATTGTGGAGATACTTTTCACGTTAACCACCCGGCCTTGGAATGGAAATTTCAGGCACTCGTGGGCAGTTGAGGGTACAGCATTTAGACTGTCTATCAATGGACGACCCAGAATGGCTTTGAACATTGGGTCTATGTCCAACACATAGAACTCCACATCCATCACCAAAGGCCCTAGCTCGGCCTGGACTGTCACGACCCCGTGGCACGATCGCCTGGAGTTGTCATAGGCTGCAATTGTGGTCGGTGTTGGCTTAAGCATGTCTTCTGAAATGTTACAGGCACGTAGTGTACTCAGCGGACACACATTTATCGATGCTCCCGTGTCCACTAGGGCAGACTCAACGGCCACCTTGTTTAAAGAAATGGTGATGCAGAGTGGCATTTGCCGTTCCTCTGGGGGTGCCAATTCTGACTCAGAATATGAAATGGAAGGCCCTCTCGTAATGGTCGCCAACACCGATGGCAAGCTATCTACCGCCACATCCTCACTAACCATAACCTTCTGAAGAAAAGCCCTGAGGGCATCCTGGTGTAGCGTGGATCTTTTGATCAACTCCAAAACTGATATCTTGGTCGGCATCCGGTCCAAGTGCTGCAGTAGATCATACTTCGTGCCTGGCACGGGGTCTATTTCTTCTGTTTCAGCTGTAGGGAAAGGAACTTGGGGATTAGGTGCAGACGCACCAGAGGAAGGATGAACTCTGTGGAAAGGACGCCCGCTCTGAAGGGCGCAATGTCGTGCCGGCACAGTTTGGGATGGGCCCCCGCTTGGCCCAGTGGGGTAGGTAGAAGGGGTGAAAATGGGAGTAAGGATGACGGAGGTTGGCCTGACGGGCCCTGGTGGGAGAGTAATGGGTGAAGGGTTAAGTGGAGGGGTGATGACGAAGGGTATGGAGGGTGGTGGAAGGACTGGCGGCATGGTGGGGAACGTGGTGGGTGCAAAAGGCGGTCGGGAAGGGATAGTGGGCGGAGCGGTAGTGAAGGTGATGGGTCAGAGGATGGAGGGAACAGAAGGCGCGGGGTAGTTAGTATGGTGGAAGGCAAAGTGATGGGCGGGGGTCTCATCATCAAAGCACCACCCAGCATTAGGGGCTGGGAGGTGGACTGCGTTCACCTAAGCCGGTGCCGGCGGTTGTTGTTGTGGTTGCTACTGAGGAGCGTGTGGATGTACTGGCATGGGATTCTGGTGAATCCCGAGGTCTTGCTGCTGTTGTTGCTGCTGTAGGGGTTATTGTTGTTGTTGTTGTTGGAGGGGTTGTTGTTGTTGTTGCTGGGGCGCCACCTGCTGCGGCCTTGCTTGTCTTCTTCTTTCTTTAATATCCTCCATTATCTTGTGCATTTGGGCTCAATGAATTCTCTGGCCCTCATGCAGATCATACACCAAATCTCTAAACTGAAAGCACCTCTCTATCGTGTGCCCGGGCTACCGATGGTATATACAATACCTGGACTGATCGGTTGTGATGCGGGATGAGACCACGGACACGACAAGCTCGCGGTTGTCCCTTAACGAGGGAAGCGTCGGACGTGCGCGGTTGAGAAACTAGCAATGAGCTAGGGTGATCGGCTCTCTCGTGTGCCCGGATCGGGTCACGGGACGATCTCGCATTCTCTCGCAGCAGCGGTGAATGATAATATAGCGAGCTAACGGACCTAAAGCATGCTCTCTAGCAGCGGCATAAATAAGTATATATGAAAATAAGAAAATGCCGAGTGTAGGGAGCGAGAACGATACCTCCACGCGCTCGGCGTGGGGAAGACGGACCCGACCGAAAACTCGTACTCCCGGGAAACTTAACACACAATAATTACAGCAATGGGAACATGCCCACTCCACGCAGGGACGTAAAGGGCTATACAAATGGGCCCAGGAGGACCGAATTCGGGTTGACGGGCAGCTTCGTGTGTTGATTCGGCTACACGCGTGTTCACGACTGTGGGGCCCACGTGCTGTCCGGAGGGGCCGTGTGGGACCCGGTGGTACCGCTGTAGTGGAGACACTGGGAGAAGCACTCCCCGGGCTGGCGGCACGCTAATTCGCCGGCCGGAGGCCGGGCGGCTCCGTTCGGCACCGGTCGGAAAAACTGATCGGAAATCTGCCGGTTCTGTATTTCAACGCGCGCTCCGGCGAGAACGGACGCTGCGATCAGCACCGGTGTCGGAATGCGACGAGATCACAGCCGTTGGAAAGCTGCTTCGAAGTACTGCAATCTAGTGGCCTTCAGAAAAATTTTCCAGATTTGTATTTTGTGTTGGCGAATTTTATATGCTGCTGTTGTACAGTAACCGAAGACTCAGATCTGTAGAGAATGTTCCTGTTGATTGCCTTTGACCGTGAAGTAGATGTCAGAATTTGAAGATGTGTTCTTTAGAAAGGTTGTAGGAAATCGAACAAGGAAACCAGGACTATTTTTGGATCTGGATTTGGAGGTGGTGGTGATTTGTTTTTATTTTTGAAGTGGAGGGTGGTCGGATCTGGGATCTGACTAAAAACACTGTATCAGAGGAAGAACACGAATTTCTAAAAATAGATAGAAGGTTGATAAAAATTAATAAAATTTTTGGAGGTAGGGGGTGATGGATAAAACTCCAAGTAAAATTGGGAGGGCTTGGACAAATCAAAAAGATGGTCGGAGGGGGAGTACTCAGAGGTTCTGTCACTGTAGATAGAAACCTGGCAGATCTGGGATGATAGGTTAGACAAAAATGTAAAAATATGAAACGGTGGATTTTGGATTTGATTTTTTTTGTGGAGAAGGGGATAGAAGATAGGAACACACCATAAAAATTTAAAGCCAAGAAGAAGCCGTGGCGGACAGCAGGATTTTCGTGAAGGCACCTCTATCTAGCAGGACAGAAAACCGAATATGATTCCGCGGCGGCTTGAAGGCGGCACGAATGGCGGCGGCGGCGGCACCAATGAAGATCAGAGGTTGAGAGGGGGAGATAGAAGATGGATACACTCTAGAACTTGAGGTTTGAGGAGAAGAACACCAGGGGGGGAGAGGAACAAGGGCACACCCTTCAATGGCTCAAGCCAATTTTACAAATTTTTTCTTCATTTCTTCATTAATCTCTAATGACACTATACATAGGCTTATATAGAAAATGGCAAGGGGTGGGGGGCTGGGAATTTCGTGGGAAATAAGTCATTTTCTTCCCCCATGTGGTCAAAACTTAAAAAAAATAAATTACATATGAATGGAGCACTCCTTTGACTAGGTAGGTAAGGTAGGTGGCCAACCTTTGAAATTTTAACCCCTTTGTCTCCCATGTGGTCAATTAGCATTCAAGCCTTCTAGATGGCCACCTAGGATGGTTGACCAGCCCCACATGGATGAGGTGGACCAATGGGGAAGGGGAGGGGGGCCCCTAACTGGACCTACTACACATTTGCACAAAAACCCACACAATCCTAGGGAATGACACATTGGCTTACAAAGCCTTACAATTGTACATATACTTTCCCAAGGATATAAAAGTAAATAAAAGGACTCAAATGTAAAAATAAAAGTTAATGCTCGGCGTCGATTCCCATCAGGTTGCCAAATTCCAATTCTGACATTCTGGAGGCAGTTGGATGTCACCAGTGTACATTAGAGCTGAAAATATGTCGGGGAGGGTTTCCGAAATGGTGGATAATTAGCCCTCTTGGGTCTCGGCCGAGCAGGCCCATAACCAGCGGGAGGAGGAACATTGTGGTACTGGGGTGGCGGTTGCGACTGTTGAGGTGGTGGTGGTTGTTGTGGATGCTGAGAAGCTTGGAAAGTGGGTCGGGAAGCTTGTGGGGCAGCGAACTGGGGGTTGCGTGGTGGTTGCTGGAAATGGGGTGGTGCAGACTGGTTGGGGAATTGAACAGCTTGGACCTGCTCGTTGACTTGTACCCCCTCGGTAACTGGGCCCTGGGATTTGCGGGTGGTCTTGGACTTCTGGGTCTCGAACAATGAATGGATAGGGGAGTCTTTAAATTGGGTCTGGATAAACCGGGCCCGACTGTACAGCTGGTGCATGTTAGAAATGTCGTTCATTGCCAAAATATTCTGGAACGTCGGAGTAGCATTAGAAATCAGCAGCTTCACTTTTTCTTCTTCCGGGATCTGCCCGGGCACACGCGAGGTCATCTGCCTCCATCTGTCTGCGTATACAGCAAAATCTTCATACAGCTTCATCTTTTCTGCAACCAGGTCGGTGAAAGAATATTCGGGACCGACATGATCCTGGAACCTCTGAATGAACTTCTCCTTAACTATCTTGAAACTTTCCGCCTCCTCCTGAGGTAATGTATAGAACCACTCCAGGGTGACCCCATCCAAGGATCGGCGAAACAGATACGCCATCAGGCGGTCGTCATGCTGAAATTGTGCCGATTCGTAGAGAAACTCCCTGACATGAATAAACGGGTTGCCATTCCCGTCATACTTCCGATACACGGGGAGCTCGGATTGAGGAGGAAAACAAATGTCCCTGAAGTTAGGAATGGGGACATCAGCCAAAGATTGCGAGCCGACCCGCTTGTGAAGGAGGTCAATCTGCTGCTGCATGGCAGCCCATTTGTCAAGGAGTTCCCGTTCCCGGGAAGGAGGAGACATAGCAGGAAGGATGGAATCGGAGTGCGGAGCCGAAGGGTATACTGACTGAGAGGGGAGCCCATAAGATGGATAATGGGCCAAGGAAGGGCCCATATCTGAGTGAGCCCATTGGGCGGCCCCTGGTTGCATATGGACAAAATCGACCGGGGCCATGAGGGCCTGCGGCACTGAAGAGAAGGTGGTGTAAGGATCGACATAAGAGCTAGAGGGGATATGGGTCTTCCCCTTATCCAGCGATTGATGGGCCGAGGTAGAAGTCTGGCCCGCTTCCATAGCAGAAAATCGAATAACTTGAGGACGGATGGGACTAAGATCGATAGGGGCCGCAGAGGTGGTCCCTAATCCAGCAATCTGGGATGTGGAAGTGGCGGCAGTAGTCGCGCCAGAAGAAAACACAGAAGGCGGGGGCGTCTGCCCCTTGCAGTGCTTGTTTCAACAGGTGGAGCTGAGTGGGATCCAGCTGGGCCATCATATGAAGAACCTGGCTGGCCGAGCCGTGAATGGAAGAATCTGAGAGGGAGGGTTGGGCACCCTCAACAATGACGGTCGGGAGAGGAGGGGCAGTCCCCTCTCCTCCCTGCATATGAGCGACCCTAGACGGGTCCTCCAGAAGTCCCCGAGGGAGAGAATCCTCCTGGGAATGAGAGAAATCGTAGGATGACATGATAGGTGGTGAATCAAATAGGGGATTAAAGTAGGAGATGAAGTGAGAGTTGCCCCTAGATGATGATCCTATGGGGAAGAAACAACTCCACATACACTGATGACAATGGGGAAGGATGAGGCAAACAGCCCTAAGTAAAGAGCTAAAACAACCAACTCAAATGAAATGCACACAATGGAGAGGCGAGATGAGAAGAGAATCAACCAATTAATGCAACGAAGTTTCAAATGATGCGCGCAGGATTTTATACGTTCTCCTTTTTGGCCCTTGGTGAATTAATTAAGATTCAAGTTCACTCGACCAAAGGGCTCCTAGCCAAAGTAGGGAATAGGGAAACTGGCTGACACTAGAGGATGTTGTGCCCCTGTGATTTTGATGATAGCAAACACTATGAGTCAGCATTGCATATCATGAACATCTGTGTCTGAATGATAGTTCTGCTTTGGGCTTATGAATGTGTTATCTTGCATTAGTGCAGACATACAGTTCATATAGCATTGCATATAGTTGGTGCACGATTGTCTGGTTCATCTTTGTTCTAAGTCCATGCAGTACACTCGGTTGCTTTATGCTGTGCTTCACTGATTCATCTTTGTTCTAAGTCCATGCTTCACTCAAGTCTGTACATCGCTGCATGCATTTCTTCAAGTCTGTACATGGTCTTGGCATATGCACACACAAAGACTATGCATCGGTCAAGTCTATACATTGCTTCATTCAAAGTCTGTACAGCCTGTGTTTGCAAGAGCAAGTCTGTACATCGTTCTCTCAGGCAAGTCTATACATTGCATGCACGCACACATAAGTCTATACATTCCACTGTAGGTACGAGTGGTTAAGTCTGTGCAGGCATATCTAGCAAGTCTATACAGACTTGGTCCATGCGTCAGTTAAACAAGTCTATACAGACTTAGTCCATGCTTAAGCCTAGCAAGTCTGTACATTGGTGTCGTCTGCACACTTGTCAGACAAGTCTGTACATTCTTCAGCAGCAAGTCTGTACATCGTCTTGGTGTAGGTGTGGCAAAGTCTGTACATTGCATCGCATGCTCACACACTCGTAAGTCTGTACATTGGCTAGCTGCACAAACACTAAGTCTACACATTGTTGCATGCAAAGTCTGTACATTGGCAAAGTTTGTACATCGTTGGCTTGTGCATGCATCATCTTTCAAAGTCTGTACATCGGTCAGTCTCACTCAGCGTCTCATGCTATCAAGTCTATACATCGCATGCATTACACACAGCAAGTCTGTACATCCATCGTCTCACTCAGCGTCTCACTCAAAGTCTATACATTGTAGCCTATTCGTGTTCAAGCTTTCAAAGTCTATACATTATCTGCCCTACACACGCAAGTCTATACATGCTGTAGTTTAGCATCTTTACATACACAGCATGCACGCAGACAAAGTCTGTACAATCCCTTTCATGCATATGCACAAGTCTATACATTCATAAGCATAGTCTTGCACTCATTTTCAATGTGCATACTTCACCTTGTGCACACTGCGATACACACCTGCAAGTATGTACATTCGATTGGCGGCATGTCAGTGCATCCATGTTCAATGTACATACTTTCCTGTTGCAAACTGCATGTCACTCATTCAACGTTTGCACATCCCTCAGTGGCATATCTGTGCATCGTTTGCACAATACACACAGAGTCTACACACTTGTTGAAGTCATGTCCAAGGATTCATATTCAAAGTCTATACATTCTGTTGCATATGCATCTTTCATACTAAGCCTGCACATGGCGGTCTTGAGACACAGCAAGTCTGTACATTGCTTTCTCATATAGGCACACTGCAATTGATGCATCAAGTCTGTACAGGCTTAGTTCATTTATCAAAATGACTCGATGCATTCAGTTCTTTCCTATCAGATAAATTAACTCACACTGATAACAAATCTGTTCTAACAGGACTGCTGATTCGAGGAGATTAATGAAGACACGTGATCCAAGAATGGAGATGGCTCAGGATCGTGACAAGTGTCATCTTGCAGGCTGAAATGCTGACACGTAGCCAATGTGTTAGGGCAGGAATTCGTGGAAGTCACACGCCCACCTTCCTGCTATAAAGAGGAAGCTTCTCCTTCGAGTGAAATAACAAGAAAGCAAGAAAGTGAGAGTAGCAGAAGTAAGCGTGAAGCAGAAAGAAGTGCAGCAGAGAAGAAAAGATCAAGTGAGCCAGCAGAAGAAGAAAAAGAGAGAACAACAGAGAAAGAAGAGAGCTCGAGAAGGAAAGAGGAAGAGAGATTCAGAGATTGAGAAGAGAAGAGGAGAGGAGAGAGCTTTTCTTGAAGAATTGTTTAGTCTGTTCGTGGATCAAATCCAGAACGACTATGCTCATTGGAGCTAACTGGTTTTTGTTTTTCCCTTTGTTTTTTTGGTTTTCCCTTTTCTGCCTTTACCATCCTTGTTCTTCCGATCCTCTGGTTTGAGGCCGGGTTCCTCCTGTGGTCTAAGGAGAAGAGAGACTTGTGTCTCTGGTTGCCAGTGACTGGGTGTCACTGGTGGTTTCCCTCCGGTTTGGAGGAAGAGAGACTTCTGTCTCTGGTTTCCAGTGACTGGGTGTCACCGGTGGTTCCCCTCTGGGTTGGAGGAAGAGGGGAGGTTGTTCCCCTGGTCAAGCTATTAGGCAGCACCTGTTTGCAGATTGAGTCTGCGGTTCTAGCTCTTGCTAGTGGAAGCCTCACTCCGATTTGGAGTGAGGGGTGGACGTAGGTCTGTCGACCAAACCACCTTAAAAATCTATTGTGTACTGTGGTTTGATTATCTTATCTGATTCGCTAGATGCTTGCATAGGCTCGATCTGTTTCTTACACCTAGTGACTGTTAGGCTTGCTCACCGAAAGTTTGTTTCAAGTCTTGATAGAGTCTAGTCTGATCTTCCTTCCATCTTTCATTCCGCATCTCTGATTGTTACAGTTTCTAATCGGAAGAAGTTTCTAAAGGGGAAATTCATTCACCCCCCCTCTGAATCTATAGCACCTATCTCATCAATTGGTATCAGAGCAGGTTCTCTGTACTACCAGATCCAACGATCTGCAGAGGATCCTGCTATCTTCGGTGCTTTATTGCTTTTGGTGCATTACTTATCGATTGTCTTGTGCATTGAACCTATTCGCTATCTGGTTTAAATGGCCCTTCCGTTTGTGTTTGATGGTTCTAATTTCAGCAATTGGTTAGGCGGCCTATTTGTTCATATGAATTCCATTGACCCTAATCTATGGAGTTTGGTTTCAAAAGGCCCACACCAATTACCTCTTGATGAGACCAAGTGGTCTAGAGAGGACAGTGTAAAGAACCGTGATAATCTCACAGTTCTTAATATTATGAAAGCTGTAGTTAATACTGATAGATTTTCTTTTGTTCTCAGGTGCGCTTCGAGAAAGGAAATATTGGACAGAATAACTGCTACAAATGGGAAGCAAGAGGATTAATGCTTGATGGCCAACCGGGGTGATTACAATTCTGATCAACAAGAGGAAACTTCATCTCAGGTGAATTCTGACACTGGTAATTTCAGTATTGAAGAATTGATTATGGTGAATGAGCATTTGATTGAGAAATACAATAAAGTAAAATCTGAGAAGAAGAAATTAAGAAAAGAAATGTTGTATGAGGTCAGAAGTCTGAAAGTTGAAAATGAAAATCTAAAAGATCATAACAAGAAACTGATGAGAGATTTAGAGTGTGTCAGTTCTAAATTGGAAGAATTGAAATCTGAAAACGAAAAACTCAAAAATCAGTCCAAAGAATTTGAACACAAATCAATGAATCTTGAAAAAGAAAATAGACTGATTTCTGAGAAATTGGAGGCTAAAAAAGCAACGAATCTAGAGCTTCAGAAAAATCTCAACAAACCTCAATCTGAGAAACAACAGGAAATGTTTTATGAATGTCAGTTTTCCTTAGATGATTGGGTGCTTGATGATGAACTCATAGAGCAAAATAATAAATTAAAAGAGGAAATCAACAAGTTGAAACATCTAAACACCCAACTGTCAGATAGGTTATTGACAATTGAAAAAGGCAAGTGTGTGAGCATGGATAATTCTGATAGGTTGGTGGATGCTGAACAAGAAATTGAGAGTCTAAAAACCATCAACCAAATGTTGAGTGGAAATGTCACTTGCTGTGAACAAAAGATAGCTAAATATGAGCTTACAATCACACACCTTCAACAAGAAATTGATGATCTTAACAAGTCCATATCTGAAGCTGACAAGGAAATAAAGTTAAAACAGGAAGTAGAAAGACTCAAAAGTCTGAATGATGCCTTGCATCAACAAGTACTTTCCTGTGAAACAGATCTGTCCAAATATGAAGCTAATATTGTTATCTTAAATTCTGAGATTCAAGATTTGAAAAATTCTCTATCAAAATTTGTCAAAGGAAAGGACAATTTGAATAAGCTTCTTGGAAAGAGTGATAATTTTCAGAGAGAGGGACTGGGTTACAGTCTGACAAATAAAAGGATCAATGGGAATAAAACTTCTACTGTGTTTGTAAAAGCTTCTGATCAAAATAAAACCTCTGGTTCTTCTATTTTTCAATTTACTGTACAAAAATCCACTATCAGTCCCAAAACTGAAGAACAAACTCAAAAACTGAAAAAGAATGAAAATTCACAGAAAAAGGACAAAGATGCTCCTGTTGATATAAAGATTGTTGCACGCAAGTCACATGATCTCTCACACACTCATACTAAAAAGGGGTCATGTTATTATTGTGAAAGATTTGGTCATATGATGCATAACTGCTATATCCTGAAATCTGATGAATTGAATGCTCATAATAGAATGAAGAAAATTAAAAATTCAGGAAATACACATATGCATTTTATTAAAAGCTCATCCAAGAATCAGTTTGCTCAGAAGAGGCAACTCAAATGTTCCCATTGTGGACGATCTGGTCATGCAAGCCATGATTGCTGGTTCTTTAAGAAGAATGAGTTCAAGGCTCCTAGAAGAACCCATGTTCCAAGGGGACCTCATGGTCATCTATTTGACAAGTCTGGTAATATGACTACTAAATGCTGGTCAGGAAATTACTGGAATAATTCTGAATCAAGCAGCAAGCACCTCAGGTGCTTTGAATATGGTAAGTATGGGCATATAGTCAGGGACTGCTGGTATGTTCAGGGAAATCACATAAATTCCAAATCTGCTAAACTCCCTAGAGCAGGACCTGTAAATATTTCATGCTTCAATTGTGGTAAGTCAGGTCACAAGTCTGCTAACTGTTGATTAATTGAAAATAAGAGACAAAATGTTCATGTAAACAACAGACAATCTCATGTTCATGCACTTAGGCCTCATGCTTCTGTTAATGTGCATCATAATAAAGTCAAAAATTCTGTTGGTACATGTAGATATTGTGAAAAATTTGGACATTCTATGGACAATTATTATTTGATGGAATCTGATGACAAGGTTGCTAAAAGACTGTTTAGAACACCTGTCAGGGTTAATGCAGGACCCAAGACTGTTTGGGTACCTGCCCATGTCAAATAGTGTGCTAACTTGCAGGTGTGCCTTGGTGGGAGAAATAAAAGGGGTTGAGTTAGCCAAGGCACTCAAAAAGGAAAACCTCAGGATTCTACTCTTCAGGTCAGTTCTGAACACTATTCAATTTCTATCATCTGAATATTGCTTGTTTGAGATGGCTGAGCATCTTGTTAATCTGATTTGTGTTTAATTGAAATCTTCTGAAAATTTGAAATGAACATTGATACATTTGGTAGTTTCTCTCTCTAATTGAACAAGCATGAATTCTCTTTGAGCATAAATTTTAAAATCATGTGCAGTGCCTTAATTGCATATCATGCACTTTGTCAGGGGAAGTTTGTCTGATGTTGCATTTGAAGAGTAGTGCATGTCATAAAATTTGAAAAACCTAAAAGGATATTCCATTGCATCTAGTTAGGGGGAGTTTGGTTATCCCTGCATAATGTTTATGACATTCATGTTTAGGAAATATCTCCAGGAGAGTCATTACATATGCAAGCATGTAGAAGCAGTCTATTGCATATCATCAAATTTGAAAAATCTAAAAAGAAATGACTCATTGCATCTAGACAGGGGGAGCATTTTTTTTAATTCTTTAGTCTGTCACACTGAACACTTTTTGTCTAGTTATCTGAATAACTCTCATGTGTTCTCACACTCTCTCCTGATGATGAATTTTGCCTTCTATTCATGAAGTTTTTCGAAGAAGAGCTTCTCTCAACTTTCTTCATGGCACTCCTGTCAGCTGATCTGTCTATATTCCAGACTCAGCTATTGATTCTGTCTGCTATGAGTTCAATTGCTAGCTTGTTCCTATCATTCACATTTCTTCATATCTTGTCAAGACCGGTCCAAGCTAATCTGACTGGATTTTAGTCTTTAATGCTGGCTTCTGAATTGCACTGTTCTCTCAATAAAAATGTTTTGTTGATTCATC
The DNA here is from genome assembly GCA_022559845.1 of Amorphophallus konjac. Classification (NCBI taxonomy): domain Eukaryota; kingdom Viridiplantae; phylum Streptophyta; class Magnoliopsida; order Alismatales; family Araceae; genus Amorphophallus; species Amorphophallus konjac. The sequence goes on from CM040120.1 coordinate 127,901,028, forward strand.
TAAATGAGGGAAGGTTTTTGCTTGTGTACCCTAGTCATAAATCAGACATATTCTGAAAAGAAGAATCTTCTATTATACTGTCTTAAGAATGTCTGATGAATCAAATTGATTTAAGACTAATGTATTGATTAGGTTTTGATGTAAAAGACTTGAAAATATCTGAATCATTATTTTAATAAATCTTAACCAATTGTCTCATGCAACTTCATGCAAAATCTTTTGAAATCTGAAATGTTAAAAGACATGGCTACCTCTGGTTAAGATACATGTAGAAAATATTGTTCTTAAACAATTAAGTGTACTGAGCTTTGCCTGGAAAACTTGAAAATATGAGAAAGAAAAGAATGCAAGAGCAATGACTTTGGTCACAGAGAAACTGGGTTCTCTATCAAAGAAATAGAGCAAGCCCATGTCATGAAGTGCCATAGTTACCTCTCTTATAAAAATGATTGAAAATCTGGCAGAGCAATGGCATGGTTGTGTTGAGTAATTGGGGATTCTGGCCTCTGATCAAGGTGTCTCCTCATGTAAAAAGACACTCCACATTGCTAACTCTGTTCTCCTTGAGAGGCAATATGGTTGTCACACTGAGTAACTGGGTCACTTCACCTAAGACGTGTTGTGCCTCACGTAAAAATGTGTTGACTGAACCAAACTTGCTCAGGAAAAATACGTGCTGATCAATAGAAAATTTTGAAAAACTAAAGTCAAGTTCAGACACATTTATCTCTGTTTAATCTCAATATTATCTTGTGTACCTTCCATAGGAGTCATTGAATTTAAATGAGTAAGATGGAATGAGGTTAAACATGAATATCAGATGAGTTTTTGGTTCATTTCTATTAAAAGGTGTTTCAGATATGAGTATTGAATTTACTTGATAAACTTTGAATACATCACTCTTAAATCATGAAAGTAAGTTTCAACTCATTCATAATCTATTATAATTGAAGAGTCTGAAATTCGGTTATCAAGATTTATGAATTTGGTGTGCTAACGAAAATCTTGCTTCCTCATTTATTCATTGTGCTTACAGATTGTGGTAATCCTTGAGTGCCCATGTGTTTTTGCTAATAGATGCTTATCACCTCTTCCACTCCAACTCCTCTGCTTTGTCAGACAGGGAAATTGTCACATCAGCATGTTTCTGGCTTTAAGGGGGAGATTAACCTGCTTGTCACTTCTTGGCTATCCTTCAGCATACCCTATTCTTATTTCTTCTCACCTCAATTTCTCAAGGGGAGTAGGGTCACATGTTGTGCATGATCTTATCTGGCTGGTATAGGAGAGCATACAGCTGCAACATAGACTTGATTTGTGCTTCATTGTTTAACTGCCTCTGTGTCTTTCATGTCTAAATGACTGAGTCAAAGGGGGAGTATTTGATTTATTCATGTCATGTATGTTTATATTTCTCATCTCAAACTATTTTCTTTTTGATGAAGTCAAAGGGGGAGAATAGTTTGACATGAGTAAGTGTGATGCATAGTGTTGCCATCATCAAAAAGGGGGAGATTGTTGTGCCCCTGTGATTTTGATGATAGCAAACACTATGAGTCAGCATTGCATATCATGAACATTTGTGTCTGAATGATAGTTCTGCTTTGGGCTTATGAATGTGTTATCTTGCATTAGTGCAGACATACAGTTCATATAGCATTGCATATAGTTGGTGCACGATTGTCTGGTTCATCTTTGTTCTAAGTCCATGTAGTGCACTCGGTTGCTTTATGCTGTGCTTCACTGATTCATCTTTGTTCTAAGTCCATGCTTCACTCAAGTTTGTACATCGCTGCATGCATTTCTTCAAGTCTGTACATCGTCTTGGCATATGCACACACAAAGACTATGCATCGGTCAAGTCTATACATTGCTTCATTCAAAGTCTGTACAGCCTGTGTTCGCAAGAGCAAGTCTGTACATCGTTCTCTCAGGCAAGTCTATACATTGCATGCACGCACACATAAGTCTATACATTCCACTGTAGGTACGAGTGGTTAAGTCTGTGCAGGCATATCTAGCAAGTCTATACAGACTTGGTCCATGCGTCAGTTAAACAAGTCTATACAGACTTAGTCCATGCTTAAGTCTAGCAAGTCTGTACATTGGTGTCGTCTGCACACATGTCAGACAAGTCTGTACATTCTTCAGCAGCAAGTCTGTACATCGTCTCCACTCGTAAGTCTATACATTGGCTAGCTGCACAAACACTAAGTCTACACATTGTTGCATGCAAAGTCTGTACATTGGCAAAGTCTGTACATCGTTGGCTTTTGCATGCATCGTCTTTCAAAGTCTGTACATCGGTCAGTCTCACTCAGCGTCTCATGCTATCAAGTCTATACATCGCATGCATTACACACAGCAAGTCTGTACATCCATCGTCTCACTCAGCGTCTCACTCAAAGTCTATACATTGCAGCCTGTTCGTGTTCAAGCTTTCAAAGCCTATACATTGTCTGCCCTGCACACGCAAGTCTATACATGCTGTAGTTCAGCATCTTTACATACACAGCATGCACGCAGACAAAGTCTGTACAATCCCTTTCATGCATATGCACAAGTCTATACATTCATAAGCATAGTCTTGCACTCATTTTCAATGTGCATACTTCACCTTGTGCACACTGCGATACACACCTGCAAGTATGTACATTCGATTGGCGGCATGTCAGTGCATCCATGTTCAATGTACATACTTTCTTGTTGCAAACTGCATGTCACTCATTCAACGTTTGCACATCCCTCAGTGGCATATCTGTGCATCGTTTGCACAATACACACAGAGTCTGCACACTCGTTGAAGGCATGTCCAAGGATTCATATTCAAAGTCTATACATTCTGTTGCATATGCATCTTTCATACTAAGCCTGCACACGGCGGTCTTGAGACACAGCAAGTCTATACATTGCTTTCTCATATAGGCACACTGCAATTGATGCATCAAGTCTGTACAAGCTCAGTTCATTTATCAAAATGACTCGATGCATTCAGTTCTTTCCTGTCAGATAAATTAACTCACACTGATAACAAATCTGTTCTAACATGACTGCTGATTCGAGGAGATTGATGAAGACACGTGATCCAAGAATGGAGATGGCTCATGATCGTGACAAGTGTCATCCTGCAGGCTGAAATGCTGACACGTAGCCAAGGTGTTAGGGCAGGAATTCGTGGAAGTCACACGCCAACCTTCCTGCTATAAAGAGGAAGCTTCTCCTTCAAGTGAAATAACAAGAAAGCAAGAAAGTGAGTGTAGCAGAAGTAAGCGTGAAGCAGAAAGAAGTGCAGCAGAGAAGAAAAGATCAAGTGAGCCAGTAGAAGAAGAAAAAGAGAGAACAGTAGAGAAAGAAGAGAGCTCGAGAAGGAAAGAGGAAGAGAGATTCAGAGATTGAGAAGATAAGAGGAGAGGAGAGAGCTTTTCTTGAAGAATTGTTTAGTCTGTTCGTGGATCAAATCCAGAACGACTATGCTCATTGGAGCTAACTGGTTTTTGTTTTTCCCTTTGTTTTTTTGGTTTTCCCTTTTCTGCCTTTACCATCCTTGTTCTTCCGATCCTCTGGTTTGAGGTCGGGTTCCTCCTGTGGTCTAAGGAGAAGAGAGACTTGTGTCTCTGGTTGCCAGTGACTGGGTGTCACTGGTGGTTTCCCTCCGGTTTGGAGGAAGAGAGACTTGTGTCTCTGGTTGCCAATGACTGGGTGTCACTGGTGGTTTCCCTCCGATTTGGAGGAAGAGAGACTTGTGTCTCTAGTTGCCAGTGACTGGGTGTCACTGGTGGTTTCCCTCCGGTTTGGTTGCCAGTGACTGGGTGTCACTGGTGGTTCCCCTCCGGGTTAGAGGAAGAGGGGAGGTTGTTCCCCTGGTCAAGCTGTTAGGCAGCACATGTTTGTAGACTGAGTCTGCGGTTCTAGCTCTTGCTAGTGGAAGCCTCACTCCAGTTTGGAGTGAGGGGTGGACGTAGGTCTGTGGACCGAACCACCTTAAAAATCTATTGTGTACTGTGGTTTGATTGTCATATCTGATTCGCTAGATGCTTGCATAGGCTCGATCTGTTTCTTACACCTAGTGACTGTTAGGCTTGCTCACCGAAAGTTTGTTTCAAGTCTTGATAGAGTCTAGTCTGATCTTCCTTCCATCTTTCATTCCGCATCTCTGATTGTTACAGTTTCTAATCGGAAGAAGTTTTTAAAGGGGAAATTCATTCACCCCCCCTCTGAATCCATAGCACATATCTCATCAGAGGACTCTCTCTCTCTGATGCAAACCCTAGACTGGGGGGTGGTAACGGTACAACCTGCCCGGCGTCCGTGTGAGAATCCACGGCTCACGGGGGCTTACGGAGGTCCTCAGCAAGGTCCCCTAGTCGGCTCCAAGGAGTATGGAGACGATAGGAAACCCTACCTCGGTAGGAATGCAACTTCTAATGAGAGTGTATGATCCTATGTGCACCGGAGTGCATGCAAGATCTAGCCTAGAAACTAGCAAGCAATGATCCAGCAAATGTAAGAAAATGAGATGAACGTAACCATGGAATGATATAACAACAGCAGGGGGAGATCAAACAGCACCAACATATATGTATATAATGATATAACTCAATGATCAAAATGTAGCATGGGGTGCACTGTAACAGCAAAAGGACGGTCTGATAGAGATCGCTCAGGGAGCAAATACGGTCTGTGAACGACCGTGCATACCAGGGAGTAACGACAGAGTAACAGGAAAATCAGAAAATACTAGAATGAAAGAAGACAGAAATCAGAAGCGTACCAGGATAAGCGGTCTATTGACAGACTGCGTAAGTACTAGAACGGACCTGCAGAAACCGCATGACAGTAATCCAGGCAACAGTATGAAGGCAGAGGCGTACCTGAACCAGCAAGATGGACGGCCAAACACAGGTCGTATGGACGATGAATGGGTGGTGAGAGACCGCTCACGACGGTAGGCTTGGAGGAGAAGTGGCACTGTTCGCAGAGAAGAACGGTGGCTTTACGGCCGCACAAGATTTGGACGGCTCCTGGAGAGCCACGCAAGTTCCAGAGGACAGAGGGTGCTGCCAGCCAAGATCAACCTGAAACCACTTTGAAAAAAGGACTAACAAAGCAAGAGAGAAGGTCAGCAAGTCACTAACATGATGGGCACTAGGGGTCCCACCGTGATCGCCAAAAAAGGGAAGTGTTGACAAGTTTTTCCCTCTTTTACCGCCTTAGGGGTCTCTCCCGTTCCTTCCACTAAAGCGATGTGAGAAACATATATATGAATGGTAGGAAGGAACGAAGATACACAAACCTGAGATCGCCACCAAGGTGCCGAACGTGATGGACATGTCGTACCTTGGAAAAAGAGAAAGGAACTCGCCTTGTGAGCAGCGCTAAAAGGATGTACGGTCGATGAAGAACCGCCGGTTATAATGAGCGGCTACACGACAGATCGTCTAAAGGCGCTGCAGAGGACGCGGTATGAATAACTACTGGCAGATGAACGGCTCCAATCCAACCGCAGTATCAAGAAGAACGGTCCACATTCCACCGCACGTATCCTTGGACGGACCGATTGGAACCGTGCGAGACCACCACGCCAGAAGTTATAAGAGTCCAACCTCTACCCTTTCCGGCCGGCCAGAAAGGATGGGCCTCGCGTTAGTGTGTTGCTGACCTGCAAAATGACCTGTAGAACACAAAGAAAAACCTGAATTAAAACTAGAAAGTGTGGTAAACGCTCGGACAGAATAAAATTAACATAACTAAATGGAATGGGGAATACCTTGGATTTTTAAACCCCTGGGGGCGTCAGAAAACATGGGAGGGTGTGTGCATGGTGCAAGAGAATAATGAAAACATGGAAGCAACGTGGAGGACGTGATGCATGCAAACAAGAAAGAACAACGAGACTAAATGTACTAATGACTCGAAATAAGACTACTCCCTAAATCGGAGGCCTGTGTGGATGTAGAAGGCCTCCCTCCCTGGTGCTAGGTCGCTCAAAGATTCAGCAGGGCTTCGCCGTCGACCAAAAATCTCCCCCCCCTTCAAAGCTGGACCTCAGGGTCCATTTATAGAGCACCTAAAGTCCTAGCTTGAAATTAGGGTTTCTAGCCATTTTTAGGTCGAAATAATAAAAGAAAAGTTGAAGATAATTGAATTATCTTTCAACCATAAGAAATGGCACCAAAATCGACTCCATATTCGCGGAGAAATGGTTGGAGGAAGTTGGGGATAAATCCACGCATGGAGAGAGAAAATACCCTTAAATCTTCATGATGCGAGCAGTTAAACGGTCATACGATAGACCACTCATCAGGTTGAGCGGCTATATACAAACTGTTTATCATTGTTGATGGAAATTCAAATATAAACGAAATATCAATCAATTTATCTATTAAACCAACCGAGGATCTCGCCGTTGGACTCTAACAGATGAACGGCCAATTTAAGACCGCCCATGAATAAGAGCGGCTGAGGACCAACCGTTTGTGCTTTGTCGGTGATAAATAGATAATTGGATAATTATCTGAGAACCAACCGAGCTTAGGACTCTGTGAGGTAGGACGGCTACTATTAGCCAGCCCATCAGGTTGAACGGCTAACATGGGACCGTATGAAACCGTGTCGGTGAAAATTCAGAAAATCAACCAAAATATCCCATAAATATACGGACGGCCCATAAGCGACCGCTCAAATCGTTGGGCAGTCAGTAGTGAACCGTACATATGCCTAGATATTTGATTTTCATAAAATCGAGGCCCATTAAGCCCTGAATTGAAGCAGACCTAACCAGGGAGGGAGGCTACCCATAAAATTGGCCCAGAAAGTGCCAGAAAATAGCCCAGCGAGTGATGGACAACTTGAGGCATCAATAAATGAGAGTAAGAGAAATGACTCAACTTATCGGTAAAAAACGGGTGTCAACACCACTGCCGCGTATTGATGAACTGTTTGACCAACTTTCGGGAGCAGAATATTTCTCCAAGATTGACCTCAGGTCAGGTTATCATTAACTGAGGATTAAGGAAGAAGAAATACACAGGACTACTTTCCGAAGCAGATATGGACACTATGAATTTGTGGTTTTGCCATTCGATTTAATTAATGCACTTGTTGCATTCATGCAACTGATGAATAATGTGTTCCGACCTTATCTTGACCAATTCATAGTCGTATTTATTGATGATATCCTCATCTATTCAAAGACATAGGAGGAACACGAGGAACATCTAAAAGTTACTTTGCAAACTCTACGAGAACATCAACTCTATGCTAAATTGAACACATGTGAATTTTGGCTCAAGGAGGTCTCTTTCCTTGGCCATGTAATTTCTAAAGAAGGCATTGCAGTAGACCCTTCTAAGGTTGAAGCTGTGAAAAGCTGGAGCCGACCGAATATCGTATAGAAAGTTCAAAGTTTTATTGGTCTGGCTGATTATTATAGGCGATTCATCAAAGATTTCTCCAAAATCGCCGCACCTTTAACAAGACTTACTAGGAAGGAAAATCCTTTCGAGTGGACAAAGGAATGTGAAGAAAACTTCTTAGCTCTTAAAGAACATCTCACCACAGCACTCGTACTAGCATTGCCCATAGAAGGTGGTGGATTTGAAGTTTATACCGATACATCTGGCATTGGCTTAGGCTGTGTACTTATGCAGAATGGCAAGGTGATCTATTATGCTTCTAGATAATTGAAGCGACATGAAGAAAATTATCCTGTTCACGATCTAGAATTGGCAGCTATCATATTTGCCTTGAAGATTTGGTGTCACTACCTTTATGGAGAGAAATTCATGGTCTATTCGGACCACAAAAGCTTGAAATATCTATTCTCTCAGAAGGAGTTGAATATGAGGCAAAGGAGATGGTTGGAGTACCTTAAAGACTTTGATTTTGCTCTCCAATATCATCCTGGCAAGGCAAATGCTGTAGCCGATGCACTCAGCAGGAAACTAATGGGAAAGCTATCAAGTCTCATGAAAGGTATGACCAATCTCATTTCTAAATTTGCTCAATTGAATTTAGATATTGATATAAAGAAGAAAGAGGATTGCTTTATAGCCAATATCCGGACTCAACCCACCTTAATAGAAGAACTAGTCAAGCTGCAAGATAATGACCCTATGCTATTGGAGATTAAGGCCAATATAGAGCAATGGCCGGATTTCTCTATTATAAATGATGGAAGATTGCTATTTCAAGACCGAGTTTGTGTACCAGATCATGCTGATACTAAGAAATTGATCTTAGAAGAAGCTCATAAATCTAAATACACCATTCATCCTGGTGCTACCAAGATGTATCAAGATCTTAATAGAAGTTATTGGTGGCCCAATATGAAAAGAGAGAGAGCAGATTATGTGTCACGTTGCCTTACTTGTCAACAGATTAAGGCAGAACATCGAAGGCCCGCTGGAAAATTGCATCCCTTGAAAATTTCGGAATGGAAATGGGATAGTATAGGGATGGATTTTATCATGGGACTGCCTAAGTCAAGAGGTGGACATGATGGAATATGGGTAATCATAGACCGTTTAACCAAATAAGCTCATTTCCTGCCTATTAAAAGCTGATGGTCTGTGGATATCCTAGCAGCATTATACATGAAGGAGATCGTTAGATTACATGGTGTCCCTGTCATAATTATTCCTGATCGAGACCCTCGATTCACTTCACAATTCTAGAAAGGTCTGCAAAATTCGTTGGGGACCCGATTAAGTTTCAACACAACATTTCATCCACAAACCGATGGACAAACTGAAAGAACCAATCAAGTGGTGGAGGATATGCTAAGAGTGTGTGTTTTGGACTTTGGTGGAAGATGGCACGACCATTTACCTCTAGTGGAATTTGTGTATCACAATAGCTATCATGCTAGCATTTAGATGGTACCATTTGAGGCACTTTATGGGAGAAGTTGTCGCTCACTGATCTGCTGGAACGAAGTAGGAGAAAAACAACTTCCAGGTCCCGAATTGATAAGGGATACTACTTAGAGAGTAAAGCTAATTCGAGAAAGACTCAAGATAGCTCAAGATAGACAGAAATCCTATGCTGATAATTGAAGGCGTGACCTGAAATTTCAAATAGGCGACCATGTATTCCTCAAGGTCTCTCCAGGTCGAGGTATTCAAAGGTTCGGCATCAAAGGTAAGCTTACTCCAAGATTTATCGATCCTTTTGAAATCCTTGAAAGAGTTGGCGAAGTAGCTTATCGATTGGCTTTACCTCCCCAGTTGGCTGGAGTTCATGACGTGTTTCATGTCTCAATGCTCAAAAGGTACGTTCCAGATCCGTTTCATGTTATAAGCTATGATAACTTGGAAATTCAAAAGGATTTGACGTACGAGCAAAAACCAATCAAAATACTTGAGCAAGAAGTGCGTCAACTTCGGAACAAAACTATCCCTATGGTCAAAGTTCAATGGAGCAAATCTTGATCACATGAAGCAACATGGGAAACCGAAGAGGCCATGTGCAAAAGATTTTCAGAGATATTTGAATGTAAGTACATTCTCCATAAATCCATGTATTAAATTTGGGGACAAATTCTTTTTAAGTGGGGGAGGGTGTAACACCCGAGAAATTTTTAAGAATTTATTAAATATTTAAATGGACTAAATGGGTTATTAAATGAATTTATTTTAATTAGTATAGCCTTACTCTAATCCAAGGGGATTAGGCCCATTTAAAGGAACCCTTTTGGCCCAAATTATGATTTTGGACCTTGGCCCATATTCTAGAAGCTATAAATTGGTGTAATAATGGAATTTAGAGATAAAATAAGATAAATAGACGGATAATGGAGGGAAGAGTTTGAATTAATTTTAAATTTGGCACCTAGGAAAGAAAATGGTCTATCGCGAGACTGCATGGGCATAAAATGGTCTAATACTAGACCGCTAGGCAATTGTAGATTCCGTAAATAGAAGAAAACGTGAAAAGATGGGAACTTTGGCATCCTAATTACCTAGGATCGAGGTTATCCCTTAGTTAGAAGGGTCTAGTGTACTGGAAGATCGAACTGAAACCTAATTGGGACTTTAAGTTCGTTCTAATCCATGAAACCCTATAAATAGATCTCAAGTTTGACCTACACGACCCTTACTTCTGGCTCACGTGGAACTAAGGCAAGGAGATAGAATTAGAGGTAGGTTCTTTAGAGATTTTTGTTGTCAATACTAAGGTCTAACCACCCTTCAAATTTCGTTCTAGGAGATCAAGTCTACAAGGAGTTAGAAGCTTTCAAAGTTGATGATCCTGCACCAATAACCCAGAAATCTGTGCAACGGCCCATTGAGAACAGGAAATTAGAAGCCCTAAACGAGGTAGTTAGCAAGTGTGTATTTAGAACTTTATGTTACCCTTTATATCTTCTATCTACCCTCTAATTTTCACGTCCATAGGTCAATGGAATCAGGAGATACAAGGGTGTGAATTTGCTAGTTTAGCACAGAACGTGCATAACTAGGGCTTACTTCCAGTCAGAAATTGACAGTCTAGGAGCGCTATTTGAGGTAGGTTATCTCATGAACGGCTTAAACATGACATTAGGGATAAAAGCCCTCTGTTTCCAGTCGATTTCATGCATTGTATACTGAGAATTTTATGTTTTCATTAGGACTATGCATCTAGTATAATATCTATGCATGAAATAGCCTTAATTGAGTTTAAAAAAAAGGAAATTCTCTTGTTATTACATAAACTCACGCATGTTGGCTGACCTATTCTTGTTCTATCATGTTATAGAGTTTATATATATTGATTTCTAGGCATGATATGTCTTAGATTAGAATTTTATTTTACTATTATTGAGTTTTCTGTTAACACAGGAAGCAACGGTCATCCTGTAGACCGCCAGAAATGCTAGCGATCGTATCATAAACCGCTATCTACAATAGACAGTCATCCACTAGACCGTTTACAATTTTGAATTCTGTATTTAAGTTAACTCAAGGATTAATGCAGAATGGTCCAATTATTATATGTGAAGCCTAGTTAAGTAGGTTTTATACCTGTTTTAAACATTATTTTCATATACCCAATTATGTTAACAACTCATTCTAGTAGATTTCATGTTCTTATGCACTTAAAATTTTTTTAACTTATGATATTTTCGTGACCAAATCATATACTTTTGTAGTTAACTTGAATTTATGAGATTCATGGACTAGTTATGATTTGATCGCTGGTTATCACTAACTTTCTCATCTAAGAGTCATTTTCACAAGTACATGGCATATACTCCGGTATGTGACCATTAGATACACTTTTGCACTTATAGGCACACAATCTTAGACTTGATAGCCTCTCCATTAGATATTCCTTCTATCAGACTAGGTTATCTTATTTCAAGGCCTCCGTAAGTCTTTGCGAGCCTGGGATTCCCACTAGGACGCCGACTTGGTTGTACCATTAAAGCCCAATTTGTATAGAAAGCGCTACTATTGATTTCGGAGTCTTGATTCCTAAACGGTCTTACATTCGACCGCTATTGCCCAGTTAACGGTCTGCCATATGACCGCATGTTATCTGAGTTAAGTACTTGTTTTTTGGCTTGACTCGTCATAAACGGTCTTGACTCGACCACATAGCGCTGACTAATGGTCCATGACTAGACCACCTGGCTTGCTAAACGGTCCAGTAAATGACCGCTTGGTTCTTGATTGTGTCTAACCCGAGATTTGACCTTTGGGGTTGGTTTTCTTGAGTTCCTAGATGATCTTAAGATTATCTAGAGCCTAAATTATGTTTAACAAAGTTAAAGTTGAATTATGGAACTTAATGAATATACCGTTATGTTGCCGGATCACCGCCGTAGCGTAATATACCTTAAATCTTTCTTTGATATCTCATGTCAACTTTGGTACATTCTATGCCTTGGTTACTTGATCATTAAACTTATTATTTAGAATTTGTTTATTGGCCAAAATTATTATCTCGTGGAAGTAGCTGGATTTATAACTTGAAGATGCAAGATCGGGCACGGATTGTGTCCAAGGGCTCCATGCTAGTCCCCTCGATGGATTGTCAGAAACGTACTATAAACTATGGGGTACAATGATACTGGCATCACATTACGCTGGGAGTGCTTTCTCTTATAAATGAGTGAAACACCACGAGGCTCATTATGAAATTTACATGCTTGTTATTGCATAGCCTTTACAAGATTGTGTAAAGTACTTTCTAGATACTTGCTCGTACATTCTTGTTCATGAAAGGCCAAATTTACGTCTACATGCTTAATCTTACTTGTTCATGTTATCTTATCTACTTGCTCAATTTCATGTCCTTGGTTATTGTTGCGCGGGTTTTTATGCCGATTAACCGGGGTGAAGGAAGGAATACAGCGGGGAAGAAAAATACGGGAGTTTGATGTATCTCGGGTATCCTCCTTACGGGTGCATGCCTCTTACGGCGGTATCGGGCACTCTCCAGTCATGGATAGTCGGAAAGGGTCGAATGGCACAGAAGTGTCGGGATAAATGTTAACCGGACAAGATGCGGGCGTGCCAGTCGATCTCTCGACAATCACTCATGGAACCAAGGTTTGACTGGGGAAGCGCCACCAGGGCGCGGCACGTGGGCTCGGGTGATCGAGCGACACGTGGAGAGAAGGGGTTCCATGGGTGCGAGTGCGTTGGTGATTGCGGGAATCATGTGCTGGACATCTTTCCCCACCTGCCGCAAGCAACCGGTGTTTATTTACATCAGATTGAATCCGAATACCTTCGTTCCATGTTGAAGAAAAGTATGTAGATGTGTCTGAAGCCGTGAGTAGAGGGATGGGGGCATTTAGCAGCTAGGGATACGCGTTAGACCGAGGGGTGTTTGCTGGGGTTAGGGTGTCAGGCACGAATGCCGAGTGGCGTAGATAAAAGACTGAAGGCAGGGATGTGGGTGCGAGAGCACTCGTCTAATCGGCGGTGTTGTGCTGAGACGTATATTTCTTTATAGGGAAGCCGTAATGGCCAAAGTACAACTGGCGCATGCCACGGGACAACTCCGACGTGTTAGTCGGTCCCCGGGTCGATGCGTGATGAATGAACACTTATGCATTTTACAGAGGGCTCCTCCTATGACGTGGGCCATGGCCGCGTTGCCGAACGGGGGCTATGACTGGATAACTGAGGGGATACATCGATCCGGTATCTGGGCGAGGGTCGGTCGTGACTCGAGTTGAGCGATCGGACATGGCCTCATAACTGCGGGTAAGCATGACGTCATGGCACGCGTGTGGTTGCGACCGACGGGCGTGCGAAGGGAAATCCCGACATGAGGGGACGTCCGCTCGTATCACGACGTCTCACATACGGTGGGTGTTGACTCGTGTGTGACGGCTACATACAACGTGAGGGGAGTGCGAACGACATACCCCCGGCGTAGTAGACCGCCGAACAAGTCACCCACACACAATTCTCCTTAGCTCGCTGCTCGGAGCCGCACTTGAAGTCTTATGCTTGCCGGGTGCCGGACGATCTTGCGTATCTCTCTGGATGCCTTGTATTAGATGCCCCACCCCTTGAGCTCCTAAGGGGTTTTTATAGGGGAAGTTGAAGGGTCACAAGGGGTTTACGCGGACCAACTAATGGGGGTGAGCTGGTACGCGTAAACCCAAGTGAATAGTGTCACTGTGTTACGGGGTTATGGATTGAGAGAGAGGGGGGCCTGGCTAGTCCGCCTAAACCCCCCATGGGGGGGGTTTAGGTGGTCTGGTCTTTTTCTTTTTTGAAAAATTAATTTTTTTTTGGTTGAATGGCGGTTTACGTGGACCAGCCAGGGGGTCCTGGCTGGTCTGCCTAAACCCCCCCAAGGGGGGTTTAGGCGGGTTCGCAAGGAGAGAGAGAGGGGGGGCTGGTCCCCACCCTATAAAATCCCATTTTTGGCCTTTTTCTTCTTTAATTTGGCTAAGGAATAAAAGGACAAGTGGGTAAAGGATACGTGGCGGCTTGTGGAGACTTGTGCGCGTTGACTTGAGGATGAGCCCGTCGTGCTATCGCTTTGCGCTTCCACATCCACGTGTTGACCCCTCGAACTGGTACAGCACACGAACCACATCGTAGGACCATAATTAGATGAACTGGGGCTGAGTGGGGTTGTGGGACCACCGGGCTGGAGGGAGGGGCGCGGCCCCCCCTCAGGGAGTTCGCCCTCCCTGGGGCGCGCTGCCATGCCCCGGCGCGAACTGGCCCCGAGCTGGCCGTAACCCCGAGGGATGGCCCCCGGGGGGTCTTCTTGGGTTGCCTGGGGACGTCCTTTGACAGACTTTGACCTTCGGGAGGCTGGCATGGGCCCGTGGGGCCGTTGTTCTTTGAGTTGTAGTGGCCGCTCGCAAAGTGTTCAGGCAAATGCCTGACACACCCCGGGTTGCCGAACGAGCCGCGTAAATGGCCGACGGGCCTTGGATTTGGCCTAGGGCCAATGGTAGAAGTCCCTAGGGGCTGGGAGGAGGCGTCTTAGGCCCATGGGCCTTACCTCGCATTGCATGCCGTGTTGTACGGCGGGTTGGCAGGGTAGCCTCGGGTTGGCCAGAGAGCTAAAGTTGAGTGGCATGTTGCCACGTGTCTGAGGGTCGGGGGTGGTCCCGACTTGTTGGGGGGCGTTGTACAGCCCAATTAGTGTATTGGAATCACGGGGTGGCCCGTGGGTTGGTGTAGAAGGGTTGAAATATATGCGCCCACAAGGTGTTCGAAAAAATGCTGAACACACGTGTGTGAGCCGTATGCACTTGCAACGGGCCTCCAAAGCCTGTGGCTGACTTGCTTGGGTCCCCCTTTGACCTTGGAGGGTTGAATGAAGAGTCTCGGAGTAGGCCCGTGACTCTTTTACCGGATGCCACGTGGCGTGGCTTGGCGTCGGGGCGCCCCCGGGTGGTCCTGGGCGGCCATGTAGGGTACGGGCAAGGCCCGTATGAGAGTGGCTGGGGTTGACCCCGGAGAATTGCTTGTGTCACCGCGTGTCACGGCAAGTTGGTTGGGACCCCTGTGGGGACCTGCAGGGTTGTAGAAAGGGCTAGCTAGCCCGTGTCTTGAAGGTGTTCGGGGAAATGCCCGAGCGTTTATTTCTGGGTATTTTGGCTGGGAAATAGTCTGGGTACAACAAATGCCCCCTCGGTGCGTGCGTCGGAGGCAGGGACGAGGGCGTACGGCCCGTAAGATCCCCTTTCTGAGTTGTTGTAGTTGTATTTTGACGCGTCATATGTCTTTATTTTGCTGTGTTGTACATATGGATTTTCTGGTATGCTGACTATTTTTCTGGGTGCCTTGCCTTGCAGCTATGGCATGCTTCGGCAGAGACGGCCGGGTCCCGAGGCGGATGACTCGGGGGGAGGATCACTGGGTGCAGCGGACTGATCGACCGATGCGCCCTCTAGATGCACCAGTGATCACTGTGGCTGGTATAGAGCAATTGGACCGGGGCCATATGGCCGTGGCTGAGGGTCCAATTGGTGAGAGGACAGCAGGAGCAGGGGCCGTGGAAGTAGCCAGGGTTCTAGAGGCCGGTGATCTATACAGTTACGACCGGAGCGGGGGCTATCCGTTGGAGTTCCCCCTGGATCGTCATCTACTTGAATTCATCCGCGGCTATGTCTGTAAGACCCCAAATTCTTTATAAATTTATTTAAAAAGTTATTTGTAATTATTTGGAATTTATTTGAAGTTATTCGAATTAATGAGAATTATCCAAATTAATTAGATTAATTAATTAATTAATAGAATAAGTCATTTTTCTACTATTTTCTAAAAATCCCCAAAAATCACATCTTGTAGAATTAATTTTTTTATCAACTTTGTCTTCTACAATTAAGCCTAATAAAATCGTTTATTAAGCCGAATTAGCAAACTAAGTCTTCCGAACTTAATATTTAATTAATTACGGAATAGTAGAAGTGGAATTTTATCTATCATAAAAAAATTCATAAAAATAGTAATTAAATAATAGATACTTCGACTAACACTTTTGTCTTCTTGGAGTAAGCCTAATTAAATCATTATCTAGGCCTAATCAGTGGATTAAGCCTGACTTACAACCCACCTAACCCAAATTCGTATTCACTATTCACCCAAACTTTGAACATCAAATTCGAGCTTGTTTCTCAACCAAATGGGGTGATTCCAGAGGCAAATGAAAGGTATTACATAAAGGAACATTTATCCTCAATCAATTTGAGGTAAACTTAGTCCTAAAACGTGCTGCCGACATAGTTTGGTCAAGTCAAGGATTTCGGTGCCGTTTCTAAACACGTAGCTTGCAGCAGCGAATACTCCCAATTCAGAAGGCTCCAGAAGCTCTATGAGCTATCAAAATGAAGCCCTACGAGTCTTCTTTCTTTTGGCTACTGTGGGGTTCGCTGAAATTTCGGATCTGGAGAGATCTAGTTCGATTTGTGGAGGTGGGTCAGCAGGCCGTTGGCTTCCCTTCATCCTTCTTTGATCCATCGATTGAGGTAGGAATTCTCAACCAAATCTTGATCATGAGTATAGAAAATTGTACCTCTCATCGAGCTCTTTCCATTGGTGACAAAATTCCCAATGTTCATTAGGTATCCGTGGAGATATCGAGGTTTTAGTGAGGTGCTGTCAAGTTATTCTTTATTCTAGGTTTCGAGTTCCCTCTTCAATTTGAGGTAGGTTATAATAGCCCAACTTCTAATTAACATACATGAATGTAATCAATAGCATGTTAGCTTTCTTTTGACATCAAAATCCCCAATTTTTATAGATCATGCCTAGAGTATTTCGTGTGTTATTAAAAGCATGCTAGCAAGCTAGACTTTTCTTGTGTTCTTCATAGAATAGGTTGTATTTCATTGGATTCCTATCAAAATTCGTGATTTAAAATTGTGTTTCATGACCCTAGGATGCATATTAATAACCCTAGAGTATGTGGTTAAGATCACAATACATTTAGACCCCAAATCATGGAGTTTTTCATGTTTTACGGAAGCCCATTCGGGTCTGGAAACCCAGGGGTCGACCCCATGGGTCGACCCATACCACCCAGCAAGCAGAAATTTTCTGCCTTGCATGGGTCGACCCATGGGGTCGACCCACAGCTTCAGGGGTCGACCCATGGGGTCGACCCATCACCAGACTGGCTCCTGGAAGTCCCAGGGGTCGACCCAATGGGTCGACCCATGCCTGGAATTTTTCCAGGGGTCGACCCAATGGGTCGACCCATGCCTTGTAAACCCGTTTTAAAGGATGCTTTGACCCGGGGATCAATCCGGATCATCGGGGAATCAATCCATTCAACCTAATTACATTGAAAACTACATTTTTGAGGAACTAATGACCTATTCATGTACCCTTTTTAGTTTCAATTAACATTGGTCCATACATGCAAACTTAGTGTAAAAACACACCGTTTATCATCTTCATTTCAATGCATACTAGATTAAATAGAAACCCACATAATTAGTGGTTAATGGTGTAACTAAATCTCTGTTAATGCATTCTATTTCACTCTTGTGGGAGTTGTTCTTTGCCTTATCATCTTGAATCAGCTTCTTGGCAATTGTCTTAATGCAAATGATAATGGTTAATCATGATATCCTAACTTGGTGATTGTAGACACGCCAAAATTGACGTTTTGTTGATCAAATCTCATGTTATTATGTAAACGCCCCAAGTGGACTTCAATATTCTTATAATATAAAGTTTTTCTTTTTTTTGTGAATTTTTATGCATTTTTCTTGCATTTTTGTTATTCACGACTTTATTAAGGGCGTTAATTTATAAATTCACGACCTGTAATAAGGCGTTTTCAAAGAAAGGACGACCGTTGTACAGGGCGTCAATTCCTGGTATTATACGCTAATTTCTGGAATTATCAATTTTTAAAATAAAAGGCATGTTCTGAGTAACGCCCTTCCTCAAGGCGTGTTTTTAAGAAACGCCGTTATCATAGGCGTGTTATATCAGTGTTTAAACAGAGCAAGTTCTATTTCTAAAATTAAATCCAGGAAGAAACGTCCTTTGCTAGGTCGTGTTTCAAGAAACGCCTCTGTTGCAGTCGTCAATTCATCAAGAGACGCCGTCTATTAAGGCGTGTTTCGCTCCAGAGTCCTTCCTTTTTCGATCTTTCCCTCACAGTTCCCTATCGTAATTTGGTCTCTTGCTCGATCTTAATCCTTCCTTGAATGCCTCATTACCCGTTCTGATCTTACCTTGCTTGATCACATCCAATCGAAGCTATAAATTGCAGCCTTGATCGATCGTAAAGGAGGTTGAAGCATTGTGAAAGGGTGAAGCAGTTTTAAGCTTGTGAAGCAGGTGAAGCACATTAAGCAGTTTTCAAAAGGTTTAAGCATCCACGAACAGAGCCTTCTTGGTCCTTTGCTGCATCCTCTCCGCGTTTTTTGTTGGGCTTCATCCGGTGCTTCATCCATCTATTTCCATCATCTTCACTCAATTTCCCTTTACTGTCGCCAGGGACAGCAGGGTTTCTCAGCCTTTTCATCTCTTTGTTTTTTTTTTTATTCATATCACTCCATTCATCATATACGTTCATCCTTCATATTTATTCACACTTTATCGCATTTTTATCATCATACTCCCCCTCCCTTAAGTCCTGTTAAGGGGTTTAAAAAAAACAACCAAAAAATAAGGTGCGCATGTGCCTTTCTTTCCTTCATTATTACATGTCTATTTAGATAGATACTACTGCATTTTGGGCTGATCCCTCTCTTCTTGTTTGTGTTTATTGTCCGTTTTGCAAGGTAATCAACTAAGAAAACCCACTTCATCGGCCGGCCAATTGAAGTTGGAGGAGGAAATCCACATCCATCCCGCATCTCAAATTCCACCAGGTACACGCGATCCCCTTTTCTTCTTATTGAGGTAATCCCTCTGGCGATCACAACTCCCTTTTAAGCACCTCGTGCTATTTTTATTACATCTTATTCATTTTATTATTTTTATTTCTATTCCTAAGTGTGGATTTTAATCCGAATCTACAAATTGGCGATCACGGTGGGACTTCCACTGTCTTCTTTCTTGATTACCATCTCCATTGGCACCCTCGAGTGCCCTTTCCCCTTGACACCCTCGTGTGTCCTTTCCCCTTAGGCACCCTCGCGTGCCCTTTCCCCTTGGTACCCTCGGTACCCTCTCCCTTGTGCCCCTCGGGCACCCTCCATTGTGCACTCTGCACACTCCCCGGGTCAGTCGATTTCTGCTTATTAACGCCTTTCACGAAGGCGTCTTTTTATTTCACGCCCCTCACAGGGACGTGTTTTGTTGAATCACGCCCCCTTCCAGGGCGTGCGTTTATTACACCTGCTGGCTTTTTGGTTGCTTATTTCATCGTCTGATATTTAACGCCCCTCTCAGGGGCGTGTTTCTCTGAGTAACGCCCATTCCCAGGGCGTCTTTTACTATAACTGCTGCCTGCTGCATGATTGTTTTATTGTCTGTGGACTTAACGCCGCTCCCAGAGGCGTTCCATCCATTGTCAACGCCTGTCATCAGGGCGTGTTTAATTATTATCTGAGTTTTTGACGCCCTCCAGTGTAGGCGTCCTTTCCTGAGAACGCCTCACCCTAAGGCGTGTTTTTCCTACTGTCTGTGAGCCCCTCACAGAGTTAACGGCAGCCGCGCTGCCGTGTTTTAAGTTTGTCACGACCTATCGCAGGGCGTGTCTTTCTTGCTGTTGTGAACACGCCCCTTCCCAGGGCGTGTCTTTACTGTTCATTTTCACAGATTGGCTATTATTCATTGTTTGGCATTTGTGTTGATATTATATTGCTGCTTGGATTATCTTGATTTGCTGGCTTGGTTGAGAGACCTCCTCTCTCTATCCTAGGATCCACACACCTTTCTTGGAATCGGGACGACCCTCCATTGAGCATTCCGTCTCTTTGGACTGGAAATCCCTTTTCCAAGACCTCCATAAGTCCCCGCACCCGTGGATTCCCTCACGGACGCTGGGCTGGTTGTACCCTCGAAGTACCTGGAGTTTAGAGAACCCATGCGTTGTTAAGAGAGGAAGAACTTAGTTGACCTGGAGGTTACACTCGGATCAAACTAGGTCTCATTTGGCAAAAGAGTGAACTTTCACAAATAATTCACCCTAATTCAAACATCAAACCTTAAAATCTTGCGTTTCTTGCCAACCTTGTTTGCATAAACATAGTTGGGTGATTTGATTGCTTGGTTTGGATTGATTATTTTGTGATAGTTCCTTCATTAAAAACATTCTCTCTCTTAAGAATGAAACTCCGTTCAGGTAAAACCATCAACATGTCGGGCAACGGGTATTCTTACGATGATGAGAATGAGAACATATTTGGTCAATATGAGGACCCTCCCCAGGATTCGGTTTATTATGAGGGGAACTATCTTCCTCCTCATCCCTATTACTCTCAGGTTCATGTGGTCGATACCACTAATCATGAGGCGGACCCTCCGTCTCAAGTTCCACCTTCTAATACTTCGGGGAACCCTTCCCCATCCATCAACGTCACTGATCTAATCCAAGCTCTTTCCCAGTTGGATGACTCCCAGCGGCAAGCTGTTCAGGCCGCTTTAAAGGGGAAGTCAGTTCTTTCTTCTTCTTCTAATCCCCCTCCGGCCGTGAGTGGCCATCAGATTATTAATGACCAGGCGGTCTTGCATTCCCCCTCCTCTCGTCCACAAACGCCTACTGCGGCCATGCCGGCCCCACAGGCGAGCTATTCAGCGGTTAGGCATCAATCCTTTCAACCTCCTCAGATTTTGCAAACGCCTATACCGCGTGCTTTCATTCAGAATCAGGCCCCGGTCGAGCCCGATACCAACACTCTGTTGCTTCGAAAGCTAGCCAGCATGGAGGAGCAGCTCAAGAAGGTTACGGCAACTAAGAATGCTCCGGAAATTTCTCTTCCTACGTTGCCAGTGTTCCATTTACCACCTTCTGAAATGCCGAATTTCCGGCGATATAATGGAACCGGTAACCCGTTCATTCATTTAAAGGATTTCCGTTATGAAACTTCTTTCTGGCAAGACAACAAGGCCTCCCTGGCCTATTTATTCAGAAGATCTCTTGAGGGACCCGCCCTCGAATGGTTTTATTCTCTGGAGCCAGCTGATGCCGGTGACTTCGATGTTATCCAAAGGAAATTCTTGCAAAAGTACAGAGACCGGGTGGGACCTTCCCTTTCAGTTACAGATTTAGTTACTGAGAAGATGAAGCCCGAGGAGGACTTCATTGTATTTGCTGATAGGTGGCGGTCCATGGCCGAAAAATTAAAGGGCACATTGTCGGAACAGGAGCAAGTGAAGATGGTCATTTCTAATGCAACCCCTCAATTCCGGCACATTTTGGCCATGAATCGGCTGACAACCATGGAGGAGCTCTATGAAAGAGCTCGTTATATACAGACACAAATGAAGGATTCGCCCATCATGGGCATGTTTGAGCCGAAGCCTCGGCTGTTTAAAAAGAATACAACTGTCAACAGTGGGCCCACAACTGAGGGCACTGTCACAAACGAGCAGGTTGGCGTAGTTGGCCACCCCCATCACCATTCAAACCCGCGACCTCTGCCACCTCCACAGCAGAACCCCCATTTTACCTCCGCTCCACAGCGCCATTTCACACCCCAACCTTCTTTTGCTCCATCACCGAGCCAAGCGCCTCGCACCGACCCTCCAGCACCACCACAATACCATCAAGTCCCTCCACCTTCCCACTACGGCCAACAACAGCGGAGACCACCACTTGGCCCCAAGAGGGCCCATTATCCGCCACTCCCAGAGAGTCTCCCTGACATTTTTAATGCTTTAATGGCCGCCAACCTGCTCGTTCTACCAAAAGAAAGAACAGTGTGGCCCGACAATGTTGACACATCCCGCTACTGTGCATTTCACCGCGCCCCTGGTCACAACCTTGACCGTTGTTTCCACTTCAGAGATCATATTTATGATTTGAATGACCAGGGAGGCATTAATTGGGATGAAATGAGGCAAGTCATCGCCACCATGAAAGAGAGAAGGCCGCCTCGGCAACAGCAAAATCAGCAACAGCAGCATCCAGCTCCGCAGCAGGCTCAACCACAACAAGCTCCAGCACCCCAGCAGGATATGGGGATTTTCCGTAATCCACTACCGGACCACGCTCCTAATCAGCACGTGAACCCTGTCACGTCTCTCTACGAGGTGGAGAGAGGGCAGGGATGGCACGAAGAAAACGCCTCTGTCGGGGCATTTCACCATGATACAACCCGAAATCAAACCCCGCGCCTTTTGCGCGTTTCCCCTTCTTCTTCTAATCTCCTGTCGGGACGTTCCCTTTTACGCCCCGTCAACCCGTCTACCTCCACCAATTCTACAGTCTTGCCGACTTGTTCCCTTCTTAACCACATACCACCCCAACAATCTACCATTCCACGTTCCACCATCAATCCCACACCCGCGCCATCCAGGCCACTCTTACTTCGCTCACCGCCAGCGCCCGCTACCTCCTCTATCACCCCTACACCAGCAAGAGTTCCTTCACCATCTCCCCAACCACCTTTTGTGCCACGATCTCTCCTTATTCCACCACCTACCAATACTCCTCGCATTCGGATATCCCTCACCTCTCCGGTGAGGGCCCCTTCTTCAAATGCTCCTCCCATGCCTCCCTCGGGGGCACCTTTATTGAACACCACTACCACGTCTCCTACGGAGACACCCCTTTCATTGAATTCCCCTTTATCCCCAAGTGCGGTTTCTGCTACTGACATTCCTTCTTCTTCTTCCAACCCTCCTCCTAAGATTGCCCCGACAGAGGCGCGTCAAGGCGTAGCACCCCTCCGTAGTGGACGGATATTCCACCGTGTTTTCCCCCAGAGAGAGCTAGAGCCCGTGCAGGGGCCACAAGAGCAAGAACAGGAACAAGATTCAGTGCCGGGAACTCAGTATGATCTGTTAAAGCACCTGGATCGCACTCCAGCCAGAATCTCCATTCTTGAATTAATCAAGAGGTCCACCACTCATCAGCTGGCCTTGAAGGAATACCTGCAGAAGGTTATGGTCAATGAGGACCTTCCGGTTGAACAGATAATTACAGTCTTAACCCCTACCAGCAGTCAGCCGGCAATCACATTCCACGAATATGAGTTAGCACCTCTACCGGCAAGAAAATATGCCCTATGTATCACGGTTGATATCAATAAAGTGGCCGTTAAGCAATGTTTGGTAGACACCGGTGCATCTATTAATGTGTTGCCTCCGAGCACTCTAAAGTCATGTGGTATCCCTGAGAGCCAGATTCGGCCATCCACCATTACTGTCACAGCATATGATAATACAAAGAAACCTCCTCTGGGCATGATTACTCTCAAAGTCAGCTTGGGTCCAGCCACTATTACGGCAGATTTTCATATTCTGGATATGGACCCAACCTTTAATGGCATCCTGGGTCGCCCTTACATTCAGCAGCTTGATGCGGTGTGGTGCGGACACCCGAGCAGTTGATCGGCACGACACACCGAGCCACCGGTACCGCACACGGAGCACGACTCGAGCCACCTCAGCATCCATCTGGCTCGGAGACAGCCTGGAGACTCCGCCTTGAGCCTCCCCATTTATCATATTTAGTTAGCCTTTATGTGTGTATAGTTTGTGTTTATTTCATTTTATACGGTTTGCAATTATGAGTGTACGAGGGGTTTATTTGTAAAATGGGACCCTTGGGCCCCACGGGACCCCCAAGCCCCTCCCATTGATCCACCTCAGCCCATGGGCCCCATGTGGGGTCAGTCAACATGTCAAATGGAGACATCTAGAAGTTTGAATGGTAAAAGGCACATGGGAGACAAGTGGACTTCAAAGTCCAAGGTGGCTACCAACTTGTCCCCCCCTTGCCACCAAAGTCAATAGGGCGCCCCCTTCCTTGTATTTTTTTATTTTAATTTGTGTGGATGGTCACATGCTATCCCAGCCCTCCATCTCACACCCCTAGATCCAACGGTTGAGGGTTGATTAGACATATGACCTATATATGCTTGTAATTTTCAATTTTGATCAATTAATGCCATTTGAACTTGGAAAATTGCTTGAGCAAAGGCCTAGGCCGCCCCTCTCTCCCCCCTTGCAGCTGTGAAGGTTGTCTCTGGAGGTGTGACTCCTCCCCTATCAGTTCCGGTCGCCGCCGCCGCCGCCACGAGCCGCCATCGTCACCGCCGGAGTTCTGTCCGCGCAGTACCACAGAGCCTTCTACGAAATTCCAGTCTCAGCCACGGCCTCAGATCGAGCTGGAAATTTCACTGGATGTTCCAGAGGTGTCCAGCACGTCCTCAGAATTTTGGTTGGTCATAAAGATCTCATTTGGTATTTTTTTATTTTCGTCCAATCCCAGTTTCCAGATCTGTTTCCTATCTGTTTCCATTTCCACCCGCCCTGAGTTTTAAGTCTTAGGACCACTTTTTGATTTTCTTTGGTTCGCCCAATTTAACTGGGTGTTCCTTGCATCCATCCCTTCATCCACCATTTTTTTTAATTTTTGGTTCATCCATCTTCTATTTTATAAAATTCGAGTTCTTCCCTGCCTACAGTACTTTCTGCCAGTTCCCTGATCTGACCACCAGACACTCTAAAAATCCTATCAAATCAGAACCACCTCAGAATCCCATTCCAAAAATTGCCCTAGCTTCGTAGTTTACATATCTACAACTTCTAAGAAGATCATGATGTCTGAATCCCACTGTAAGTAGGCGGTCAACGGCCGTTTACAGGGAACTAAGGTGCTGATCTGAGAGTTCTGGAACTGTGTAGCAGAGAATTGAAAATTAGTTAAGGTCCAGGTCCGCGCAGGTTCAGAGGAATCCACTGGCCCTAGGTTGGAGGATTTTGAGTCCTCTTTCCAACGGCGCTGGTTTCATCCCATTCCGGCGACGGGGCTGATCACAGCGGCCATTTTCGTCGGAGCGCGCGCCTGAAAATAGCAGGCAGAAATCCGTGGGCAGCATTCCACAACTTGAAGATCGGACCCGACCGGCCACCAATCGGTGTCTCCGGCCGACCGCCGTCCGTGGAGGCGCGCCACCAGGGGTCTCCATCATAGTGGGACCCACCCCCGCAGAGCCGGAGGACAGCGCCATCCGTGGGCCCCGCGGGCCCGCAGAACCCGCAGTTCGGAAAGCACGAAAACGCGGCTTTCGGCACCGCCGGGCGACATCAAGATGCTGCCCGTCAACCCGAGTTGCGTGATTCCCGGGCTCCACATGTGACCTTTTACCTCCCTGCGTGGAGTGGGTCAATTTAGTGTATTGCTGTAATATTGTTTAACCGGGAGTCCGTGATTCGGCCGGGGTTGTCTTCGCCACGCCGGGTGCGTGGAGGTAAATGTCTTAACTTCTTGGCGTTACATTGCTTAGCTAGTATACGGTCTTAGGCCGCTGCCGAGAGTGTAGGCTCCTAGCCCGTGTGTCCATGTCACCGCTGTGAGCGTGAGAGTGACCCGTCCCGCGACTCGATCCGAGTCCGGAAGTGAGTCTGACTACCTTGAACTCTGCCGGTTCCTTAACCGCGCACGATCCACGCTTTCCCTCGCATGGGACGCCGAGTGAGCTTGTACTTCTGTTAGCGACGTTTTGCCACTAGGAGCTCGTAGTGTCGGGCTTAGTGTCTCCCTGGTGTGTATTGCTGGTCGCGTCTTCATCTAGAGTCCGAGGGTGGCACTGTTTAGTGTCGTCTCCCGTGTCCGTCCCGCATCAGTTTGGTATCAGAGCAAGTCGAGTCTAGGGTAGTCGTTGCATAAGTCTTGCATAGTCTAAGGTTACCCCACACACACCTTCACTCGGTATATCCAAAGGTGTTGTCCGACCGTTAGGTTTCACCTACCGGGAAGACCGCACACTTGCGCGAGTGACCTTCGGGTCGATTACCTCCGCCGCGTACCGAGTCTTGGCCGTGTCTAGGGTGTAGTCGAGTCTCATTCTTTTCAAAACAAAAAAAAAAGTGTTTTAAATTGCATTCTTTCAAAATACCAAAAAAAGAGTGTTTTCAAATTGCCATTAGGTCTAAGTGCATCATTTAGTGTGTTTGCATTAGTCGGTTGTTGTCGCCTAGTCCGTACGTCTTTGCATGCCCACCCGTCGAGGCACCCAATACTCGCCACCACCACCTATGGCGGACTCCCGAGCCCGTAGTTCCGATGAGTCTTCCACGGCCGAGATGTTCCGAGCCATCATGGATCGATTGGATACGCGTATGGATGGTCTTAGTACGCGTGTGGATGGCATAGGGACGCGTCTAGAAGGGCGGATGAAGGCCCTCGAGGATCGGGCCGGGGATTCGGAGCAGTCCATTCAAGGCCTTGTTGGGAGGATTGCCGTCTTAGAGAGGGGCCCAGTAGCGGCGCAACCCGCGCCGACGAACGGCCAACAGGAGCCGATGCAGCAACCCGCTGTGCCAAGGGCTCAGGTGGAGAATGTTGGTGTTCAACAGGTGCATGTGGTGGATGACTATGCATCTGATAATGATCAAGGGGGTAATGGTCGTCGTCATCAACGACGGAATCGTGATGACGAGGATGACGACCGCATTCTGAGGGGTGTGCGTGCGGACCCTCCCACTTTTAGCGGGTCCTTGGACCCTAGGGTGTATCTAGATTGGGAGGCCGGTATGGACCGGTACTTCGAGTGGTTTGAGATGACGGACCACCGAAGAGTCCGATATGCGAAGATGAAGCTGCAAGGGCAGGCCCAAACTTATTGGATCAATGTGGAGAGCCTGCTCAACCAGCGACGTCAACCCCAAATTGGTACCTGGGATGATATGAAACTCAAATTGAGGGAGAAGTACCTTCCTGCCTCATATCGCCAACGTCTTATAGACAAGTGGCAAAGTATCTCCCAAGGGAACCGATCCGTGACCGAGTACACCGCCGAGTTCGATGAGTATTATTTGCGGTGCGGGGTCACGGAAGAGAGCACCATGACGATATCCCGCTTTCGGAGAGGTTTGCGGCCTAATTATCAATATGAACTCTTTCGCCGCAATGCCACCACTTTGGAGCAGGCATATCAGATTGCTCTCGAATTGGAGCAGTTCGAGGCCGAGTTCGAGTCACCCCATCGGTTGGGCTCCTTTCCCCTTCGTAGTGTCGAGTCCCGAGGCTCATCTGGCACATATCCGAGGGCCCCCATGGCTCGACCTCAGGAGCCTGCTCGCCATGAGCCCTTTGCTCCTAGGCCTCGCCCTCCACCCCCGAGGGACCTTCCTCGTCCCCAGCATCTTACGGCCCCACCCATAGCCCGTCCACCGGCACCCGCACCACCCGCACGTCCTTTGTTGCCTACGCCTCCTATCCGTCGGGAGGATAAAGGTAAAGGACCTATGATTGGGGAGCCTAGTGGATCACGGCAGCAGTGTTATCGCTGCAATGGGTTTGGTCATTTCGCCAACCAGTGTCCCACCCGCCCATCTCTTCACATTGGGGACACACAGGCCGAGGATACCACCCCTGCGGGCCTAGAGTTAGTCAGCTATGAGGCAGATGAAGAGCTAGCTGACGAGTATTATGAGATGGGAGGTGAGGCCCAGGATGCCCAGCAGTTAGACGATACCCATGTGGGGGTCGTCAGATGTATCCTCACCCAGCCACAGGTCAGTGATGACTGGCGTCGGACCACTATCCTTCATGTATTCTGTAGGCTGGGAAAGCAAATTTGCAAGGTGGTCATCGATAGCGGGAGTTGTATCAATGCAATCTCCACGAACGCTGTCACTCGTCTTGGTCTCACACCCGTAGACCACCCTTGCCCCTACCAGGTATCATGGGTGGATACCACTTCCATTTCGGTCAGGCTGCGGTGCTTGGTCCCGCTGCAGCTCCACTCCTACCGTGACGAGATCTGGTGTGATGTTCTTCCCATGGAAGTGGGAAGTATCATTCTTGGTAGGCCGTGGTTATTCGACCGAGATGCCACACTCCATGGTCGGTCGAACACCTGTACCTTCGACCACGATGGCCAGCGGGTCACCCTCCAACCCGTTCGGCCTAGGAGCCCATCTGTTAGGGGTCCTACTGGCCCTAGTACTCCGAAGCCTTCCGTTCCCGGGCCTAGTACCCCATCCCCAGCTCGGGCTATGACCGTTACCTCTGGCCCAGGAGAGCCCTCGACGAGGAGATTGATGATGATTAGCTCCCGGGAAATGGAGCAGGAGCTTAGTCAGGGATGTCCGGTGTTTGCCATTACGGTCCGAGAGGTGGAGCGGGACTCCGAGGGAGAGCTCCCACCCGAGGTTGTTCCCATTCTGCAGGAGTATGCTGATGTATTCCCCGATGAGCTTCCCGAGGGACTCCCACCTATGCGGGATATTCAGCATGCCATCGACCTTGTTCCGGGCTCTTCTTTGCCCAATCTTCCTCATTATCGAATGAGCCCCACGGAGCATGCCGAGCTTAAACGGCAGGTCGATGAGCTTGTGCAGAGAGGATCTGTCCGGGACAGCATGAGTCCATGTGCTGTACCCGCATTACTCGCCCCGAAGAAGGATGGCACGTGGAGAATGTGCATTGATAGTCGTGCCATCAACAAAATCACCGTGAAGTACAGGTTCCCTATTCCCCGCCTTGATGACATGCTAGACATGATGGCAGGTGCCACTATCTTTTCGAAGATCGATCTTAAGAGTGGCTACCATCAGGTGAGGATTAGGCCAGGTGATGAGTGGAAGACCGCATTTAAGACCAAGGATGGTCTATATGAGTGGTTGGTCATGCCTTTTGGGTTGACCAATGCCCCTAGCACTTTCATGCGGCTCATGACTCAGGTCCTTCGACCTTTCATTGGAGTCTTTGTAGTGGTGTATTTTGATGATATCCTTATATATAGCCGCACCACAGGGGACCACTTAGACCACCTTCGGCAGGTCTGTCTACTTCTTCGGCGAGAGCAGTTATTTGCGAACCCACAGAAGTGTGCTTTCATGACATCTCAGCTTACCTTCTTGGGTTTCATTGTGTCTAGTACTGGGGTCTCCGTCGATCCGGAGAAGGTCCGGGCCATTGTTGAGTGGCCGGAACCCCGTACGGTTCATGATGTCCGCAGCTTTCATGGCCTTGCGACGTTCTATCGTCGCTTCATCCGCGGATTTAGCTCCGTCACTGCCCCGATCACGGATTGCATCCGGAAGGGCACATTTGTATGGACGAAGGCCGCATCTGCTGCCTTCAGGGACATCAAGGAGCGCATGACCCAGACACCTATCCTTCGACTGCCTGATTTCTCGAAGGTGTTTGAGGTCTGTTGTGATGCGTCGGGTGTTGGGATAGGAGGAGTTTTGAGTCAGGAGTCCCACCCGATCGCCTATTTCAGCGAGAAGCTGAATGACGTGAAACTGCGATATTCCACGTATGATAAAGAGTTTTACGCAGTTGTTCAGGCTCTTAGGCATTGGAGGCATTACCTATTACATCAGGAGTTTGTCTTATACTCCGATCATGAGGCTTTGAGGTACCTCCATTCCCAAAAGAAGCTGAATTCGCGTCATAGTCGTTGGGTTGAGTATCTCCAGCAGTTCACCTTTGTGCTAAAACATAAGGCTGGAGTGGAGAACAAGGTGGCCGATGCCTTGAGTCGGCGAGCATGTCTTCTTACCACCATGAGTGCCGAGGTCATAGGGCTAGAGAAGATGAAGGAGGCCTATGTTGATTGTCCTGACTTCGGTCAGATTTTTACTACTCTCCAGGCCGGGCCCTCGAGAGACCATGATGATTATGTGCTTCAGGAGGGTTACCTCTTTCGAGGTAGCAGGCTATGTGTTCCCCGAACTTCGGTTCGAGATTTCCTAGTGTGGGAACTACATGCGGGAGGTCTAGCCGGTCACTTTGGTCGGAACAAGACTATTGAGGCAGTGGAACATCGATTTTATTGGCCGAGCTTGAAGCGCGATGTTGCTAACATCGTGGCTCAGTGCCGTACATGTGCTACGGCCAAAATGAAGAAGCAAAGCTCGGGCCTGTATACGCCTCTCCCCGTGCCTGATGCCCCGTGGCAGGATGTCAGCATGGATTTTGTTTTGGGATTGCCACGTACCTCCAGGAAGCATGATTCGGTCTATGTGGTGGTTGACCGTTTCTCGAAGATGGCCCTCTTTATCCCTTGCTCAAAGACTTCGGATGCTTCTAGGGTAGCCCGCCTATTCCTTACTCATGTGGTGTGCAAGTTCGGGTTGCCTCGCACTATAGTGTCTGACCGTGATGCTAGGTTCACTTCCTATTTTTGGAAGACACTATGGCATATGATGGGTACGCACCTCAAGTTTTCCACTGCATACCATCCCCAGACAGATGGTCAGACCGAGGTGGTCAATAGGAGTCTGGGTGATCTTTTGAGATGTCTTGTTAGGGACCGCATTGGGGATTGGGATCTCATTCTACCTATGGCTGAGTTTGCATATAATGATTCGGTGAATAGGTCTACTGGCATGAGTCCATTTGAAATTGTCACAGGTCGTAGGCCTAGGAAACCCGTTGACCTTGTCCCCATGCCTGTCCATGCTAGAGTGTCGGAGTCGGCCGAGTCATTTGCTAGGCATGTTAGGAGTTTGCATGACGACATCCGTCGTCACATTGAGTCCAGCAATGCACGGTACAAGGAGTTAGCCGATGCCCACCGACACCACCGAGAGTTCCAGGAGGGTGAATATGTCATGATCAGGGTAAGACCTGAACGGTTTCCCTCTGGAACCGTTAAGAAGTTGCAAGCTCGCGGAGCCGGTCCATTCAGAGTGTTGAAACGCGTTGGATCCAATGCATACGTTGTGGACCTGCCCGAGGAATATGGTATAAGCTCTACCTTCAATGTATCGGATCTTGTTGCATATAGGGACCCAGCGGTGATCCCTAGTGAGCCTTTTGAGCCATCTCCTCCCCTTGAGAGTGATCCCACACCTGAGTGTCCACTTCCACCTCCAGCCCCTTTTTCACGGCAGCGTGAGCATATAGATCGTATACTGGACGAGCAGGTGACAGTTACCAGGAGTGGATCTTACCCGCGCTACCTAGTGCGATGGAGAGGACGGCCCGCTACTGAGGACACTTGGATCACACATGGCGAGTTGCAGCGGATCGATCCGGACCTTTTGGAGCGATACAGGAGCGATGCAGACCCTTACTCGACAGGGTCGAGTTTCTCCCACCCGGGGAGAATTGGTGCGGACACCCGAGCAGTTGATCGGCACGACACACCGAGCCACCGGTACCGCACACGGAGCACGACTCGAGCCACCTCAGCATCCATCTGGCTCGGAGACAGCCTGGAGACTCCGCCTTGAGCCTCCCCATTTATCATATTTAGTTAGCCTTTATGTGTGTATAGTTTGTGTTTATTTCATTTTATACGGTTTGCAATTATGAGTGTACGAGGGGTTTATTTGTAAAATGGGACCCTTGGGCCCCACGGGACCCCCAAGCCCCTCCCATTGATCCACCTCAGCCCATGGGCCCCATGTGGGGTCAGTCAACATGTCAAATGGAGACATCTAGAAGTTTGAATGGTAAAAGGCACATGGGAGACAAGTGGACTTCAAAGTCCAAGGTGGCTACCAACTTGTCCCCCCCTTGCCACCAAAGTCAATAGGGCGCCCCCTTCCTTGTATTTTTTTATTTTAATTTGTGTGGATGGTCACATGCTATCCCAGCCCTCCATCTCACACCCCTAGATCCAACGGTTGAGGGTTGATTAGACATATGACCTATATATGCTTGTAATTTTCAATTTTGATCAATTAATGCCATTTGAACTTGGAAAATTGCTTGAGCAAAGGCCTAGGCCGCCCCTCTCTCCCCCCTTGCAGCTGTGAAGGTTGTCTCTGGAGGTGTGACTCCTCCCCTATCAGTTCCGGTCGCCGCCGCCGCCGCCACGAGCCGCCATCGTCACCGCCGGAGTTCTGTCCGCGCAGTACCACAGATCCTTCTACGAAATTCCAGTCTCAGCCACGGCCTCAGATCGAGCTGGAAATTTCACTGGATGTTCCAGAGGTGTCCAGCACGTCCTCAGAATTTTGGTTGGTCATAAAGATCTCATTTGGTATTTTTTTATTTTCGTCCAATCCCAGTTTCCAGATCTGTTTCCTATCTGTTTCCATTTCCACCCGCCCTGAGTTTTAAGTCTTAGG
This sequence comes from Amorphophallus konjac, assembly GCA_022559845.1. Lineage (NCBI taxonomy): Eukaryota > Viridiplantae > Streptophyta > Magnoliopsida > Alismatales > Araceae > Amorphophallus > Amorphophallus konjac. The sequence continues at coordinate 127,933,112 of CM040120.1, forward strand.
ACCACTTTTTGATTTTCTTTGGTTCGCCCAATTTAACTGGGTGTTCCTTGCATCCATCCCTTCATCCACCATTTTTTTTAATTTTTGGTTCATCCATCTTCTATTTTATAAAATTCGAGTTCTTCCCTGCCTACAGTACTTTCTGCCAGTTCCCTGATCTGACCACCAGACACTCTAAAAATCCTATCAAATCAGAAACACCTCAGAATCCCATTCCAAAAATTGCCCTAGCTTCGTAGTTTACATATCTACAACTTCTAAGAAGATCATGATGTCTGAATCCCACTGTAAGTAGGCGGTCAACGGCCGTTTACAGGGAACTAAGGTGCTGATCTGAGAGTTCTGGAACTGTGTAGCAGAGAATTGAAAATTAGTTAAGGTCCAGGTCCGCGCAGGTTCAGAGGAATCCACTGGCCCTAGGTTGGAGGATTTTGAGTCCTCTTTCCAACGGCGCTGGTTTCATCCCATTCCGGCGACGGGGCTGATCACAGCGGCCATTTTCGTCGGAGCGCGCGCCTGAAAATAGCAGGCAGAAATCCGTGGGCAGCATTCCACAACTTGAAGATCGGACCCGACCGGCCACCAATCGGTGTCTCCGGCCGACCGCCGTCCGTGGAGGCGCGCCACCAGGGGTCTCCATCATAGTGGGACCCACCCCCGCAGAGCCGGAGGACAGCGCCATCCGTGGGCCCCGCGGGCCCGCAGAACCCGCAGTTCGGAAAGCACGAAAACGCGGCTTTCGGCACCGCCGGGCGACATCAAGATGCTGCCCGTCAACCCGAGTTGCGTGATTCCCGGGCTCCACATGTGACCTTTTACCTCCCTGCGTGGAGTGGGTCAATTTAGTGTATTGCTGTAATATTGTTTAACCGGGAGTCCGTGATTCGGCCGGGGTTGTCTTCGCCACGCCGGGTGCGTGGAGGTAAATGTCTTAACTTCTTGGCGTTACATTGCTTAGCTAGTATACGGTCTTAGGCCGCTGCCGAGAGTGTAGGCTCCTAGCCCGTGTGTCCATGTCACCGCTGTGAGCGTGAGAGTGACCCGTCCCGCGACTCGATCCGAGTCCGGAAGTGAGTCTGACTACCTTGAACTCTGCCGGTTCCTTAACCGCGCACGATCCACGCTTTCCCTCGCATGGGACGCCGAGTGAGCTTGTACTTCTGTTAGCGACGTTTTGCCACTAGGAGCTCGTAGTGTCGGGCTTAGTGTCTCCCTGGTGTGTATTGCTGGTCGCGTCTTCATCTAGAGTCCGAGGGTGGCACTGTTTAGTGTCGTCTCCCGTGTCCGTCCCGCATCACGGTGCCTTCTACAAACCATCAGTGCCTCAAGTTTCCGCACAAGGGGCTTATTATCAAGGTGACCAGTGTGCCGATCTTGCCAGAGGAAGACATTCATGTAGCTTCATCAGTTCCTTCCATATGGCCTGCCAACAAGCCGTTATTATCTGTGCTGGACATTCCCCGTCCGCGGCCGATGCTATCCGAGACAGTTACCACAGTTGCCATGACACCTCTGCCTTCTAAGGGGAAGAAGAAAAAGAAAAATATGATGAATACCCCCGGCTGGAACATTCTTATAAGAATGGGATATCAAGATGGCAAGGGCCTGGGCGCCAAACTCCAGGGCAGAGTTAGGCCCATTAAGCCTCAAAAGATGATTGCACGAGGCGGCTTAGGCTACAAAGCACCGGGCAAGAATGAAGGGGAGCCGTGGGCTGTTATGACGTCCACCTTCAAGCCAGATCGCCAACCGCTCACCTGGACTTTAAAGACACATTTTGTCACCGGTGGCATTCAAAACAACGAGCAGACTACTGTCATTACTTCGTTATTTGATTGTCAAGATGTGCACGCTAGGCAGTTCGCTCGTCACATTGCACCACTGGCCACTTACAAAGCCTTGGAGACTTTAAGGCCAGATAAAAGAAGAAAAATGGGTGACCCGGAATGTGACTGGTACAGGTGGTTTGATATGAATGACATCACGATTTCCCTGGGCCGCTTATTCATGCCGACAGATCCAGAATGGCCGCCACTGATTCAAGAGCTGATTGAAATGCCAGCCGCAATCACAGATAAAAGGCAGCTGTTAAGTGATTACACAGATACAGGGGAGCCAGATGTCCCCTTTGAAGAAGATTTCTCCGTGGATAGGCTGTGGGCCGGCCTTTTCTCCCTCACTTCTGTGCATCCATCAGTGTTGGCTTCTTTCTATTCCCGTTGGTTTGGTCACGTGCCGCGACCACCACCGATTACCATTAACTTGTCTCCTGATTCAATCCAGATTTCCCTTTCGATTGCTCCTTCGCTCCTCGAGCGATTTTCTGAAATCTCCATCTCGCCCCCGCATGGGCCGCCTTTGATTAAATCTTTCTCCAAAATTGCAATCTCCACTCCCCCCGCTATTCTCCCTTCGCATTGCTTTTTACTTGAAAAAGAAAATAAAAACAAAGGAAAAACTAAAAACGAAAAAAAAACGCCAAATCTCCAACATTCCAGTCCTCCATTTCTATTGAAGAGATTTCCTATTTTTCTTCCGAGTGCGTCCCAACCCAGGGGCTGCTCTCTCAAAATTCCTTGATAAATCTTTTCTCCCCCTCTGGTGAGGGGCCCTCCTCTGTATCACCCCCTGTATCCGCTTTTTCATCTCCTTCCCCTAATCAAGCTAGTTGCTCTTCCTCCTCTTCTTCCTCTTCTGCTTTTAAAAGTCAGGGGATAGTTCCACATAAGAAGGCCAAGGGTAGGCAGATTCCTCGAAGATTTTTGTTAGAATTGGCTGCCAGATGCCATGCTTGTTTAGCAATCCCTGAGTTTGTGGAGGATCCAATTATCCTGCCGGAGCTAGAATATGAGGATTCCATTGCTTCCTGTGAGGGTTTGGGCGTTTATGAAATAATGAATGATGAAGACCCTATTGAAGAGGGGGATGAAAGTTATGAAGAATATGAGGACGAGGCTGATGCTTTTGCTAGTGGCATAAGACGATTCGACGAACCATCAGCCTCAGTGGAAGAGCCAACCAAAGAAATCAATTTGGGTACCGAGGAAGACCCTAGGATTGTCCTCATAAGCAAAAATTTGCCGCCCTCCGAGGAGAAGGCGCTCGTCTTAGTTCTTCAAGAATACAAGGACACGTTCGCATGGAGCTACGAAGATATGCCTGGATTAGACCCTGCGCTCGTTGAACATCGCCTTACACTTAAGCCAGGGTCTGTCCCGGTCAAACAACGGTTGAGGCGTTTCCACCCTAACATGGCTTTAAAGATGAAAGAGGAGGTCGATAAGCTCCATAAAGCTAGATTTGTTAGAGTCGTCCTTTATCCCAATTGGGTGGCTAACATTGTCCCGGTTATGAAGAAAGATGGGAAAGTTCGGATTTGCATAGATTTCCGGGACCTCAACCGGGCGTGTCCTAAAGATGACTTCCCCCTCCCTCATATTGATGTATTGATCGACAACACGGCAGGATTTGAGACTCTTTCTTTTATGGATGGCTTTTCAGGCTATAATCAGATTCGTCTATCTGAGGAGGATCAAGAGAAAACCTCATTCACTACACCATGGGGCACATATTGTTATGTGGTCATGCCCTTTGGACTTAAGAATGCTGGAGCCACTTATCAAAGGGCTATGATGGCAATTTTTCATGACATGATTCATATTTATATTGAGGTGTATGTGGATGACCTGGTTGTGAAATCAAGGACAAGGATTGAGCATCCTGGGGTTCTGGCTAAGGTTTTGCAGAGATCCCGAGAATTTCAGTTAAAAATGAACCCCAAAAAGTGCGTATTTGGTGTTTCTTCAGGGAAATTGCTCGGTTTCATTGTTAGCAAGAGGGGTATTGAAGTTGATCCCAACAAGGCAAAAGCCATTAGAGATATGCCTCCTCCCAAGAATTTGAAAGAAGTTCGAGGATTAATAGGGAGGTTGCAATTCATTCGCCGCTTCGTCTCCCAGCACTCACAAAGGTGTAGGCCGTTCTACGAGCTTACTAAGCCGGGAGTCAAGTTTAATTGGGATGACAAGTGTCAGGTAGCCTTTGACGGATTGAAGGATTATTTGGTCAATCCTCCTGTCCTGAGGCCGCCAATTCCAGGCAAACCTCTTATTCTATATGTTTCAGTCCTGGATGACTCCGTAGGTGCTGTCTTAGCTCAAATGGATGAAGAAGGTAAGGAGAGGGCAGCATACTACTTATCTAAACTCCTTAACCCCTGTGAGCAGAGATATTCAGCTATGGAAAAGACTTGTGCAGCTTTGGTTTGGGTAGTTCAAAAGTTAAAACACTATTTTCTAGCTCACGAGGTTCACCTCATTGCTCGCATGAATCCAATCAAATTCCTCCTTGAAAAATCCGTCCTCACTGATCGATTAGCACGCTGGCAAAGCTTCCTTTCTCAATTTGACATCACTTACATTCAGCAAAAAGCTATCAAAGGTTACGCCATTGCCGAGCACCTTGCTCACCACCCTCTTCCCCACTTTGATCCTGTCAATTCGGAGTTCCCAGATGAAGAATTAATGTCCATTAATCAACCTCACGATCCTACGTGGACATTACATTTTGATGGAGCCCTTAACTCTCAAGGAAGAGGGATCGGCATGGTTCTTTTAACACCCGAAGGGGTCACCATTCCATTTGCTGCTCGGCTTACTTTTCCCGTCACCAATAACATAGCCGAGTATGAAGCTCTTTTGGCCGGTCTCAAAACCGCTCATCAATATGGTGTCACTCATTTGCGAATTGTCGGTGACAGTCAGCTTATTTTGCGCCAGGTGCTGGTCAAGTGTCGCACCATCAATCCTAAGCTCAAACCCTACCAGGAACTCGCTTCAGCTTACGCCAAACTCTTCACTAAATTGATTTTCGTTCATGTCCCGCGTAGCCAGAACATCTTGGCCGACGCACTTGCTTCTTTAGCTTCCGCCTTAGTCTTCCCTCCTCAGCGTGATTTTCATGTCCCCCTGATTCATCAGCGTGATACTCCAGCTATTAGGGATCGTGCTTTTCTTGATATTAGGGATCAGGTGCTCGAGAAGGTTAGACGGAAAGAAGCTCTTGAAGGCAAAGAGGTCATGTTATTGGATTGGCAAGAAGAGTTGGCGGATGAAGAAAAGCCTTGGTTTTATGAGATTGCCAGATACTGTAATGATCAGTCTTACCCCGAGGAAGCCACAGCCGAAGAAAAGAAAGCAATTAGGAGAGTGGCTCAACGTTACACTTTGGTTGGAGGTGTGCTCTACAGAAGAGGGCTCACCGGTGTTTTATTAAGATGCCTCGATGATGATGAATCTTGGAGGGTCGTGGAAGAGGCGCATTCTGGTGTGTGTGGGGGTCATGTGAATAGCCAGATGCTAGCTAAGAAGATTCTTAGACTAGGGTTCTATTGGCCCACTCTTGAAGAAGATTGTTCTATCTATGTTCGAAGGTGTGTTAAGTGCCAACTGCATGCCGACAAGATTCATTCTCCTGCTTCTTCACTCCACCCTACGTCCTCCCCATGGCCTTTTTCCATGTGGGCTTTTGATATCATTGGACCTCTTGGTGATTCGAATCTCCTGACCAAGCAAAAATCATTCATTCTCACGGCAACGGAGTACTTCACCAAGTGGGCGGAAGCAGAAGCTTACGTGGAGATTAAAGCATCAACCGTCTGCAAATTTATCATGAAGAACATCATCACGAGGTTCGGCATCCCAAGCACCATCGTCACCGACAATGGACCTCAATTTATCTCCCAAGATCTCAAGGATCTCTGCAACAGGTATAACATTGCATTGCATCATTCTTCTCCCTATTATCCGCAGGGCAATGGCCAAGCAGAGGCCACTAATAAAACTTTAATCAAGATTGTTAAGAAGACGTGCGAGGCTAATAAATTCTCGGACTGGCCGGACAAGCTGGTTGAAGCTCTTTGGGCCTACCGCACTTCCATTCGAACCCCCACTGGGCAAACTCCTTTTGCCCTTACTTATGGAATGGAGGCCGTAGTCCCTTATGAGATTCTTATCCCCTCTTTGCGAGTACAATTGGATGAGGAGCTCTCTATCATTGAACGTCGTGATTCACTCCTTGCCCAATTGGAACTCCTAGATGAGAAGCGTCTGGTCGCCGCTGAGCATGCGCGCGTTTACCAAAACAGGCTCTCACGTTTCTATCAAAAGAAGGTAATTGAGAGAAAATTTAAGGTCGGTGAAATGGTAATCAAAAGAATTTTTGTAAAGCCGGGTGGCCCTCGTTCAAAGCTCCAACCAAATTGGGAAGGGCCGTTCGTTATAAAAGATGTTTTTCCCGGCAATGCTTATAAACTGGTTAATGCTGAAGGAGAGGAATTAACTCACCCCTGGAATGGTTTGTATCTCAAGAAATATTACCCCTGAACAAAAAAATCCAAATAAAAATCAAAAAAAAACTTCACAAAAAACCAAAGAAAATAGAAATCTCCCAGATAATCCAAACAAAAAAAAAAAAAATCTGAATATTTTTCAAAATCCAAAGAGTTTTCTTTCATGGTTCTCCCTTCCGGGCTGACTTAACATGCAAAGGTCACCGGTCCGAAAAGTCAAAATCCAAGATCCATTCATCAATCTTGCTAATTTAAAATGGGAATTGACCCCGCACACACTACACACTTTACTCTTGAGATCAAGCAGTGCAAAATCTGATGGAAAGTTGAAACCGGATCAAAGGTGAAAGACGGTATCCATTCTTCTTCTTCTTCGGCCCACAAGGGAGGAAGGGAGGTCTCGAGATAGACCTGCCAAGCCTATCCGCCGCCCTAGTAGGAGGAAGTCAAGGCCCAAAAGGGAACAAATGCCACAAAAGCCCAAGTACAATTAGGTTGTTCATCAGTTCTATTTCAATGCAAATCAGTTCCAAAGCGAAAGTCAATGGTGAAAAGAAAAGCATGTCAAGAGGGCAAAGTCCCCGCAAGGAAAACCTTGGGCGTATGCATGCAATGTGACAAGAGGCAAAAAGGTAACAAAGCGTCCCTACACCAAAGACCGAACCCCAACAGGCATAGGGTAGGGGAGGTGGCTTTGCCTCGAGCATCTTTAAATCTCTTGTGGGCTTCCTCATGCTTTCTCTTTTATTTTGGAAAAAGTCATGAACCAGCGGAATGGTCAAAACCAAACTGAAGAGAATGCACTGTACGAAATCTCGTGTATAAGTCCAACTATATGCACGCCAATTCCCCTTTTAATTATTCAAGAAAGGTTAATGGAACTTAGAAGATGACCAAGTAGGGCCCACCACCTTGATTTCTTTATCAGCCCAATTTGGGAGGAATAAAAATTAACGCCTTTGTTCAAGGCGCTTTTATGATGATTCACGCCTAGATCTTAGGCGTTTCTTTAAAAATAACGCCTCTTGGAAGGTCGTGTTTTCAACAAAATTCAAAAATCTTTTCACAGTAACGCCGTCTCCGAGGGCGTCTTTTACGAGAGTAACGACCTAATCTAAGGCGTGTTTTTCAGAAAATCCAAAAAAAATGTATACAGATAATGAAAAGAACAAAAATAAATTCTTCATGTTGCATGAATTGCACTCTTGCCTGGACAGCTTTTAATTATTGTTTGCATATGTGTGATTGCATGAGGCATCTCCCAGTTTTGGTCATTTCATTTTTGCCTTATTTAATTAAAGGCTTGGCCCCTTGACCCATTATTAAGGTCAAAATATTTACACCCCTTGCTCACCGGGCAAGGGGCCAAGTCGAACAGATGAATTAACCTGTTTGTTCAAGTGAAAACAACAGCCGCAGATACAGGGCAAAAGTAAAGCAAACACGAGGAACGAGAGAAGAAAAAAGTGCACAAACACAAGTCCACAACCATACAAGTACTCAGGTAACAAAAGCTCAAATCTTATATATATATATCATCATGTCTATCATGTACAGGTGTGAAGGTGGAGGAGTACAAGTACAAAACTCTCAGCTCTCGCCTCCACCCTCCTCTACTCTCCTGCTCTCAACCTCCTCCTCACCGCCCCGAGCTGGCGCTGGTGGAGGAGGCATAGGCCCCCGCGAAGAAGCCGGAACCCGAACGTGTCCCCCTGCCTCACTCCTCTCTCGGAGGGAAGAACCCGCCACGAACGTGGAGCTGGTGAAGGAGTACCCCGCAGCCCGTGCTCGCTCACGGCCTCGCTGCAGCCGCTCCTCGGACACTCGAAGCCGCTCCTGGGAAAGGATCAACTGGGTCCTCGAGTCCGCCAGCTCACGCTCTCGTGCCAACAACTGCTCCTGGAACCGGGCACGCTCTGCCTGGTGCTCCTCGCGCTCACGAGCACGCTCCCTCCTCTCCAGCTCCAGGGCAACCCGCAGCTCGGCCACGTCCTGAGGAAGCTCACTGCGCTGCTGCAAGGCCCGCTGAAGCTCTACGATCCGCTGATCACGGATCGACAACTCGGTACGTATCGCCTTCAGCTGAGCAACCTACAAACAGGTAAACAAATCATCAGTTCCACAGTTCAATAATTCATGAAATGAAATAACAACATGTGACTAAAGGTAGGTCACGCACCTGTGAGCTCGTCGCTCGGAAGCCCTCATCCACGCAGATAAGAGTGGCTCGAAGCTCTTCAGTCTGTAAAAATGAATTTTTATCAGTGCACAATTTATATCTGATCATTATTTGAATGAGGTTTCGAGTTCAGGATTTACCCGTGAAGCAAGGTCACGCTCCGCTGCCTCAGCTCGTGCAACCGCCCTGGCCAGCTGCTCCGTCAGTGCAGTCACCGCTGCACTAGGCCCCCTCGAGCTGGAGGCCTCCCCCGGATCTCTCCTCACTGCTCCCTGCTGGGCACGCTGCATTCATTAAGGACCGTCAGTGGCTAATCATTAATTCAACAAAAAAATTTCACTTGCATATAGGAATAATTTAAACACTCACCAGGGTCTCCAGGTCGGCCCGTGTGGCGACCAGCTGGTCCTCCAGGCTGTGTAGGTGGGCCTGGGCATCTATAGCTGCGATGTCCCTCGCGTCCTGCATCCATTGCATGTTAGTCACATGATAGTCACATAAGCATTTGCATTCAATTTAGAAATAATTGCATTTCATACATACCCCTAAGACCCTCATTTGGGGTCGGCCGGCGTGAACCTCCCAATAGCGCCGGAGGTACTCGGAGCTGTCTGTCACGTGGGAAACAACTCGGGTCCCGCCTCGCTGCCAGTCAGCGTATTGCTCCTCAAACCGTACCCGCCAGTCGGTCGTCTTAGTGCGACCGCGGGTCTTCTTTCCAATCCCTCGAGGCTCTCCGACCTCGATCCACTCCTGGGGCAGGCCCAGGGTCCTCATCACCAGCCGAAGCCGTAACGGCTCGATCTCGCTCAAACAGTGTAGCCACAGCTCACGCCCGAAGCGAGGTCGCCCTGATACGACCCAGGGCTGGCCCTCATCAGTCATCCCCTCATATGGTCTCCATTGCACCTGCATTCATGAACACGCATCATTATCATTTCATCATATTCAAATAAACAACAAAAAAAAGAAATGCATATCATTCATTCATACATACCAGCGAGGGAGGGAAGTCGCGGAACTCTCTCCGTAAAACCCACAACTCGTAGTCAAGTGGGGCGCCAAAGATAACAGGCACCCAGCGTCGCGCCAGAGGAAAGGATCCCTCAGCTCCTGGCCGTGGGTCAACTCGCCCCATCGGCATGTATAGGTGGCTCCACACCTGCATCCATGCATTGCATTAGTACTATATTCACATGCATCATAATATAGAATAAAAGAAAACAAAAATTGCATACCTGAAGAAGAGGTGAGAAGCCACTGACGGTCGTCTCACGGCCTGTCCCCGTGGACAGATCGGCCATCAAATGCGCCAGCAGGGCCGCTCCCCAAGCATACGTGCCAACCGTCTCCAGATCCTCAAGGATGCTCAGGAAGCGGCAGTTGATGACATCAGCTTTCGTCCCCAACAGCAATCTCCCGAGCAGCAGCAGCAGGAATCTCCTCAAGTCTCGATCCGCTCTCTCACGGTCAGTCGGGTCCTGGCAGCATGCCGCTCTCACCCCGTCAGTCAGCCGCTGCGCAAACTCACCTAGGGTCTCCCCCGACCTATGCCTAGCATCCCCTAGACCCATCACTGTAGTCAGGTCCGTGCGAAAAATGGTCCTACACTCGCTAGGCGTCACATAAACCATGTCCAACCCTAGCAGCCTCTGTGCCATCTCCGTATAATCAGAATAGGTGAACCCACTCACGGCCTCACCATCTACCCGTAAACCTGTGATCCTAGCTACATCCTCTAAACTAGGAACCATATGCCCCCAGGGCATCAGGAAAGTCCGGCTAGCTCTATCCCATCTCTCCCTCAGAACCTGGATCAGTGCTAGGTCAGGTCTAAAAGGCTCGATGGATAGAAAAGCCCCAAACCCCATGGCCTCTATCCTACCCCTCTGAAAGTCGGGGAGACCCTGGTATGCTGCCCAGACCATGACCCATGAGATGCGGGTCCTCATCAGCCCCTTCATGCAGTAAAAAGGAATTATTTTGCTTAATTGATTGGTTATTAACGTGGAATTACATTTGGTTTGGCATGCTATTGAATTTTGGTGTTTTTTGAATTCACGGCCACCTTCAGGTCGTTTCTTGATGAATTCACGCCCCTGTGAGAGGCGTTTTCACAAATGTGCCTTCTTGTAACGTCCTAGATAAGGGCGTTTTTTATATTAATCACGCCTCCATGTTGGGCGTTTCGTTGGCTGTCTAAAACGTTTTTAAATCACGCCTCAGTGTTGGGCGTCTATTGTTGAATTCACGCCCTCCGTAAGGGCGTTTCCCTAAATGAGCTTAATTTTTAAATCGTTAATGATAAAAGAGACGCCCTCTGGTTTGGGCGTCTTCTGAAGATTTAACGCCCTTCTGGAGGGCGTGAGTTTCTCAATTTAACAGAAAATCTAATAAATAACAGCATGCGAAATTATTCATGAAAAACATGGTTGGAAATTAATTAATAAGCATGGCAATAATGAAAAATCGTTTTTTAAGAAACGACATGCTTCGGGGCGTATTTCATGAAAATTAATTAATAAAAGGAATTCACGCCCCAGGATAGGGCGTGTCACTTGTGATTAACGCCCCCGTGGGAGGCGTGTCTTTTCTGAGTTGCAGGTTCGTACCCGAGGGCTATGGCGATCAAAGGAAATCAAATAAAATGAAAATAAAAAATGGAATTGGGGGAGAGGAGCTTACCTTCCTGTGCTTCTGCGGTTGAGGCCGGGGCAGTGGCCGTCTGGGCCGCCGGAGTTGGCCCCGGGGAGCGAGCGCCGCCGTCGGCGGCGGTCCATCTCCGCCTTCCTCTTCTTCTTCTTCTCCCTCTTCTTCATCTTCTTCTTCTCCGTTCCCACCATCATCTCCTCTTTCCCCTTCCATTGCTTCGGCCTCGTCGCCGCCGGCCGTGGACGGCTCTTCTTCATAAGCCACAATGGCGAGCTCCTCTACGGAGATTTCACCCTCTTGAGTGCGAGAGGCGTCGAGGTCAACGACCTCTGGGGCGGCTACCCTTTGGCGTTTTTGTCCTCCGCCGGCCATGGTTAGGGTTTAGGGGGGGAGGTTTGAGAGATGAGAGGGAAGAGCTCGAGAGGTGGAGAGGGCTTCGGTTAGGGTTTTGCAGGGTGAGGGAAGAAATGAGCGGAGGGAGGAAGAAGAAAGGGGCCGCTGGCTTTTGGGCTTCGAAAGTGAGACACGCCTTTCATGGAGGCGTTTTAAATAGAACTAACGCCCATACCCAGGGCGTTTTATTGAAATTGACGACACATATTAAGGCGTTAATTTGTTTTGCATGGGGAACGATAACCATCGTCAGACGCATTGAATGGGCGTTGATTGATGTAACGGACGTCATCATTGCTGTTTTTTGGTCACGCCTCTGGTAAAGGCGTTTTATTGTTGAAACATGACTAAGGAAGAGGCGTTACTTTTAATGAAGGAACGATCATTTCTTTTGGGTTTGAATCTAGTCACGCCTTTTGGGAAGGCGTTATTTAAGTAACGCCCACTATGCAGGCGTCATTTGTTCACGCAGGTCGCTTGAGACGCCTTGAGGTAAGGCGTGCTTTTTTGAATTCACGGCGTTTGCTTTGGAAGATTTCGCTAATAATCAGTAACAGTGGACTTAATGAGAAGTCACTCTTCACTTTTTTGAAAGAAAGGAACTACAATATCTAATGAGCCCCTTTGGCCCTTATTTTTCCCAGTGAAGTTACATAATTCTTCCATTGTTCTTTGTCTTCATCCAAGTCTTCTACAGGTTGGTGGAGTTTGTTTAGCCTCCAGAGAGCTTGAATTGTAATGGCATCCTCACCATCTTCATTACTGCCTAAGTCTCTTGATTTGATGGGAGGGAGATGAGAGATGTCTTCAAAATGTTGCCTTGGAAGACCCATTTGAGGAAGGCACCTGTGAGGATTGTACAAGACGAAGTCCGAAGCGCCAATAAGACGAAGGTCCGTCCCGATGGAGAAGCGTGCACGAAGCTCCTGCATTTTGAATACGCCCGGGGCACATGTAAAAAGATTCTTTGGCATTACCTTTAGATGCTCCCTCCAATCCCCTCTCTTCTTGATTTGAGGAATCCGGTTGGTTACTCTATTGTTTATGCCTAATGAACCGGTGATGTATGAGAGTGGGCTCTTTGAGAAAATTCTTGAGGGTTGTTGGGCTTCATGGCATGGATCAAACTTGAAGTGTAGATCGATCCAACTTGAGAGTGCTAGCATGCACCCGTAGATGGGCCTCCCCATGGCCGCAGATGTGAGCCCGCTATAGAGATATGCTAGGATCGCCGGTCCAACTCTTTCTTCTTCCCATAAGCTCACAACTGCGCTCAATTGGGACTCCTCTAGAAAGTCCTCCGTGGATGGGAATAGGAGTGCTCCTGCCAAGCACACCACGAAGGCTTTAGTCACCCTTTCTATCTCCTCTTCCTCTTTAGCTTGATCCGCTCTCTTGTACACCCACGAGGCGAGCTTCAAGAGGTTAACTCCTTTAGTAACCTTGATTTGGTTCACTATGTTTGGGCTGGGTATTAGTGAGGTTAGCAACTCTTGAGAGGAGATGGGCCTTGGCATAATTGCCATCTTCTCTTCTTCTCCGTGCTTCATCTTTTTCAAGCCTAGGATCGTCTCTATTTCCTCTAGCAAGACGGTAGCCTCAAATGTGGAGAATAAGAAAGTATGGGTGGAAGGATGCCAAATTTCAATCAATGCTCCTATGGCAGCCCAATCTATGTGAATTTGATCATAGTGTTTGGCATGGGTGACCAACCCCAAGAGATGCCATCTAGCTACATATACCCTCATATCTGAAGAGAATTTGGAGAGGATTAAGGGTAACCACTTGACTTTTACATATCTTCTAGCCCCTGGGAGGTTTGGATAGTCCTGTGAAGAGCAGAACATATGCATGTAATAAGAAATTAAGAACTTGGCAGAAGAGCATCGCAAAGCAACAGTAGGAAAGACTTACTTGATTCAAAGCAATTCTATTGCTCAAATGTCCTTGTATTTCAGAAAGTCTGGGTGTGGAGATCTTGGGCTTCTTCATCATCCTGTTCACCATCCTGTCCATCGCTTGAGTTTGCTTGAGGGATGTATACAGCAGCTTGCGGTTGCAAAAGAACAAAGCAGAACAGAAAAAACCGCAGGGAAGAAAGAAGCAGTTCGATGCAAGGAAGTTATGGTAATCTACTAAAGGAAGGCTGCCGTTTTATAACGATTTGAAGAGTCTTGAAGAGCCTTAAAGATAGAAGTTTGGTTGGGTTAAGGACTCTGCTCCTAATTTAGAAACGGTGTTTCTCGCTGAATTAACGCCTTATGTGAGGGCGTGTTTTTTAATTTTGACGACCTGTGGTGTGGTCGTGTTTTATGTCACGCCCTTCATGACGGCGTGTTTATTTCAAAGTTCCTGCTATTGGTTGCGTCTTTGAGTAGGGCGTGTTTTCCATATTACGCGACTTGTGGTCAGGCGTCTTTTATTCTGGTAGCGCCCTATTCTTAGGCGTGTTCTTTTGGCCTGCGTTTTTTTGCCCTATCCATGCTTTTGATGAACTTAAGTGCTATTATTTGATGGAAATTGTTTATAATTAAGCACTTACGATCATGTTCTAAATGAAGAATAACAAGTTTCAAAGTGTAAGAATTTGCAGGATTCAAGGCGTTTGGATCGCTGGTGGGAGTAACATCTTGTCACCCTGTATCCTTTTCTTGTAACCACTGATTACTATATGATATCTACGCTATTATAGCATATCAAGGACCTTGTGATTTTGATAAACCTGAAATTTGAGTTCCCCTTCATCAAAAACGATGACGATTTCAGGAAAGTCTTTATCACACGGATAGGCCGTTGAGTTATTAAAGGTTCGGGACGATGGTTCCACTTTCTGAGTTGATGCGCGGACAAACGGGCTTCGGCTTAGTGTTGGCTCAGAGATATGGATTCTTGACCAGACCTAAATAGCTTAACAATATCATCCTTGATTATTTTCTAGTTTTAGTTTGTTTTAATCTTTTTCTTTTAGCCCAGCATGCATCATGTAGGACTTTGAGTTTCATGCTGAAAATCTTCATATTATGGTAATAATGAAGTTCGCTCGTTCTCAATTGAGATAACATGAGATATTCTACTCCAAATCAAGTACTTCGTTCTAGTTGAGGCCATTCAGGCGGATTCCTTGGAAGTGACCCTTTTGTTGGATTTCTATCCCAATTCTCTTTACTTTTCTGCAAAATTTACCTTGGTTGCAGCACATCCACGTTGGCTGGTAATCGCTCTCCAATGGTCTTTCCCTGTCGTGCCCGCGCGCACACCCTTTTATTTACTTAGCTTAATCTCCTTCTTTCCAACAAATCGACATTTCCTTGGAACCTCTCAGAGTTGTTTCACTCAGAATTTTGGAACGATTTCAAATACTTAGTGTCTGAGGCGTGTCACATCACACCTTGGCGTCTCCTTATCAGTTCATTCTACTTCATCTCCTTTTCGTTTCACTCCCTTGCAAAGCAGACGCCAAGGCGGGGCAGCTGTAGACACGCCAAAATTGACGTTTTGTTGATCAAATCTCATGTTATTATGTAAACGCCCCAAGTGGACTTCAATATTCTTATAATATAAAGTTTTTCTTTTTTTTTGTGAATTTTTATGCATTTTTCTTGCATTTTTGTTATTCACGACTTTATTAAGAGCGTTAATTTATAAATTCACGACCTGTAATAAGGCGTTTTCAAAGAAAGGACGACCGTTGTACAGGGCGTCAATTCCTGGTATTATACGCTAATTTCTGGAATTATCAATTTTTAAAATAAAAGGCATGTTCTGAGTAACGCCCTTCCTCAGGGCGTGTTTTTAAGAAACGCCGTTATCATAGGCGTGTTATATCAGTTCTATTTCTAAAATTAAATCCAGGAAGAAACGTCCTTTGCTAGGTCGTGTTTCAAGAAACGCCTCTGTTGCAGTCGTCAATTCATCAAGAGACGCCCTCTATTAAGGCGTGTTTCGCTCCAGAGTCCTTCCTTTTTCGATCTTTCCCTCACAGTTCCCTATCGTAATTTGGTCTCTTGCTCGATCTTAATCCTTCCTTGAATGCCTCATTACCCGTTCTGATCTTACCTTGCTTGATCACATCCAATCGAAGCTATAAATTGCAGCCTTGATCGATCGTAAAGGAGGTTGAAGCATTGTGAAAGGGTGAAGCAGTTTTAAGCTTGTGAAGCAGGTGAAGCACATTAAGCAGTTTTCAAAAGGTTTAAGCATCCACGAACAGAGCCTTCTTGGTCCTTTGCTGCATCCTCTCCGCGTTTTTTGTTGGGCTTCATCCGGTGCTTCATCCATCTATTTCCATCATCTTCACTCAATTTCCCTTTACTGTCGCCAGGGACAGCAGGGTTTCTCAGCCTTTTCATCTCTTTGTTTTTTTTTTTTATTCATATCACTCCATTCATCATATACGTTCATCCTTCATATTTATTCACACTTTATCGCATTTTTATCATCATACTCCCCCTCCCTTAAGTCCTGTTAAGGGGTTTAAAAAAAACAACCAAAAAATAAGGTGCGCATGTGCCTTTCTTTCCTTCATTATTACATGTCTATTTAGATAGATACTACTGCATTTTGGGCTGATCCCTCTCTTCTTGTTTGTGTTTATTGTCCGTTTTGCAAGGTAATCAACTAAGAAAACCCACTTCATCGGCCGGCCGATTGAAGTTGGAGGAGGAAATCCACATCCATCCCGCATCTCAAATTCCACCAGGTACACGCGATCCCCTTTTCTTCTTATTGAGGTAATCCCTCTGGCGATCACAACTCCCTTTTAAGCACCTCGTGCTATTTTTATTACATCTTATTCATTTTATTATTTTTATTTCTATTCCTAAGTGTGGATTTTAATCCGAATCTACAGTGATTAGGATTAATATGTTGTTTAGCTTGTTTGATTGCTGCTGTTTTACAGTAGTGCAGCACGATTAACTCTTGTTGTGACTTGGTTTCGATCTCCTTGATGATTATACTTACCTTGAAATTCTGGAAATGAATCTCTTTCCTACGTGAAGTTGTTATTGCTACTTAGTTTAAACCTTGGAATTCTGGCCATAAACTGTGGAAGTCTAGATTCGTGGGATCTTTGATCCAAAGAAATCAATGCCTGGCAAACAATTAAGGGCTCGGTCTGGTCCTGGGAAGAGCGCCCGAACACTATGTGTACCCCCGGGGAGGTGAATGACTAGGTGTGGCATTTGGCACCAGTACTTGACATGTGTTAAATCTAGGACTGTCCACTACTCTCTCCACTACTCTCTACATTACTTTCTACTACTTTTCACTTTCCACTCTTCACTGTTCTATACTCTACTTGTGGTTACTTTACTTGCTTATTACTTGGACGTGGAAATGAAATTACATACGTGCTTGACATGACTTGAATTGTCTTGATATGGCCAACTTTTTATCGTTATCTCCTGTAGTAAATTCTTGTCTTACTATTCTATTCATTATATTTCTTGACCTTGCAAGATCTTTGAATTCTGTTTCGTGATATCACCGTTATCTTTTTATTGTTTTTATCATTTGTAGCATGACATTTTAAAATGTAATTAAACTGTTAATCACTTATACCTGTCTGTTATTTCCTACTGAGCGTTAGCTCACACCCCGTTATTTTCCCCCTTTCCAGGCTTCTCAGGTGACGCGCTTACCGACGGGGAAGGGCAGGAGTGATGTCTTGAGTGTATCAGTTCTAGTGTGTTAACAGTGTGTTTATTGTTAGTTGTGTTTGGAGATCATTTAGTTTCAGTTTGTTGTTGAGTCTTAGTGGTTGTTATTCCATGTTGTATTAAGTTGCCTTTGAGATCATTGTATCAGTTTGGTTGTTTAATGATCATTTAGTATTTCCTTTCCATCTTGTAGCACTTGTGTATCATTTTAGATTTAGTTCCCTCTCTTGCCAGCGTGTCCCTAACTATACGTCCCGATATTTCCACCTTGTTCGGGGCGTGACAATGTCCCTCCTGGCGTGGAGGAGGGTGACTCGCAGATTCTGAGAGCCTGTCGCCGGCTTGAGCGGGCCATCATGATTGGCAGGGACAGCCTACTTGGTACCACTTTCTGCAGCTACCTGAGCTTTTCAGAGGACTACTGGAGGCAGCGCTAGTTTCCCAGCATCGATTGTCTGGGGTTCTTTGGCATGGCGGAGCAGTCCGGAGTCAGAGTTGGGCCAATTGGCCCCGCTAGCTGGGATTTGCACGGCCACCACCGCACAGAGACGGAGGGAATTACTGGATTGGTATTAGAGCACGCTGGTGTGCAGTACGTTGGAGAGGGCTACGATGACCACATTATGCTGAATGGAATCATGCGGCAGACCATCACTAGTTGGTATGGCCGCTGCACAGTGATCCCGTCACATTACTACCGCCAGGGTGCCACAGAGTGGTTGATGGGGATTATCCACCACTACCGGGTATTGCTGGATTGAGCTGGGATCAGGTACGCGGTGATTTCCGCTCTGTACGTGTACCCGTGCTACACTGGATTGATGCAGGGACTGCTGGAGCATTTCAACCATCGTTGGAACACGGTGGCAACAGCAGAGGGAGAGACCAGCCTTGACTTGTGGTCTTTGTTCAGGATTTCTGGATTGCCGATTATCGGCGAAGGGTATGAGGAGGTAGTGCTGGATGACCTCCACCGCAGTCATACTGATGGACTGGGATGATAATGAGTGCCTTACAGTTATCAGTATCTGATAAAGACTTGGAGAGATTTGGCTATGGCAGGGAGAGAGAGAGCCGCACAGACTCCCTGGGTGCCGCTGAATGTATGGGTTCGTCATTTTTACAATGAGCCGTTTTGCTTTTACCAGGAGTTTGTCAGGGATCAGACTCCCTCGGAGGAGTACATGGAGGTAAAGCTACGCTTCCGGACGTACTCCAGATATGTGTATGTGCCACGGGAGGGGTGGAATCCTCATGGTCTACCAGATGTGACATATCTTGCAGTGTATCTGGCATATTGGCTGGCGACTTTTGTAGTTCCTCACGGAGAGGACGGGCTGTTGAGAGCCGAGTTGTTGTGGCCGGCTTGCTTGTTGGCTGAGGGGAGGCAGTTGGCTCTAGCTCCCGCTGCACTGGCCAAAATCTACCAGGGCTTGGAGTTCTGGCGGCACACTCAGCGCCGAGGGAGAGGAGTATACTTCTGCCGACCCACTACCTTAGTGTGTCGGCCGGGCTACTGTTCTCGGGACTGGTGACGCGGGGTACTGTGGCGAACCCGACGGCACCACTTTTGTTCAGCTTTACTGGCTAGTCGGATGGGGATGCAAAGGAGTAGCTTGAGAGGGCCAGGAGGGCCCTTTGTTACCTGCCCGCCCGGGGCGAGGAGGGACTGCCCTTCGATAGTGTAGCGAGGGACCTCGGCCTCTTTCTGGGAGCTTCAGGTGGAGGGGCAGCCACCGCCCATCCCGGTCAGGTGGCAGCCGATACGAGACTGCGGACTGAGTGGATACTGAGCACCCGAGCAGCCGTGTTGGCGTTGCACCGGTCGGCGACGAGTTTCTTGGAGCCGTACTACCCACATCGCTTTGCCAGAAACTTCGGATACGACCAGGGGATTCTGCCGAATAGGGAGTTCCATCTGACGGGCAGACAGTACAAGGGCAAGGACACCCACCTTCTTGCAGCGGCCTGGTGGGATTACTACTGCTGCCGGGAGCCGGAGCGATTCCCGATGTCAGAGCAAAGTCATCGGGGATGATTTGACGTGCACTACCACTACAAGAAAAGGTGGGATTTGGGACGGAATTTCAGTCCCAAATTTGGGACGGAATATTTTTCGTCTGAAATTCCGTCCCAAATATGGAACTACACATGGAATTTGGGACGGAATTTGTGACGGATTTTTAGAACTGTCTAAAATTTATGACCAAGAAAATGTGACGGACCGACTCCGTCGGAAATCCATCTCAAAATCCATCGCAAAACACCTTGCGACGGATTTCGCAAGGGCCGCCATTGTAACTGTGGTGGTTCGGGCACAGTCACCTCTACCGACAGAAGGCCTCTGCGATTAGGAAGGCGGAGGAGAGTCACCTGCTGAGGGAGGATCTGCCTCCCATTGCACTAGATGAATGGTACCTGAGGACCCATGTTGCTCGGATCCGTCGGGAGGTCGAGCGGATTGCGGCGCAATGGCCCCGGAGTGGCCAGGGTTCATCTTTTGGGAGCCGAAGCAATGGAGGGGCACTGAAGCCCCTGGGATGGGCATCAGCGACAGCGACCGGCATGAAGGTGTCTCAACCGAGGGCACCTAGGGCTTGGTGGACTCAGTTTCTGGCCGATTGTGGTATCCGGGGCAGAGGATTGTTGGACCGGGAGCTCCCGTACGGGAGCTTCGCTGACACAGCGGTCGATGACTGGAGACGACACATCGCCCATGCGATTGGGTCAGCTGGACCTGTGGAGTTCGTGTCCCAGGTTGAGTGTGCCCGCACTCCACGGGAGATTCGGGAGGCCGTCACGATGGCGGCCCGAGCCTTGGCGATAGGGTTGGAGCAGTTGGTGCCCCTACCATTAACCCCCTTTGGGGCTTCAGGTTCGGATTTCCTCCCTTAGTCTGTTCTCTTTCTTTCATTCTGTAATTCTTGGATCCAGAACTGAGATGTTGTATATTACTGTGTTTGTCAGCAGGTTCTGCAGCAGAGGGGGACCGGCCCTCCACGGGTACATCCTCAGGGAGCGGGGACGGAGGTCTGCGGCCTCGGAGGAAGAGCCCCCGTGGGGCGGATGTAGCGGTTGAGACTGGTGGGTCATCTGAGGGACCCCAGACTGGAGAGCGAGTTGAGGAGGAGACGACCTTGAGTGAGTGTCACCCCAGCTCTTTTGTTTTTATCTGGTTTAGCGAATATGATTGACTAATTCTATTTTGTGGGACTCGTCTGTCTGTTGCAGCTCCGCAGGTGGTTGGTGTGGAGGCGACCTTCTCGCCCCCTCGAGATGCAGATCCCCCGTGTGAAAAGGAAGTCGGAGGGGAGGTCGACATGGAGGAGCTTACGCGCTTGCTGAGCGAACCCTTCCCCAACATGGAGGACTTTCTCGACTTTGAGTCGTGGACAGCCACGGGAGGATCCCGCACAGGGAGGAGTTTCGAACCTTAAGCGCAAGCCATGGCTTTGGTTTGCCTTTGGTTATTTGTTGTGACTTTCCGGATTATGCAGGGGGGGCAGAGGCACCAGGGGCCGAGGCCCCTGCTGGGACACATGGTGATGTGCCTGGCCTAGCCAATGAGCCAGGGCTCACGGTGGCCAGCAGTTTTCAGGGTGAGTGCCCGACTATCGTCGAGGGAATCCCCTTGTCATTGGGGAACTCCTTTTAGTAAGCCAAAATTATTGACTTGACTTGTGTTGCTGGTTTGGTAGGCGAGGAGGCGGCGGCGACCCTAGAGATGATCCGAGAATTGGCAGATGCCGGCCCGTCAGTGGCCCTGCCATCTTTTGGAGATGAGCCCGGACCGGTGACCTCCGTGCTCCCAGTCACCGTTGAGGACACATTGGGTAGACAACCGCCGTTGCTGACGAGGGTGCCTCTCCCACCTTTGCCGACCGTAGTGTCGGCTTGTACGGTGGGGCTGGTGGAGTCCTCTAGTGTGGGACCGTCAGGTATGTAACTGAGCACCTGATCACTTTGGGTGGAATTATTTGACTCTCCCGCCTGTGCTGAGCTTTAACTGGGATGGATTGCAGGTACTTCTTCCCCTCTGGAGGAAGGAGAGCTCCCTCAGGATACGGACCGATCATCAGGAGATGAACCTCCCGTCGTGGCTACTGCTGGGGGTGACGAGGAGTTTGTCGACATTGAAGGGGTTTCTTAAGGAGACGCCCCGACTGGTGAGCTTCTTTCCTAGCATCTTTTACTAGGGAGCGATCTTTATGCGAGGCTGGACTTGATACTAATCTAATCTGGTTTCCTGATGTATAGGTGCCCCTGATTTACCAACGGTCGGGGGTTCATTAGAGAGATTGTCTGGTTCTTCGGAGGGTGGCAGCGCCACGATGGAGACTGATGAGAGCTCGAGGTCGAGTTCTTCTTCTTCCTCCGAGGCCTCTTCTGTCGGGGATGCCGAGATGGAGGCGGCGCTGGAAGGTATATGCGGCTTCCCCTTGCCTCTGCATTGGCTTTTATATAGAGCTTATGACAAAGTGCTGACATTTTTATGTTATGTCCAGGACTGGAGACTGAGGAAGAGCACGCGCCCGCTCCTGCCAAGGAGGGTTAGGAGGAGCCCTCCGTCACCCCAATGGCCATTGGGGAGGACCGAGTTGTAGGGGAGTCTCTACCCTCTCCGACTCCAGCAGAGGACACTGCCGGGGTGGAGGAGAGGTCACCTTCACCGACCCCGAGCGGGGAAGTCACAGGCGCTGTAGGAGCTACACCAGGTGAGGGTCAGGACCTTTCTCAGGTTTTTCACCTCATCTTGTCATAGGGAAGTCCTGAACAGTGTTGACCCATTTCGTGTTTGATGGGGTTGTGCAGGTCCCTCCGGTGTGCTGGCTGAGATGGGTCGCTCCTCTCTCACACTGGAGATTGAGTGGCCTACATCTATTTCACCACCGGAGCCGCTGTTGGATGCCAGCGTAGATGCGGCCTTGCTTCAGCGAGCGCAGGGCTACATAGGGAGTGATCCTCTACCTTCTCTAGAGGAGCTTCGACAGCGGTTGCGATAGTGAACACGCGGTTACCACGGCCTCGGGTTCCCTCGTGGGCCCTGGATGTCTGGCTTGGCCGGCCTCTGGGCGGAGTACCTGCGGCTTCTGGAGGCTCAGGAGCAGCGGGCACAGCGACTGGCGGCCATCCGGGGGCTACGGGAGTAGCCCGTTCAGCTTATGGCAGCTGATGCGGGACGGACACGTGACTCGACTCCAATTGGATATGCGATCCTTGGACTCTAAGCAAGCTCACGATTGCCCCTAACGAGGGAAGTGTCAGACATGCGCGGTTGAGAAATCGGCAAAGAGCTAGGGTGGTCAACTCACAAATTCGTGCCCAGATCGGGTCACGGGACGGTCTCGCTCTCTCTCGCAACAGCGGTGAAATAAATATATCGAGCTAATGGCCCTAACACATGCTCTCTAGCAGCGGCATAACCAAGTATATACGAATAAAGCAAATTGTCGAATAAAGGAGTGAATACGATACCTCCACACGCCTGGCGTGGGGAAGATGATCCCGGCCGATCTCGTACTCCCGGAACAAGAAATTATATAAATTACAGCAAAGGCTTTACTGTCCACTCCACACAGGGAGGTAAAGGGTGACACAGCGGGACCCGGGAGTAGCGGGTTCGGGTTGACGGGCAGCTTCTTGTGTAGCTTCGGCAGCACACGTACTCACGATCGTGGGACCCACGTGCTGGTCAGTGGGGCCGTGTGGGCCCGGAGCAGCACCGCTGTGACAGGCACGTCCGGAGGGGTGCTCCCTGGGAAGGCGGCGCACTAGTTCACCTCGCGGAAGGTGAGGAGGCTCCGATCAGTGCGGGTTGGAGTTGCTCCCACGGATCTGAATTATGTTTCAGACCTGCACGTCCCGACGAAAACTGATGCTACGACCAGCACCAACGTCGGATCGATGCACAAGAGATATCGTTGGAAAGCTCTCTCGAAATCCTTCGACCCCCTGGGGCTCCAGAAAATTTGTTGAGACTGTACTTCTGAT
Organism: Amorphophallus konjac; assembly: GCA_022559845.1. Classification (NCBI taxonomy): domain Eukaryota; kingdom Viridiplantae; phylum Streptophyta; class Magnoliopsida; order Alismatales; family Araceae; genus Amorphophallus; species Amorphophallus konjac. Next base: position 127,956,336 of record CM040120.1, read on the forward strand.
GGGGAATTTTAGAACCGGACTGATCTTTGTTTCAGATCTGGCCGGAGAGAAATAAACTTTCCTGAGAGTTGGCATTGACCGCGATGTAGACCTCCGAATCAGAAGATGAGCTCTTCATGAAAGTGTTAGAGAGCGAAGAGAGGAAAACGGGGATAATTTTTATGAAAGATGTGGTGGAGATTTGACTAGGGAAAGATATTTTCTAGTATCGGATGGTCGGATCTGGACAGCAAAGATCGAACAGAATTTGGGAGAAAGACATGATTTATAAAAATAGGTAGAGGGCTTTAGAAATTTGACGAAAATTTGTGGAGGATGGGGATGGTGGATAGAACCTCCAGTAAAATTTGGGATTCAAGAAAAAATCAAGAAGGGGAACAAAAGGGTGAAACTCAGGGCTGCTATAAAACTAGATAGATTGTAGACGGAACTGGTGGATTGGGAGGCATGAAAATGAAAAAATATAAAACGGAGGCTGCAATTTTTTTCAAGTTTTTTGGGATGTGGTGATGACCTCTAGAACTCACCCTGAAAATACAGCTCTAGAAGATGTAGGAGTTGGGAGCTAAAATTCTCTGAGTAAGCCTCTATCCAGCAAAATAGAACCTTGGACAGCACTTCGGAAGCGGCTTCGCGGCGGCTCGATGGCGGCACGAACGGCGGCGGCGGCAGTAGAGATAGAATCTAGAGGGGCTAAGGAGAAGATAGAAGGGTTCTATACCCTGGAGATTGGAGGAAGAAGAGAGAAACCAGAGGGAGAAAGGGGAGGGGCGCACCATGCTTCAAGCAACTCCACTATTTTCTTCTCATTAATTCATACGAAATGTGGAAATACAAGTATTTATATAAAATAGAAAATGACTCAAAATGCCCTCAGATCTAGGGTTGGAAGGGGCACTAGGGGGATAGGAGAATGTATTTCTCTCATGTGGTCAAAACACATTACACATAATTTATTCAAACTTCACCTAACTAGCGTAATAGGGACAAAACAAGGGGCGCCCCCTTCATGGGCCTCTCTTGGGCCAAGCTGGTCCAAGGCCATCCAACAAGCCCATTAACCCATGCTTAGCCTATGGACTCTCCCACCTAGATGGCCCATGAGAGGGAAAAGCCCACTTGGGCCTTAGTGACTTTAAGGTCCATAATGAAGGCCTTAAGTCCAATATGAACTAACCCCCCGTAATGGACCTAATAAAGGAAACCTATTAATGGACTCTTCATGGAATGTGGCCCAATGGCTTATTAAAAGTCTTACAAAGGAGCCCAAATGAAAAAAAATTAAAAAACACACAATTACAAGCCAATACAACCCATAAGACACACTAATACAAGTCAATACACACTAATACAACCCATTAGCCTTTGATGCCCCCATCAATTCTCCCCGGGTGGGAGGAACTTGACCCTGTCGAGTAAGGGGTGCTGCTGCTCGAATAACTCCGACGAATCCGTCACCATACCAAGTAGCGCGGGTACGCTCCACTCCAAGTAGTCGTCACCTGCCCATTCTGTATATACTCGATATGCACAAGCTGCTGTGGGAACGAGACTAGAGGTGGACACTCCGGGTGGGGTCACTCTCAAGGGGAGGAGGCGGCTCGAAGACTCACTAGAAATCACCGCTGGGTCCTTGTAGGTGACTAGATCCGGGGTATAGATGTAGAGCTGATCCCATACTCGCCTCTCACTCATACAGGACTGACATCAACAAGCTTGCACAAGACACATGCAGACTCCGACAGACCACAAACCACACAAACAAGCCACACAAAACAAACCACACAAAGAAGAAACTGGCTCATGCATGACCCTAGACAAACTTGAACATTCTTAGGACGACGACAATGAGACACAAACACAAGGGACATACGAAGGAAGACTCGGTAAGGATGATGGTCACCGTCTACATACACTAAGTGTAAAGAAAGACTAACCCACAACTTAATGCCATGAGTTTCATCCCTCGTCAACCGTCTCCGTTTCGAGAAGACTCGTCCTCAGGTATGAAAGTGTGGGAGGATCAGGGGATGGGTGACAGGAATGTAATTCGGATGTCTAGTGTAAAGCACGATAATAATGAAGTCCGGAGACTGTTTCTCTTACACATGGCAGAAATCAAATCATACCGTGTCAACATAGGGTATCGACAATGGTACGGTAGTCACTAGAGGCTGGGTCCACCGAGGACAAGGTGGGCAAGATAGACAAGCCCGGGATGACCGGTGGGAGTAGGGTGACTGATAGCCCATGTCCCTCTATTGGCTCACTCTCTCGCCCAAAAACATCAGCGTGGTACTCCTCGACCAACTCTTGGTTAGCCTCATAATCCACTAGAATAAGCATGGGTGGGACATCCTCGGTATGTGTGTCCTCTTGGGTAGGGGAATGTGAAGGACACGGATCGGAGAAGTGGCTAGGGGCCACATGGTTGGGCTCCGGGGAAGGTAGTGGACATGAGTCCGTAGGCGGAGCGGACTGATAGGGGTGGGTGGTTGGCGACATAAAGGTGGTCGGCTGAATGTTGTCGTGGAAGACGAACTCGCCGGGTAGGTGAGGTGGATATAAGGTGCAGGTCCTCCTATCCCGGTCAAAGGTTGCTCTCCTCTCTTCCAACCATGGTTGCCCTAATATAATGCATGGTCCTACTAGCGTACCAATATTGCACCATGCGCCATCGCAGTAAAGATCGGAGCCGATCTTCCTTTGGAACTCGACACAAGCAAAATCATCATCACGGATAATCTCGCCCATCTTGGAGAGGGACTCCATGATATCAAGAGAAACCCAATTATCCGACTCCTTAAATGGAGTTCCATTGTGGACCCATTGGGTAGAGTGGCTTTAGAAATGAGATGGGTGAAATCCAAGGGTCGGGCCATAAAGGCATTGAATTGGGCCACCCGGGATGACCACTCAGACACATGGTCTTGGGGAACGGCCATGGGGGTGGCGAGTAGTGGACATGCAGGCACACGGAGACAAGACACTAGACACGACCCTAAACGACAATGCAAGTGGAATGCACTAACTATTACACACTAAGGACCCTAGACTTAAACCAAGACTCGGTACGTGGCGGAGTTAATCGATCCGAAGATCACTCGTGCAAGTGTGCGGCCTTCCCGATAGACATAGCCTAACGTTCGGATAACACCTTTCAATATACTGAATAAAGGGATGTAAATGTAACCTAGACCGACTTAGATGATGACTAGACATAAATGACACTTTTTTTTTGTTTTAAACACCCTAGACTCAACTGGCGCTCTGATACCAAAACTGATGCAGGATGGACACGCGACTCGACTCCAATTAGATATGCGATCCTTGGACTCAAAGCAAGCTCGCGATCACCCCTAACGAGGGAAGCGTCGGACGTGCGCAGCTGAGAAACTGGCAAAGAGCTAGGGTGGTCAACTCACAAATTCGTGCCCGGATCGGGTCACGGGACGGTCTCGCTCTCTCTCGCAACAGCGGTGAAATAAATATATCGAGCTAATGGCCCTAACACATGCTCTCTAGCAGCGGCATAAACAAGTATATATGAATAAAGGAAACTACCGAATAAAGGAGTGAATACGATACTTCCATGCGCCTGGCGTGGGGAAGACGATCCCGACCGATCTCGTACTCCCGGAACAAGAAATTATATAAATTACAACAAAGGCTTTACTGCCCACTCCACGCAGGGAGGTAAAGGGCGACACAACGGGACCCGGGAGTAGCGAGTTCGGGTTGACGAGTAGCTTCTTGTGTAGCTTCGGCGGCACACGTACTCACGATCGTGGGTCCCACGTGCTGGTCAGTGGGGCCGTGTGGGCCCAGAGCGGCACCTCTGTGACGGGGATGTCCGGAGGGGTGCTCCCTGCGAAGGCGGCACGCTGGTTCCCCTCGCGGAAGGCGAGGAGGCTCCGATCGGTGCGGGTTGGAGTTGCTACCCACGGATTTGAATTCTGTTTCAGACCTATGCATCCAGACGAAAACTGATGCTGCGACCAGCACCAATGTCGGATCGATGCACAAGAGGTACCGTTAGAAAGCTCTCTCGAAATCTTTTAACCCTGTGGGGCTCCAAAAAATTCGTTGAGACTGTGCTTCTAATGGGGAATTTTAGAACCAGACTGATCTCTATTTCAGATCTGGCTGGATAGAAATAAACTTTCCTGAGAGTTGGCATTGATCATGATGTAGACCTCTGAATCAGAAGATGAGCTCTTCATGAAAGTGGTAGAGGGCGAAGAGAGGAAAACAGGGATAATTTTTATGAAAGGTTTGGTGGAGATTTGACTAGAGAAAAGTATTTTCTAGTACCAGGTGGTTGGATATGGACAGCAGAGACAGAACAGAATTTGGGAGAAAGACACGATTTATAAAAATAGGTAGAGGGCTTTAGAAATTTGACGAAAATTTATGGAGGATGGGGATGGTGGGCAGAACCTCCATTAAAATTGGGGATTCAAGAAAAAATCAAGAAAGGGAACAAAAGGGCGAAACTGAGGGCTGCTGTGAAACTGGACAGATTGCAGACAGAACTGGTGGATTGGGAGGCATGAAAATGAAAAAATATAAAACGGGGGCTGCATTTTTTTTTGATTTTTATGGGATGTGGTGATAACCTATATAACTCACCTTGAAAATCTCAGCTACAAATGGTGTAGGATTTTGGAGCTAAAATTCTTGGAGTAAGCCTCTATCTAGTAAAACAGAACCTTGGACAGCACTTCGGAAGAGGCTTCGCGGCGGCTCGATGGCAGCACGAACGGCGGCGGTGGCGGCAGCAGAGATAGAATCTAGAGGGGCTAAGGAGAAGATAGAAGGGTTCTATACCCTAGAGATTGGAGGAAGAAGAGAGAAACCAGAGGGAGAGAGGGGAGGGGCGCACCAAGCTTCAAGCAACTCAACAATTTTCTTCTCATTAATTCATACGAAATGTGGAAATACAAGTATTTATATAAAATGGAAAATGACTCAAAATGCCCTCAGATATAGGGTTGGAAGGGGCACTAAGGGGATAGGAGAAAGTATGTCTCCCATGTGGTCAAAACACATTACACATATTCTATTCAAACTTCACCTAACTAGCGTAATAGGGACAAAACAAGGGGCGCCCCCTTCATGGGCCTCTCTTGGGCCAAGCTGGTGCAAAGCCATCCAACAAGCCCATTAACCCATGCTTAGCCTATGGACTCTCCCACCTAGATGGCCCATGAGAGGGAAAAGCCCACTTGGGCCTTAAGTGACTTTAAGGTCCATAATGAAGGCCTTAAGTCCAATTTGAACTAACCCCCCTTAATGGACCTAATAAAGGAAACCTATTAATGTACTCTTAATGGAATGTGGCCCAATGGCTTATTAAAAGCCTTACAAAGGAGCCCAAATGAAAAAAAATCAAAAAACACACAATTACAAGCCAATACAACCCATAAGACACACTAATACAAGCCAATACACACTAATACAACCCATTAGCCTTTGATGACCCCATCAGCAGTTCTGACCGAGCAGAGGAGGCTTGCCGAAGCAGTCATGTCTCTTGATCAGGACCATGCCAAGCAGCTGAGGGAGGCGACTAGCAGAGCGGAGGCCTTGCAGAAGGCCTTGGAGGAGCAGCGGCGAGCTGTAGAGCTTGCTAGAGCTGAGTGGCGGACTGCCGAAGCTGGAGCCGAGGCTAGTGTTCAACTAGCGTCGGCCTTGGAGGCGGAGCTGGCGACTGTGGAATCCTGCTTAGCGGAGCTGGAGGGGAGCGAGGCTAGGCCGTGATTGTATCACTTCCCTTTCCCCTTTTTGGTTATCCGGACTATGGATTTTTTGTTACCCAAAGGGCATGTCTTGGGCCCCCTATTATAGAGTATCAATGACAAATTCTGAATTTTTGTGTTGTTGTTTGCTGAGTTGTCCTTCTCCCCAATCTGTGGAATAGGGTTGAGTACAAGGGGTGGCTACCACTTACAGTCGGTCGAGGATTGTTTTAACACGTACTGGCATAAGGGGTAGCGAACTGGGTTTTACCCGAAACTAGAGCTGAGATGAAAAATTGGGTGGGGAGAGTAGTGTGACTGGATATTAGGTACTGGGTACTAGATGCTGGTTGTTTGTGTTGTTAGCTGGTAATGTAGCTCTTCTGGACTTAAGAAACTAGGGCTGAGCTGGCCGAATGGCCTCAAAGGCATCATAGCCGAAGGCCGTGAGCAGGACTGGAACTGGTCGGTCAACCCGTGGAGAGATTATGACCAAACTTGGAGCTGGAAGCTAGCGGCTAGCCCGCGAGGGCGTTGTAGCCGGTGACTGGAGTTAGAAATTGGTGGCTGGCCTGTGAAGGCGTTATAGTTGGGGTACTGGGACTGGTGGTTGGCGGCTGGCCTGTGAAGGCGTTGTAGCCATAAACTGGAGCTGGGAGCTGGCGGCTGGCCTGTGGAGGCGTTGTAGCCGAAAGCTAGAGTCGAAGGCTGGCGGCTGGCCTGTAAAGGCGTTGTAGCCGGGAATTGGAACTGGAAGCTGGCGGCTGGCCTGTGAAGGCGTTGTAGCCGAAAACTGGAATTGAAAGCTGGCGATGACCGACCTTCGGGGGTGTAGTGGCCATCATTGTTGTGGAGTGATGTTGAGCTCGCCATCGGGGTGTGTTATAGCTGACGACTTTATCAGTGAAGAATAGAGAGGGAGAGAGTTTTTTTTTGTCTTTACCAACCCTACCGCCCTTGCGGGTTTTCGCTAGAGCTACCCCCCTTTAGCTTTTTCCAGTGCACCCTTGCGGGTTTTCACACCGAGGGGTTACCCGATTTTGCCTAAGGCGCCCTTTAGGGTTTTCACCTTAGCTGGGTTGGTGGCAATTTTTGCCCCCAGTCGCCTCGTGGAGGGAGTTGACTAAGGCCGCCGGGGTATCTCTATTTTTAACTCCATTTATATATATATATATATATATATATTTGAGACTGCCGTCCATAGCGTGTTGTTGTCAGGAGACGTAACCTGAGACTGGAAGGTGTGGGTAGCTGAATATTGTTCAACCATTCATAAGGGTTTTCAGAAATCCTTATAGCATGGTGGCGAAGGGCCACTTTGTTATGGCAAGATGTGACTGGAGTTATGACTAGTAGATCAGGGATTGTATGGGGGAACTGGGACTATAATGAACTGGGAGGCTCTGGATTTGCAGAGGATGTAGGATGTAGGGGCTGAGAATGATGAGTGTTTGGGAGTATGTCGGGATGTAAGTTTACCAGGAGGGTGACTGGGAAATTGACTATCACAGGGACTGGTTAATCTGTGATGTTGAGGCAAGGGCTAAAGGTTGGCCAAATTGAGCGGAAGTGACGCAAGGCAAACTGGGGATTTGAGGGTTTGTGTCGTAGCAGTGCAAGTGGATTGAAGACTTGCTCCGGATGAGGCTAATGGCCCACCAAAGAATAGGTGGAAGGCCATTCTGATTGGTGGGGAGAAGAAGATTTTCTCGTTATCAGCTCTACCGCCCTTTCGGGTTTTCGCTAGAGCCGACCCCCTTTAGCTTTTTTCGACGCGCTCTTGCGGGTTTTCACATCGAGGGGTTTCCCAATTTTGCCTGAGGTGCCCTTTCGGGTTTTCACCTCAGCCGGGTTATTCACCTTTTTGCCCCCAGCCACCCTATTGTGGTGGGGATGATTGGGTCTGTCGGGGCATCTCTATTTTTAACCCCATATATATATATATATATATATTTGACTTACCTGTGAGCCTGGCGGTTAGACTGGTGCCGGTGTAGAGGTGCCCTTGTTCCCGTGGTGACGGGAATGAGGGCAGGAGATCAGTCCCAACGGATGCCTGGCGGTGATTCTGAGGAGCTGAGCTGGCTGGTTGACTGGGAATTGTAGACTGGAAGGACTGGCCGGTTAGATCCTTCACGGGGAAGGACCGGCCTTATTGGTGCTAGCTGGGATGCGCGCCTTAGTCTGGCTGGCGTGCGAACTCGTGCTCTGGTGCGTAATACAGCTTCATGTGTTTGCCATTGAGAGGCGGGAATGGTCTATGACCTTTGTGATCAACAACCCTGTAGGCCCTACCCTTATAGACATTCTGGATGATGTATGGACCTCGCCAATTTGGCTGTAGTTTTCCACTGGAGCGCCCTGCCATGACTTCTTTTTCCTTGATCATGACAAGGTCGCCTTGCTTGAAAGCTCGCTGTTTGACGAGCTTATCATAAGCTCGAGCCATGTGAGCCTGGTATACTTGCAGGTGTTTGTAGGCTTCGAGTCGCTTGCCTTCTATATCGGTGAGCTCTTCTAGCCTTCTCCGGTACTCGTCTTCGTCAGAGCCGGCAAGGCCAGTGTGGATTGCCACACGATAAGAGGCTAACTGGACTTCGCTAGGGACAACTGCTTCTATCCCGTAAGCAAGGGAGAATGGCGAGCACCCCGTAGGGGTTTTGTAGACTGTCCGATAGGCCCATAATGCTTCGAATACCTTCTCACCCCAATCACGCTTCCGGTGGCTAACCATCTTAGCTAGGAGCTTACAGAGGGTTTTGTTAAAGGCTTCCGCCAAGCCATTAGCCTGGGGGTTGTAGACCGAAGAGGTTCTCCAGTCAATGTGGAATTTGGCCGCTAACTGGTATACGGCCTTATTCTTGAAGGGTGTCCCGTTGTCGGACACTATGCGTATGGGAGTATCGAATCGGTATATAATGTTGTGCCGGACGAATCTAGCAACGATTTCGCCGATGACTTCTCGCAAGGGTAGAGCCTCCGCCCAACGAGAGAAGTAGTCAGTGGCGGCCAAGATGTATTTATGGCCCTTGGAAGATGGCAGAAAAGGCCCCGCAATGTCCATGCCCCACTCAGCGAAGGGCCAGGTGGGGGCCGTAGGACGCAGTGGGTTAGGAGGTTTTCTGGGTACTGGGCCAAAGGCTTGGCATTGATGGCATGCACGAGCATGCTGGATGAAATCGGCGTACATGGTCGGCCAGTAGAAACCTTTGAGCTTGATGTTGTGCTTCATTCGGTCTCCGGCCTAGTGTGCACCGCACAATCCGGAGTGGACCTCCCGCATGATGGCTCGAGCTTCCGCCAGAGAGACACATCTCAAGAGAATCGACTTGTCCTTCTCTTGGACTAGTCGATACAGGGAGGCGCCGATCAGCTCGTAAGAGGTTGCTCGGTGTAGTTGGACCCTTTGAGCTTGGTCAGGGGGGAGCCACCCTTTCTTGAATTTGATGATGGGCGAACGCCAATCATCCTCTTCTTCTGGAGGTGTGTTCTGGTCAAGGTCGTGGACCTCGTAAATGGTGAGACCGGTGTCACCTTCGAGTGAGCTCGGCATCAACCTTCTGTGTTTGATGACGATGTCGACCTCACCCTCGGGAGGGAGCTTGATGGCTGTTGTGCCCCTTAGGCACAAGCATGTGCTATGTTGATTTGATGATAGCAATGCTGTTTTGTTTTGATGATGGCAACACAGTGAGTGCATTATGATATTATATTTTTTATGATGATGGCATGTTGATTTGAATGCATATCACTCATTATGTTCTGTGGAGAATGCATGAGATGTTTATAACTGGTATACTCAGTGGTGTATGCATATAACTGATATATTCTGTGGAGATTGCTTGAGTGTGCTTGATTTATGGAGAATGCTTGAGTATGTTCTATCTGATCTGTTCTGTGTATGAGTATGCTGGTTCTATGGGTCGAACCTCCTCAGATGCTTTTCTAAAGTCTACACATCAGATTGCTTTGCTTCATGCATTAGTCTATACACTGTCCATCTGAGTGTCTCATGCAGAGTCAATTCATATAGTCTATAAAGTGGTTTAGGCTAAGTCAGTACAACGTCCAGTGTCCAGTGGTTAGGCTAAGTATGTACATCAGACTGTTTCATCATCAAGTCTGTACATTGGCATTGTAGCATGCATTCATGAAGTCCATACATTCACTGAAGCTTGCTTAGCTGAAGTGTGTACATTGCATTGCATGACTTGAAGTCTGTACATCGCATGTCTGCTTCATGCTAAGTCTATACAGGCTAAGTCTGTCGGTCTCGTGACTCATGCATTCATTGTTAAAGTCTATACAGACTTCAGTGCATTCTCTGTGTCTCACATGTCAAAGTCTGTACAGTGAGCTTTTCATTGGTGAAGTCTGTACACTCACCAGTTGAACTTCAAAGTTCATACATTGGACTATAGCTTGCACGAAGCTAAGTCCATACATCACTCAATTCTGTACAGAGTCCAGCGTCTTGTTCATGCATTGTTCACAAAGTCTGCACATTCTATTGTTCATGAAGTCTGTACACTGGACTGTGTCCTTGTGCATCACATTAAGTCTATACATTGCTGTTCTTCACTGCAAGTATATACACTGCTTTATATTGTGTTCTTCGAAGTCTGCACATTGCATCACTATTCTGCAAGTCTATACACTGGCTGCTGCACTCTCATGAAGTCTTCACCTGTGCTAGTGTAAGTCTATACAACGCCCAGTGTTATGCTTGCAAAGTATGTACAGCAGTTGCCTTCTTACATAAAGGCTATACATTTGCACTGTAGATGCACGCACTGTTCATAAGTCTAGACATTGGAAAGTCTGTACATCGTGCATCTTTAAGTTGAAGTCTGTACAGAGTCAGCGTCCAGTTGACCGTCTCAGGCAGTGTCTCTTTGTACGTCTCTTGCAAGTCCATACAACGCTTCAGACTAAAGCCTGTACATCGGACAGTGTTTAGGCGAAGTCTATACATCCGTCCGTACAGTGTCTTGGCCACCGTGTCACGACCACCAAGTCTATACTTTGGTCGGTGGCAAGTATGCACATTGGACTCTTGATCAAGTCTACACATTCAACAGTGTTCTTCCAAGTCTGTACATTGGAAGCTTCACCAATGTTTCCCTTCAAGTCTATACATCGGTAGCTTTACCGTCGTTTCCCTTGAAGTCTATACACTGTTGACTTTACCGTCGTTCCACCTTGAAGTCTATACACTTGACTGCCATTGCCTTGATCAAGTCTGTACAGAGCTCCCGTGTTCAAGTCTATACAGCCTTTTCATCTTGAAAGTCTATACATCGGGAAGTCTTCACATTGGCTGTTGAATGATGAGCAAGTCTGTACAGTGGACCGTCTCAGTTACCATCTTATGCATTGAGCAAAGTCTATATAGACTCCACCGTCTCATTCTGCGTCTTAGACTGCTCAAGTCCATACATTGGCTGCATCATTTCATTATCAAGTCTATACACTGCTTTTGGGTCTCCAAGTCTATACAGCCTTTTGCTTCGCCAAAGTCTGTACACTGGTCTGCATTGCCCTTGGACATCAAAGTCTGTACAGCCTTGTCTTTGGCAAGTCTGTATAGTGAAGTCCATACACTGCACTCGAGTTCACAGTGTCTTCATGAAGTCTATACAACGCACTTTCACATAAAGTTTATACATCGTTCCCTTGCCGTAGTCTATACACTGTGAACGTTCAAGTCTGTACAGACTTTACCTTGTTCAAGGCTGTACATCGTCAAGTGTCTTTGGCAAAGTCTGCACATTACTGAACGCTCATCAAGTCTATACATTGGCTTTAAGATGAAGTCTACACATCAGAGTGCATTGCATTTGTTCATGGCTGCAAGTCTATACATTGTGTGTCTTGTTCAGCTAATGATATAAATTGGACGAGTCTGCATCGTGCATATGTTCTGAAGTCTATACACTGTGTCGTTCACATCTGCAAGTCTAGACATTCGCAAAGTCTATACATCAGACGAGTCTGTATAGGCCAAGTCCATACATTGTTAAGTGTATTGCATGCATCTGTTCGGAAGTCTATACATTGTGAAGTATATACACTACTTTAGCTTCGCCTTCACAAGTCTATACAGTGAAGTCTATACACTGCAATGCATATACTTAAACTGATAAGCTGTTCGTCTGTGTGACAGGCACCCTTCATGAAGTCTAAAGAAGGGCACGTGATCCGAGGTGCCTGGTTCGTGATCCAAGGATGGATGAGATACCAGGATGCTGACACGTGGCCAAAAGTTCTGGGCGGGAACTGTGGAAGCCACACGCGCCCTAGCTGCTGCTGCTGCTATATATATATAAGTCTTCTTCATCAAGAGGAGGCTGATTGAAGCCTTGAGAGCAGAAGCAGAAGAGCAGAGTGCAGAGACTTCGATCCAACAGAAGAGACGAAGAAAAGAGTGAATAAAAGAAAGAGAGACAGAGAGCAGAGAAGAAGAAGAGAAAGAGGAGAAAGAAGAGAAAGAGAGAAATAGAGAGCTCGAGCTGAGAGAGAGAGAGATTGGGTTGTCTGGCTTTTTGGATCAAATCTAAGCCAGAAGTGCTCATCGAGAGCTATATTTTGTGCTTCATTGTTTCAGCTTTCCGTTGCTGTCTTGTTCTATCTTTCATTTTCCTTTATACATTTCTTCAAGCTGTTTGTCAGCGGAGCAAGCTGTGAGGCTCAGCGTTTGCAGTGGAGGATTCCACTGGATGGTTTAAGCTGTAATCCCCAGCGGGTTCAAGCTGTGAGTCAGCGATGGCTAAGCTGTATTGCCCAGCGGAAGCAAGCTGTGATGCTCAGCGGATGGCAAGCTGTGAGGCCCAGCTGATGTATGGCAAGCTGTGATGCCCAGCTGTTCAAGCTGTGAGTTAGCAGGAAGCCACACTCGGGTTGAGTGTGGGGTGGATGTAGGTCTGCTGGACCGAACCACCTAAAAACCCTCTTGCATTGTGGTTTGTTTTGTTCTATTTGTGCTTCCGCTAGATGAATTCATAGGGGCGCTCAACTGTCTGCTTATAGGTTCAGTAGATGAGTGTTCTAATTTGTCTTGTTAGCATTCCAATTTTTAAGTGAGTGAAATCTTATTTTGGGTGAAGGTTTTTAATTGGGCGAATTTCTAAAGGGCTATATTCATCCACCCCCCCTCTGAATACTGCACCGAACCCAACACTTGGTATCAGAGCAGGTCTGTGATCTATCAGATCTAACAATCTGTAGAGGATCCTGCTAGTTTTGGTGCATTTCAGAGTGGATCTCTTGTGCTCGTTGTTTTGTTTCACTGTCTTAGTGCTTTACTTTGCTTATTTGATTTTGCTGCATTTCCTGTCATTTGTCTTACTGCGCTGAATTTGTCTGCCACTTGTTCAAATGGGTCGTCCTCCGGTTTATGATGATTCTAACTTTGAAAGTTGGCTAGGAGGCCTAGCTATGTACATAGACTCAATTGGTCCACATTTGTGGAGTCTTATATCTAAAGACCCACACCATTTATCTAAAGATCAGACCAATTGGTCTAGTGAGGACAGCTCTAAGAATCGCGATAATACCATAGTTCTTAATATCTTGAGATCTGTAGTTAATATTGATATGTATCCTTTTGTTCTCAGGTGCAATTCTGGAAAAGAGATATATGACAAAGTTATCTCTACGCATAACCAACAGAATGATAGCTGTTTGATGGCCAACCAGGATAATGAAGATTCCTCATCCAAGGTAAATTCTGAATTTGAATCCGAAGAGATTTCAATTGATGAATTATGGGAAATAAATGAGGAACTTTCTGAGAAATGTAAATATTTGAAATCTGAAAATAGAAAGTTGAAAAAGAAATGTGATCAGATTAATTCAAATGCTCATTGTGAAAAATGTCAAGATCTGAAAAAATCTCATGAAATGTGCTTAGCTAATCTGAATGTGAGTAAGGAACAAATCTCTATTTTGGAAAATAAAAATCAGGAACTCACAGACAAGATTTCTGAACTAGAAAATAAGCTGAACTCATTAGGAAATGATCAAATCTTAACTAATGAACTAGTTCAGAATGAACAAACTAGAAAGGAGAATGAAGAACTGAAGCTGCTTAATTCTGCTATGTCTGAGAGACTTTTAATGCTGGAAAAAGGGAAGAGTTCAGGTGAAAATGAATGTGAGAGAGTGAGTACATTAATAGAAGAGATTGATAGCTACAAAGCCATTAATGTCTTACTTAATGAAAAGATCACAGATTCTGAAATACTCATTTCCTCTCTCAAAAATGAAATCACTGAATTGAACAATTCTCTGTCTGAGTCATTTAAGAACAAAGAAAATCCAAAGGCTGTCACTAAGAAGAAAGTCTCTCATGAAGGCAGTAAACAGGAAGTGAGAAAAAGATAGCACACAACTTTTGTGCGTAGCTCTGATTTAGCTAGCACTTCAACTTTTTCTTTAAGTGTGCATGCTAATCAGGAAAATAAGAAAACGAAGGAGAAAAGAAAAGTTTTGAAAAAGAATGATAATAATCAGCATGCTAAGAAAGTTCATGCCAACAAATCTGGTGTCAAAAATGTTAAATACTATTACTGTGGTGAATATGGCCATGAGATGGATGTTTGTTTTGTCATGAGAAAGGATGATTTGAAATATGATAGAATTCATGCTAGGAAGTCTTCTATGAAGAAACCTTCTTCTGTTCAAACCAAAAGAACTCAATGCTTTTACTGTCATAAAATAGGTCATCTCATGCATGATTGTAGGTTAATGAAACATGATGACCTTTCTGCTAAGAAAATGCATGATAGAAAATTTCTTGTCAAAAATCATGCATCTCATAAAAAGAAGATTCAATGTTTTCAATGTGGCAAATTGGGCCATATTGCTGCAAATTGTTGGCATGCTAAGGGAAGAACAATTAACTACAAACTTGCTAAAATCCCTGTAAAAGGACATGCATTCTATAAGAATTTTGACAGAATGAATTCTTCATGTTTTGAATGTGGAAAACATGGCCACACAGTCAAGGACTGTTGGCATGTTCAGAAGAATCATATTAACCCCCATGCTGTCAAATTCCATGCAAAATATTTTGTGAAATTCTCATGTTTTAATTGTGGAAAACCTGGCCACAAAGCTTCTGATTGATGGGTGGCAGGGTTCAGAAAACAGAATGCCCATGCACACAACAGAAATTTTAATGTTCATGCACATGAATTTAATGCTTTCAATAAGGTGAATAAAAGGAACTTAAATTCTGTTAGTTATCATGGTAAGTCTGGTCAATTTGGTTATTTCTTGTCCAACCATAAGTTGATGGGCTGTGATGATATTTTTGTTAAAAGACCATTCAGAACACCTGTGAGGGTTAATTCAGGACCCAAGACTTCTTGGGTTCCTGCAGGATCAACTTGATTTTATCTTACAGGTGTGCCTTGGTGGGAGAAATAAAAGGGGTTAACCAAGGCACTCAACAAGAAAACCCCAGGATACTCTATTTCAGGTCAGTTCTGAACTTTGCTTTAAATTCATCATCTGAATTTGTGAGTATGAAAAATGTGAATTCCATGTTGATGTGCTCGTTTGATGTCTGATGATCTCTTATTGCTTAGCTGATCAGTCTGCATTCCAGACTCAGCTACTGAGTTTTATTCTGAATATCTGATGTTATTCTCTTGCTATATGTTGAACTGAATTTGAATGGTTCTTTAGTGTATACAGTTGATGCACTATATAGACTTTGTGTAAATGCATGTGTTTTGTGTCAGTGCAATGCATGCTTGTTGTTGAATGCATACTTGGACTGAGTGTGAATGGTTCATTTAATGTACACAGTCAATGCATGTGTCTTATGTTTGCATACATCATTTGCATGACTGTCATTGATGCTGTTCAATGCATGTAGGACTGCTTTATGTTGCATTGTCCTTGTTAACCCTGGTATATCATATGGTAAGTTACTAAAAGGCAGGGAAATCTGCCCGAGGTTCCTACCATGTGTGAGATGATCTTTGAGACCAGGTTCTCCGCCTAGTACCATGGGTCCAGTCTTCATGTAGAACAGTGCATTGCATCATATTTTGGAAAATCTAAAAAAGGATAAAAATGTTCATAACTTGGATGCATAAACCTGAATTGATTGTATACTTGCCTCATGTATCCTTGGTGCATAGTCTGCATGTAGAACAGTGTGTTGCATAGCATAATCCTTGCATCATGGTGTCAGGGGGAGCTGTGAGTTTAGTTCAATTCTTGAATCCTATTTACTCCTCATTGTCCCCATTCAATTGATTCATATCTTTTGACATCAGATGCCATTGGACCATATTGCCAATTGCTATCTTTTCCCTATCATTTTCACTGAACAACAGTTCTGTATCTGGTTTAGTACATTGAGTTGTGATTATTACAATTGTTCTTTTATAAGAATTTCTCTTACAAATTGAAAGGAATTAAAGGTTTAACCTTTGTAAATTAGAGAGTTAAGTGTCTGCACTTCAGAATTTGAGATAAAAGAAAACTTTTATAGCTCTTAATCTTTGTCTCATGGCTAAAATAGAAAAAGTTTTTTTTGTAATGCCTAAATGTGTAGAACTAGAAATGTCTAGAACATGTGAATAAGAGTATGTAATGATTTTTTTTACAATCACTCTAAAAGAATTAAGGGCAGCAGTAAATTAGATCATAAATGTAAAAGAACTGAACATAGTGACAGAGCAATGGCTGATTGCACTGAGAAACTGTGAACTCCTCCAAAGAAGCAGGAGAACTCACATGTCATGAGATGCTTCAGAATATCTCTGTTCATAGGGTCAAATCTATAGGGGGAGTCCTCACCAAGTAACTGAGGGTACTGGCCTCTAATCAAGGTATACCCTTAATGTCAAAAGTGAAGACTATTCCTTGTAGGTCTTGATCTGAAGTAGATCTTGTAGTTTATGCCTAGTAACTGGGGGTACCTGCCTCTTATCAAGGTGTACACCTAATGTCAACAGTATAAATGCCACAGATCTATTCACTTAGTTCAGGTTCAGAAATTGAAAAATGAAAATCAAACTGATGTAACCCTTTGAAATCAAAAGTCATTGAGTGAAAATTGTTTTTCTCAATACATATTCAAGTTGCCTTTCTTGAACTTCCATGTTTAAATATAAAAGTGTATTATTTCAGACTTATCTATGAATACCATGTGCCCTAGATTCATTGCTATAAATGGAATCTAAAGCTCTTTTTCAGGGGTCGGGTGTTTTACTCTAGATTTATCACTGTTAAACTTGAATTTTTAAAAATTGTATGTTGATGATTCTTATACTTTAACTATTATTTATAATCAGGCTTATTCTCTAAACCAATGATTCAGCTGTTGTCTAGTGACCCTCCTACCTTCTCTACCTTTGTATATCTGTCCATATTCCTTCTCAAAGGGGGAGCAATTATTTAGGGGGAGAAATAATTCAGGGGGAGTCATACCTTCAGGGGGAGTTTATTGCATGCATACTGCCATGTTGCACTCTTGTTTATACTCTTTTTCTCTTTTTGATTATGTCAAAGGGGGAGAAAATTTTGTGTGTGACTCATTGTCACAGTGTGTTGCCATCATAAAAAAGGGGGAGAATGTTGTGCCCCTTAGGCACAGGCATGTGCTATGTTGATTTGATGATAGCAATGTTGTTTTGTTTTGATGATTGCAACACAGTGAGTGCATTATGATATTATGTTTTTTTATGATGATGGCATGTTGATTTGAATGCATATCACTCATTATATTCTGTGGAGAATGCATGAGTTGTTTATAACTGGTATACTCAGTGGTGTATGCATATAATTGATATATTTCGTGGAGATTGCTTGAGTGTGCTTGATTTATGGAGAATGCTTGAGTATGTTCTATCTGATCTGTTCTGTGCATGAGTATGCTGGTTCTGTGGGTCGAACCTCCTCAGATGCTTTTCTGAAGTCTACACATCAGATTGCTTTGCTTCATGCATTAGTCTATACACTGTCCATCTGAGTGTCTCATGCAGAGTCAATTCATATAGTCTATACAGTGGTTTAGGCTAAGTCAGTACAACGTCCAGTGTCCAGTGGTTAGGCTAAGTATGTACATCAGACTGTTTCATCATCAAGTCTGTACATTGGCACTGTAGCATGCATTCATGAAGTCCATACATTCACTGAAGCTTGCTTAGCTGAAGTGTGTACATTGCATTGCATGACTTGAAGTCTGTACATCGCATGTCTGCTTCATGCTAAGTCTATACAGGCTAAGTCTGTCGGTCTTGTGACTCATGCATTCATTGTTAAAGTCTATACAGACTTCAGTGCATTCTCTGTGTCTCACATGTCAAAGACTATACAGTGAGCTTTTCATTGGTGAAGTCTGTACACTCACCAGTTGAACTTCAAAGTCCATACATTGGACTGTAGCTTGCACGAAGCTAAGTCCATACATCGCTCAAGTCTGTACAGAGTCTAGCATCTCGTTCATGCATTGTTCATAAATTCTGCACATTCTATTGTTCATGAAGTCTGTACACTAGACTGTGTCCTTGTGCATCACATTAAGTCTATACATTGTTGTTCTTCACTGCAAGTATATACACTGCTTTATATTGTGTTCTTTGAAGTCTGCACATTGCATCACTATTTTGCAAGTCTATACACTGGCTGCTACACTCTCATGAAGTCTTCACCTGTGCTAGTGTAAGTCTATACAACGCCCAGTGTTATGCTTGCAAAGTATGTACAGCGGTTGCCTTCTTACATAAAGGCTATACATTTGTACTATAGATGCACGCACTGTTCATAAGTCTAGACATTGGAAAGTCTGTACATCGTGCATATTTAAGTTGAAGTCTGTACAGAGTCAGCGTCCAGTTGACCGTCTCAGGCAGTGTCTCTTTGTGCGTCTCTTGCAAGTCCATACAACGCTTCAGACTAAAGCCTGTACATCGGACAGTGTTTAGGCGAAGTCTATACATCCGTCCGTACAGTGTCTTGGCCACCGTCTCACGACCACCAAGTCTATACTTTGGTCGGTGGCAAGTCTGCACATTGGACTCTTGATCAAGTCTACACATTCAACAGTGTTCTTCCAAGTCTGTACATTGGAAGCTTCACCTATGTTTCCTTTCAAGTCTATACATCGGTAGCCTTACCGTCATTTCCCTTGAAGTCTATACACTGTTGACTTTACCGTCGTTCCACCTTGAAGTCTATACACTTGACCGCCATTGCCTTGATCAAGTCTGTACAGAGCTCCCGTGTTCAAGTCTATACAGCCTTTTCATCTTGAAAGTCTATACATCGGGAAGTCTTCACATTGGCTGTTGAATGATGAGCAAGTCTGTACAGTGGACCGTCTCAGTTACCATCTTATGCATTGAGCAAAGTCTATACAGACTCCACCGTCTCATTCTGTGTCTTAGACTGCTTAAGTCCATACATTGGCTGCTGATGCGCTCGACAGTCGTCGTTTAAAAATGCCGTGCCACACAAATTTTAAAATTTATAACCGCACTCACTCACTCGAATGATTTTGAAAATACGAGTACAGTGGTGAATACGGGTCGATCCCACGGGGAGAGAATATTTGATTTTAGCTCAAGTTAGAAATACCCTTATGCTTGGAAAAGTAAATTTTATCTTTAGAGTGTGATTATCACTAAGGAAATTGAAATTGTAACTTTAAATGACAAGAGATAAGTAAAAGAAATTTAGCCAATTGATTGAAGAATGCCGTCGTTTCCACGCCGAGCCTTTGATGAAGATCGCTCCGCCTTGGAAGTCGACGCCATGAGATGATTTGAAGAAGACTTATCGCTTTGGGTATGTGTGATGAAATCGTGAATAAAAGGTTTGGATTGAAATCGAAACAAAACACAAGTGGAAACACAAGTGGCAATTACAACAGAAACTATTGAAATAGAAGTTTGGAAGGCAAAGAATAATTTGAAATCTAGAAGGAATTAGACAAAGTGAACTAAATGAAAGTTGTAGAGAATAAAAAGATGAAGAACTGTTATGAAGAACACAGAAATAGAAAATGAAAGGAAGACAATGAAAAACTTGAAAAACTATGACCTAATGGTTCGGATGAATAGTAACAGAGCAAAAATCAGAATGTTGAAAAATTAATTCTAACACACAAAATATGCAGAATTTGGAGAAGTGGTAGAAGAACAAAACTTAGCTCTACAAGTAAGGAATAACTTTGATGAAGAACTCAGATTGAAAAGAGGTCTCAAAAGGCTTCAAAATATAAGAATACTAGAAGGTCTCACCATGGATGAACAGTAAACATACAAAACAGCACTTAAGAAAATGGACAAGAACTCTATGAATTAGGAAGAATTTGAAGAAACGCTAAACAGAGAAGTTGAAGAAAACTTAAAAAGGAACAACTTTTATGAAGAACTCAAATTTAAATGAAGATCATAACAATGAGAAATAAGGCTAAGAAAAGACTGAATTCCAAAACCAAACTTGTATTGAAATAACTTCAACTTACAATCTTGACATCAAAAGCTTACAAAATACCACTCCTACAATCACCAACTTCAGAAATACAAAGAACAAACTTACATTTCAAATGACCCATAGCTTCCTACTCTCCTAACATCTCTTCCTTCACCACTAACTCTTCCTTAACAACTTACAATGTCCAATAGACCCCCTTTTATAGGGATCACAACACTCCCTTTCTCTTCATATGAACATAATTGATGCTCTATTGGAGCCAAAAGCTTAGGCTGGATGTGCTGCACACTCTTCTATTTTTTTCGGATTTTTCCAAATTTTTCTGGCATTTTTTTGGCCTTCTTTTCCTTCTCTTTCTCTCTTTCTCTCTCATTTTCTCTCTGCCGGCGCGTTGCACCGACCGGCCGACCGGGTTAGGCCGCCCGCCTGTGGGCCCGCCGTGCGCTGAACCCCATCCGCCGTCGCCGCATGTCGCACGAGGCGCACGCGCCCGCCGAAGCCCGCCTACCACTCGTCGCCCGCCTTCGCGTCGCCTGCCACGACCCCCTCGCCCTCCTCCTTCACCGACCTCGTCGCCCGTGCGCGGGCGGCGAAGGCGGGAAGGGGGCGGGGGCGGTTGTTTTTAAACTTTTTTTTAAATTATATATATATATATATATATATATCTAGTATATATATAGTTAGAAAATTCTAAAAAATATCAAATAATTTTTATTATTTTTTTTTCTAATTTTTTTTCTTTTCTTTTGAACAACTTCCTGGGCTTTTGGCCCATTTTCACATATAACTTTATTTTCTTTTTTTTTCTTGGAGCTTTCCTCGTATTGCGTGCCTGCATAAATACATAAAAATTATTAAAACTATTTAATTTCTAAATATTAAATATTTGATTCTAAATCAACAGTAAGTGTGCGAAGTGTATATTTATTGTTATTTAAGCTCCTAAAAATTTGTATAATGATGAATTAAGATATAAAAATACACACTTATCAGCTGCATCATTTCATTATCAAGTCTATACACTGCCTTTGGGTCTCCAAGTCTATACAGCCTTTTGCTTCACCAAAGTCTGTATATTGGTCTGCATTGCCCTTGGACATCAAAGTCTGTACAGCCTTGTCTTTGGCAAGTTTGCATAGTGAAGTCCATACACTGCACTCGAGTTCACAGTGTCTTCATGAAGTCTATACAACGCACTTTCACATAAAGTTTATACATCGTTCCCTTGCCGTAGTCTATACACTGTGAACGTTCAAGTCTGTACAGACTTTACCTTGTTCAAGTCTGTACATCGTCAAGTGTCTTTGGCAAAGTCTGCACATTGCTGAACGCTCATCAAGTCTATACATTGGCTTTAAGATGAAGTCTACACATCAGAGTGCATTGCATTTGTTCATGGCTCCAAGTCTATACATTGTGTGTCTTGTTCAGCTAAGTATATACATTGGACGAGTCTGCATCGTACATATGTTTTGAAGTCTATACACTGTGTCGTTCACATCTACAAGTCTAGATATTCGCAAAGTCTATACATCAGATGAGTCTGCATAGGCCAAGTCCATACATTGTTAAGTGTATTGCATGCATCTGTTCTGAAGTCTATACATTGCGAAGTATATACACTACTTTAGCTTCGCCTTCACAAGTCTATACAGCGAAGTCCATACACTGCAATGCATATACTTAAACTGATAAGCTGTTCATCTGTATGACAGGCACCCTTCGTGAAGTCTAAAGAAGGGCACGTGATCCGAGGTGCCTGGCTCGTGATCCAAGGATGGACGAGATACCAAGATGCTGACACGTGGCCAAAAGTTCTGGGTGGGAACTGTGGAAGCCACACGCGCCCTAGCTGCTGCTGCTGCTATATATATATAAGTCTTCTTCATCAAGAGGAGGCTGATTGAAGCCTTGAGAGCAGAAGCAGAAGAGCAGAGTGCAGAGACTTCGATCCAACAGAAGAGACGAAGAAAAGAGTGAATAAAAGAAAGAGAGACAGAGAGCAGAGAAGAAGAAGAGAAAGAGGAGAAAGAAGAGAAAGAGAGAAATAGAGAGCTCGAGCTGAGAGAGAGAGAGATTGGGTTGTCTGGCTTTTTGGATCAAATCTAAGCCAGAAGTGCTCATCGAGAGCTATATTTTGTGCTTTATTGTTTCAGCTTTCCGTTACTGTCTTGTTCTATCTTTCATTTTCCTTTATACATTTATTCAAGTTGTTTGTCAACGGAGCAAGCTGTGAGGCTCAGCGTTTGTAGTGGAGGATTCCACTTGACGGGTTAAGCTGTAATCCCCAGCGGGTTCAAGCTGTGAGTCAGCGATGGCTAAGCTGTATTGCCCATCGGAAGCAAGCTGTGATGCTCAGTGGATGGCAAGCTGTGAGGCCCAGCTGATGTATGGTAAGCTGTGATGCCCAGCTGTTCAAGCTGTGAGTCAGCAGGAAGCCACACTCGGGTTGAGTGTGGGGTGGATGTAGGTCTGCTGGACCGAACCACCTAAAAACCCTCTTGCATTGTGGTTTGTTTTGTTCTATTTGTGCTTCCGCTAGATGAATGCATAGGGGCGCTCAACTGTCTGCTTATAGGTTCAGTAGATGAGTGTTCTAATTTGTCTTGTTAGCATTCCAATTTTTAAGTGAGTGGAATCTTATTTTGGGTGAAGGTTTTTAATTGGGTAAATTTATAAAGGGCTATATTCATTCACCCCCCCTCTGAATACTGCACCAAACCCAACAATGGCCGCGGCCAATTTTGCTAAGGCATCCGCCTGAGCGTTGCTGCTTCTGGGAATGTGATCTATTTCGAAGAAATAGAACTTCTGAGTTAATCTGGTGACAGCAGTATGGTATGGAACCAATTCTGGCTTCCGCACGTCATAAATGCCGAGGACCTGTCAGACTATTAGCTGAGAGTCCCCGTAGACTTTGAGGCATTTAATGCCCATGTGGAGAGCCATCTGGAGCCCAATGAGTAGAGCTTCATATTCGGCTTCATTGTTGGTCAGGGACTTCATGAGGGCGCAAGAGTTGTATAAAACTCCGCCCTGAGGAGTCAGGAAGACTATGCTGGCACCTGCCGTGGTGGCTGGATCCTAGTTGCTTCGGGTGATCCCTCGAGAAGCACCATCGAAGTAGAGCTCCCAGCAAGGCACGCTGGTTGTGAGAGCGCTTTGCTACCAATAATGCAAGACATCTCTGTTCTGTTCAACGGGTTGTTGTGATTGAGTAGCCAGGGACTCCTCATCCGGGAGCTCCGAGCTGAAGGGTGAATTTCCTGGCATTGGATGGGCTGCCAAGAATTCAGCCATACCCTGTCCTTTTATTATTTTTTTGGGGACATAGGTAATGTCGTACTCCATCAACAGGAGAGCCCACCTCCCCAGTCTACCTGAGAGGGCAGGTTGTCGAAGGAGATACTTCAGAGGGTCGTGCTTGGATATAAGCTCGACTTGATGGGACAGGAGGTAATGCCGCAGCTTCTTAACCGCGAACACCAATGCCAAGCAGACCTTCTCCATGGGGGAGTAGCGGTACTCGGCACCGATTAGCTTCCGGCTGAGGTAATAGAGGGGATGCTCCTTACCTTCCTCGTTGATTTGGGCCAACAGAGCTCCCAATGAAGCATCCATGGCCGTAATGTAAAGGATGAGGGGTCTACCCTTAACTGCTGCTCCCAGGACTAGGGGAGTAAGGAGGTACTCCTTGATTTGCTCAAACGTCGCCTGGCATTCCGAGTCCCAGGTGAATGGGGCGTCTTTCTTCATCAGCTTGCTGAAAGACGCGCATCGACTGGAGAGGTTAAAGATAAACCTCCGAATATAGGTCAGCCTCCCTTGGAAGGACCTGAGCTCAGTGATGTTGCTGGGTGGTGGGAGCTCCCGGATCGCTTTGATCTTGCTAGGATCCACCTCGATTCCTCGATATCTGACGACGAAGCTGAGAAATTTGCCGTTGGATACGCCGAAGGCGCACTTCATGGGGTTCATCTTGAGCCCATATTACCGGAGACGCTCGAAGACTTGGCGGAGGTCGCGCAAATGGTCTTCATGCCTTTTAGTCTTGACGATGAGGTCGTCGATGTAGCATTCGACGATGTTGTGCAGCATCTCGTCAAATATTTTGGTCATGGCCCTTTGGTAGGTGGCACCGGCATTCTTCAAAGCGAAGGGCATGCGCTTGTAGTTGAAAATCCCCTTGGGGGATCTGAAGGCTGTGTGGTTCTTGTCTTTGAGGGATATCCGGATTTGATTATAACCGGACGACCCATCCATAAAAGATAAGGCTTCATGACTGGTGGTCATATCGACCATCGTTTCTGTAATTGGGACTGGGAAGTCATCCTTCGAGCAAGCTTTGTTGAGGTCCCGAAAGTCAACGCAAATGCGGACTTGACCATTCTTCTTCTTGACTGGAACTATGTTGGCAAGCCAGATCGGGTGGATGCACGGCTCGATGAAGTCGACCTCCGCCATTTTATGGACTTTGGCCGAGACCTGGAGCTCCAGCTCATGGCGCATGCGCCGCTGTGGTTGCTTGATCAGAGCGATTGAGGGAGAAATGGCTAGATCGTGCTCCGCCACGGAGGGGTCTAGCCCTAGCATCACCTTGTATGTCCAAGCGAAGCAGTCTTTGTATTCAAGCAAGAGTTGCTTGTAGTCCTGCTTCTTCACCTCGATAAGGAGAGTGCTGACGAATGTAGGCTGAGGGGCTTCATCGTCGCCCAGATTGATCTCCATAAGATCGTCGACGGTCACCTGGCCGCCGTCCTCTAGCTCTGGAGGAGTAGATTGGAGGTCGATGAAATCATCATCATCAGTGTCGGCTTCGTGTATTTCTTGGTTCTCAAAGCCACCGATTGATGCTAAAGAGACGGGAGAATGGTTGTCACTGGGATCCACTAGGGATCGATCTGGGCCGCCGACTTTTGGCCAGCAGTCTCCCCAGGGTTGCCCGGCGAAGCGGACAATCTTTCGCAGCTAGGACCAGCAAGATCCCCCCCCTCAGGAGGGTTTATTGTACTGGGTCCCTCGACTGGCTGAGAAGCCGGAAGAGCTTCTCCTGCCCCTTTGTCTTGGCAGGGAGGCAAAGAAGGTTCCCCGACGGCCTGAGCCGGGGTTCTGGCTTTGGCGGAGATTGGGATCAGGATTTCCTCTCCTTCATCCCCGGAGCTGTCAAATTTAGCTTCGACTCTTGTTCTGTCTTCGGCTGGTAGTGCCAAGCCTATGACATTAACTGCGTAGTGGACGTGGAAGTCCGGGTCCTGGTCGTAACCAAGCCCCCTCGTATCCTTATGGAAGGATAGGGGTTGCCCCCGGCCCTGGGAAGAGTCCCAAAGTCAACGGAAGTATCTTTGTTGGGCAGGGGTTTGCCACAGAGGAATGTGTTGCTTCAAACACAATTCTTGAATATGCGGCGACAGATCGCCCCACACCTAAACTGCTTCAGGGGTATCATCGGCTTGCCTAGACCAGTCGAAGTCATCATCTGGCGGGGCTTGAGGGACCATGCCTCCCTTATAGAAGACAATGGGTTTGTCCCTGTTAGCCTTTCTCTTGTTCCGTCGTTGTCGCTTGAAGGTGACAATGAATGTCGTCAGTGACTCGATGTTGTGCTCCTCGAATGCACATGGGAGCTGGATGCAGTCTGGTGGCAAGCATATACTCTTGCCAATAGCTCAGCTAATGAGATTAGCCTCGAAGCCAATCTGGCACCTCTCAAGGTGGTCTAGGGTTGACTTGGAGCTGAGGCGCAGCCGGTGAAGCTTGGCCTTTTCCTCGTCAACTGAGAAGAGATCATCATCGTCTTCCTCTGAGAGCCAACCGTTACTTTTGCTCTTGATCACGGGGTAGGGACTGATCCCCTTGAAGTAGAGCGCAGCATCAGCCAGGTTGCATTCTACTGGTGTGAACGGTGACAGGTCTGCAAAGACCTGGTGCTGCTCCCCATCATTGGCATCCTTGATGCATTTGTGGAGAGTCGACGGGACGACCCAATTTTCATGGAGCCAGGATCTGCCCAGTAGCATCTTATAAGACATGTTGGAGTCGATGATGTAGAATGTTGCCTTGGTGGCGAAATCATCGAGCACCAGATCGACGTCCACCCGGCCGAGGATGTCCTCGGTGTTATGGTTAAAGTCGGATATCTTGACCGCTTGAACCTTCTGGAGGTACGGGGTCAGATATAGAGACTTGAATGTCTTGAGCGGCATGATGTTAACAGCAGCACCAGCTGTTGACACCCGTTTTATGACCAATAAGTTGGGTCATCTCCTTATTCATTTTAATGATGCTCCGAGTTGTTCACCCTTACGGGGATATCTTGGTCAATTTGAGGTCTATTTCATGGGTCATGTCTCCTTAGTTGGGCCTGGTTCCTTACCTCTTTCTGCTGGACGAAGCTTAGCAAACTTTCATTTCATTTGCACCCCATTGTCTCTAATGGTCCTTTGATGGCGTGTTACAATCCTCTAACGCATCTACCATGGTCCGTTACATCATGCCAAAGTCCTTAAGTCAAAGGCTTCTTTCAAAGCTTATCTCATATCCTATCCGTGAGTGTGACGGTTTATCGTGCGGCCGTTACATTCATTGTGACGCAACTATCCTTGACCGTTACATTCATCTAGAGTCCTGCGTTCGAAAACTTCGCCCGTTGACCTTATCTGTTAATGGATAAGGTTTTGTGACGGTCTCTTTCTGGGACGTTACATCCCTATGATGGTCTATCGTGCAGCCGTTACGTTAAAGAGAGAGTTCTGGCAGAACTACTCTTTCTCTGCTACTCTGTGGCCGAATTAACAGTTTGATCTAAGGATTTCTCTTTCAAATCTGATCCTTAGAACCTTCTGATTATTTCTATGGACTCTTGGTAGTATTATCTTCAAGAGTTTGCTAAGAAACGTCCTACTTTCTAGCTGGATTATCCCCTACTCGATCGGAGAGTTTGAGGGTCTATAAATAGAACCCTTGACTTCATGGCTTGAAGGGGGAGACATCTGGAGTTCGCGTCGAAGTGATGCCACATCCTGGAGCTAGAACCAACCAAGGAGAGCTGCTTCCCACATCCATCTGATTCCAAAGTCCAGGGAGTATTGATTCCAAGGGTTTAGTTTAGTCAAAGTTTTCTTCTCTAGCATCTTTTCCCTCTTCCAAGCATCATAGCATTGTCCCTCTTCCTCTACCACATTCTTGCATCTTCTGCATCCATTTACATCCTTCCTATCTTTTAAAACGCCCTAGAGGGGTTAAAAAAATAACCTCCTCGGTATTTCCCTTTCCTTTTACATGTTCTTAAGTTTCTTTGATTTATTGATACTGCTTTGTTCAAGGGCTAATTTGGGGTTATTTTTCTTATGATCTACACTCTTTTGCAGGTTTACAGAGCTCTTAGCACGAGGCCCAAGCTTCCTGGCCGACTGGAAAGCTTGGAGATCAAAGATTTCCAGTTTTTATTCAACAGAAGCTCTAACGGTCTACCATAGACGCATTATATTCCCGTAGCAGCTTATCGTGAGGCCGTCACAGTTCTGTGACGCATCGGCCTTCAGCCGTTACATCTGACAGAGCTGTAGTTTTCCTGGTTACTTTCTCTCTCCCGTGGGCGGGTGCATCATCTTCGTATTCTAAGGTATTTACAAGGTTTTTGACTTATTTTCACCTTAGTGGTGATCACATTTTCCTTAGTTTGGGCATTAGCTCTCTCCTTCTTCATATTTTCTCTTTATTTGCTCGTTCCACCTATACGGTGTGTTTTTCTTTATCTCCTTATTCCACGCCCCGGTGTGTGTTTTTTCTTTGTTTGTTTAGCTTAGTTCTGATTGAGATAGCATGACCATGCTAGTATTCATGTTGATTGCCTAGGTTCATGTTGTACATGTTCATGGGTTGATTGATTCCACTATTTGCTCATACTTTCATCATAGTTGGCATCATAGCCCATCTTGCAAAAGAAGGGACATATTATAACCAACAAAAATTTTTTAGAGATCACGGTGGGACATCTAGTGCCAATCATGCTTTTGAATCTCTGTTAAAAAACTGATGTCCTTTGTTTACCCTAAATTGCTCTAGTTTTCCCCATATTTTCCCTTTATTTCCTGCTGTTTCTGGCTCTCTGGCTACTCTGATGGTCGCCTCTTCACGCGTTACGTTATATCTAACGGTCCAGTCTTGGACCATCACATTATTCTGGCACGGGTGTTCTAGACCGTCACATACTCTAGACATGTACGCATCCCGAGGTGTAGTTTATTTCCGTAGTTTTTACTGTGATTTTCATGCTTGGGTGCTATTTGGTCTCCTCCTTGGTTGGTTCACATATTCATATCATTGTGTGCATATTTGATTGCTAGATTTTATGTTAGAATTTGCATGCACTCCGGTGCACATACGGCCATTCACATATTCATACTTTAGATTGCATCTGCCTACCTTGGTGTGTGGACCTCTCATCTCCATATTCCTTGGAGCCGACTAGGAAATCACATCAGGGACCTCCATAAGTCCCCGCGAGCCGTAGATTCCCACACGGACGCCGGGCCGGTTGTACCACTTCCCACCCCGTGTCTAGGATTGCATAAGTAAAGGAGTGATTACATTTAGAGTCAACCAAGCCACATATCTTTCCCCTATTAGGAACCTATTTTGGAGAGCACACTTTAATCAAGTCGCTAAGGTTCTAAAGGAGAAAACCATAAAAATTTTGTTGCATCATCTAAGTAACTTGGTTGACCTTGAGTGTTGTTATCTCTTTTTCGTTTACATCTTTGTTAAAATCATCTAAGTTTAGTCACTTATTGTGTGTTTGTTGTGTGTTGTTTGCATTGTTCTAAGGTCTTTCGTTGCATGTGGAGTTGCTTCCATCCTCTAGAAGCTTCATCACCTAGGGGCGATTCCCTTTCCACATCCTACTTCAATCCACTCTTTGAATCACCATGGCTTCTTTCGATCTTCCCCATTCCCAAGAGGAGTCTCTTCCTCAAGGGCTTCTAGAGAATCCCTCTAGGGTTATCTCATTCCAACCCAGAGAGGGGGCCATCCCTCCTTCGTCCTCCATCCCTATGGAGGGCGCTCAATCCACTCAAGCTCTTCTTCCTCCTTCCGCTAATTCTAGTCTTCAAATGATGGCCCAATTAGACCCGGCCCAACTTCAGGCGGTTTATCAGGCCATGCAGGGGTCCAACACCCCCACCTTCCCCGATTATGCAAGGTCAGACCAATCCTTCCATTGCTCAGCCTAGGGCCGATGGGCCCGCCGTCCAGCCCATTCCCATTGACCTCACTCCGGTCCAACCTAGGACCCTCAGATTCTCTAATCTGGAGATGGGCCAGTTTTCTGGTTCGGCCCAGCAATTTTTGGATAAGGGAAAGACCATTGTCCCTCCTTCTTCTATGTCGGATCATCACATGTCCGGCCCATCAATGCCGCAGGTCCTTGTCGGCCCAAATGATTTCATGTGCCCTCATCAAGGGGCAGCCCAAGTTCACACCAATATGGGTCATCCTTTGGCCCAATATCCTTCCTATGGGCCACCCCCTCCATCTGCTTACCCCTCTGCTCCTCAAATTCCATCTTTCACTATCCCTACTCCATCTAGAGAGCAAGAATTACTCGATAAATGGGCCGCCATGCAACAACAACTTGACTTCCTCCAGAAGAGGGTTGGCCCACAATCCTTGGCAGACGTTCTGGTCCCGAGTTTCTAGAACACCCGGTTCCCTCCGCAATTTGAGCTCCCCAATTACCACAAGTATGATGGGAATAGTAATCCCTTTATCCATGTGAGGGACTTTTTATATGAATCGGC
This sequence comes from Amorphophallus konjac, assembly GCA_022559845.1. Taxonomy (NCBI): domain Eukaryota; kingdom Viridiplantae; phylum Streptophyta; class Magnoliopsida; order Alismatales; family Araceae; genus Amorphophallus; species Amorphophallus konjac. The sequence goes on from CM040120.1 coordinate 127,986,337, forward strand.
CCAGTTTCAGTATGATGATCGCCTCATGGCGTATCTGTTCTGCCGATCGTTAGATGGGGTCGCGCTTGAATGGTTCTACTCTCTGTCACTAGAGGATGCCGAAAGCTTCAAGATAATGAAAGATAAGTTCATTCAACAGTTTCAAGATAGGGTCGGCCCGGAATATTCATTCACAGACTTAGTGGCCGAGAAAATGAAGCCCGATGAGGAGTTTGCAACCTATACTGACAGGTGGAGACAGATGGCCGCCAGGGTGCCAGGCCACATTCCGGAGGAAGAGAAGGTCAAGCTACTCATTTCCAATGCCACTCCGACCTTCCGCAACATCCTTGCCATGAATGATATAGCAAACATGCATCAATTATATAGCCGGGCGTGGTTTATCCAAACCCAATTCAAGGACTCTCCTATCCATTCACTTTTTGAAAACCAAAAGCCCAAATACCACAAGAAACTTCAAGGGCCCGTTACCAAGGGAGTCCAAACAAATGAGCAAGTGCAAGCCGTTTACTTTCCCTCCGCCAACCCAAATAACCAAATTCGCTTCCCCCAGAACTCCCGTAACACTCAATACGCTCCACAAAACCCTTCACTGACCTACTCCACCCCACAAAACCTTCCCCTTTGCCACTCTGTAAAACCCCTTTGCCGCTCCGCAACAACCTCCACAGCCTCCTCAATACCATAATGTCCCTTCACCAAATGGCTACAACAACAACAATAAGCGCCCGGCTCCAAAGAGAGCACAGTACCCACCTCTGCCAGAAACCCTCACGGACATCTTCTCAGCTCTTATGTCCATTAATGCTATACAACTCCCTCCGGAACGGCCCAATTGGAACCCGGCGGTTGATCAGACGAAGTACTGCATGTTCAACAGGCAACCGGGACATACTATTGAAGGGTGTTTTCAGTTCAGAGACTTGGTCTATGACCTCCATGAAGGGCAAAGGATTGATTGGGCCGAAATACATAGGGCCATTACAGAAATTAAAGAAAAAAGAAAGCAGCCGCCGAGGTAGCAAGTGCAGCAACAACAGGCACCGCAGCCGCAACAGCAACCGCAGCCGGTTCAAGACTTGGGGATCCACCAAAACCCAATGCCGAACCATCTTCCCGCTCCACAGCCTCAGCCGCCGGCACCAGCCCAGGTCAATGTAGTTCAACCCTCGGCCCCCGATGCCGGGTGGTCCTTTGACGATGACGGCTCTGCACCACAAGTCATGGCCCTCCACCACAACTACCCCACTCCTTCCACTCCCACCATCCTTACAGCCACACACCAAAACCCTCCTCCGCCTGCTAGACCACTCATCCTTTCACCCGCTCCTACCCCACCACCCGTCTCTCGCCCGTTACTCACCCCCGCTATCACCACGCCTCCATCTAACCCTACGCTCATTACACCTCTGCTTACCACCCCACTTTCGCTCACCCCCGCTACCACCATACCCACAACTAACCCTCTGCCAATTATTCTGTCATCACAACCCGTTACCTCCATTCCCACTCCCATTATTACCTCCACACCCTCCTCCGTACCATTCATTCACCCCACCGGGTGATGCGGGACGGACCACGGACACGACTCCGAATGGATATGCGATCCTCAGACTCTATGTGAGCTCGTGATTGTCCCTTAACGAGGGAAGCGTCGAACGTGCGCGGTTGAGAAACCGGCAGTGAGCTAGGGTGGTCGGCTCTCTCTTGTGCCCGGATCGGGTCACGGGACGGTAACGCTCTCTCTCGCAGCAGCGGTGATATAAATATAAAGCGAGCTAATTACCCTATCATGCTCTCTAGCAGCGGCATATAAAGCATATATGAAATAAAGTAAAATGCCAAGTGTAGGAGCGAATACGATACCTCCACGCGCTCGGCGTGGGGAAGACGGACCCGGCCGAACTCGTACTCCCGGGACGAGTAATACACAAATGTTACAGCAATGGACTACTGTCCACTCCACGCAGGGAGGTAAAGGGCTACACAAGTGGGTCCGGGAGGACCGATTCCGGGTTGACGGGTTGCTTCTCGCGTAGCTTCGGCAGCACACGTACTCACGACCGTGGGGCCCACGTACTGGTCGGAGGGGCTGTGTGGGACCCGGTGGCACCGCTGTAGTGGGGACGCTTGGGGAAGTGCTCCCTGGGATGGCGGCACGCTGGAACGTCGACCGGAGGCCGGGCGGCTCCGATCGGCACTCGTCGAAAAAACTTCCCACGGGTCTGCAACTTCTGTTTTCAGGCACGCGCTCCGGCGAGAACGGACGCTGCGATCAGCCTCAATATCGGATCGACATGAAACTAGCGCCGTTGGAAAGCTAACTCAAAATAATTTGATTTAGGACTAGAGAGAAAAAATGGATTGCTCCATATTTGGCCTTGACTGAATTTCCAAGCTGCTGTTGTATAGTACCCGAACTCTCAGATCAGCAGGTGAGCTATCTGAGAACTACCGTTGACCGCGAGGTAAACGTCCGATTCAGCTCCTGAGCTCTTCACCAAAGTTGTATAAGTTTGAACAAGGAAAACGGAAATAATTCTTGTGGAAGGATTGGTGGAGGCTACGATTTATTATGGATTTTGGACTGACTGGTGGTCGGATCTGGAAATAGGATGATAGAACTGTAGATGGTTCAGAAAAGGAATTTCTAAAAATATTAAATGAGCTTTCAAAATTCCACGAAAAATTGGTGGTAGAGAGTAAGGTGGACGGAACTTCCAGTAAAATTGGGGGCTCCAAAAAAAATCAAAACAAGGTCCGGATTTGGGAAACGCAGGGTTGCTGTCACTATAGATAGAATCCTGGCAGATCTGGGATGACCTGAAGACCAAAAATGGAAAAATAGCAAAAGGAAGAATTTTGCCTTGAATTTTTTTGTGAAGATAGGAGCTCGAGAGGGCAACCACGCCTGAAAATTTCAGCTCCCGAGGAGGTGGGAGGTGGGAGCAAGAATTTGGGGAAGATGCTTCTGTCCTGGTTGGACAGAATACCGAAGACGATGGCGGTGGAGCGACGGCGGCACGACGGCGGCGATCACCGGAGATGAACCAGAAGGTAGAGGGGAGGAGATAGAAGGTAGATCGACTCTAGAATTGGAGTTGAGAAGGGAAGAACACCAGGAGAGAGGGGAGGGGCGCAAGAAGCTCTTGGGCATTCAATAAATTTTCTATCATTCATTAATTTCCAAATGGAAAATACAAGCTTTTATATGCTACACACCAAATCCAATCTCCACCGTTGGATCTAGGGATGGGGAAGGGATGGTCTAGATTAAATGTGATCAACACACACAAAAAAATAAACTAATGCAAGTGGAATGGGGAGCCCCCTTGACTAGGTGAAAGGGTTGAATGGGTAGGTAGCCTACCTTGGAAAATTTTAACCACTTGTCTCCCATGTGGTCAATTGGCATTCCAACCTTCTAGATGGCCACCTAGGATGGTTGACCAGCCCCACAAGGATGACATGGACCAATGGGAAAGGGGTGAGGGCCCCCTAGCTGGACCTACTACATATTTGCACAAAAACCCACACAATCCATGGGAATGACGCATTGGCTTACAAAGCCTTACAATTACGTATATGCTTTCCCATAGATATAAAAATAAACTAAAGGACATAAATGCAAAATAAAATGTACATGCTCGGAGTCGATTCCCATCAACTCTCCCCAGGTCTCGACCCCTTGGAGTAAGGGGTGCGGCTCCTCGAGGACTCCGGCGGATCCGTCACCGTGCCATGTAGCGCGGGTATGCACCACTCCAAGTGACCATCACCTGCTCATTCCATATATACTCGATATGCACAAGCTGCTATGGGCTAGAGGTGGACACTCCGAATGGGGCACTCTCAAAAGGGGAGGTGGCGGCTCGAAGACTCACTGGGAATCATCGCTGAGTCCCTGTAGGTGACTAGATCTGGGTGTAGATATAGAACCGATCCCATACTCATCGAGCGAGTCCACTCGCCTCTCACTCATAAGAGACCGTCAACGAGCTTGCACAAGACACATGCAGACTCACCAAGCACTAACACACGTATGCAAACCACACAAACAATCGACTCAAAACACACCACACAAACAAGCCACACAAAGAAAACACACTGACTCATATACGACCCTAGACACACCTAATGTTAGTCCAACCTACGCATAGGCGATGGTGGACCAGGACACCTGAATGTGTGCCATGCATACACTAGATGTACTCGATGGTTGGAGGATAGTGGGGCTTCTAGATATCCTACTTTGTACCACTCATGCATTGATGATATATGGGATTTGGGTGGGGAAGGGCCAGGAGAGTCGGATGTGGGTGTATCATGGACGGGCTTGGTGGGTATGGAGGACCCGGCCCATAGGAAAGGGGTATGAAAGTGGACTTCCCCGACAAGGTAGAATGGAAGTGATGGATCACTAGGCCCACTAGAGAAGGGGTCGAATGGGTCCAAGAATGTGTGGCCCTTTGATTTCTCCATTACATAGTCCCATGGGTGAAATTTATGAAGGTGATGATCACCTCCATCCATCGTTGTAGATGGGACCGTGCATAGGAGATATGACTCCTCCCTCGGAAGAAAAGTAATGAAGTCGGGCTCGTCCGGTAGCGGGAGAAGTAGAAGAACCTCCGTGGTAACACAACCCACGGTGCATACGGAGGTAATGGACCCTATGGCCAGATGGGTGAAGCTACGACTAGTGGGTTGGTCGAAGCCTCGGACCAATAAATGCGTCAACTCACATTGCCAACCTAGACCAAGGATAAGGTCACCCAATGTGTCAACATGGTGACTAAATCGGAAGGTAGTATGGTAGGAGTTGATGGGCACTAAAGGTAAGGTGGGGTCCATTGAAGGATATGGAGGTGGGACCAAGCCATCCTTGAGCCAACTAAGAAGCGGCTCGGCTATGTATAGCGTACCCGTTAGAATCACGGGAGGCTCAGACCTCGGTGGCTCCAAATAAGATGGTTCCGAAATAAGATCGAAAGATGAGGGTGACGGTAATGGAGCTCTTATGGGTGAGGAAGGAATGTCCTTCCCGTGGTGAAGGGGTCCTTGGGGTGGCTCGGGAATAACCAATCTACCCCGATAGTAAACCGATCTAGGCTAGTACTAAACCGATCTAGGCTTGTACTAAACCTTTGCACTTGTCCCAACATGGCTTGGAACATTGCGCCCACTTCATCGGGACTATAGGCTCGGGATGTGGCCATGGTTGCAAAGATGGGGTTGGGTCCCCTAGGAATGGAGATGCAAGACCATTTTTTTTTAAAAGTAAAATTTTATGCTAACTAATGCACCTAGACTTAACCAAAACTCGGTACGTGACGGAGATAATCGATCTGAAGATCACTCGCGCAAGTGTGCGGCCTTCCCGATAGGCGTAACCTAACATTCGGACAACACCTTTTGATATACCAAGTAAAGGGATGCAAATGCAACTCCTAAGATCGACTTAGACACTTAGACTTGAATGACACTTTTTTGTTTTTGTTGTAGACACCCTAGACTCAACCTCGCTTTGATACCAAATTGATGCGGGATGCCACGGACACGACTCCGAATCGATATGCGATCCTCGGACTCTAGGTGAGCTCGTGATTGTCCCTTAACGAGGGAAGCGTCGAACGTGCGCGGTTGAGAAACCGGCAGTGAGCTAGGGTGGTCGGCTCTCTCTTGTGCCCGGATCGGGTCACGGGATGGTAACGCTCTCTCTCGCAGCAGCGGTGATATAAATATAAAGCGAGCTAATTACCCTATCATGCTCTCTAGCAGCGGCATATAAAGCATATATGAAATAAAGCAAAATGCCAAGTGTAGGAGCGAATATGATACCTCCACGCGCTCGGCGTGGGGAAGACGGACCCGGCCGAACTCGTACTCCCGGGACGAGTAATACACAAAGGTTACAGCAATGGACTACTGTCCACTCCACGCAGGGAGGTAAAGGGCTACACAAGTGGGTCCGGGAGGACCGATTCTCGGTTGACGGGCGGCTTCTCGCGTAGCTTCGGCAGCACACGTACTCGCGACCGTGGGGCCCACGTACTGGTCGGAGGGGCCGTGTGGGACCCGGTGGCACCGCTGTAGTGGGGATGCTTGGGGAAGTGCTCCCTGGGATGGCGGCACGCTGGAACGTCGACCGGAGGCCGGGCGGCTCCGATCGGCACCCGTCGGAAAAACTTCCCACGGGTCTGCAACTTTTGTTTTCAAGCGCGCGCTCCAGCGAGAACGGATGCTGCGATCAGCCCCGATGTCGGATCGACACGAAACTAGTGCCGTTGGAAAGCTAACTCGAAATACTTCGATTTAGGACCAGAGAGAAAAAATGGATTACTCCAGATTTGGCCTTGACCAAATTTCCAAGCTGCTGTTGTACAGTACCCGAACTCTCAGATCAGCAGGTGAGTTGTCTGAGAACTACCGTTGACCGTGAGGTAGACGTCTGATTCAGCTCCTGAGCTCTTCACCAAAGTTGTAGAGGTTTGAACAAGGAAAACGGAAATAATTCTTTTGGAAGGATTGGGGGATGCTACGATTTATTATGGATTTTGGACTGACTGGTGGTTGGATCTGAAAATAGGCTGATAGAACTGTAGATGGTTCGGAAAGGGAATTTCTAAAAATATGAAATGAGCTTTCAAAATTCCACGAAACATTGGTGGTAGAGAGGAAGGTGGACAGAACTCCCAGTAAAATTGGGGGCTCCAAGAAAAATCAAAACAAGGTCAAGATATGGGAAACTCAGGGTTGCTGTCACTGTAGACAGAATCTTGGCAGATCTGGGATTACCTGAAGACCGAAAATGGAAAAATAGCAAAAGGAGTAATTTTGGCTTGAATATTTTTGTGAAGATAGGGGTTCGAGAGGGGAACCACGCCTGAAAATGTCAGCTCCCGAGAAGGTGGGAGGTGGGAGTAGGAATTCAGGGAAGATGCTTCTGTCCTGGTTGGACAGAATACCGAAGATGATGGCGGTGGAGCGACGGCGGCACGACGGCGGCGGCGGCAATCACCGGAGATGAACCAGAAGGTAGAGGGGAGGGGATAGAAGGTAGATCCACTCTAGAATTGGGGTTGAGAAGGGAAGAACACCAGGAGAGAGGGGAGGGGCGCAAGAAGCTCTTGGGCATTCAACAAATTTTCTATCATTCATTAATTTCCAAATGGAAAATACAAGCCTTTATATGCTACACACCAAATCCAATCTCCACCGTTGGATCTAGGGATGGGGAAGGGATGGTCTAGATTAAATGTGATCAACACACACAAAAAAATAAACTAATGCAAGTGGAATGGGGCGCCCCCTTGACTAGGTGAAAGGGTTGAATGGGTAGGTAGCCTACCTTGGAAAATTTTAACCACTTGTCTCCCATGTGGTCAATTGGCATTCCAACCTTCTAGATGGCCACCTAGGATGGTTGACCAGCCCCACAAGGATGACATGGACCAATGGGAAAGGGGTGAGGGCCCCCTAGCTGGACCTACTACATATTTGCACAAAAACCCACACAATCTAAGGGAATGACGCATTGGCTTACAAAGCCTTACAATTGCGCATATGCTTTCCCATGGATATAAAAATAAACTAAAGGTCATAAATGCAAAATAAAATGTACATGCTCTGTGGACGCGGGGATTTTTTTTTAATCATCTTTTTATCTTATTGTTATTTATTTATTTATTTATTTTTATTTTTTATTTGGTTTGTTAGACGTGCCAGTCACATGTGTGACGATTTCATCGTGCGCTCGACTTGACTTGGTCAGTCGATTGTGAAGTCCGAGTCGGGACCAAAAGTCCGCCATACCATAAAGGCTATGACGTTAATTACGCCCTTCCTAAGAAGGACAACCCTTGATTAAATGCCGAAATAGGAGGCCTCAGAAGGCAGTCAAAATACTGATGTGCGAAATAAAGGCTTCATGCTTATGAATGGAGGGTGGATTTATTTAGTTCAGCGGACTGAATCGGGCGGCACAACCTTTAACTTTGAGCCGTACCGGGTAAGGATAGAAGACCATCCACGCAGTGGCGGGACGGAATTCGGTTAATCATTGGGGTATTCCCCTTTTGACACTTTCACTTGACCGGTCGCTCCAAATGGGTTCGTTTCCCCCGAAGATGGAGTCGGGTGGGAAGTGTATCGGAGACACTCCCTCGACTCATCGGGGTTGATGACATTGGACTAGATTTCGGCAGCATCTCCCCTCGACTCGGAACATGCCCAAGGGGAAATAGGTGATCATCCACGGAGTGCCGGGATGAAAATCGAAAGAGAAAGGCACCGGGCCCTAGCACGGTGTGATGTTGCGGATGGTTCCCCGTTTATTTATTCCATGGGGTGTACCCTGTGACTTGTAGATATCCCTCGAGTTAGTATGGCAGAGTGCCCAAAGATGGGGCAGAGGAGAAGAGGCTCTCGGCGTAGCAATAACGAGCATAGGCAGGCTTCCCGGCGCGGGGGAATGGGTTCTCGGCATGGCCTTAGAAGGAAGAGGCAGCTCTCGACGTGGGGTTCCCGGCGCGGGGGAATGGGTTCTCGGCATGGCTTTAGAAGGAAGAGGCAGCTCTCGGCGTGGGGTTCCCGGCGCGGGCCGCGCCGAGAGCTCTTCTGGCGCCGGGAAGGCTCGTGGAGGTTCGTGGGGGTTCTACGATGCTCTGTTTTGGGGATTTTTCCTGGGATTCAGATAACGGCTAGGGGGTTTTAGGATGCAAATGAGGAAGGGACTGAGGGCCCTGTCAAGCTGCCAGATTAACATCAAGGAGTCACATGAATAGAAGAGATTTCGAGGGATTGAAGTCACAGGCGTTAGAACCCTCTGGAACAGGCTTTATGCCGTCTATATTGCCAGCCATCTAGGAGATCAAGAGATGACTGTATCTGATCCCTGTAATGGCCCCAATGGCTTGGGAAACTCGAGAGGACTATGGACTTAGCAACATTTAAATCATCGATGTTGTCGCGGAAGAGAGAAGGGACAGAACCCAAGAATCCATGGAGGCAAGGATTGGGGCTCTGTACTAGCTTCCTAAAACCCACAGGAACCTGGGCTAACGACAAACACCCAGAACCACACATTCATCGATCGAAACTCGCAATCGGAAAGGTGACCACCACTGTCATCAGAGAGGGGTGAGAAGAGGGAAACCCAAATTTCCATCCATTCAATCGGTTCTACTGCTTATACATCATCGGCTACAGAGGTACACCTCGAATGACAACGAATAAGGAACCTTTAGCATCAATACAGATCCCACATAAACGTGGTAGGAGGAGTACACATGACATAGCGAAATGAAGCCCATCCAAAACAGCAGAAAGATGGGAGATAGCATGTTCAAAGAGAGCACAGACGAAAACAGTATGCATCGGGGGAAGAAATACAAGAGAGACAGGGGAGGGCGGAGCATTGACTCCTCTCCCTCCCCCTTCAGCAGACCTTCTTTATCTTCCCACGATCTCTCAGCAGCCGCCGGTTTCCTGGAGTTGGGTATGGACTTCTCTCTTCCTTTCTCTGGCTTCTCTTTGTGGCTATCTTCTCTTCTGTTCCCCTCTTTTTTTCCCTTTTTTTTTTGTCGTCCGTCCGTCCATCCCCCCGTCCGTCCCCTTTTTTCTCGAGAGAAAAGGGGTTTTTATAGCACAAACCCTTCCCCTCTCGGCATGCTCACCTCGGCGCGCAGACCACGAGCTCCCGGCCCGCCCTAATCGAAAGCGGGAGGCCTCTCGGCGCCAAAGGATGGGGCTTCCCGGCGCCGCCCCACATGGGCTTTGGGCCCTGGTGAGGAACTCTCGGCGTTACACTAGTGAGCCCAATTAGGTTTTTTTTTTTAATATTTTACCCTTCCTCATCAGTAGGTTTGAGCTGTCAAAGCTGCCTAACCTGCCCTTTCATTTGTCAGTCCCTCGAATCTGTCAGAATAGGTGGAGGTCCCTTAGTTGATGGGTTGACACAGTCTTATCAGAATATCTCTGGGGATTTTCATCAGTCAGTAGACTACAATTCTTCATCAGTACTACCTTCTGAGCGACGATAATACCGGACATCAGCTTGACCGGGAAGGGTCTCAGTTGGGTGATAACTTTAGTGACGACTCTTCTGCCATTCTGACTTTGCAGGAATTCCTGAGAGCTTCATGTCTGGTTCAATCTTCTTTTTTTTGTCTCATCTTGTTCTCAGTTACATTTCAGGTGTCAACATGCTCGGAGTCGATTCCCATCACCGGGCCTGTTAAGTCACTTATGTTGAGCCCATCCGATGCTGCGGCAGCTTATAATTTCGCCCTTCAGAGCGGGCATATGTTTCATCGCAATTTTTCTTAATACGCTCACCCCCGCTACCTCAAATCCCCAGTCTTCCCAACCGGCTGCTAAGCAGGAAGAGGCTGAGCCACTGCCGGGTACCCAGTATGATTTGCTACATCATTTGGATAGGGTGCCCGCCAAGATATCCGTGCTGGAGCTCATTAAAAGATCTACCTTTCACCAAGATGCTCTCATGAACTTTCTTCAGAAGGTGATGGTTAGTGAAGATGTGGCAGCCGACAGCTTACCTACAGCACTGGCAACTATCTCTAAAGGACCAGCAATAACCTTCTCTGAGACCGAGCTAGCTCCTCCCGAAGCTCGGCAAATGCCGCTTTGCATCACAATACTCTTGAACAAAGTCAGTATTGATGCGGCGCTAGTTGATACAGGGGCATCCATCAATGTATGTCCACTCAGCACTCTCAGGGTTTGTAACTTATCAGAGGAACTTTTACGGCCAACCCCCACAACTATAGTTGCATATGATAACTCACGAAGAGCATGTCATGGGATTGTTACTATTCAAGCTGAGCTTGGGCCTCTCACTATGCCCATTCAATTTTATGTGCTGGACAATGACCCTATGTTTAAGGCTATCTTGGGTCATCCGTGGATCGATACTCTCAGTGCCGTGCCATCCACCACGCATCAATGTCTTAAGTTTTCTTTTCAAGGGAGGGTGGTTAAAGTAAAAAGCTTATCCACGGTCTAGTCTATTAAAGCTATCTCAGAGAAGATCTTGCCTACGTTATGGCCCAGTAGTCGGCCTGTTATCTCGGTATTGGATCTGGACTTTCCTTGGGCTTATGCACCTCGCAGGCCCGCCTCTACACATGTTGATATCAAAGCGAAACCCCAGATCCGAGATTCCAAGGGTTGGGACATTATATTGAAATTGGGCTACCAACCGGGGAGAGGCCTCGATGCACAATTACAATGGCGAACTAAGCCCATTCCCAAGGGTAGAAAAATGAGTAGACGGGGTCTCGGCTACCGAGAGTCTGCACTTTCAATGATGGAAGACTTAGGACCGCTTACATGGGACTATCACCAACACTTTGTTAAAGGTCCTCTCCAGCCAGGAACACTTCCGCCACAGCCAGCAGAGTCAGAGAAGGAGAATACAACTTGTACGGTTGCCAGTCCGCCTTTGCTGCCAAAAGGGCCTGTTGATGATATGCCAGATTTCAGTCAGTCATTTGCCAGAATGTTTAGCGAGCCAAATGGTTATGGTCAGAAGAAGAATCAGGAGGTACGGATTGCTCAGTGGAAACCAAAGCCAGCATACCGTCCACGGGGAAGAGTGAGCTCTCCAATTGTTGTTTCTTTATCTCCTTCCCACCTGCGCGCATTGTTCCATACGCTGGACTTTATTCCCCGTCCTCCTTCAATTGTGATTAATCCACTTTGTCCAATATCTCCGTTCCGGTACGACCTGCCGACGGAATTCTCAATAAGTCACTCTCCTTGTGGGTATTCCCCACCTCTTAATCCCTCCTCCTTTATCTTTTCCTATCCGATTCTCCCCTAAATCTTCTCTATTCCTCTCTTCTTCCGCTCGCACTTCCTCCTCCACCATCTCCTCCATCCTGCTATATGATCTCCACTGATCTCTAAAAAAAAATCGTCAAATTTGAAACGGAGATTTCAGTGGAAGATTACGCTATCTTGTCTCCATCATCCTCCCAGGGGCACGAGTCCGCTGCTCCTTCATGTCCACTAGATTTCCTTTCTCCTAGGTTAGGCGTATAGTCCGTCGAGTCTAGGGAAGTAGAGTCAATTATGTCTAGAGAAGTAGGGTCCTGTTCTAGGTCGTCCAATCCTTCCGAGCCTGAGCCACGCTCGCTTGCGCCTCATTCCAAATCCATCCCTGATAGGTTCTTGCAGGATTTAGCTCAGCGATGTCATGCTCTCTTGAAGTGCCCAGAATTTGTCGCTACGGCAATTGTGATAGAAGATGATGAGGAAGTAGACGGGGTGTGGAGCAATGACGGACTAGGTGTGTACGAAGTCTTGGATGAAAATGACCCAATCGATGATGAGGACAGCAATGTAGATGACACTGCCGATCTGTATGCGCATGGATTAAAGAGATTTGACGAGCCATCGTCAGCAGTGGATGAACCTACAAAGGAAATAAATTTGGGAACTGAAGAAGACCCAAGGCTCATTATTATTACCGCTAACCTCCCTCCACAAGTAGAAGAAGATCTAATCAAGGTTCTGAGGGAGTATAATGATTCTTTCGCCTGGTCTTATGAGGACATGCCGAGTCTTGACCCCTCTTTAGTGGAACACTGACTCGTACTTAAACTAGCGGCCACACCTGTAAAGCAAAGATTGAGAAGATTTCACCCCCACATGGCCTTAAGGATTAAAGAAGAAGTTGATAAGTTATATAAGGCTAGATTCATTAGAGTCGTCTTATATCCCCAGTGGGTGGCGAACATAGTCCCTGTCATCAAGAAGGATGGGAAGGTGCGCATTTGCATCGATTTCAGGGATCTTAATAAGGCATGTCCCAAAGATGATTTTCCGCTGCCTCACATAGATGTCTTGGTGGATAATACCGCCGGATACGAAGCCTTATCATTCATGGATGGGTATTCAGGCTATAACAAGATTCGTCTCACTCCGGAAGATCAAGAGAAAACCTCCTTCACCACGCCCTAGGGCACGTATTGCTACGTGGTTATGTCGTTCGGTCTGAAAACGCAGGTGCCACCTACCAAAGGGCGATGATGGCCATCTTTCATGACATGATGCATATCTATATGGAAGCCTACGTGGATGACATCTTGGTGAAGTCGAGAACCAAAGAAGAACACCCCGCTATTCTGGCTAAGGTGCTGCAAAGAGCTAGAGAGTACAAGCTCAAAATGAATCCGAAGAAGTGTGTTTTCGGAGTCTCTTCAGGGAAGCTGCTAGGCTTTATAGTTAGCAAACGGGGGATCCAGATTGATCCTAATAAATCAAAGGCCGTAATGGACATGCCTCCGCCGAAGAATATTACGGAACTTCGAGGATTGATTGGTAGATTACAATTCATCAGAAGATTCATATCCCAACATTCTCAGAGGTGCCGCCCATTTTATGAATTGCTAAAGGTGGGGGTCAAATTTGAATGGAATCAAGAGTGTCAAAAGGCCTATGAGGACTTAAAGTAATATTTATCCAATCCCCCAGTTCTACAACCTCATGTCCCTGGGAAACCCCTAATTCTGTATATTTCGGTCATTGAGTACTCCTTAGGTGCGGTTTTAGCATAAGTAGACGATGAAGGGAAAGAGCGGACAGCTTATTACCTCTCCAGGTTGTTTAACCCGGCTGAGGCTAAATATACCGCTATGGAGAAGACTTGTGCCGCCTTAGTGTGGGTAGCTTAGAAGCTTAAACACTACTTCCTAGCCCACCCAGTTAGGTTGATCTCTAGAATGGACCCTATCCATTATCTCTTAGAAAAGCCCATCCTTTCTAGTAGGTTGGCTCGCTGGCAGAGTTTCCTCTCTCAGTTCGATATCACCTTCGTCGTTCAGAAGGCAGTCAAAGCATATGCCATTGCTAAACATCTTGCTCATCTCCCCATCCCTCACACTGATTCTATTCAGGACGATTTCCCTGATGAACATCTCTCTGTCCTTACTCATCATCCCTCTTGGTCTCTGTACTTCGACGGTGCACTCAATTCTCAAGGCCGAGGGATAGACGTTGTTCTGTTCACTCCGAAAGGAGTGATAATTCCCTTTGCTTATCAACTCCGATTTCCTGCTACCAATAACATCGCCGAGTATGAAGCTCTCCTAGCCGGATTGAAGCACACCTACCTCTTAGGCGCGTGTTACTTAAATATCATAGGGGACTCTCAGCTCGTCCTGCGGCAGGTGTTGTCCACTTACCGCACCCGTGACCCTAAGCTCAAGCCATATCAAGATTTGGTCACGCTCCTAGCAAGGCAATTGCGCAAGTTGATCTACATCCACACTCCTCGATCTCAGAACATTCTTGCTGATGTCTTAGCATCCCTCACTTCCTCTCTATCTTTCCCTCTCAGTCAGAGTACTGAGACTATCGTCGTTCAGAGATTGGACGCACCCTCTCTTCAGGATCCTTGGTATGCTAACCTTAGGAAGGCTGTAGATGCGAGGGCTGAGAAGGAAGAGCTGAAGGAAGTATCTTTGATGGAATTAGAAGAGATCTTGCAGGAGGAAGAATTGCCCTGGTACCATGAAATTGAGTTGTTTTGCAAGGATGGAGCATTCCCAGAAGGGGCAAGCGCTGAGCAGCGCAAGTCAATAAGAAGAGCCGCCTTAAGGTATACTATGATCGTAGGTGTACTATACAGGCGCCCTACCAATGGGATGCTCATGAGATGCTTAGATGACGATGAGGCTTGGAAGGTGGCCGAAGCAACCCATTCTAGTGAGTGTGGAGGTCATGTTAATGGCCAGGCTCTAGCAAAGAAAATCCTAAGGCAGGGCTACTATTGGCCCACTCTAGAGGAATATTGCTCCCTCTATGTCCGGAGGTGTCTTAAGTGCCAACTCCATGCTGATAAGATTCACGCTCCAGCTTCATCTCTTCATCCTCTATCTGCTCCTTGGCCATTATCCATGTGGGCGTTCGACGTTGTCGGCCCGCTCGGTGATCCCAACTCTCAGATCAAGCAAAAATCCTTCATCTTTATCGCCACTGAGTACTTCACCAAGTGGGCTGAAGTTGAAGCGTACGTGGAGATTAAAGCTACCACAGTGTGCCGCTTCATCATGAAGAACATCATCTCGCGGTTCGGAGTGCCAAGCAGCATCGTCACCGACAACGGATCCCAGTTCGTTTCTCAAGAGCTCAAGGACCTATGTAAGAAGTTCAATATAGCATTGCATCATTCATCTCCATATTACCCACAAGGCAACGGCCAGGCCGAAGCCACTAACAAAACCCTTCTCAAAATCATAAAGAAAACATGTGAATCTCATAAATTCTCTGATTGGCCAGAAAGATTAGTGGAGGATCTATGGGCTTACCGCACCTCCGTCCGCACTCCCATGGGGCAAACCCCCTATGCTCTCACTTATGGGATGGAGGCGGTGCTCCCATATGAAATCATGATCCCTTCCCTAAGGGTACAGCTCGATAAAGAACTTAATCTCGATGAACGTCGAGAGGCGTTGCTCGTCCAGCTGGAACTCTTAGACGAGAAGAGGATGAATGCGACAGATCACGTATCCGTTTATCAAAAGATAATTTTGCTTTATTTTCAAAAGAAGGTCATTGAGCGTAAATTTCAAAAAGGTGATATTGTTTTGAAATGCAAATTCATACGGTCTGCAGGTCCTAGGTCGAAATTACAACCTAACTGGGAAGGGCTGTTTGTTGTCAAAGAAGCTTATCCAGGGAATGCTTATCACTTAGTGAATGCAGAAGGTGAGGAGCTCGCTCACGCTTGGAATGGGTTGTATCTTAAGTGTTTCTTTCCTTAGAATCTAAGCCAGTGCCACCCCGGTAACAAGGAGTTCTTCCCTTTCACCTTGAAGGAGGACCCCGAGAACGGCAATCACACACTACACGACGTCCCTGGTCGGGTTTTCCACTTGGTAGACACCGTTTCACCTTGGCCATGCTTGGGAGGAAGTCAAAGTCCATGTCCGTTTCTTTCTTCGGCTGAATCCAGGGGCAAGAGGTGAATAAGGAGGCGAAACCAATCTAGGTACCCTGACGAGAGGAGGTCTCAAATAGGGGCAGTCCGTTATGACCTGACGCCACAAGAGAAAAGAAAAAAGGCAAAAGAAAAGGAGCATTCATCGTGACAAAAGTAAAAGTTTATCTCAAAAGTCTATCAATTATAAATTCAAAAGCTCCAAGAAAAGTAAAAGGCTAGGCATGGCAAGAGTGGCAGTACAATTTTCCCGCGAGACATTATGAGCCCGATCGTATGCGTGCCTAGAGCGGACAAAGGTTCGATGATGGACGCAAAGCCCCGGCGCAATAGACCGAGTCTCTGAATGGGTTGTCTGGAGAGGAACTCAAGCCCTGAACACTTCTATATTTGGCCTAAGCTTACCACCGCATTCTATTTTCCTTTTCAGGACTAAAACAAATACCCTGGGTATGGCCTTGGTAGAACCACCGTCACGTAAGTTAGGCCCTCGCCAGGGGTTGTCACCTCTATTGCACGCCAACCTTGGGAACTCTCAATAGAATGGGGAGGACCCGCGTTTCTAGGGAGGCACTGGCATTTTCAAAATCAAAATCAAAAAAATCATATATTCCAAGAAGAAAAAAATTCATATATTTCAAAATCCAAAAATCATATATTTCAAAATCCAAAAAAATCATATATTTTAAAATCCAAAAAAATTATAAATTTCAAAATCCAAAAAATAATATGTTTCAAAATCCAAAAAAATCATATTCCAAAATGCAAAACGTCAGATATTTCCAAAATCTCACAAAAAATCTGAGTATTTAGAAAAATCCCAAAAATACCATCATATGCATCGCATGCATTGCATCGTTTCCATTATGTTTTCCGCTTATTTAATAAGGCTCCACCCCCTGACCAAATATCAAGAATGGTCATTTTCTAACTTGTTTCAGGCAAGGGGTCGAGTCTAAGAACAGATTTAACTTGTCTCTTGTTTAAATATGTGCAGAACGCATGTTCAAGATCCATGCTCAAAAACCTACAAGGCCTGTAACGCTCTAGTCTTAGACCATCACAGAACTGTGACGGTCCATGGTTCGGCCGTCACCTTCTCCCGAAGGTTGAAACTCATCTGTTCTCAGTAAACCCTCCTTGACGCGTCTACATTAGACTGTCTCTTCACTCTGGCGGCCCATGATTAGACCGTTATACCTTCCCGAGGACAAAAAACTCAGTTTTTTGAATTCATCCATTCTGACGGCTCATCGTGAGACCGTCAGAGAGTTGTGGCGGCCCTATGTAGGACCGTTACATCCACCAGAAGCTCTATTTTCGAAGGACATTTGGGTCCAATCAAGCATCAAATTTATATTCCATAAACTTAAGGCACTTCCATGTCATTCAATTGAATTTAATGATACATAAGATTGGTTAGTAAACTTCAGTTGTCATTACATTCGAGAAAATTCAAGCTACATTTAGTTTTTTATCCGCAAGAGGCCGGATCTTGCGTAATTCCTTCACATAGCCACAGCGTCCCTCGTCGTCTTCTTCCACCTCTTCTTGCCACGGGCGCACTTTGTTGATCTCCCACATGATCAGGGCGCTCCGGACTGCTCTCTCATCCTCCCCGGTCCCCATCTTCCTAGCTTGAAGGGGAGGGAAATGCGATAGTGCAGGAGCTACGGTACAGGGTAGCCCGATCTGAAGATAGCACCGGTGTGGGTTGTAGATCACCATGGTGGTGTTCCCCACTAACTGAAGATCAAGACCTTGTCGCCGTGTGATGCGACACCACTCCTTGGACGTAGATTTGCAAGCAATCCGGACCGAACGGCGATATCTTACAAGCGGGTTCACCCGCGATGCGCGCACCCGGGCCCGTAGGTGGGCCGGCGATGATGGTGAGGGTCCGCGGTTGGACCTCAAGGTTCCAAGGGTATGGCCAGCTAGGGATGAACCCCAATGGGCTAGAGATGCCCAATTCCAAGGGCGGCCGGCACGCCGGGGGCGTGGGTTGTAATGTCACTCTCACAGCTCACCCGCGGTAGTCACGCAATTAAATGATAATTTGGGTTCGGGCACTCTCTTACACCGACGGTACTAAGATGAAATACTAATTAAGCAAAAGACATCCAGCGAAGAGTAGTGTGAGTGGCTCACCTAATCGGTGTGAAGACACCGATCTCGGCCGGAGACGAGGGCGAGTGGGGAAGCGTGGGCTACCCGCACGCTGTGCCGATGAAGCTTCCCCTGTTTAAGTTATACAAGCACTACTCCCCACGTAGGGGGGGTGGACTAGGGGAGGGGAGATGGAGTTACAAACCAAACACTACCTCCACACAGGGAGGGGCGCTAAGCCGGCCAGGCGGGGAGGGGAGATTGGCTTGAATCGCGTCGATGAAGCACCCCACCGAATCTGCCTAGGTCTGGGACAGCAGGACAGGGGGTCGGTGTAGTCGTTTCTATGCACTCCTCTGAACTCAGAATTCGACGAGACCAGCACTGAAACGACACTGACAAATCCAGGCATGTCTGTGAATTTTTTTTGGGCAGTCCTGAAGTCGTCACTGGCTGGGGCAGGCTCTAGAACAGGGCCCCTGCGCTCAGATTCGTACTATTCCAAGGGTGCAGCAGCAGATGGATGTAGTCACCACGACCGCTCCCGAAGTCCGATTGATGTGAGGCCAAGTCAAGGACGACCGTGGACGAGTCTTCTTCAAGCAGCAACCAAGCAGAGCACCAGACGATGTCGGGGTGGCGAGGAGGAGTCCGTTGAGTGAGGGGGGGTCAGGGCAGGACCTGAATGATCTGTTCTGCGTGCCCGGGAGAGAAAAATTGGAAAAGGCTCTTCCTGATGCCGAAAGGGATGCTTCTTGTTGGTGATGGTAGATGCCTTGTGGTAGCAGCTCTCAGCCAAGTGGCTCCTTCAGAAGTTGAGGGTGTGGCCGTGGTAGCTTCTGCACTGCAGCTCTGGTCCAGGTTCTGGTCACGGTTGCGCAGTCGGACGAAAATGGGTACCACGATCTGTAGTGAAGTCGGAACGAGACGATTCCACCTTGCCTGCGAAGAAGACTGGAAGACCTTTCTGGCGATGTATGGTGCACCTCCAAATGACTTCGGGCAGCACCGGGGCAGTCTCTACAAGTCGGGCTCCAACTGCTGCCTGCGAACTGAGATGGATAGGGTGATGAAAGGTGATGGGAGACGGAGTAGATGGTGTGAGAAATGGGGTGGATGGGTGTGGGGGTGACACCTGACTATGTGGGGGTCTGTTAGGGGGTGATTCAAGATGTGGGAGGGGCAGAAAGGGGGCTGGGAGGTGGTCTAGCAAGTGGAGGGAGGGGGAGATGCGAATTTGGGTTGGGAAGGAGAGAGGGAGGAGAGATCTCTCCTTTGTTTTGAATGGTGGGTTAATGGGGGCCTAGGGAATGGGAAGGGTTGCCTTGGGGAGGGGAAGGGGTGCTTGGGAGAAGGGATTCTCCCTTGGGAAAATGAAAGGTTGTATGGGAAGGGGAAAGGTTGCTTGGGAGGAGGGAGAGGTGCCTAGGAGAAGGAGATTCCACCTAGGGGTTGGAGGGGACTTAAATGGGAGGTATGGGGAAGGGGGAGGGGTCTTAATTAGAGGTGAATAGGGAGGAGAGAGAGTGAATTTCAAATTTGGGGGTGGGGAGGAGAGAGAATGGGGTTCGCCCCCTTTAGAGAGAGAGAGAGAGAAATAGAGAGAGAGAGAGAGCTAGAGAGAGGCACAAATTCTTGTGGCAATTTTATCAATACTTCATTAGCCTTCAAATGAGGGATTGGGGTCCTATTTATAGGAATCCCACATTTTCACATAAGTCCCTGACTTTTGGACTACTAACACATAACCAAGGGGAAGGGGGCGCCCCTGGGCCTAGCCCATATAATTGGGCCCAGTAACCAACATAATGACTCTAGACTTAGGTAAATAGCTACCTAACCTAGGTATTGGACTCAAATAAAAGGAAAAGTACATGATAAGAAAATGAAAATTACATCATATGACTCGAAATATAGTGGCGGACAAGATGTAGCATAGCTGGCGAGCATATGGATCCTCGAACAAGGGGAAAGCTGGTGATGTCCTCATCATACCCCCGGGGTGCGAAGAACTCGACTCCGTCGAGTAT
The DNA here is from genome assembly GCA_022559845.1 of Amorphophallus konjac. Lineage (NCBI taxonomy): Eukaryota > Viridiplantae > Streptophyta > Magnoliopsida > Alismatales > Araceae > Amorphophallus > Amorphophallus konjac. The sequence goes on from CM040120.1 coordinate 128,006,443, forward strand.
GGGCCCACCGGGGGAGCGGTCCTCCAAAGCAGCTCAGGGCGACCCTCAACCTCCAAACTCAACCCGCATCTGCGACCAGGGGACGGTCCTTCATCCTCTCTAGGTGGCTTGGGCACACCCTCTTGCTGGCGACGGAACCCTACTTGCATAGTATTGCCCCCATGTGCACACGTCGGGCTCTCAAGGCTATTTTGTGGTGGTTCTCTGGGGTGTCCCTCTTAAAGGAAGGTATAGGCTCAAAGCACTCACTAGGATCCACCGCGGTGCCCATATAGGGTGCCGGGTCTGCCACGTGAGAAGTGGGGTATATCCCATAACCCATTGGTAAATTCAATCCACAAGCTGTGTTGCCAAAGCCACTAGGAACAGGGAAAGGTCCAAGTCCTCGTGCCCTCGAATGGGAGGTGACCCTAAGGTAGAGCCACTCCGATGCCATCATCACCAAATCGCCTACTGGAAATTCCAAGTGGCGCTCGCGAGCTCTTATCCGCTCTTTGTGAACCTCACCGCTCATTGCGAATTGCTTGCGTGTATGCGTATGCCATGCACTATGATGCGGTGTGGGTGTGAAAAGCTTGGTGTGTAAAGGTGGACCGGGGCAACCGTAAATTGACCTATCAGGCTGTGATGCCATGTGGACCTTGATGAACATAGGTGGACCGGGGCAGCCACAAGTGGCCCTATCATGCATGGGCTTCATAACAATGGTTGGAGGGCCATGGTATCTATAGGGGATCCTATCACACAAAGTGGTGATGAATGCCGGGGGACCCGGACACCCGTAGATGCTCCTAGCATGCATATGATCAATGATGAATGAGGGAGGACCAGCACATCCAAATGTGAGCCAGTCATGCATTGGGCCTAAAGTGTGTGGGACATGTATGAGAGGACTGGGCTTACTAGCCCTACCAAATGATGCAAAATGTAGGGGCACATGCATTCCCATCCAAATGGTTTCTTTTATGTGTATGGCTTGGTGTGAGGGTTTCCACTCATAGGGGTCAAAGGGGTCTAGGAAAATGAAGTGGGCTTGGTCCAATAAGGTCGGTTGGGGTAGGAAAAGGTTGGTGGTGAGTAAGGTGGGGGGGCATAGGAAGGGATCGAAGGGGTCATGGTAAGGGTCACCTAAGGAGAGGAACTCTAGGTCCTCATGGTCCTCACAACCATTGGATGGTGGACTCTCCTCCTCAAGTAAAATGATCGGGCCAAAGTTTTTGGTGGGATGGTCGGCCATGAATGGAGGGCTAGTTGTTCTACCCGAGTCAAGCAACTCTAGTTTGTGGATAGCATCGGGCTCATCGGGTGTAGGGAGGAGTAAAAGAAGGTCGCTAGTGTAGCAACTCACAGTGTAAATGGAGGAGATGGATCCGACACATAGGTGTAGGAGGTCAAGGCTCCTAGATCGGTCGGCTACAGTAGTCAACATGCCAGTTAGCTCCATTTGCCAAGCTATACCCTTAAGAAGATCCCCTAATGTTTCCACCTGATAGGATGATTGGATTGTGGTGTGATAGGTGGATAAGGGTACTATGGGGAGGTGTTGTTCCATGGAAGGGTAAGCATGGGGAAGGATAGGGTGAGCCTGGTTTTCCACAAGCCATCTAACCAAGGGCCCACTTATGATAAGTTCACTCCAAATTGGGGGTGGCATGAAAGGTGAAATTTCTTCCTCGTTTTGGCCATGACTTTCCTCCAAGATGGGGAGTGGTTCTGTGGTGTTCCCTACTAGGGGGTCGGGTGTGGGGATCATGGTTTCCTCTACCAAAGAGGTGAGTAGGTCCTTTGTGGGTGGGGTGATGATGACTGGCATGTGGTGCTCTTTGGGTGGTGGGTAATGGGGGACTTGGGATAGAATGGGGAGAGGTAGTAGTGGAGGCCTAGGCTGGGCATCTTGTAACTTATAGGGGAGGGTGCACCCAATTTGGCCCAATGGGTTTTCTTTGGGAAGGATTGAGTTCTCTTGATCCAATTGGGCTTCATATTCTTCTTCCCAATCTAGGGGAGCCTCATATACTTCGGTCACCTTCTTAAGTTCCTTTTGGAAAGGGGTGGGAGGAGGATTTGTGGAAGCTTGTGGGGTGTGGGTTTGATGGAGAATTTTGGGTTGGGTGGGGGCCAATTTGGTTTGAATGGTGGTGGTGATCGGGATTGGAATCATTTGGGGTGGTGGAGTTTGGGCCCTAAGGGAGGTCTTAGGTTGACTGGGAGGGAAAGGGGGAGTGGGAGTGCTCCTCGGGTTATGGTTCTCAAGGTAGGAGTGGGAAGGTCGGGGAGTGAAGATCTTCCTAATCTCAATCCTTATCTCTTCCAATGAATCTAGGGGTCCTTTGGCTTCCCATCCAAATTCATCCCGAGGTGACCAAGCTCTAGGGCCGTGGTTCCTTTTTGCTTCAATCAGATCAAGCCGGGTGGTGAGGGTATCTATATAGTTATGAATCTTGTTGGTGACAGTGTCAAATCGGTTCATGGATATTTGGGGCATCTCCCTAGGGCGGTCATGCAATGGAGTGATGGAAAACATGATGCAAGGGAGACTCAAATGATAATGCCCTAGGACTAGACTCGTAGAGACAAGTCTAAAATTTGCTCTGATACCATTTGATGCGACACCACTCCTTGGACGTAGATTTGCAAGCAATCCGAATCGAACGGCGATATCTTACAAGCGGTTTCACCCGCGATGCGCGCACCCGGGCCCGTAGGCGGGCCGGCGATGATGGTGAGGGTCCGCGGTTGGACCTCAAGGTTCCAAGGGTATGGCCAGCTAGGGATGGACCCCAATGGGCCAGAGATGCCCAATTCCAAGGGCGGTCGGCACGCCGGGGGCGTGGGTTCTAATGTCACTCTCACAGCTCACCCGCGGTAGTCACGCAATTAAATGATAATTCGGGTTCGGGCACTCTCTTACACCGACAGTACTAAGATGCAATACTAATTAAGCAAAAGACATCCAGCGAAGAGTAGTGTCAGTGGCTCACCTGATCGGTGTGAAGACACCGATCCCGGCCCGAGACGAGGGCGAGCGGGGAAGCGTGGGCTACCCGCACGCTGCGCCGATGAAGCTTCCCCTGTTTAAGTTATACAAGCACTACTCCCCACGCAGGGGGGGTGGACTAGGGGAGGGGAGATGGAGTTACAAACCAAACACTACCTCTACACAGGGAGGGGTGCTAAGCCGGCCAGGCAGGGAGGGGAGATTGGCTTGAATCGCGCCGATGAAGCACCCCGCCGAATCTGCCCAGGTCTGGGACAGCAGGACAGGGGGTCGGTGTAGTCGTCGCTGTGCACTCCTCCGAACTCAGAATTCAACAAGACCAGCGCTGAAACGACGCTGACGGATCCAGGCACGTCTGTGAATTTTTTTTGGGCAGTCCTGAAGTCGTAACCGGCTGGGGCAGGCTCTGGAACAGGGCCCCTGCGCTCAGATTCGTACTATTTCCAGGGTGCAGCAGCAGACGGATGTAGTCACCACGACCGCTCCCAAAGTCCGATTGATGCGAGGCCAAGTCAAGGACGACCGTGGACGAGTCTTCTTCGAGCAGCAACCAAGAAGAGCACCAGACGATGTCGGGCTGGCAAGGAGGAGTCCGTTGAGTGAGGGGGGGTCAGGGCAGGACCTGAATGATCTGTTCTGCGCGCCCGGGAGAGAAAAATTGGAAAAGGCTCTTCCTGATGCCGAAAGGGATGCCTCTTGTTGGTGATGGTAGATGCCTTGTGGTAGCAGCTCTCGGCCAAGTGGTGCCTTCAGAAGTTGAGGGGTGTGACCGTGGTAGCTTCTGCACTGCAGCTCTAGTCCAGGTTCTGGTCACGGTTGCGCAGTCGTACGAGAATGGGCACCACAATCTGTAGTGAAGTCGGAACGAGATGATTCCACCTCGCCTGCGAAGAAGACTGGAATACCTTTCCGGCGATGTATTGTGCACCTCCAAATGACGTCGGACAGCATCGGGGCAGTCTCTGCAATTCAGGCTCCAACTGCTGCCTGTGAACTGAGATGGATAGGGTGATGAAAGGTGATGGCAGACGGAGTAGATGGGGTGGGAAATGGGGTGGATGGGTGTGGGGGTGACACCTGACTATGTGGGGGTCTGTTAGGGGGTGATTCAAGGTGTGGGAGGGGCAGAAAGGGGGCTGGGAGGTGGTCTAGCAAGTGGAGGGAGGGGGAGATGCGAATTTGGGTTGGGATGGAGAGAGGGAGGAGAGATCTCTCCTTTGTTTTGAATGGTGGATTAATGGAGGGGTTAATGGGGGCCTAGGGAATGGGAAGGGTTGCCTTGGGGAGGGGAAGGGGTGCTTGGGAGAAGGGATTCTCCCTTGGGAAAATGAAAGGTTGTATGGGGAAGGGGAAAGGTTGCTTGGGAGGAGGGAGAGGTGCCTAGGAGAAGGAGATTCCACCTAGGGGTTGGAGGGGACTTAAATGGGAGGTATGAGGAAGGGGGAGGGGTCTTAATTAGAGGTGAATAGGGAGGAGAGAGAGTGAATTTCAAATTTGGGGGTGGGGAGGAGAGAGAATGGGGTTCGCCCCCTTTAGAGAGAGAGAGAGAGAGAGAGCTAGAGAGAGAGGCACAAATTCTTGTGGCAATTTTATCAATACTTCATTAGCCTTCAAATGAGGGATTGTGGTCCTATTTATAGGAATCCCACATTTTCACATATGTCCCTGACTTTTGGACTACTAACACATAACCAAGGGGAAGGGGGCGCCCCTGGGCCTAGCCCATGTAATTGGGCCCATTAACCAACATAATGACTCTAGACTTAGGTAAATAGCTACCTAACCTAGGTATTGGACTCAAATAAAAGGAAAAGTACATGATAAGAAAATGAAAATTACATCATATGACTCGAAATATAGTGGCGGACAAGATGTAGCATAGCTGGCGAGCATATGGATCCTCGAACAAGGGGAAAGCTGGTGATGTCCTCATCACCGTGGTACCTTGAGCAAGGTGCTCCGAAGAACTCTTGGACGCATCATGAACTTCTCTATTGGCAAGGTGTTGAGGAAGAGGCACCGATCGTCCCGCGTTTTCTTGTCCGCTGTCCGGCATTCAACATGTGAAGAGAATCCAAAGGCACCTCCAATAAAGAAAAAAGGGTGGCTCCCGAAGATCCGGCTAGCTGAAGGTATGTCCTCCTTGGGTTGGAACTTGATTCTCACGCCCATCCAACACTCAAGGAGTATCATTGAGCCGAATAGAGGTCCTCCTAAGCAAGCTAAGCTAAGTCCTTCATAAAGGTATGATAGGACCGCTTGAGAAATCGATAAACCCAGCCACAACCTGCTGATGATACTAAGGCTTTGGATATCTGGGAGGTTATCGGTGGTGGTGAAAAGGAAGACCCCGCATAAGCAAACCGACACGGCTTTGGAAATGGCTTCATATCTTTCCCACTTGTTTTTACAATGAGAGACTATACATTGAGCCATGGATATCAAGTGAATATGGCATGGGCTGATCATGGTCCTCACGTCCTTCGAGTTGTGTATGAAATCACTTAGAATCAAGGATGGGTCGATGGGTTCAACCGTATGGCACACTAGATCTTCATCCCCCACCTTAGTCTTAGCATGGGCTAGGTAGGTCTCTACCTCCTCCAATAGGACTGTAGCTTCAAAGGAAGGGAAAACGAGGGTGTGTGTTTGTGGATGCCATAGCTCCATGAGGGCTGAAATGCTTGCCCAATCTAAGGACAATTTCTGAAAGTTCTTGGCCAAAACTAACAAAGGTTGGAGGTGCCATGCCCTAAGGATCGACAAGACTTCTAATGGGAGTTCTTTGACCATGGGAGCCACCCACTTTAAGTTGGAATAACACCTTGGGCCAGGCAAAGGCTAGAGAGAAAAGGAAGAGAGAAGGAGAAAAAGGAAGAATTATAAGAAGCATGGAAAGTGCAAAAATTGATGAACTTTTGAATTCAATTGGAACTTACCACTCTTTGGGCACTTGAGCTCAGATGCTTGGGGATGGATGTCAATCTTTGCAGCTCCCCATGTTCTCTCTTAGCTGCTTTGGGACCGGTGTAGACCCTCTCCTCCATACCCATCTCTCCGAAGCTTCTCTTCATGGTGTTCCTTGCCTTTTGATGAAGTTTTCAGCCCTTGAAGCAGAGGATTAATGAAAGCTGCATTTTTTGGGCTTATAAAGGCTTGATTTTGGTGCTAGAATGATAAGACTGGGGTTAGAAAGCCTTATCCCAAGCCTAGGAGGGTTCTAGTGTGGATTAAGGTCTCCTTGCCTCGAGTTCGGGATCTCACGGTAGAATCCGTCTCGGATTACACTTCTTTCTCTGACGGTTCATTGTAGGACCGCCACAGCTCCCTGACCCTCCATCACTGGACCGTCACATTTCCTGCTACACGTTTTTTAGCTCAATTTCACTGTCATGCCTGACGGTCTAACCTTGGACCGCTACCTGATCCTGACGCTCCATCATTGGACCGTCATATTTTCTGCAACAGATTTTTCAGTCCACTTTCGCTCTGTCATCTCTGACGGCCTAAGCTTGATGTGTTACATGGACTTGATGCTCCACCATTGGACCGTCACACCCTCTGCTACAGGTTTTTGTTCTTTCCATCGTCCTTTGGTCTAACCTGCCAGTCTTACACCTTGTCCCCTGTTTACATTCATTTACACCTTCATCCATTTCATCCACACATTCACATCCATTTTCATCCACGCATCCATTCATTCATCCACATAAACAAAACACAAAAAAGAATTTTCATTCATTTTTATCATTTCATTTCATTCACATAAGTCATGTACAAGTGTGGGTGTCAAAAGAAGAAAGAAACACAAAGTCATTCGGCCGGTTTGTCACCCGGGCCATCACTATCGCCAGCACCCTCAGGTCTCCTCGCTGGTGGGGCTATGGAGACGCTCCCCTCCTCTCACTGCTGCCTCTGCTCTACCTCCTCTTTCCTCCGCTGGCCGGAGGAACTGACGAGGAAGTCTGCCACTGATCCACTCGGGGCGACGCTCCTCCGTGGTCCACTCTATGAGGTACCCCACTCCGGTCTGCGGCCCATCATCCGCACCGTCCATTCCGCTCCTCTGTGGAAAGATCTGACGCCGTGTCTCACAGGCCTCGGTGTGGTAACGCTCCAAGTCCGCTGTCCCGGTATGGAGTATCTCCACTTCAGCCCGTGCCTGATCCAACTCTGTCTGGAGTCTCTCTGCCTCCGATCGTCCTCGCTCTACCTCCGCTTGAGCCCGCTCAGCCTCGGCTACCGCTACGGTCAGCTCTCTCGCCTGCATTTTGCATTTGATCATAGGTAGTCAGTCCATTAGGCATTTGCATAATCAAAAGCATTTAAAGAAGCATTTTAAGTCTAAGGGAATTGGGTTGATTCTTACCCGCTTGTTGGCACCTAAAATATGATCGTTGGCGACCAAGCCATAAGGACGAATGACCCGGCCCACCGAAGCGCGGGAGCCGATAAAGATCAACACATCGAGGATCTCTCAAGCTGCCAGAGCCTCGAGTCATTCCGTATGGATGTGGGGACTTCACCTCAGGAGAGCCGAGATGAATCCACAACCAACCGACAGTGCGACCAAGCCTGCCCAATGAACCGACATCGACTTTGTCGTGCTGCATCCACTATATTTTTTTTTATAGAAAAGCCTAACCTAGGGTTCGATGGGAGAGTGCACCCCTTACCAGAGGTAAGGAGAAAGCCACTCCACCATTGGACCACTAGGAGGCGGATTTATTCCACTGAGAAAGAATAATGAATTATATCAATCTGAGTCTAGGCATGCCTAGAGAGTCCAGCCGAGCAGCCCCTTTTATAATGGAAGGTAGCTCACTGTAAGAATAGAAAAAATTACATTTGTTGATGCAAGCTAAAGAAGCAAGTAAATCAGCTACAGTGTTGGCTTCTCTAAATATATGAGAGATCAAGTCATGCTGAGAGAGAGTACTCCAGATCACCCTGACGTAGCTGAGTATAGCCCATGGGCAGTGAATTTCTTTATTGATGATCCTGACTAGGGTGAGGGAATCACATTCAATGAGGACTGGAGAAATATCCACCGTCTTCAAATACTTAATACCATCCAGGAGGGCTCGGGCTTCAGCTATTAAGCTGTTTGAATGGCCATAAAAATGAGAAAAGGCAAGTAGAACTTTTCCTCTGGAATCCCTGATTGTACCACCTCCTCCTGTGTCCTTAGAAATCTTGCAAGCACCATCAGTGTTAAGTTTAAGAAATGGCCAAGGGGGTCAAATCCATTTCACTATCTTCAATTGATCTCTGCATGAAGTTTGGTATGTGATTCCCATTTGGTCCAATATTCTCCGGTAGCTGGATTTTGGTTCCGTGAGTGAGGCAGTCGAACATGCTCTCTTGATCTGGAACAAAGTATGGTGGATGCAACTGTTTTTGGAGAATGCTTTATCCTCATACTTGGCACTGTTCCTAGCTTTCCAAATTTCCCACATACCAAATCCAATGGAGGCAAGGGAGAAAACTGCAAAGGCCGTACCTGGCTGAACATTGCTGATGGAATTCAGAATGAGTTCCTTAGGATTTCGCCCTTGAAGTTGTAACCCTGCTGCTTTGAGTGCAGTCCAGACTGCAACTGCAATATCACTGTTGAGAAACAGATGTGTGAGGTCTTCAACCTGCGGATTTTTACAGCAAAAGCATTTCGAACAGAGGACTATGCCCACTCTTTGTATATTGGCATCGGTTGGCAAGCAGTTATTCATTATCTTCCATATATGTACTGAAATTTTAATTGGAACCCAATTAGACCACAAGCAACTCCATGGGATATCAGCTGGAATTTGATTGTTAGCCATAAGGTTATTAGTTGATGCTACTGAGCATTGACCAGATGAGGAGATACTCCAAACACCCAGGTCCGGTTCTGGGTTCAGATTAACTGATCTGATGGCTTGCTGGATGCTGTTAGGGAGCAGAGAATTGAGCAAGACAATATCTTCAGGGGATGGGTTCAAAAGAACTTCACTAACTGATGCTTTCGGATTGGGAATTTGAGCTTCAGAAACAAAAGTATTTAAGCAATGTTGGCCCAGCCAATTATCATACCAAAAACTGGTATTATCTCCATTGCCCACGATGACCTTTTTGAATTGAAGAATATATTCCTTAGCCTTCAACCAGCTTCTTCTTGCAAAACCTTTCATGTTCCTGAATTTTGCATCTCGGATATGGCAATTGAACAGATACTTTGCTCTAAAATAAGAAGCCCATAAGGTGTCATTGTGAATGGCATTCCACAGCATTTTGACACGGAGAGCAATTTCCATTTTCCTGAGAGATATGATGCCAAGGCCCCCTGCGGATTGAGGTCTACATAAGGTCTGCCAAGATTTCCAATGTCTCTTTTTGCCATGGGCTGAAGACCCCCAGAAGAAATTGGCAAAGGCCTGCTCAATCAAAATATGAGTGCCAATGTGCAATGGAGTGGAGGACAGAGCATACATTGGCAAAGAAGACAGCACATGCTTGATAAGAACTAGCCTGGCCCCTTGGGATAAGAGGCTGGCCTTCCACCCATCAATCCTTTTATGAATGGAATTTAGGATTCCAGCAAAGTAAATCTTCTTTGTTCTACCAATCACCAGAGGAAGCCCAAGATACTTATGAGGAAAGGACAGTTTGGAGAATCCTGTGAGTCTCTGAATGCGCTGAGCAACAGAAATAGGCTTCTTTGGATGGATTAAAAAACCACTCTTACTAACATTGATCAGCTAACTAGAAGCTTGTTCATAAGTGTGAAGAAGCTTGAGCAAATTCCTGATGGAAGAAGAAGTAGCTTTGCTGAAGATCAGGGTATCATCAGCAAAAAGTAAGTGTGATATTCTTGGACATCTCTGACAGCCTGTGAACCACTCTATCCGGCCATTACTGAAGGTTTCTCTAAGAGACCTACTCAAAGCTTCTTCAGCAATAACAAATAAGGAAGGTGCAATTGGATCACCTTGGCGAATACCTCTGGTTGATTTAAAAAAACCAGCAGTGTCTCCATTCAACAGAATAGAAAACCAACAGTTATTAATCAATCTTTCAACAAGGTTTATGAAATTGTTACTGAAGCCAAATCTAAACATTACAGAGTATAGGAAGTCCCATTCGAGCCTGTCATAGGCTTTAGCCATATCAAGTTTAAACATGACATTAGAACCTCTTGTATGTCTGCTTAAATCAAGGGAGAGCTCTTGAGCAAGGGCTATATTTTCTATAATTTGTCTTCCTTTGACAAAGGCTGACTATTCCGGAGAAATAATTTTGGGTAAAATTAAAGCCAATCTTCTGTTGATTATAGAGGATATAATCTTGTAGAAAAAATTACATAAACTTATTGGCCTGTAGTCTGAAATCTCCACAGCATTCTGTTTCTTAGGAATAAGAGCAATCAAGGTAGAGGTGACATACCGAGGCAGTGGATTCCTGGAGGAGAATGCTTCTTGCACTGCACTGACTACCAAAGGGGCAATAATATTCCAGGCTTTGTGAAAAAAGAGCCCAGAATATCCATCGGGCCCAGGAGCACTATCAGCTGACAAATTGAATACTGCTTCATGAATTTCAGATTCAGTGGGAATAGCACACAGACAGTCATTATCCTCCTGGTTAAGTAAATGAGGAATGCAGCCCAAGAATGAATGATCAATGAAGTGATCTTGAGAGGAGAAAGCATTCTGAAAATGGGATACTGCTATATGTTTCATATCCTCATGGTTTGAAGAAAGATTGCCTGCAGGATTCTTTAGATGTTTGATTTTTTGTTTCCGTCTCTTAGCTAAGGTGGACATGTGGAAGAATTTTGTATTTCTGTCCCCCTCAAGCAGCCATCTAATACCAGATTTTTGTCTCCAGAAGTACTTTTACTGGAGCAGTCTGTCTGACAGATTGGATTTTGCTTCATCTAATGCTGCCAGGTTAACATCACTGGGTTGCGAGTCATAAAGGTGCTCAGCTTGCAGAATAGCATCCTCAGCTTTTGACAAATTCAAATGAACATTACCAAAGGTTTCTCTGTTCCAGACTCGAAGCATCCTTTTCAGGGAATTGAGCTTGAGGAACAAACAGTGCATGGGAGAGGAAGCAATGGGGCTTGAGTGCTAGCAAGCCTTAACTTCATCCAAAAAATTATCATGTAAAGTCCACATTCTCTGAAAGCAAAATCTACTGAATCTACGATCTTGGGGTAGCATTTTAACTAGCATCGGAGCATGGTCAGATGCCTCCCTGGATAAATGCTCTATAGAAATTGGCATTTGAATCAGCCAGGCTGGATTGAGAAGGACCCTATCCAATCTGGCCCAAATTCCTCTGCTGCCAGATTGATTATTATGCCAAGTATATTTTGATCCAGCATATCCACCATCAAGTAAAGCACAGTCTGAAATACAGTTGCTAAAGTCAGTCATTGCAGAGAGGCTTGGGGAATTACCACCGAGCTTTTCATCCACAGTAGTGATGCAATTAAAGTCCCCTGCAACAATCCAAGGTCCAACTATCCGAGAGTGAATGTTGGATAAAGAAGCCCACAAGGAATGCCTCTCATAAGCATTGCATTTGGCATAAACAAAAGTAGAGTAAAAGTCTGGCAAAGAAGCATTAGACTGCAAAACAGTGATCTGTTTGATCATCCCTACTCACAACTGAAAAATGCAAAGGATCCTTCCAGAAAACCCAGATGTGGGCCAGCCCATCAGTGTTGGCAACAGCCTTATCCATACCCAAGCGTCTGCATATATTTTCCATTCTGCCAGTGTTTAGTTTAGGTTCTAATAGCACTATGCAGTCAAGTTGGTGAGTTCTAATAAGTAGTTTTACTCTGCCAATGGACACATCATTCCCTATACCTCTGATATTCCAAATAATGCAATTCATAATAATTGTTTGGTATCAGGTATGTTACCCGTGGAACCAGTCCTTAACATTGATCTGGTAATAACACCTGTGCGCTCGTGATGTAGAGCCATGTCGTTTTGAGTTTCTGCTAGCTTGGCTATATCTAGTCTTCTAGAAAAGACCTCTTCAGCCGATTGAGGTACTAGCTCTGGCAAGGCAACTACAACTGCAGGGTCGGGAACAATTGCAAAATTTTGGTTTGAAGGGAGCTCTGAAGGAGGGCAGGCCAAAGTTGCCGAGTGATGAGCTTGAGAAGGATCCTGGATTAGAATCTCTGACTGAACAGGAACAGAAACTTGCCGAGGAATATCGGACTCACAATCAGGAGCTTTCTCCACATTAGAACTTGGAACATCCTTCGCTGGATAAACCTCCGGAAGGTAATAATCAGGATCCCCTGACTCAGTAGCAGAAGCTGGCGGAGGTTTAGCTGGACAGGGAGCATCCAAGACTGAATTCTGAATGGAACAATCGCCCTGACTAACGGTCCTTGCAATAATCAAATCGTTACAATTGTGCGGAGCATCTTTGACTCGGGGAACAGATAAATTAACTTCAGCAGAGGTCTTTTGATTAGCTACAGGTTGCCAAATTGCCTTGCCTTTGGTGTCGGCTATGGTCTGAATGGGCTTCACTATCGAAGTCGAATTCCTTAAGCCTTTACAAGCAGCTTCAGTATGGCCGATTTGAGAACAGGCAGAGCAATAGGGAGGAAGGTCCGGGTATACAACCTCCTGCCAGGCACCACCTCCTGGACAACCAATCCAAATTCGGGGAGGGCAAGGTTTTGAAATATCAAGCTCGATACAGACCCGAGCAGCAGTCGTTTGGGACAAGTTCAAAGTGCAAGGGTCGATTTTCAAAACTCGACCAACATTACCAGCAATGGAACAAATCAAGTGCTCTAAGTATAAATTCATCGGAAGACCAGGGAAAGATATCCATACCGGGAGAATTGGCGAATCCGCCAAAGGAGAAAAATCCATGGTCCATTTAAAGAAACGGAAGATCCTACCATGGACTAGCAGCGTCTCCTTCAGCAGCAGAGACAGGTAATCATCGTAGTTCCGGAATCGTAAAAGGAGGTGTCTCTTATCCAGGGCGCTGATCATGAAGTCATCTTTGAATCTGCATCTGCCGTTCAAATGAGCTCTAATCTCCGAGAACGGAGGCCGTCCCTGAGGTGTGCGGGCTACCAAGGCGAAAGAGAAAGGTCCAAGGGACGCTGAGATCTCCTCCTGGGAGAAGAACACTGCGGGTTCTCCTTTGTCAGTAAGCGTCGGAGCATGGATGTAGCCCGGGACAATCGGCGGCGCCATGGTAGAAGACAGGACTTCAGCGAAAGTCCTGGCGCCGGTGGACACAGGGAGGCCGAGACCAGCATGGAGAGGCGAAGGTGATGTGACACAACCTCGGACCTAATGCAAGCAAGCACAATCGCATTCAAATGGGCCGAATTGGGCCACCGCTCTCTCGTCACTCACCCAAGCCCGGGGTAACTTGGCAATGCCAAGGTGAGGTTGAGGGGTTGGGCCCTTGCTGGTAGAGGGCCAGCAAGGCCAAGATTTGATTTCCAATGGATTTGGAAGCCCAATTCAACGGGGCCAACGAAGTGCCGAAGGCACCGGTTGCACTCTTCCCACGGTGATCACTCAAGGCAATGGGGCTTGAGGATCGGGCTCTCACTCACATAACCAGCGGAATTAGAACTAATATTGAAAGACAAGCACTAAGTGGAGTGAAGGTTTGAGCACTTACTCGATCGGTTTGAAGAAACCGGTCCCGGTCGGAGACGAGGGCGAGCGGGGAGGCGAGTGGATCCCCACACGCCGCGGCGGTGTCGCTTGACCTGCCCAAACAAAGTACACCACTACACCTCTCGCAGGAGGGGGATCTTGGGGTGGGGGTTAATGAAATTATAGACAATACTACCTCCACGTAGGGAGGGACCTTCAGCCGGCCAAGCGGGTGGGGAAACTATAGCAAAGAACGAGGAATAAGGGTGGACGCCGAATCTGCTTGCTGTCTACGAGTCGGGACAGAGGGTCGGTGTTACTGTTGTAGATCTTGATCAGGATTTTTTTTGATGACGAGACCAGAGGGAAAACCTTAGTATCTAGAAGGGGATTGCCTCAGAATTTTCTTAATTTCTTCTGGAGTCGCTGCCGATCGGGGCAGGAGCTCGAACAAGGCCTCTGATTCTCAGACTGGCAGTAGCAGGTCACCAACAGTAGGAAGACGAGGCTGTCCCGACCGCTCCTGAACTTCGAATGAGGTGCCGTCAGTGCCGTTAGAACTGTGGGAGAGTCCTCTATGCAGCAAACAAAACGGGGACCCAAAAAGATGCAGGAGATGATCTGTGGAACTAGAAGAGTGAAGAGTGGTCGGTGCAGACTGTGGAAAGTAGAGTCGGGTGATTGTGGGATAAAATTGGTAACTCCTGCTCTCGGATGCTGAATGGACTTCTGCTTCCTGATTCTGAAGGTAGACAGGCCGAGGAAGAACTTTACAGAAGACCCTGAAGCCTGATTCCTTCAGGGCTCGTCGTGGTGAAGCATTTCCTCCGGTTCTGGAACTCTGCAGTGGCCGACCTGCGCAGTCGTGGGAGAACGGGGCTCCCGGGCAGCACTGAGCTCCGATGAGGACGAACCCACTTTCGTTGCGAAGAGGACAGGCAGCCGCTTCCAATGATGGCTCTTGATCCTTCAGAAACGTCCGGGGGAAGCAGTGGTTGCCTCTGCAAGCTACTGCTCTTCTGCAGATCTTCGGTTGAGAGCTGTAGGTTGAAGATGATGGGGGGGAATGGGGTATATTGGAGGGGAAATGGGGGTGGATGAGTGTGGGGGCAGCCCGGGCTGTGAGGGGGTCTAGGAGGGGGTGTTCTAAGGTGTGGGAAGGGAAGAATGGGGTCTGGAAGGGGGTCTAACAGGTGGTGGGAGGAGGAGCTACGAATTTGGGAAGGTGGGTGAGAGGGAAAGGGTCTTTGAAAATGGGTTTAAGGGTGGGATTAAATTTTGGTCTTGGGGGATGGGAAGAGGTGTGTGGGGAACATAATAGGGGTGCTTGGGGTTGTGAGAAGGGTGTTTGGGGAAGTGGGTGGGGTAGTTGGGGGTTGGGAGGTGGAGCTAGGATTGATGGAAGCTCTCTTGGGACTAGGGGGTGGAGTAATGGGATGTGTGGGGAAGGGGAGTGGTCTTTAATGGGGGTAGGTGGGAGAGTGGTAGTTGGGAAGGGAGGAGAGAGAAGATTTTCGGATTTGGGTGTAGAGGAGAGAGAAAGAGGGGTGAAAGAGAGAGATTAAGAGAGGAATGGGTGGGGAATCTCTCCCCTAAGGTTTCTCACCCAAATAATGGAATCTCTCCACTAGATAAGAGGTTTGAACTCTCAAAATGGTAAGTTTTTCATTGATTCATTCATTAAGTTGAAATGGGGGGAATGTGGTCCTATATATAGGAAACCCACATTTCTACAAAAGTCCCTTACAAAAGACTCAATAACAAATAACCGAAGGGGTAGGGGGGGCTCATGGGCCAAGCCCGAAGAATTGGGCCCAATAGCACATTACACAATCTAATGACACTCAAACTTAGGAAAATAAATGCAAGACCTAGGAACATGACTCAAATAAAAGGGAAAATACATCAAATGACTCAAATAAAATTACATAGGACTCAAAATTAAATGACTAAACCATGCCGGATGCAACCGGGGTGAGGAGACGAACGGTAAACGTGGGCATGGGAGGTGATGTCCCTATCATACTCTCGGGGTGCGGAGAACTCGACTCTGTCGAGTAAGTGTCCTTCCCTCCTTGGAGGGTGTAGAAGTGGTACCGCCCTCAAGTCTCCCGAACAAGACCGATCCATCCACTTGCCGAGATAGTGCTCATATACCTTGCTCCGAGTGGTAGTGACTTGTTCATCCAATATTTGTTCAATTTGTTCACGCTGGGCTCTCTTGGCTGGTGGTTTATCATCATGGGTGGGTGCTCTCTCAAGGGAAGAAGTAGGCTCAATCTCCTCACTAGGTACCACCGTGGGTCCCTTATATGGCACTAGGTCGGCAACATTGAATGTGGGACTTATTCCATACTCCTCATGGAGATCTAACTCGTTGGCATTTGCACCTATGCGCCTCAAGACCTGGAAGGGACCAGCCCCACGTGGCCTCAGTTTAGAGTTGGCTCCCGGGGAGAGCCTCTCCATCCTTACCATCACAAGGTCACCCACTTGGAATTCTTGGTGATGCCGATGAGAGTCGGCCAGCCTTTTATAAGCCTCATTCTTTTTGCTGATGTGCTTGCAAAGGTTCATCCAATTTTGTGAATGCTATCCTTTTAGTGGTTATGGGTGGACCTGGACAACCATAGATGGACCTATCCTGCCATGATGCCAGATGGACCATGATGAACCTTGGTGGGCCGGTGCAACCATTTGTGGACTTATCATGCAATGTTGTCATGTAGACTTTGGTGGGCCTAGGTGGGCCGGGGCAACCGTAGGTGAACCTATCATGTAAAGTGGTGATGAATGTGGGGGGGCCCAGACATCCGTAGATGCTTTTGACATGCTTAAGATCCATGATGAATGAAGGAGGACCATGACATCCGAATGTGGCCCACTCATACTTTCTACTTGACATGTGAGTGATATGAATGAATGGACCCAACATAGTGTTCATGCCAAGGGGTGTGGAAAGCCTAGACACATGCATGCTTTTCCCAAAAGTGACTTCCATGTGTATAGGTGTGGGACAACCTTTGAACTCCCATTGGAAAGGATCGAATGGATCTAAGAAGGTGGTCATCATGGGGTGGGGCACCACCTTATTCCCTAGGGATATATGGTCCAAGGTTATGGCTCCCAAGGTGCAGCCCGGGTCATGGATGAGGTGGGTTTGGCCCAATATGGTGAGTGAGGGTAGGACAGGGTGGGCGGTTGGTAAGATGATTGGGTCATATGAGTCCCTTGACTCCCATTGGAAGGGATCATATGGATCGTAAAATAGGTCACTTAGGGGGAGGAACTCCATGTCCTCAAGATCCTTAAAAGGTGTTAAGTCATCCTTCCCTATGATAGTTGGGCCACTGTTCTTGACAAGTGGGTCGGCCATGAGTGGAGGGCTTGGCTTTCTACCCGAGATAAGAAGCTCTAAATCGAGGAGAAGGTTGGGCTCATCCGGTGTAGGGAGGAATAGAAGGAGGTCGCTAGTGTAGCAACCAATGGTGCAAACCGAGGTGATAGACCCTATGCATAGGTGTAGGAGGCTAAGGCTCCTAGGTTATTCAACCATAGGGGTCATCATGCTAGTCATCTCTAATTGTCATGCTATGCCCTTGAGAAGGTCCTCTAAGGTCTCCACTTGATAGGATGCTTGGATTGTGGTGTGATAGGAGAAGAAGGGCACTAAGAGAAGATCTTGTTCTATGGGAGGGAAAATATGGGCCCGGATCTCTCTAATTGGGCTCTCCTTTAGCCAACTAACAATGGGTTCTCCTAAGATGAGCTTGGTCCCGACTAGAGAGGGTGATGTAAGGTGAGGACCATCATGTGATGTTTCTTTCTCAACTTGGACTTGGGTTCCCTCCAAGGTGGGGAGTGGGTTTGGAGTGTCCCCAACTATTGAATTGGGTATGAGTTCTTCTACCAAGGAGGTGAGGGGGTCTTTTGGGGTGACGAGGGTTGGTGTGTGGTGCTCCCGGGGTGGAGGGTAAAGAGAAACTTGGATTGGGATTGGTAGAGTGGGGTTTGGGAGTGGAAGTAGTGGAGGCTTTGGTGGGAGTTAGATTGGGGTAGGGAGAGGAAGATGGGTGGGTTGAAGGGGTTTGGGTTGATTGGTTTTGGGAGGAGTGTCCCCTTTTGGGGGGATAGAGAGGTAGTGGTGAGGGTTACCATGGGCCTAGGTGGAGAGTTGGTCATGGGGCCCAATTGGGTATGGGGACCTATGGTTGTGGTGTGGACTACTTCTTCCAAAGCTAATGGAGTGGGAAGGTTCTTTGATGGTGGGGTGATGATGGCCGGAGTATGGTGCACCCGGGGTGGTGAACAAGGGCGGGATTCCCGCGGGTGGGAGAATATAAGGTTGTTGAATTTAAAGGTTCCCAAAAGGTGTGGCGGATGCACTAGGCAAGTCCGACGTGTTGGATCGATGTCGGCATTCCTTTCATCTAACCATTTCTTTCCTAGGATTATACATGGACCCGCCAATGTTCCCTTTTGACACCAAGCCCCATCCAAATACTTAGTCTTCCCGAACCATTTATGAAATTCAATAAAGACTTGGTCTCCATTGTGCACAATTTGTCCGGTCCTACAAAGAGAGGTAATGATATCGGGGGACACCCAATTTTCAGATTCTAGGTCAATGAAATCAATTTCTACGGGCTCTCCATTAGGTAAGCATGCATGGGATATGATTGGGAGAGGGGCCATGTGACCCAAGACTCAATGTTAACAATGATGGGTTTGACAATGCACGGTTCGAACAAGAATGCAAGCATGCCCTAGGACTTGACTTGATAGAGACAAGTCAATAACCTGCTTTGATACCAATTGATGTGACACAACCTCGGACCTAATGCAAGCAAGCACAATCGCATTCAAATGGGCCGAATTGGGCCACCGCTCTCTCGTCGCTCACCCAAGCCCGGGGTAACTTGGCAATGCCAAGGTGAGGTTGAGGGGTTGGGCCCTTGCTGGTAGAGGGCCAGCAAGGCCAAGATTTGATTCCCAATGGATTTGGAAGCCCAATTCAACGGGGCCGACGAAGTGCCGAAGGCACCGGTTGCACTCTTCCCACGGTGATCAGTCAAGGCAATGGGGCTTGAGGATCGGGCTCTCACTCGCATAACCAGCGGAATTAGAACTAATATTGAAAGACAAGCACTAAGTGGAGTGAAGGTTTGAGCACTTACTCGACCGGTTTGAAGAAACCGATCCCGGTCGGAGACGAGGGCGAGCGGGGAGGCGAGTGGATCCCCACACGCCGCGGCGGTGTCGCTTGACCTGCCCAAACAAAGTACACCACTACACCTCTCGCAGGAGGGGGATCTTGGGGTGGGGGTTAATGATATTACAGACAATACTACCTCCACGCAGGGAGGGACCTTCAGCCGGCCAAGCGGGTGGGGAAACTATAGCAAAGAACGAGGAATAAGGGTGGACGCCGAATCTGCTTGCTATCTGCGAGTCGGGACAGAGGGTCGGTGTTACTGTTGTAGATCTTGATCAGGAATTTTGTTGACGACGAGACCAGAAGGAAAACCTTCGTAGCTAGAAGGGGATTGCCTCAGAATTTTCTTAATTTCTTCAGGAGTCTCTGCCGGTCGGGGCGGGAGCTCGAACAAGGCCTCTGATTTTCGGACTGGCAGTAGCAGGTCACCAACAGTAGGACGATGAGGCTGTCCTGATAGCTCCTGAACTCCGAATGAGGTGCCGTCGGCGCCGTTAGAACCGTGGGAGAGTACTCTGTGCAGAAAACAAAACAGGGACCCAAAAAGATGCCGGAGATGATCTGTGGAACTAGAAGAGTGAAGAGTGGTCGGTGCAGACTGTGGAAAGCAGAGTCGCGCGATTGTGGGAGAAAATTGGTAACTCCTGCTCTCGGATGCTGAATGGACTTCCGCTTCCTGATTCTGAAAGTAGACAGGCCGAGGAAGAACTTTTCAGAAGATCCTAAAGCCTGATTCCTTCACAGCTCGTCGTGGTGAAGCGTTTCCTCTGGTTCTGGAACTCTACAGTGGCTGACCTGCGCAGTCGTGGGAGAACAGGGCTCCCGGGCAGCACTGAGCTTCGATGAGGACGAACCCACTTTCGTTGCGAAGAGGACAGGCAGCCGCTTCCAATGATGGCTCTTGATCCTTCAGAAACATCCGGGGGAAGCCGTGGTTGCCTCTGCAAGCTGCTACTCTTCTACAGATCTTCGGTTGAGAGCTGTAGGTTGAAGATGATGGGGGGGAATGGGGTATATGGGAGGGGAAATGGGGGTGGATGAGTGTGGGGGAAGCCCGGGCTGTGAGGGGGTCTAGGAGGGGGTGTTCTAAGGTGGGGGAAGGGAAGAATGGGGTCTGGAAGGGGGTCTAACAGGTGGTGGGAGGAGGAGCTACGAATTTGGGAAGGTGGGTGAGAGGGAAAGGGTCTTTGAAAATGGGTTTAAGGGTGGGATTAAATTTTGGTCTTGGGGGATGGGAAGAGGTGTGTGGGGAACATAATAGGGGTGCTTGGGGTTGTGGGAAGGGTGCTTGGGGAAGTGGGTGGGGTAGTTGGGGGTTGGGAGGTGGAGCTAGGATTGATGGAAGCTCTCTTGGGACTAGGGGGTGGAGTAATGGGATGTGTGGGGAAGGGGAGTGGTCTTTAATGGGGGTAGGTGGGAGAGTGGTGGTTGGGAAGGGAGGAGAGAGAAGATTTTCGGATTTAGGTGTAGAGGAGAGAGAAAGAGGGGTGAAAGAGAGAGATTAAGAGAGGAATGGGTGAGGAATCTCTCCCCTAGGGTTTCTCACCCAAATAATGGAATCTCTCCACTAGATAAGAGGTTTGAACTCTCAAAATGGCAAGTTTTTCATTGATTCATTCATTAAGTTGAAATGGGGGGAATGTGGTCCTATATATAGGAAACCCACATTTCTACAAAAGTCCCTTACAAAAGACTCAATAACAAATAACCGAAGGGGTAGGGGGGGCTCATGGGCCAAGCCCGAAGAATTGGGCCCAATAGCACATTACACAATGTAATGACACTCAAACTTAGGAAAATAAATGCAAGACCTAGGAACATGACTCAAATAAAAGGGAAAATACATCAAATGACTCAAATAAAATTACATAGGACTCAAAATTAAATGACTAAACCATGCCGGATGCAACCGGGGTGAGGAGACGAACGGTAAACGTGGGCATGGGAGGTGATGTCCCCATCAGAAGGAGCCCGTTGCGAGGAGGCCAAGGGGGGGCCAGGCACCAAGGGGGCCACGGGGTGGCCCCCGGGGTTAGACATCGGAGAAGACGACAAAAGACCGGCTGAGGGGTCAGAAACCCTAGCTACGATTATGAACTATTAATCGTAGTGACCTCGTTTACTTTCTTGACTTGCAGGGGCCTCTAGTTTGGCCACCTCCGAGAGTTCGTCGGAGGCTTCGTCAGGTTCTCCAGGCAACGGTAGCTTGGCCATGGAGACGGGTGCTGCATCCACTACACCCGTTGTCCGACCAAGGTCGACGGTCTACCCGGTGGCTACCCACCTCATGAAAGGCTCTCCTGAAGATAAAGGAGTCCCCCCTGGCTCTCCGAGACGGAGGACCGAAAGCTCTGACGACAGAAGATCCCGATCACCCGGCATGGGTACGGCTTCCCGACAAGATGGGCCCGTTAGTGGCCGAATGATCTCCCAGCGCAGGCGGAATTATCCCTGGTGTCATCCAACCCCCTAAGGAGCTTGGGTACGAGCCAGGCCGGACCAACATCATGGATCATAGAGCCGAAGGCCGTGTCGGCGGAAAGCCCATAGATCAAATCAAGGCTATCTGGAGTCTCAGGAACGGCCGTACGTCGACCTGGGAGCTTCGACAAGACATCCCGCCAAGGTTTCGAGGGGCATTGGCGAGATAATGTTCACGGTGACTCCAGGAATCATCCCCGGACTCATCGACGGGCTTGAAGCGCACGAGGAGCATTAGCCCGGCGCGCCTTAAACCGGCGCGCCCCTCATTCGATTCCCCTGATCCCGACGCGCTAAACCCCCTACCTTTCGCCCTTATCCCGGTGCGCCCCCCACCTAATGCCCCTTTGGCCGGCACGCTTAAGATCTACCATCGCGTCCTCCTATCCCAGCGCGCTAAAGAATGGAGCTTCCTCCCGGCGCGCCAAAGCCCACGCCGGATGCAAAGCCTCCAACCTGTTATATAAACGGGTGAGGTTCGATTGGAAAAGGAGAGAAAGAAGAAAAAGAAGATATACACAGAAGAGGAGAGAAAGAAGAAAAAGAAGATATACACAGAAGAGGAGAGACAGATCGATTAAAAAAAAAGTGAAGAGCGGAGGGAGAGAAAGGCTTCTGGAGAGGTCTTTTTCTACTGAAGCAAGGGAGAGAAGGGCTCTTTCGAGGAGCTTCCGCTGGTCGTCTTCTTCCTCTACGATACCCTGTTTCAGGAACAGGTGGGCGCCGGTGCCGGTCCCTCTTCTGCTTTCCGTAGATTTCTTCTTCTGAATTTCCTACCCATCGGATGTAAGCGAGAGGGGGGGAGTGGCGATGATATGAGCCTATTCTCCTCCCCCTTCTACGCGATTTTCTCTTTTGTTCTTTCCTTGTGGTTGTGCTCTGCACATCCTCTGCCTCCGCTATCGGCGAACGGCGACTGAGCAATGGTGCTGGTGTCATGCTCTTACGATGTGAATGCTGAATCATCCTCATTTCTGGGATGTTAATATATACATGCTGAATGCTTGGATTAACAGGTCGGATGAATGATCCTCAGCTTCCCCCCTTTCTACCTACGCCAACGCCCGTGTCTGGGTTCTTCTCTGCGTAGCTCTAATTCTGGTTTCTCCGAGGTCTATAGCGTGCCCTAAATCATCGTGGGCTACATAAACACCCCTCCCCAGGGGCTTTTCCTTCGATCATTTTTATGTTTGATTCAAGGGTTTTCGCATCTCCTTCTCTCCTCGGATGGAGCTGTGCTTTTGCACGTGTGTCTCTCCGCCATGTGCAGGGTTCATCCCCTGAACGTCGCTTTCTAACTGTTCGAGCATATGCCCCTGCAATGGGCCCATCTCATTTATGCATTTACTGCATCTGTGCATCACGATCATCCAAACTGCTCTCATCGTCTCGATCACCCGGGGAGGGGAACATTCCCCCCGTGGCTTCACGGAACTGCTGGGCAACTAAGAACCCTACCCCTCGATGGTAGGTGTTTCTCCCTGAGCCCACAGTAGATAGCAACAGAGGGGTCTTGGCTCAACGAGCTCTCCCCCAACAATTCAGGTCCCAATGAAGGCCGGGGATATGTGCTCCTCGCAGGCTAGCCCTCGGAGTTTCATCTTCCTAATGGTCAGTCCCTATAAGGGATAAGTCATACACTGTGGGTCATCCACCCTTCGCAGGCTAGCCCTCCGGGTGCTGTTCCCATCGTCGATGGCTTCATCTCTCTGTCTTTTCCCTTATGGAACCTTGGTGCCCCTAGCAGGCTAGTCCTCGGGGTATCCTATCCAATGGGGTTTGCTGGCTGCCTTCGTGTAGACCGGCGGTTTAGGGGCTTGTTCCATAGGTGAGCATGACCCCGCTTCTCCCCTGCAACTCTTCAGGTTCAGGGGAGATACTGTCCAATTTTGGACAGATTAATAATGAATAAACCATAACGAAATGATCATTCTGGACCCAATTATCCCGGTGCTCGAGTAGGAACCTCGCACTGGCTTAATCACACCATCCTTCGGGGTTCTGGACTTCAATTCAATAAGCAATTGGCCCCAAATAACTTTAGAATCCTCACCAAAAACTTAACAAACTCAATAGTTTCAAAATTCATAGAAAAGGTGGGTTGAACGGCGCGGCCTTAGCCGGCAAGCCCTAATCCGGCGCGGTACCCCCCTCGCCGGATTAACGTTAGACTCATATCCTTTTTTTTTCCTTTGCGCCTTTCCGGCGCGCCCTAAACCGACGCGCCCCAACCCTTTTACGCGCCGTCTTAACCGACTATATGGCCGCGCCGTATCAGCCGCTATACCTACGTTTCTTCGCGCCGTATTAACATTCATCATGGCCGCGCCGGATTAAGATGCTATACCTACGTTTTATTGCGCCGTATAAGCTACCTATCGCATGGTCGCGCCGGTTTTGAAACCTCTTGTTGCTTTAATCGCTCATTTGCCCCCGAGCGGATCTCGTTTCTCAGGGTTGGCGTTAATAAGTCTCAATGGGTAATAAATTGAATAAGGGAGGGGCCAAGCGAGCCTGAACTATATTGTTATCATCTCTTCATTACCATGTCCGTTAGCACTTTGCTTTCGCTATCACACTTGTGTTGCCTTTCCTCTTCTCGATGGGGAGTAATAAACGTGGTTGATCACCATTTGCTTCCAAAATTCCATTATCATGCTTAATATAGTCATGAACGTCTTGTGTGCATGCATGCATAGATCCTCGGGTATATCAAATGGCGTCGACAGAAAAGCCGAATTATGTCTGGTCGGAAGTCTTCGCTATGCGCGACGGTGGTCTTCGGACCTACATCCTCCGCCACGTACTGAGGATCCATAATTCTATGAACTATGCATCTTCTGCACGATAAATATATGCATCCTGCATGTCTTCATCATGATCATCATGTAGCTCTTTTTAATCCGGCTTCGACAGCCCGCTATCTCGACAATTAATCAAAGGTGTTCCCTCCTCGTGGGAGATGTAATTAACGCCATAGCCTTTATGGTATGGCGGACTGCTGGTCCCGACCGAACCTCACACTCGCCCAACATGGGTCAGAATGAGCGCATCATAAAATCATCACTCATGTGACTGGCACGCCTGCGTCGTCAATCGATCATTTGACTACCAGTTGGTCAGTTGGTCGATCGACCCGCGAAAGAAGAAAAAAAGGTCGCGAACAAGTCTGGCACACCCGGTGGGACCAGTGTCACCTTTCATCTCTTTGCCGGGATATTCGGGCTTCGAAGCCCTCTCAAAGGCTACTGATTATTGCTTCGTTTGTCTGTGCAGGCGGATCAATGACGATCAACGGGATAACTGGCGTTGACTTCGATCTTTCGATAGTCGCTGAACACGCGCAAGGGTACCTGGCGGTACCCATGGAATTCGGCAACTTCCCTGCCGCTGTGGGCTTCCCCAACTTTTTGGGGTTAGCCTTTGTGGATATGCTGGAGGTCGAAGCCCCAGAACCTGTCAAGGAAGCTGTAGAGAAAATGGAGCCTCTGAAGGTTCCCAGCTGCAAAGACTTGTCCAAAAGTCCGGCCCCGGCCGCTAACTGTCTGGTGCACCACGTCATACGTGGAACCCACCCCAATGTCATCAACAAACACCTTGGAGGACGCCAGTGTCGCCAGGCCCGCAAGAATGCTACTGTAATCACCGGAACTCTGTCTCAGTCCGGGAAATCTATGCTAGTTGGAGGTATGCGCGTCTTCCTCGACGGACGCACTGCACGGGTGACCCCGGACCAAGTCATCCCCAATATTCCTGTCTACAATGCCTATCAGGCCCTCGTCGGAAGGAGGGAAAAAATAGAAGAAGCCGGCCACTATGGCCAGGAAAGCCCGGCACCTAGGCCGAGGAAGTTTAAACAGGTGTGGGTTCCCAAGTGGACCCGACCTGCCCACCAGCTAACTCCCATCTGCCGTTGTCTTGTGAACAATGAGGCGGAAGTGAGAAGAGAAAGGGGCTTGCCCCCGAAGAAGGAAGAAGAGGTGGTTGCGGATCCTCCGCGCCACAGAAGTTTCGGGCCGCGGCCCGTCAAGCCAACGTCCCTGCTGCGGGACGAAGATTCCAACAGCCGGCCGACAGAGCTCGGCTGGCCTATATCCCTCCTGCTGGAGGTCGACAATCGCCCCCCATCCTACATCAAGAGCGGGGTCGAGAAGAGATGACCTGCTTGGTCAGAAATTATTTCTGAGGCTTAGGCAACCCCTCACTCGGACAACAGTGACTGATGCAGACAGTCGCCACTGAGGAAGATTACTGCCCATCAACGGCAGATGAAGGAGATGTGGGAGATAGAATGATGGTGTCGTCAGTCGACGACAACGGATATAATGACGGCTTCGAAGTCGAAGCCGATGAAGCCTTCCCCGAGCGGGAAGAAAGAAGAAGAGTTTCTGTGTTCGAAAGGTTGACCTTTCCGCAGCAAGCCAGAAGGAGGGTCTATCAACAAAAGAGAAAGATGCAGGTTTTCACCTGCAACATGGCTGGTATATCTAACCGATATGGGGAGCTTCCTGAAGACCCCCAAGAATTGGATCAATTGGCCGCACGGCCGGGGCCAACTACCCGCAGAACAGAAGCAGCAAGAGAGCTTCTGATGATGGTTAAAGGGAAACAACCCCAAGTCTATCCCCACTGGGATGACAAGGCCCCCGTCTTGACCGCTAATGTGGTGACGGCGGAAGAAGAAGACGACGTCCTCCTCGACATCCTGCCTGAGGGTACGTCCGGGGAGACAACAGAGAGTATCCCCACCACTATAGACCCATCAGTTCTGATGTTGCTACAAAAATATCAACGGGAGATAGACTCTCTGAAGAAGCAGCTGATGGAAAAGACTGAACATTCATCGGCTTCTAAACCACCCGAAGTCCAGGGTGAGTCATCTCGGGGAGCGGCTCGTCGTGACGACCCTCCACCGCTCTATACACTGTCCCAGCCGTCAGAGCCAAGCATGGCGACGGCACAACAGCGGCCACCACAGCCTCAGCCGCTGCTACCTCCGGTGCTCCCTCAGGTGCACCCGACACACCCGTTGTTGCGTCTTCCACAGGCGACCACCCTGGTCACCCCATACTTGCAACCGGCGCACTTCTATCCAGAACCGGTTGACCCCACGGTCGTGAATCGGATGATGGTGGAGAGAATGATCGAGCTGAAGCTCACAGAGAAAAGTGAAGGCGACTACGTCGCATTTGATGCCTATCGGGTGCCCTACCCGCAACACCATGCGGCTAAACGACTTCCCCCGGGGGTCAACAAGCCGCCTAAGTTTGACAAATTGAATAGGAAAACATCCCCTAAAGAGCATATTGCATATTACATGACCGTTATGGGTGATCTGGCCACCGACGAGTCATATTTGCTGAAGTTCTTCGGGTCCTCGCTGACAGGGCTCACATTTGAATGGTACTCTAGCCTCTCAGCCGGGTCAATCAGTGATTGGCCGGATATGCAGAGAAAGTTCAGAGAAAGATTCCATGTCACAGAGAGGGAGGTCACAGTGGCCGAGCTCTACTCAATAAAATAAAGGGCAAATGAGACAGCCCTTGATTACATCAAGAGGTGGAGGAACCTCGGAATGAGATGCAAGCGGCCCCCGCATCAGGAGGACGTGGTACAAATATGCAAACAAAACCTCAGGAGGGAGGTCCTGGAGAAGATGATTGGAATGGAAATATGGTCATTCGACCGGCTGAATAACGTGGTGGCTGAAGTGGAGGCTTTCCTAGCCAAGCCTGTCCCGGCGTCAACTGCCAGCACAGCCCAGAAAGGCAAGGCTGCGGAACGGCGCCCCACACCTAAAGAAGAGAATGCGCTTGATATCAAGGCGTTCGAACAATAGAAGGAGAAAGGCAAGAAGGCGGCTCCCCCGCAACCTGCGAAAGCTCTGGATGACAAAGAAGGTCCTTCATTGAGGGACAAAATGAAGAAAGCCTATTCCTTTCCAAAAGACAAGACCCGAGTCCTGTTCGACTGGGTAACAGAATACAGCATGGTCACTTTACCTGAGCCAAGGAGACCGGAGGACCTGAAAAGAAAAGACAGTCCAAGATTATGCCCCTATCACCAGATGTTGGGACATCCAATCGAAGACTGTTATGTTTTCAAAGACATCATCGAAGGAATGGTAAAGAAGAATGAAATAGAGCTGGGAGAGTACAAAGTAGACCCTCCTCAGCCACATGAAGCTCCTCTCAGGAGAGCCGCAGTCAACATGATCTCCCTCTACCAGGCATTACCTGAGGAGATCTCAGAAGCAAGCACACGGAGCACCTACGAAATCCATTTCCTGGAGCCCGTGAAAGAACAGCAGGGGTGGCAGCAGATCCCTGTAAAGCACAAGGAGAAGAGGGCACCTCGCCCGAAAGAGGGGGCACATATCCATGGCGTTACACCCCTGCCTGCTCCGCCAGTGGTAGCACCCGTATGGGTCACTCCACCTACAGCCATCAGAATACATACACCTAACAGGAGGAGACAGACTCCGCTGCCAGTAATCAAGGGAACCAATCCTAGGGTCCTTCGACTACAGCACCTGATTGAAGGGCTAGATGAATATGTGCAGCCCGAATTGAAACCTCTGCTGGTACGGGACCACGTCCCATGGCAAGAGCTGGAACAACTTTCACTCAAACAGGCGGAGGAAGCTGAAGCAGCACCCCCTGAAGAGGGCAGCCTGTTCTGGGGGCAGGCACCCGCAGAAACCAAAAAGAAGAGAAAGCAAAAGAAGAAGAAAAGAAAGGCCGCTAGGGCCAATAAAGCACAGGTTGTCTCCTGCAATACCCTATCAGCACTCTTCAACCTACCCGGAGAAGAGGAAGAAGAAGAAATTGGCTTCACACCCCATGCTGGGGGAGGCAAAGCCGAGGCCGCAACTGCTGCACATGCCACTCGGTCGGGCCGAAAATGGGGGCGCCAGCCACCACCCAACCACAACATCATGTTCAGAGGGGAGCAACCCTACAAGACACCTCCGCCAGAGGTTAAGGGAGTTCAAATCCCCCCTCCGTCAGGCCTATAGAACAAAAGTGGGGGCAAGGTAGTCCCTTCATTCCTTGAATTTATGAAAATGTCAAAGGGGAAACAGCCCTGTCAAGAGGCTAACCCTACACCCGGGGCCATTCACCCGCAGCCAGCGCAATCTACTGAGGATGCAAATGCAGATAGAGCTTGCCCTACAGCAACTAATAAAGAAGACCCGACAGCCGGTGCCAGCCAAGAGGATGCCGAGTCCGAGGAAGATGAAGCAGGTCCATCTGGACCCACAAATCAAAACCTCCCCAAGCCCAGATGGGCTGAAGAGATGAAGCTCTCCAATGTCCGAGCTGGGAGCCGAATAATGAAGTTGCTCAAGAAGCTCCCCGCTCGATTTACGATCTGGGAAATTCTCTCTTTGAGTGAAGAAACTCGACAGGCGATCATCACTGCTCTGCAGACGCCTGCTCATTTTGAAGCCTGCATAGCTGAGGCTATACCAGAAGCCAGTATGACCTTCTCTCCAGAAGACATGCTACTACCTACTACCAGCCACAACAGGCCGCTATATATGAAAGGGCACCTGAATGGGAGAGAACTGAATAGAATACTGGTTGATCCCGGTGCAGCAGTCAACATCTTGCCATACAGAATATACGAGAGGCACCACTTTAATGTGCATCTCGAGAAAGTCGGGGATATGCGTATCGCTGGCTTCAACCAAAAATGTGAGGTATCTATGGGAGTGGCAGAGTTCACGCTGACCCTGGCATATTTCACTACAACGGTGCAGTTTAATGTCATTAACTCTCGCACCTCCTACAAAGCGCTGCTCGGCCGCCCATGGCTGCATGAAAATATGGTGGTGCCCTCCACGCTCCACCAATGCATCAAATACAGCCTCCAGGGGAAGGAGGAGAGGATATTTGCTGATCTCCACCCGTTCGAGGTATTTGAATGTCACTTGGCAGACGCCAACCTATATACGGGGCCTCCCCGGAAGGTTTCTGAAGCTAAAGCCCCCATAGGGGCCTCGAAGAATAGATCGGGTGACGGTTGGTATCCACCACCGCCACGCGGATATGTCAAGCCGAAGGTGGTCTCCCACATCACCGCTTCTGGAGATGTCGACAGGGTAACACCCCCAGCATTATACCCCAAAGCTAAGGAAGTGCAGGTCAATCGACAGCACGCCCACATCGGAGTGCCGGCCGGCCTCACCAAGCCAGTCCTCGGCCTCAACGACCCCACTGTCGAACCTTTCAAAGCTTGGGAGGTCACACAGGAAGATGGGCTCAGCAGCTTGTTCTATACAGCTGAGGAGCATCCCACTCGGGAAGACACAGACTGCAGCCTCCCCGAAGATCTAAGCAACCCGCGGGTTCCTGTCCAAGGCCTGGCATTTACAACTGATCGGATGGCCAAGATGTTTCAGAAGCAACACATTCCTCCCGATCAGTCTCAAAAGTGCAAAGAAGCTTTCCAGAAGATGTGGTATCCTGCAAATCTGGATAAGGAAATGAGACGTGTCTCTCAACATCTAGGGTTGGGCTTCATTCTGGAGGAATATTATTACAGTGGGCGGTACGAGGTGGATACTATCTCCGCCTTCTACCCTACTGAAGATAGCCCTCTAGGAGCAACCTTTGATGAGTATCCGGCAGAAGCTGAATATCTTGAACTGGCTCGGTCCGGAAATCAAGAAGTAGAAACCTCGGCCCCTTGCCGATGCTGGGAGCAAGTTCATCCTAAAGAAGCGGCCTTTCAAGTCGAATTTGATACGGCTAGCAGCAGCGAAGCCGAAGACATTCAAGAAGTAGGACTCTCTCCCTCCACAGGGGTCCTACTAATGACAACTTCAACACCCTTTCTGCCAATCAGGGAAGCCTTGGTCAACTCCAATCAAGGGGAGCCAGCTACCAGGAAAGGAAAAGCCACTTCTGCGGAAGATACAACTGTCCCAGAAGGCGAGACTTCCTCAGCTTCTGCTATAAAACCAGTATGTTGTCCGAGTCCGGCAGTAAACAGCTACCAGCCCGTTATGGCTGCAACCTCATCCACAAACACCAAGGCTGCTCTCTCATCCTTGGAAGCTACAACGGCAATGGATTTGCTAATAGAACAATCCACTCAGCCGCTGGCACAAGAAATCAAGAAATCTCAGGAAGCTCTGGCGGTGTCGGACGAGGAAGTCGAAGTGCTCCACCCTCAAGATGGCATTCCAGACTTCGTTGACCTCCAACCGGCACCTCCGGAGATAGAAGACGGAGGCCAGGCCACAGTCGATGAACTGATAGAGGTCAACTTGGGAAATGAGGAGGACCCTAGGCCCACCTTCCTCAGTGCCCAACTGTCCCCAGAAGAACGGGAGCTGTACATCTAGCTGCTGCTAGAATACCGGGATTGCTTCGCTTGGACTTATAAAGAGATGCCAGGTCTAAGCCCCGCTGTCTCGCAACATGAGTTGACAATCAGCCTTGAGGCCGAATTGGTGAAGCAACCACCACGGTGCATGAGGCCAGAGCTCATCACCTAAATTTGTGCTGAAGTCGACAAGCTCATTGACATGGGATTTGTTGAAGAAAACCAGTACACTACATGGCTGGCGAATATCATCCCCGTGAAGAAGAAGAATGGACAGATCCGGATATGTCTCGACTTCCAAGATCTAAATAAAGCCTGCCCCAAGGATGACTTTCCGGTGCCAATAACCGAGGTCATGATTGATGCTACAACCGGCCATGAAGCCCTGTCATTTATGGATGGGTCTTCCGGTTACAATCAGATTTTGATCGCGGAGCATGACCGAGTCCATACTGCTTTCCGAACCCCTAAAGGCATTTATCATTACAAGAGAATGCCGTTCGGACTAAAGAATGCTGGAGCAACCTATCAGCGCGCGATGACCAAAATCTTTGACGAGCTGCTCTACCACAAGGTCGAATGCTACATAGATGACCTGGTGATTAAAACCAGAAGAAAAGAAGATCATCTGCAAGACCTCCGAATTGTTTTTCAGAGGCTGAGGCAGCATGAGCTGAAGATGAACCCTATGAAATGTGCGTTCGGAGTGTCAAGCGGAAAATTCTTAGGCTTCATCGTCCGATATCGGGGAATCGAGATAGACCCCGCAAAGATCAAGGCAATTCAGGAGTTACCTTCGCCAAGGAACATCTCCGGGCTGAGATCACTATAGGGCCACTTAGCTTATATCCGGCGGTTCATTTCTAATTTGTCAGGGCGATGCCAGCCCTTCCACAAGCTAATGATGAAAGATGTCCCCTTTTATTGGGATGAAGATTGCCAGGCAGCCTTTGACAAGCTAAAAGACTACCTGAAAACTCCTCCAGTGCTGGGCGCACCGGTGAAAGAACGACCATTGATACTGTATATAGCAGCTACACATAATTCTCTGGGGGTAATGCTGGCCCAGAATAATGAAGAAGGGAAAGAGCAAGCCCTCTATTACCTCAGTCGGAGACTGGTCAGAACTGAAGAGAAATATACTTATATTGAGAAGATCTGTTTGGTGCTGATCTTCACAGTTAAGAAGCTCCGACACTATATGTTGTCGCATGAAATCAGCTTGGTGTCCAAAGAGGATCCCCTGAAGTACATCATGTCTCAACCGGCACTTAAAGGCCGCCTGGGAAAATGGGCGGTAATCCTTATGGAGTTTGATATCTCCTACGTGCCGCGCAAGGCTGTCAAGGGCCAAGCTATTGCAGACTTCTTCGCTGAGCACCCAGTGTCCGGGGATTGCCCGTTGGAGCTGGAGCTTCCTGAAGATGAAACTCTAGAAGCCGTTCAAGTACAACCCGCCTTATGGCAGCTATACTTTGATGGCGCTTCCAGAATTGACGCCTCTGCCACTAGATCAGCCAGAGTCAGGGCAGGAGCAGGCATAGTCCTAAAATCCTCAGAAGGAGAAGTGGTACATACATCCTGCTCCATAAATAAATAATGCACAAACAATGAAGCGGAATATGAAGCCCTGATAATCGGGTTGCAAATTACTCTGTCCATGGGAATTCAGATGCTGGAAGCATTCGGAGACTCCATGCTAGTTATAAAACTGCTGGAAGGAGAGTTCGATGTGCGAAAGCAAGAGCTCCTCCCCTATCACCAGTTGGCAACTCGCCTGATGTCAAGATTTTACTTCATCAGCATCAAGCACATCAATCGAGGCCTGAATGCTCAGGCAGATGCCCTCGCTAAGCTGGCCAGTTCATTGGCGGTCCTGCCAGACACAAGCCTGAATATAACAGTGATCAACCGCCGGCAGGTCCCCAGTGTAACAGAGGTCCTAACTGGCGAACAAGAGATTGAGGTGGTAGCCGTCGAAGAGGTTCAGCAGCCCGACTATCGAGAGCATCTCCTGCGCTGGTTTCAACACCAGCAACTTCCAAAAGAAAAGGAACAAAGAATGAAGCTCCTAAGGGTCAAGGATTCTTACGAGATGAGAAGCGGGACCCTGTTCTGAATTATGGCAGATGCCCAAAGGAGAGTCCTACTCCGTTGCTTGTCTTCAGCAGAAGCGGGACAGGTGATGTAGGAGGTCCATGCAGGATCAGCTGGAGCACACCAGGCTGGCCCGAAGATGAAAATTGAGATAAAGAAACTGGGTTACTATTGGCCCACTATATTTGACGATTGTTGCAGGTTTGCCAAAGCTTGTCAGAAGTGTCAAGAACATGCTAATGTGGCAAGAAGACCTCCAGTGCCATTGCATCCCACTCTACCAAGCTGGCCGTTTGCTCAGTGGGGCACGGACGTAGTAGGGCCGCTACCAGCATCTTCATCAGGGTGCAGATACATCTTAGCAGCTACAGACTACTTCTCCAGATGGGCGGAGGCAATAGCACTAAGAGATGTGACGGGAGAACTAGTTGCAAGGTTCTTCTGGCAAAATGAAATATTTCGGTTCGGGATCCCCAGCAGAATCATCTCTGATAATGGCAGTCATTTTAGGAACCAGAAGGTTTATCGGCTGGCCGACAAATACAAAATCGACTGGAGGACATCGTCCCCCTACAACCCTCAAGCCAACGAACTCGCAGAAGCCTTTAACAAGACCTTATGCACACTGCTGGCAAAGACTGTCAAGTCTAATAAAAAAGATTGGGAAGAAAGGATGTACGAAGCACTTTGGGCCTCTCGTACTGTCTACAAGACCCCAACCGACTGTTCACCTTTCTCCCTCGTCTATGGGTCCGAAGCTGTAGTGCCCATTGAACTTGAAGTTCCTTCATTGCGAGTTGCCATCCAGCACGGACTAGTCAGTGGTGAGCAGACCAATGCAGAAAGAAGATTGGAAGAGCTCGCTGAGCTCGAAGGAAAACGCCTCCGGGCACAGCAAAACATCCAACTCTACCAGGCTCGCATGGCCCGTGCTTCTGACAAGCTAGTCAAGGGTCGAGAATTCAAGAAAGGAGACCTGGTAATGGTCAAAAGAAAAGAAGTGATGGCCTCCAACCCCAAAGGGAAGCTAGTCGAAAATTGGGTCGGGCCGTATATCATCCGCCGAGTATATGAAGGGGGTGCCTACGTCCTTGTAGACCACAAAGGAGTCATTCAGTTCTCTCCCCTCAACAGAAAACACATTAAGCTGTATCATGCAGCGCAGCCGACATGTCCCGAGTGATCGGTCGGAGCTAACTTTTCCTTGGTTAGTGGCACTCCGCCCTAATCAAGCTACCTCCCCTTTGGTTAGTGGCGTTCCGCCCTAAATAAGCTACTCTTTTCCTTGGTTTAGTGGCACTCTGCCCTAACCGAGCTATCCTTTCCTTGGTCTAGTGGCACTCTGCCCTGATCAAGCTACCTTCCCTTGTTCCAGTGGCATCCCGCCCTGATCGAGCTACCTTTTCCTTGGTTTAGTGGCATTCCGCTCTAACCGAGCTACCCTCTCCTTGGTCCAGTGGCATTCCGCCCTGATCGAGCTGCCCTTTCCTTGGTCTAGTGGCATTCCGCTCTAACCGAGCTACCATCTCCTTGTTCCAGTGGCATTCTACCCTGATCGAGCTACCCTTTCCTTGGTCCAGTGGCATTCCACCCTGATTGAGCTGCCCTTTCCTTGGTCCAGTGGCATTCGCCCTGATCGAGCTACCTTTTCCTTGGTTTAGTGGCATTCCGCCCTAACAGAGCTACCTTCCCTTGGTCCAGTGGCATTCCGCTCTGACCGAGCTACCCTCTCCTTGGTCCAGTGGCATTCTGCCCTGATCGAGCTACCCTTTCCTTGGTCCAGTGGCATTCCGCCCTGATCGAGCTGCCCTTTCCTTGGTCCAGTGGCATTCCGCTCTAACCGAGCTACCCTCTCCTTGGTCCAGTGGCATTCCGCCCTGATCGAGCTACCCTTTCCTTGGTCTAGTGGCACTCCGCCCTAACCGAGCTACCCTTCTCCTTGGTTTAGTGGCACTTCACCCTAACCAAGCCACCCTCTCCTTGGTTTACTGGCACTCCGCTCTAACCGAGCTACCCTCTCCTTGGTCCAGTGGCATTCCGCCTTGATCGAGCTACCTTTTCCTTGGTTTAGTGGCATTCCGCCCTAACTGAGCAACCTTCCTTTGGTCCAGTGACATTCCGCCCTGATCAAGCTACCCTCTCCTTGGTCTAGTGGCATTCCGCCCTGATCAAGATTCCAAAAGAATACGCCATACCGCCATTACGAGCCTTATGTTCGGATTGGCAAGAAAGCCCTTCCTTGCGTTAGCATTATCTTCCCGCTAACGAATAAACCCGAGTCGGCTAAAGGCTTTGTGTTCTAGTTGGCATTCTCACATTGTTGCCACTACGGGCCATCCACTGTCGACCAGGAGTCGAACATTACACTTCGACCTGCCACCCTATACATATCAAAAAGAAAGAAAGAAAGAAAAGAAAATGGGGTTAAAAATAGAGATACCCTGCCAGACTTGCTCCTATATTAGGGCAAGAGCAAAAAATGGCTATAACCCAGCTGTGGCGAAAACCCGAAGGGGTGCTGCAGGCAAAATCGGGTACCCCGCCACGTGAAAACCCGAAAGGGCGCGCGGGCAAAAGCAAGAGGGGGCTGGCTCCAGCGAAAACCCGAAAGGGCGCTTGAGTCAGTAAAGTGGTAATTTCCAAATTCCTCTCATATTCTCCACCCAATGAAACTCCGAAAGGGACAACCATCAAAGTCCCGTCGGAAATCCTTTAACAAACCCACATTGGACCTTCATCATCACCGGCAAGGTCGGGTGATCTCTACCCTCAACTTGGACCTTACGTCCCTGTTGATAATCCCATCTTCGCTTCGGCATGTGACCCGTGCTGATGAATAAACCCACATTCGACCCTCGTCATCATCGGCGAGATCGGTCTATCTCTACCCTTAACTTGGACCTTACGTCCCTGTTGATAATCCCATCTTTGCTTCGGCATGTGACCCATGCTGATGAATAAACCCATGGTCGACCGTCATCATCATCGGCGAGATCGGTCGATCCCTACCCCTAAAACTTGGACCTTCCGTCCTTGCTAATAAACCCACCTTTGCCTCGGCATGTGACCCATGCCGATGAATAAACCCACGTTCGACCCTCGTCATCATCGGCGAGACCGGTCGATCTTTACCCTTAGCTCGAATCTTACATCCTTGTTAATAGACCGTATCCTTTGCTTCAACATCTAACCAGTGTCGACAGACCGAAGCAGGGTCCAATCCTTGTCATCATCGACAAGGCCAGTCAATATTTTCGCGGTCCAGTTCTTTTGCATCACGAATTCAAGAAAAAAGAAAGAAAGAAAATAAAATGGGGTTAAAAATAGAGATACCCTGCCAGACTTGTTCCTATATCAGGACAAGTGCAAAAATGGCTATAACCCAGCTGTGGCGAAAACCCGAAAGGGCGTCACAGGCAAAATCGGGTACCCCGCCGCGTGAAAACCCGAAAGGGCGCACGGGCAAAAGCAAGAGGGGGCTGGCCTCGGCGAAAACCCGAAAGGGCGCTTAGGTCAGTAATGTGAATAAAAAAAAATTGAATGATGAATAGTGATGATTCATTCTCTGTCCGGAAGACCCCTGACGAGGTCGACGGGGAATTTTCATCCGATATCCCGCCTATATACATCTATTGTCTACCCTTTTCGACCCTTGTCACCATCGGCAAGATCGGTCGCTACCCTATCCGGTTTTTGTCACCATCGGCAAGACCGTCTACCCTTTTCGACCCTTGTCATCATCGACAAGATCGATCGCTACTCTACCCGGTTTTTGTCACCATCGGCAAGACCGTCTACCCTTTTCGACCCTTGTCACCATCGGCAAGATCGGTTGCTACCCTATCCAATTTTTGTCACCATCGGCAAGACCATCTACCCTTTTCGACCCTTGTCACCATCGGCAAGATCGGTCGC
The DNA here is from genome assembly GCA_022559845.1 of Amorphophallus konjac. Lineage (NCBI taxonomy): Eukaryota > Viridiplantae > Streptophyta > Magnoliopsida > Alismatales > Araceae > Amorphophallus > Amorphophallus konjac. The sequence goes on from CM040120.1 coordinate 128,043,128, forward strand.
TACCCTATCCGGTTTTTGTCACCATCGGCAAGACCGTCTACCCTTTTCGACCCTTGTCACCATCGGCAAGATCGGTCGCTACCCTATCCGATTTTTGTCACCATCGGCAAGACCTTCTACCCTTTTCGACCCTTGTCACCATCGGCAAGATCGGTCGCTACCCTATCCGGTTTTTGTCACCATCGGCAAGACCGTCTACCCTTTTCGACCCTTGTCACCATCGGCAAGATCGGTCGCTACCCTATCCGATTTTTGTCACCATCGGCAAGACCGTCTACCCTTTTCGACCCTTGTCACCATCGGCAAGATCGGTCTCTACCCTATCCGGTTTTTGTCACCATCGGCAAGACGGTCTACCCTTTTCGACCCTTGTCACCATCGGCAAGATCGGTCGCTACTCTACCCGGTTTTTGTCACCATCGGCAAGACCGTCTACCCTTTTCGACCCTTGCCACTATCGGCAAGAGCGGTCGCTACCCTAGTCCGGTTCTTGTCATCATCGTCAAGACCGTCTACCCTTTTTCGACCCTTGTCACCATCGGCAAGATCGGTCGCTACCCTATCCGATTTTTGTCACCATCGGCAAGACCGTCTACCCTCTTCGACCCTTGTCACCATCGGCAAGATCAGTCGCTACCCTATCCGATTTTTGTCACCATCGGCAAGACCGTCTACCCTCTTCTACCCTTGTCACCATCGGCAAGATCGGTCGCTACTTTACCCAGTTTTTGTCACCATCGGCAAGACCGTCTACCCTTTTCGACCCTTGTCACTATCGGCAAGATCGGTCGCTACCCTAGTCCGGTTCTTGTCATCATCGTCAAGACCGTCTACCCTTTTTCGACCTTCGTCATCATCGATAGGACCGGTCGCTACCCATTCTTGGGTCTTGCCATCCTCGGCAGGACCGCTTACCCGTCAGTTTTGATATACCCTCTTGAGTCCCCCGGACTCTCGGCTGGCATAGGCTGTTGTTAGTCTCGAGAAAAGTCACGGCGCGGTGGAGCGAACACCTCACCCCTTTGCTGAAGGCGTGAGCGCTCTCCTGCCCTAGTGACTCATACACTCGGATTAGAAACAACGGGCGACTGGAAGAGAAAAGAATAATGACAAGATGGAGTCTTCATTCAAAAAGCACGATAGAGATTTTCCATTACTATGAAGTAAAAGGTACATGTTGCACGGGCCATCCCCCGGAGTACATGAAGTGCGTCAAGAAGGGAGCAAATAAAGAGAAAAACGACAACGGCAGAGGGCGTCGGAAGATGTCCTCCAGCGCAGGAATACCCAGGGAAGGATGGCGGGTCAGTTCTTGCAATCGAAACTCGGTGGCCTCCAGCTCAGATAGCTTCTCCTCGAGGGAAGCAGCTTGTCCCTCGGCCATCTCTGCATCCTCTGCCTTCTGGACTCCCAGGCGATCTACTTCTTCAAGTTCGGCCTCTACCCTTGAAAGTTCGGCCTGTAATGCCGCCATCCGGGCCGTCAAGAAGCTTCGGCGCTGTAAAGAGGCATTGGCTTCATCCCTCATCCTCGCCGCAGTCTCTTGCAGAGAAATAAGAGCTGCTCGGCTTTCAGCCAGCTCCAATGATATGGCTGCCAGCTGGTCAGCTGCTTCCCGGCCTAGAAATTCCCTCCTGTTTACATACTTCAGGAGCAGGATCACGCGTGGAGTCCAGTCGTCCATGGGACAACCAAAGGCCAACAGCGAGCGGGATAGATGCTCTATCAAGCCCCTCAGCTGAACATAAGTTAAATCCCTGCTGGCCGTTACGGTCTGCTGGAGGGTCCCCAGAAACTGCCACACAAAGTCACTTGAAGATTGAAGACCAAGTGGCGACGTCTCGGGCAATTCAAATTCCACTCTGCTATCCACGGCAGCCCAGATATCATCGGTCGTCCCGGAAGATGACGATGGCATGAGCTGCAGTCCACTGCTGTGAGGAACAAGCACGCTGGCAGATACGGTGGCCGGAGCCTCAATAACAGCAATCTCTTTTCCTGCCCCGTGGGATGGAGGTGCAACAGAAACATCGAGAGCCGAAGACATCTGCTCTTCAATGATCTCTCCGGCTTCTATTTCAGGAAGACCATCCTTTTCCAGAGTTGATTGCTGTGCAGCCTCCATTGGCTGAGAATCCCCGGCTGCCGCCGAACTACCAACTTCCACAAGTGCTCCGGGTCCGACTAGAACCATTACCGCTACATAGTCCTTGGGGTATCGCAATGCGATAGGCCGCAGGATGGACGGAAGGGTTGCATGGCCCATTCCCAGAGCCAGGAGTGGTATTTGCACCGTCATGGTTGGCAGCGCCACCTCAGCCTGCATCGGAGATATATATACATTAAAAAATGAGGCTGGAGGGAAGATAAAGAAGAACAACAAACACCGACCCTGGGCAGGTCCTTACCTCAGCGGGTACTAAGCTCAAATCTTTAAGAGCAGCTCCCCCGGCACCGGCCTCTTCACTCTCAAGCGATAATGACGGCTCGGGACCGCCCCACGACAACTGGGCCGGGCTGAAAGTCAGATAATCACTTTCATAGGCCGACGATGCCCCGGCGTCATCGGTCTCCAGCCCAATCAGTGAGAGCTCCTCGTCACTGGAACCACCACCATAATCTACCTGCTCAGAGGAAGAGGACCCCTCTGCTCTCTCAGGACGCTCCGCCGTCAGAGCAGGAGCCTCGCCAGCAGGAGCATCACCCTCGGCAGGAACTTCCCCGGTGCTCTCCGCACCAGGGGCAACAATAGATGATACCTCAAGAGCAGGTCCGCCCTGCCCCAAGGGGATCGCCTCCTCTACACCCTCCGAGCCCGGAAGCAATGACGGTTGTATATCAACTATAATTTACGGCAAGAAGGGGTCAAGCTAGCTAAAGACATGAAGATTTGATGTGCTATGGCAACTAAACTATAGATTACCTTCCATCTCCTACCTGGGTGTTGGAGAGGGCAGATCCCTTTCTACGGGAGCAGTAGGGACTTCCTCTGCCCCGTCCCTAGCCGCTACATCTACCGTCGCCTCCAGCCCGACGACCGCGGCAACTGTGTCAGCAACCGTCATCATGGGCTAGCCAAGGCAGTCAAAACAAGCTAATGCACTTTGAAGAGAAAAGGAGCCTACCTTCAGCCTCTAGCCCTTGTGTGCGGGAAGCTTCAAACTCTTCAAAAGATACAACCGAAGGAAGGACGGTTGCCGATTCCTTCTCTGCAGCCTTCTTTCGGCGTGCCCGTGTCACCCGGGTCACCGCCGCTTTCACCTTTCCGACGGCCTCTCTCAGCTGGGACCGAGTCCTCTTCCTCGAATCCCCAGGAGGCAGTGGCGTTGTGGTCAGAGCAGGCTCAGGAACTTCAAAATATGTTGGCTTTTGGGCCTTTGTGATCAGCTCCCAGAAGTGCCGGGTCTCCTCCGAAGTCGGTCGGACTGCACATGCACAAAGGTAAGAATGACACACCACAATGAAAAGAAGAAGCTGGACAAAAGGCCTGAATGAAGAAATGGAACATACTTTTCGGTCCCGTATAAAAGGGGAAGAGAGGCCAATAAAATAGCGATGGCATTTTGTCCCTCGAAGCCGCCTCGCGAATAAGCCAGCATAGATCTCCAATCTTTTCGCTCGGTTCGGCCAGCAGTGCCAGATCCTTATGACCATGAGAGGATAGGAGATAATACAGGCTCAGATGGTCCAGCCCCCACCTGTCTGCATATTTGAATGAAATCTGAAGAGGATGGTCCAGGATGGCTTCGCTCGGACCACCCACCGATAGGCCATGCGACCGAAGGAGTGCAAATAGCCAGGGAGTGTTGTCGTACAAGGCATCCCGCCTGTCTTCCTTGCGAATGAAAGTCCGATAGGGATACAACCTATCCACCTCGGGACGCCAGTCGGCCACAGCCGCGATGGGCTCCTCTACCGGTAAAGGGAGTTGCTGGAGAATCACACTCTCACTGCTTACCTGGCATAAACCCCGAAGGGTCTTCACATAATCATCCTTGTTGATCGGGGGCAGCTTCGGTTCAACTTTCGTCTTGCGGCTTTTCACAATCTTGCGGGCCTCCATATAGGCCTTCACTTCTGTATTGGTCCAAGACTTCAACTTCTTCAAATAAGAGGCCTCAATGTCAAGAACTGGCTCTGGCTGGGAACCTAAAAACCTGTGCTCCGCCACAGCCCAGCACTCTCTCCGGGAGTTCCTATAAAATCCCGTCCGCGCATTCCACCACTTGACGTATTCAGGCGTGACGCGAGGGAAGCGCGCAGGGGCGGGCACCCGAAAAGAAACGTCTTCACAAAGATGGAAAAAGTCCCACCATATTCGGGTGTCATCGTTTGAAACTTGCCCGGCCCTATGCCTGTTGGGCAATGCAAACTGTGAAGAGGAATGTGGAATCTGCTTGTCGTAGCCAAAGTTTCGGCTGAAGCGGAACGGTTAATACGGCTCCAACCACAGAATGCCGCTCTTGCAAAATACAAGGACACTAGGCCTGATGGCCAGTGCCCAATCAATCAACTCCGGCTCCAGAATAGGCTTGGTATATTTGGCCTTGGAAATCAGATGGATGTACTCCTCAGTCTCAAACAGCTTGCACTGCCTCGTCCTGTTCGTTAGCGGGCTCGAATGGGCAGCTAAGCTCCAGAAATGAAGAGCCCCAGGCAAATCCATGGGAATGCGGGCCAATTTACCCCGAATGGCGCAGAGTTGCTCCGCTAGTAAAGATGGCTCAGCACTCGCAAACTCTATCATACGCGGGACCAGAGGAACCACTTGTAATGCCCGAGGAGCCGCCTCCGGAAACAGGGTGCAGACCCAAGCATTAAAGAAATGTAACGGACCAACCGTCCGAAGGCTTCTAGGGAGACGCGTCTTGTGCAAGTCTCCCAACATCTTGTAAATGAGGCACAAAGCCACTGGGCAAAGGGACAGCTTGATGCCCCAAGCCATAAGACAGGCCGGGTAAATGGCCTCCGCCCTAATCACGCTCTCGTCACCTTGAGGAAGAGCGAAAGAACAAAGCCAATAAACCAGATATGCAGCACAGTGAGTGACTGTATCAACACCAGTAGGGTTTGGATTTTCCCCCTGCCCTCCTTTCGAAGAAGATGATGAAGCGGCCTGGCGTCGCACCCTCTTCTTCCGCTTCTAGGCCACGGGTGCTATTGAGGAAAATCTTCATACTTATTCTTCCCCTGGAAGAAATATTGAAGCCAGGCGCCCATCCGCACTCTTCGCTTCTCGCCCGGCTTTCGAGCTTCCCTCGTATCGTGCGACGAATGAAAAAGGGTGCGATACGCCTTCATCAGATACCGATAGGCGTAGCCCGCCATATACCGACCGTCACCGTCGGTCTGGTCTTTCAACCAGTCAGGCCAGCAAACTTCTTCATACGGTTCCCCATCAATGGGTAGGCTGCTGAGCTGCGATAGACTCCACAAGTCTAAAGAGGTCTCCCCCTCTGAAGTGTAGAAAGTGTTATATTCGGGGCAAAATACCTCGATCATTCCACAACACAAGCCCCGTGAGATTGGGTACCTGTACCTTGAAGCGTACACGCTGTGATATATGTCGGCCCTGGTCAGAAGAGGAGCGTAATGATGCAGCACGTAGTCTGTGAACTCCACTGCTCCGGGCCTGAATGCATGAGCGTCTGTAGCTTTCAGCTCACCGAACCACCCCACTGATATCTGGTGCTTGAAGCGAACCGCCAAGCAGTCCAGCAAGAACGATTCATCTCTATATCCCCATCTCAACGGGGCAAGGAATAAACCAAAGATCGACTTCTCACGATCCACTCTGCCCGCGGAGTCATTCCACCGAGCGGGTACGAACTCGGGAGCTCTAGTTAGCAATCCGTCTGCCGGAGCCAGGTCTTGCAGCCCCAGCACAGCGCTCCATTTCCTGACCTCCCCGGGGAGATATATGGGCCTTCCCCGCATCACACATTCGGCCAGGCTCTCTCCACCAGCAAGGCCTGCTCGACCTTCCGAACGGCGAACACATCCCTCTTCCCCTGAAGGTTGAAGCGTTGAAGAAGGGACATCAGGTGCTTGTCCTTGGGATAATCCCTCCTGGTCACGCCCTCTCTATTATAATGAAAGGAGTCACCCCCGAGGATAAGGAGACGGCTGGTGTCTACAGTGTCTGTCTCTGAATCAGAAGACTCCGCAACTATGGCCACTTGGCCGTGCCCCCAGTCGAGGGAATTGACGTTCCCCCATGTCACTACGGCACGAGAAGAAGAGCGGGATGCCATGATAGCTGCAAAAAAAAGGCATATCAAACAAAAGTAAAGTCAGAAAATAGCTGATCAAAGGTGAACTTCTGACAAAATTTTGGCAGTCTCCCCAACACAGGGGATTGCCAAAGAAAAGCGGGAACGCGTCCACCAAGGAACGGTCCCTAAAAGGCAGCCATCGGCATGACACCGAGGCCAAAGGGAACACCTGGGGAAACAGCTCCGAGGGCAAGCCCTGCTAGAAGCCTCCCGGGGCCCAAAGAAAGGGTTTTGAAACCCAAATGGACATCATCTCCACTCACCCGAAGGAAAATCGCCGCTCTCGGCGCCGGAGAAAGGGAAGAGAGGGAAGAGAGAGAAAAAGTTTGTGCGAATGAGAGATGAATAAGAAAAAAACAAAGGCGAAAGCCTTATATAGAGGAGGCCCCCCTTCGTTAAATCGACGCGCTATTTAGCGCGCCGGGTTAATTTCCCTTTTTAGCAAAGGCGCGCCGGGAATCACCACGCCGGATTCACCGATCCGATGAAAAGGCCACACCGGATTAAAACCACAAAGGGTAATGGCGCGCCGTATTAATCCCATGTGGTATTAAGATGGGAATGGCGCCGGACTAACATCCGTGCCGAACTAAGGGCCATCCAGAGCTCCTGTCAACCGAAGAAGAGATACGTCCAGATGAAGTTCATCCGTGGGTCTTGCTGCACTCGTGTCTTGCTCACAACACCCACGTCTGGGGGGCATTTGTTGGCACCTAAAATATGATCGTCGGTGACCAAGCCATAAGGACGAATGACCCGGCCCACCGAAGCGCGGGAGCCGATAAAGATCAACACATCGAGGATCTCTCAAGCTGCCAGAGCCTCGAGTCATTCTGTATGGACGTGGGGACTTCACCTCAGGAGAGCCGAGATGAATCCACAACCAACCAGCAGTGCGACCAAGCCTGCCCAATGAACCGGCATCGACTTTGTCGTGCTGCATCCACTACACCTGTTGTCGACCAAGGTCGACGGTCTACCCGGTGGCTACCCACCTCATGAAAGGCTCTCCTGAAGATAAAGGAGTCCCCCCTGGCTCTCCGAGATGGAGGACCGAAAGCTCTGACGGCAGAAGATCCCGATCACCCAGCATGGGTACGGCTTCCCGACAAGATGGGCCCATTAGTGGCCGAATGATCACCCAGCGCAGGCGGAATTATCCCTGGTGTCATCCAACCCCCTAAGGAGCTTGGGTACGAGCCAGGCCGGACCAACAGCATGGATCATAGAGCCGAAGGCCGTGTCGGCGGAAAACCCATACGATCAAATCAAGGCTATCTGGAGTCTCAGGAACGGCCGTACGTCGACCTGGGAGCTTCGACAAGACATCCCGCCAAGGTTTCGAGGGGCATTGGAGAGATAATGTTCACGGTGACTCCCGGAATCATCCCCGGACTCATCGACGGTCTTGAAGCGCACGAGGAGCATTAGCCCGACGCGCCTTAAACTGGCGCGCCCCTCATTCGATGCCCCTGATCCTGGCACGCTAAACCCCCTACCTTTCACCCTTATCCTGGCGCGCCCCCCACCTAATGCCCCTTTGGCCGGCGCGCTTAAGATCTACCATCGCGTCCTCCTATCCCGGCGCGCTAAAGAATGGAGCTTCCTCCCGGCGCGCCAAAGCCCACGCCGGATGCAAAGCCTCCAACCTGTTATATAAACGGGTGAGGTTCGATTGGAAAAGGAGAGAAAGAAGAAAAAGAAGATATACACAGAAGAGGAGAGAAAGAAGAAAAAGAAGATATACACAGAAGAGGAGAGACAGATTGATTAAAAAAAAAGAGAAGAGCGGAGGGAGAGAAAGGATTCTGGAGAGGTCTTTTTCTACTGAAGCAAGGGAGAGAAGGGTTCTTTCGAGGAGCTTCCGCCGATCGTCTTCTTCCTCTACGATACCCTGTTTCAGGAACAGGTGGGCGCCGGTGCCGGTCCCTCTTCTGCTTTCCGTAGATTTCTTCTTCTGAATTTCCTACCCATCGGATGTAAGTGAGAGGGGGAGGAGTGGCGATGATATGAGCCTATTCTCCTCCCCCTTCTACGCAATTTTCTCTTTTGTTCTTTCCCAGTGGTTGTGCTCTGCACATCCTCTGCCTCCGCTATCAACGAACGGTGACTGAGCAATGGTGCTGGTGTCATGCTCTTACGATGTAAATGCTGAATCATCCTCATTTCTGGGATGTTAATATATACATGCTGAATGCTTGGATTAACAGGTCGGATGAATGATCCTCAGCTTCCCCCCTTTCTATCTACGCCAACGCCCGTGTCTGGGTTCTTCTCTGCGTAGCTCTAATTCTGGTTTCTCCGAGGTCTATAGCGTGCCCTGAATCATCGTGGGCTACATAAACACCCCTCCCCGGGGGCTTTTTCTTCGATCATTTTTATGTTTGATTCAAGGGTTTTCGCATCTCCTTCTCTCCTCGGATGGAGCCGTGCTTCTGCGCGTGTGTCTCTCCGCCATGTGCAGGGTTCATCCCCTGAACGTCGCTTTCTAACTGTTCGAGCATATGCCCCTGCAATGGGCCCGTCTAATTTATGCATTTACTGCATCTATGCATTACGATCATCCAAACTGCTCCAATGTTTTCTCATCGTCTCGATCACCCGGGGAGGGGAACATTCCCCCCGTGGCTTCACGGAACTGCTGGGCAACTAAGAACCCTACCCCTCGATGGTAGGTGTTTCTCCCTGAGCCCACAGCATATAGCAACAGAGGGGTCTTGGCTCAACGAGCTCGCCCCCAACAATTCAGGACCCAATGAAGGCCGGGGATATGTGCTCCTCGCAGGCTAGCCCTCGGAGTTTCATCTTCCTAATGGTCAGTCCCTATAAGGGATAAGTCATACACTGTGGGTCATCCTCCCTTCGCAGGCTAGCCCTCGGGGTGCTGTTCCCATCGTCGATGGCTTCATCTCTCTGTCTTTTCCCTTATGGAAACTTGGTGCCCCTAGCAGGCTAGTCCTCGGGGTATCCTATCCAATGGGGTTTGCTGGCTGCCTTCGTGCAGACCGGCGGTTTAGGGGCTTGTTCCATAGGTGAGCATGACCCTGCTTCTCCCCTGCAACTCTTCAGGTTCAGGGGAGATGCTGTCCAATTTTGGACAGATTAATAATGAATAAACCATAACGAAATGATCGTTCTGGACCCAATTATCCCGGTGCTCGAGTAGGAACCTCGCACTGGCTTAATCACACCATCCTTCAGGGTTCTGGACTTCAATTCAATAAGCAATTGGCCCCAAATAACTTCAGAATCCTCACCAAAAACTTAACAAACTCAATAGTTGCAAAATTCATAGAAAAGGTGGGTTGAACGGCGCGGCCTTAGCCGGCACGCCCTAATCCGGCGCGGTACCCCCCCCCCCCCCCGCGTCGGATTAACGTTAGACTCATATCCTTTTTTTTTTCCTTTGCGCCTTTCCGGCGCGCCCTAAACCGGCGCGCCCGAACCCTTTTGCGCGCCATCTTAACCGGCTATATGGCCGCGCCGTATCAGCCACTATACCTACGTTTCTTCATGCCGTATTAACATTCATCATGGCCGCGCCGGATTAAGACGCTATACCTACGTTTTATCGCGCCGTATAAGCTACCTATCGCATGGTCGCGCCGGTTTTGAAACCTCTTGTTGCTTTAATTGCTCATTTGCCCCCGAGCGGATCTCGTCCCTTGGGGTTGGCGTTAATAAGTCTCAATGGGTAATAAATTGAATAAGGGAGGGGCCAAGTGAGCTCGAACTATATTGTTATCATCTCTTCATTACCATGTCCGTTAGCACTTTACTTTTGCTATCACACTTGTGTTGACTTTCCTCTTCTCGATGGGGAGTAATAAACGTGGTTGATCACCATTTGCTTCCATAATTCCATTATCATGCTTAATATAGTCATGAACGTCTTGTGTGCATGCATGCATAGATCCTCGGGTATATCAAATGGCGTCGACAGAAAAGTCGGATTACGTCTGGTCGGAAGTCTTCGCTATGCGCCACGGTGGTCTTCGGACCTACATCCTCCGCCACGTACCGAGGATCCATAATTCTATGAACTATGCATCTTCTGCACGATAAATATATGCATCCTGCATGTCTTCGTCATGATCATCATGTAGCTCTTTTTAATCCGGCTTCGACAGCCCGCTATCTCAGTAATTAATCAAAGGAGTTCCCTCCTCGTGGGGGATGTAATTAACGCCATAGCCTTTATGGTATGGCGGACTGCTGGTCCCGACCGAACCTCACACTCGCCCAACATGGGTCAGAATGAGCGCATCATAAAATCGTCACTCATGTGACTGGCACGCCTGCGTCGTCAATCGATCATTTGATTACCAGTTGGTCAGTTGGTCGATCGACCCGTGAAAGAAGAAAAAAAGGTCGCGAACACCGCTCTGCGAGGGTGTCCTCCGCCTCCTCGGCTCGAGCTACCACCCGAGCAAACTCTGCATCCTACTCAGCTCTGCCCCCGGCAGGCTCTGATGACGAGGACGGAGCATCTGGTCCTGCTCATTGGGCTCCCTCAGCCCGCTGCATTTAGAAGTCATGGTCGGTCACATTCACATCATAAGCATAAGCATTTAAGTCTAAGGTTTAGGGAAAGTCACCAAAAGCTCCAAGGCAGCCCGGTACTCATCCCGCTGCTGGATGGTGGCATGGAGAAGTCCCTCGAGCTTGGCTATCCTTCCCTGTGGGTCTAGCTGCATTTAGTAAACAATGTCAGTGCATATAGAAATTAATTGAAATAGACAAGGGTTTTGAGTTTAGAAGTTCATACCGGTCGTCGGGTGCCTCGAAACACCTGGTCACCGTACCGCTGGGAGTAGGCTTTGAGGTAGGCCTCATCGCTGTCTGCTCGATCCTTTATGGCATGGCCTCTCTTGTTCCAATCGTGCACATATTTTGCCTTCCGGGCGCACCAATCGACGTCTCCGCTAATGCCCTTTGAAGATTTGCCTGGGCGCTCATCATCTCTGTGGGGGAATGTCACCTCTGGCTGATGGACTCCCCGTGTCCTCAGGATCAGGCAATAGTGCAGCGGCTCGATCACGTTGATGCAGTGTAGCCAGACATCTCGCCCGTTGTATGCCAGGGACGCCTTGACCCATGGCTGTCCCTCGTAGCTCTCATCCCGGTATGATGTCCAACGCACCTGAAAAGGCAATTGAGTCCATGTCAGCATTTAGAAGGCATTAGAAAACATTTAAGAAGCATATAGAAAGTTTAATCTCAGAGTTTACCGCTATGTGTGGGAATGAATCCAGATCATCCTGGATGGTCCGGGCTAGCTTGTTGATCGACCCCGTGTCCCTCGCAACCATCCACTGCCTCGCGATAGGGAGTCGTCCGGGATACATCTGCATACCTCGCCCAATCCCCGAGAGGTAGACAAAGCTCCAGATCTGTATTTTAGAAAGTCAAGTATCAGCAAATTGCATTCATAATCAGAAGCATTTTATAGTTCATCATTTACCTGTAGAAAAGGGGAGAAGCTGCCCAGCATTATCTGTCGATCGGTCGTGCTCAAGGACTCGAACAGGAAGGCCAGTGCTGCCGCTCCCCATGCATATTTTCCCACTCTGCCCAAATCCTCCAGCAATGGTAGGAGCCTGCATCTGATCACATCTGCTCGAGTCGGGAATAGCAGCTTCCCGAACAATAATATCAGGAACCGCCTCAAAACTCTGTCTCCCTCTGGTCCCGCCTCCGCTGGTACCCTCGAGCAGACCTGCTCAATCACTCGGTCTAGGTGCTACTCTAGGAGCTCCCCAACTGCTATAGCTACTCCCCGAAGGCCCAGGCTCTCCTGGAGTCTCGATCGTGATAGCTGGGATGATGGATGTCCCGGTCTCACCAAGTATAGCCCTAACAGCTCATGGGCTATCACTCTATAATCTCCATAATTCCAGCCGGTCACCGCTGCTCCGTGGACTCGCAACCCTGTAATCCTGGCCATGTCTTCTAGTGTAACGACCCGAGAATCCGATTACCGGGAAGGCCCGATAACCCGAGACTCGCACCGCCACCCATGAGTCCGAAGACTCGGAAGGGTTAGAAGGATGGTGTGGAAACTACACAAGTATCACAAATAATTACAGAAATTAAACAGTGATAATCTTAAGTAGGAAATAAATTAACATTTTACATGGTCTACAATTGAAAATAACAACAACAGCAGTAGTCCACGACTAGTACAGAGATAAGAAAGAAAAGTACAGCTACACGGGACATACCCCGGCTCTGACCTCTGGCACTACCTCTGGGCACCCGCACCTCGCTGCACCCCAGACGCGCTCCCCTGGGGCGGCGCCTCACCTGAAACACGGTGAAAACACGCAGGGAATGAGTCTTGGAACAAGACTCAGTAGGGATCACTCGAACCCTACCTCGTAAAATGGGAAACCACTACGCTAGCGGTAGGAGAGTACCTCGGAAAGGAAAGCCCTGTACTCTACACAACAAAGACCCTACGGCACGCAAACCGGCACACGTGCCACGGTAAGACAACCGAAGCTCAACAGTCGACCCGATAAAACCCGAAGGTTGGAAACACACAACTGACAGTCTGTCACTCCGTACTTGACAGGAGTATCTCCCACTAGAAGCACAGCCGGTAGCATCCCCTGACGTCTTACACCGCGCCGTAGGTGATTCGCCTGGCGTGGTAGCTCCTACCAAAGGCGCGAACACTGTACAAGTAACCACAAACAAGTGACTAGCTGGGGTCACGCCCGTCGACGTGCGTCCACTGTCCCCAACCACGTGTGCACACATAGACCACGCGTCCTAGGTCTGGCCCTCTGATCGGTTTTCCCCTGGCACTGGACTCTGATTAGACGAGGGGCCCGACGGAAACCAGTCTAAAACCGTCCTCAGGGTAAGCCCGTACACCACTCCCTGGTGCAACCGGTACCGCGTACTGGTAGGCTACGACTAGTGGAGGGTCACTGAAGGAGTAGACTCTCAAGTCAACGGAAAACAACGTCACAATCGTAGGTACGCGGAACGCTCCTTGTACCAACACCGTCACACGGCGACACAAGCCGAAATTACCATCTCCTGGGACCCCACGGCACCCTCACGTGTGGCCCCCACATGATGCCCAGCATCAGTCAGACCACGGGTCAGCACAGGGATCGAGACTTGCTCATCCGGGACTCGAGTCGGCAAGGGGTGGGAGACGCGATCACCGGAGGACCGCCTCCTGTGGTAGCGGTCTGCCCAGGACCGCAACCACACAATCGCGGTCCTCCTGGGACCGCGACCATCCCAGCACGAAAAGATGAACGCGGTCACCTCGTGACCGTGTTCACACAGTAGCGGTCTCTTAGAGACCGCAACTGGCATGCAACGGTCAAAAACAACGGTCAAACGTCTCGGGCTCTGTGCCGGTCCCCATGGTGAACGCGGTCGCCACCAGACCGCTACCAACAGTCGCGATCTGTCGCAAGACCGCGACCGCCCATCGACACTCTAAAGCCCCAACGGTTCAAAACCTGATGAAAGCGGTCCCCGCCTGACCGCGACCAGTGAAAATGGTCACTGGTGGACCGCGATCACCTCGAAAAACCGAGAACGGTGGGAAACGGCCTAAAACACCATTCCACGCCCCAATCACCCCCGGGTGATGGGGAAACAAAGGGGGAACTCGTCCCCACGCCCTAGAGTACCGAATGATGCCCCCAAAACTCCAAATGGCGCGGTAAAACTCTAGATCGGCGCTCAAACCCCCGAAGCATGCATTTCCCGTCCCGAGCTCAAACGAACCCCTCTCGGCTCCCCGCCGACCTAGAAATCACGGGAAAGGAAAGCACGGAGATAGATGATCGTCACCCTAACTCGGGGTTGTCTGAAACGTGGCGGATCGCTGCCGATCCACAAGAATCGTTTGAAACTTCACAAACTCCCCACACCCTCACCGAGCACCGAACACCACCACGAACACCACGTCGCCGCCTATGCCACGACGCCGTCGCCTTGCCGCGCCCACAGCCGAAGGGCATGGCGCCGCGGCTAGCACCCGAAGAGGGGGGCCGGTCACGGTGGAAGCGCTCACGGGAGAGAAGGGAGGAAGAAGAAGAAAGAGAAAGGAAAAAGAAAAGAAAAAGAAATGGGAATATATAGAAAATCCAATTTTTTAGAAAAAATACCAAAAAATAGAAAAATGCATTTCCGAAATCCTCGGAACACACCGATCGCAACGGTACCACTCGTGCCTAGGCGAACGGCCCGGTCCACCCGCAGCGAGCTTCCGAAGGAAAAGCCGAAACACACATCGGAAATCAGAAAACACACGCGGAAAAGCCGCGGAACGCCTCCGGGCCTCCGAAACGACTCCGGATCGCGCCGATCCGAACATGAAAGATGTCCGAAATGAAATTCCGGACACAACGGAGCCGGACGCTCCAAAAAACCAGATCCGGGACCCAAAAAGAAGGATCCGAAAGGGCCGGGATATTACAGCCCTCCCCCCTTAAAGGAATTTCATCCTCGAAATTGAGAACAACCTAAGGGGAAAGAAGAGGAAGACTCACTCAAACAGGTACGGGAACTGCTGACGCATCTCGTCCTCACGCTCCCAAGAAGCCTCACCACCAGAGTGTCGCTGCCACACCACCTTTACCAAGGGGATGATCTTGTTCCGCAGGCGCTGCTCTCGCCTATCCTCCACGCGGATCGGAAACTCTGGGAGAGAAAGATCTGGAGTCACCTTAGGCCAAATAGAAATCTCGAGCACATGAGAGTCATCGGGCATATACTTCCGCAACATCGAAATGTGGAACACGTCATGCACCGACGCCAACTCAAGGGGTAACTGCAACCGGTAAGCAACCTCATCGATGCTCTCCAAGATCACAAAAGGACCAATGTAGCGGGGACTCAGCTTCTCACATCGTCCAAAACGTATCACCCCCTTCATCGGAGAAACTCTCAAGAACACATGATCACCCACGGTGAACTCGAGGGGATGCCTCCTACGGTCAGCATAGCTCTTCTGCCGACACTGGGCCGCGAACATGTTCTGACGAACAACGTGCACCACATCCACACATTGCTGTACCAACTCGGGTTTCGTCAAAACACGCTCACCCAGCTCAAACTAATCGAGTGGAGTCCTACAAGGACGCCCATACAATGCCTCATAAGGAGCCATGCCGATGCTCGAATGATAGCTGTTGTTATAGGCAAACTCCACCAACGGTAGGTGATGAATCCAACTCCCCTGCCACTCCAGGCAGCAGGATCTCAGCATGTCCTCCAAAGTCTGGATGGTCCTCTCAGACTGACCATCAGACTGAGGATGATACGCCGAGCTAAATGCCAAATCCGTGCCAAGAGCTCGCTGGAAACTCCTCCAGAATCCAGAAGTGAAGCGCAGATCCCGATCTGACACGATCGAAATGGGAACCCCATTCAACGGCACGATCCGCTCCACATAAAGATGAGCCAACTTGGACACGCTCCAGCTGACTTTGACTGGTAACAACCGAGTCACCTTCGTCAGCCTATCCACCAGCAACCAAATACTGTCCTGCCCACTAGGGGTCCTCGGCAACCCCACCACAAAATCCCTGGTCACGTGGTCCCACTTCCACACAGGAACATCCAAGGGCTGGAGAGTACCTCCTAGTCGCTGATGCTCCGCCTTCACCTGCTGACAGATCAGGCACCTGGCCACAAATTCTGCGACATCTCTCTTCATGCCAGGCCACCAGAACTGCCTTCGCAAGTTCCAATACATCTTCGTCGCACCCGGGTGTACGGTGTACCTGCTCCCATGAGCCTCACGTAACACCGCACGATGAACCTGCTCCTCCGCTGGGACGTACAGTCTTCCACGAAACCTCGTAGCACCATCCTTGCCGAGTTCCACATCAGCCATCTCCAGAATCCAGGGCAACTCAGGGTCTGCATGCTGAGCCTCTGTCACCTAACGACGGATAGTAGGAGTGACAGTCAGACTCGCAAGCACCGCCAACCCTGGCTCTTGGGGAATCTTGAGCCTGAAAGATACTTCGGGCACTTGCTCCCAGAGCCTCCATTTCCTCAACATCAAGGCACTGACCGCAACCTTCCGACTCAAGGCATCGGCGACGACATTCATCCTGCCCGGTTGATAAGACAAGGTGAAGTCATAATCCTTCATGAACTCCATCCAACGCCTTTGCCTGAGGTTCAGGTCCCTCTGGGTAAACACATACCTCAAACTCTGATGGTTAGTGAACACCTTGAACTTCTCGTCGTACAGATAATGCCTCCAGATCTTCAGCGCGAAGATCACCGTCGCCAACTCAAGGTCATGGGTAGGGTAGTTCTCCTCGTGGGGCTTTAGCTGCCGAGATGCATAAGCCACCACTCTACCATACTGCATCAACACAGCACCCAATCCAACGCCGGAAACATCTGTACACACCACGAAACCTCCCGATCCAGAAGGTAAAACTAACACCGGAGCCGAGGTGAGCAATCTCTTCAGTTCCCTGAAGCTCTGCTCACACTCCTCAGACCAGATGAAAGGCACATCCTTCCGCGTGAGTCTAGTCATCGGGGCCGCAATGCGAGAAAAATCTTGGATAAACCGGCGATAATAGCCCGCAAGCGCCAAGAAACTCCAGATCTCCGTCACCAACCTCGGCCTTGGCCACTGCATTACTGCCTCGACCTTGGCGGGGTCCATGGAAATGCCATCACCAGAAATCACGTGCCCCAGAAAGTGCACCTCACAGAGCCAGAACTCGCACTTGCTGAGCTTCGCATACAACTGGTGATCTCGCAATGTCTGCAGCACTATACCCAAATGGTACGCGTGCTCCTCGGCAGACTGCGAATAAACAAGGATGTCGTCCATGAAAATGACCACAAACTGGTCCAAATACTGATGAAACACCCTCTGCATCAAGTCCATGAAGGCTGCAGTGGCATTGGTGAGCCCAAACGGCATCACCAAAAACTCGTAATGCCCGTACCTCGTACTGAATGCAGTCTTCTCCACATCGGACTCGCGAATTCTCAGCTGATAGTAACCGGACTACAAATCAATCCGTGAGAACACTCGCGCAGACTGAAGCTGGTCGAACAAATCATCAATCCGTGACAACGGATACTTGTTCTTAATGGTCACTTCATTCAGCTGTCGATAGTCAATGCATAGCCGGAGACTACCGTCCTTCTTCTTCAGAAATAGCATGGGCGCACCCCAAGGGGAAAAGCTAGGATGAACATACCCCTTGGCCGACAGCTCCTGCAACTGCGCCCTCAACTCAGCAGGGGCCATACGGTAGGGAGCCTTCGCTAAAGGTCCCGTACCAGGCACAACCTCGATCACAAAATCGATCTCCCGCTGGGGAGGCAATCCAGACAACTCCTCGAGAAAAACGTCGGGAAATTCGCACACCACCGAAATATCCTCGACATTCGGCTCCATCCGTTCAGTCACAACCATGGACGCGAGAAAACCCTGACAACCAGAATCAAGCAACCGACGAGCTCGAATAACATAAATGAGGAATCGAGAAGAGGTGGAACGGATACCTTGGAAATAGAAGGTCCGCTTGCTCGGATGCTAGAAGTAGACCCTCTTCATTCCACAATCCACCACCGCTCCATGAGTCTCGAGCCAATCCATACCTAAAATCACATCATAATCCCGAAGCTGCAACGCATACAACCTGCCTGGCATACTCCGCCCATCGATCCAAACCGGAACCTGATCGAAGCAATACGGAGTGACCATGAAATCACCCGAAGGCAACTCCACTGCCAAATCACAGGACAACTGGGTCACCGGATCCTCGATGCTCAACGTGAAATCCTCCGAAATAAACGAATGAGACGTGCCAGAATCAAACAAAACCCGAGCCGCACAACCCAAAATCTGAACGGTACCTTCCACGAGCTGTGACGCCACTGCCTCTGCCCTGGTCATGTGCGTGATCTGGCCTCGAGCTCTCTGCCTGCCTCCCACGCTAGCTGGCCTGTGTAGCAGCAGATACTGTCCCTGCTGCTGCTGCCTCTGCTGCTGGGGAACCTGCTGCTGCGGCGGCCTCTGAGGACAGTCACGCGCCATGTGCCCTAGCTGGTCACACCAAAAATAGATAATCGGCGTCGTGCACTACCTGCCTGGGTGGAACCCACCACACCATGGACACGGTCCTCGCGACCCACCCACTGACCCCTCACGCTGCAAGGGGATCGGCTGCTGTACACTGCCCGATGAAGCTTGCCCCTGATCCTTGAACTTCTTCTTTCAGAAATTCTTCGAGAGGAACTTCTTGACCTTCGTGCCAAAGGACGCGGATCCTGTTACCGACGCTGCCGAAGCCGGCGCTCCCGAACCACTCAACGCGTGATGGAAAAAACCCTGCTGCTGGGTAGCCGACTACTGGCTGCGACCTGACAGAGACTGCCCCTGGCTGATCGGTCCTCGAGTCCTCTGCATAGCCATCTCCAAGGAAGCCGTAACACAAGACGCTGTCTCTAGATCAGTGGCCCCGTTCGCGATCAGATGGTGCCTCAGCTCCTGCCTCAAGCCCTGAACAAACTGCGCGGTCTTCACCCTCTCATGCTCCATGATGTGAGGTGCATACCGACCCAGCTCGACAAATCAGGCCCTGTACTGCAACACGGACATGTCATCCTGCACCAGCTCCAGAAACTCCCGCATCCGCTGCGTAGCAACATAATCTGGACAGTACGTACGCTCGAAAGCACTGACGAAGTCATCCCACTCGACCTGCTCAAGTGGACGAAGCTGAAAGGACGTCTTCCACTCGAAAGACCACCACTTCCGAGCCGTACCCTGCAACTGGTTGTAGGCCAACACCACTCTATCCTCGGCAGCACTCTTCGCAGAACTGAACACCCGCTCCATCTCATCAAGCCAATCACGAGCCGCATCAGGGTCTGCCTGGCCGCTGAAGTAAGGTGGATGGAACTGCAAGAAGTCCCTCACTGCTCGGCCTGGCCCACCCCTAGCTGACGAGCCCTCACCAGCCTCTCCACCGAACTGCTGAGACATAAGCTGATACATGCCACGGAAGAAATCCTCGGCCCCTGAAACTCTCGCGGTATCCACGGCCTCGGTTGCTCCTGGTGGCACTATACTATGCTCCTCCTGGTCCCTCTGGACCCCCTGCTGGATCTCCTGACCTCCAGCCGACTGCCCCTGCTGAGAGCGAGTGCTCCTCCTCGGCGCCATGCTCGCTCCTGAAGCAAAAGACAGAAAACACGAAAACGGCAAGGTTAAAACAAACACGCAGTGCCCAATGCCAGCGTCACCTGTACATCATCGCTGTGGACTAGTGGACCACTACAATTACCTATGATTCTCATGTAATTCCACAACCGCGCTCTGATACTAGCTGTAACGACCCGAGAATCCAATTACCGGGAAGGCCCGATAACCGGAGACTCGCACCGCCACCCACGAGACCGAAGACTCGGAAGGGTTAGAAGGATGGTGTGGAAACTACACAAGTATCACAAATAATTTCATAAATTAAACAGTGATAATATTAAGCAGGAAATAAATTAACATTTTACATGGTCCACAATTGAAAATAACAACAACAGCAGTAGTCCACGACTAGTACAGAGACAAGAAAGAAAAGTACAGCTACACGGGACATACCCCGGCTCTGACCTCTGGCACTACCTCTGAGCACCCGCACCTCGCTGCACCCCAGACGCGCTCCCCTGGGGCGGCGCCTCACCTGAAACACGGTGAAAACACGCAGGGAATGAGTCTCGGAACAAGACTCAGTAGGGATCACTCGAACCCTACCTCATAAAATGGGAAACCACTACGCTAGCGGTAGGAGAGTACCTCGGAAAGGAAAGCCCTATACTCTACACAACAAAGACCCTACGGCACGTAAACTGGCACACGTGCCACGGTGAGACAACCGAAGCTCAACGGTCGACCCGACAAAACCCGAAGGTCGGAAACACACGACTGACAGTCTGTCACTCCGTACTTGACAGGAGTATCTCCCACTAGAAGCACAGCCGGTAGAGTCCCCTGACATCTTACACCACGCCGCAGGTGATCCACTTGGCGTGGTAGCTCCTACCAAAGGCGCGAACACCGTACAAGTAACCACAAACAAGTGACTAGCTGGGGTCACGCCCGTCGACGTGCGTCCACTGTCCCCAACCACGTGTGCACACACAGACCACGCGTCCTAGGTCTGGCCCTCTGACCGGTTTTCCCCTGGCACTGGACTCTGATTAGACGAGGGGCCCGACGGAAACCAGTCTAAAACCGTCCTCAGGGTAAGCCCGTACACCACTCCCTGGTGCAACTGGTATCACGTACTGGTAGGCTACGACTAGTGGAGGGTCACTGAAGGAGTAGACTCTCAAGTCAACGGAAAACAACGTCACAATCGTAGGTACGCGGAATGCTCCTTGTACCAACACCGTCACACGGCGACACAAGCCGAAATTACCATCTCCCGGGACCCCACGGCACGCTCACGTGTGGCCCCCACATGATGCCCAGCATCAGTCAGACCACGGGTCAGCACAGGGATTGAGACTCGCTCATCCGGGACTCGAGTCGACAAGGGGTGGGAGACGCGGTCACTGGAGGACCGCCTCCTGTGGTAGCGGTCTGCCCAGGACCGCATCCCAGCACGAAAAGATGAACACAGTCACCTCGTGACCGTGTTCACACAGTAGCGGTCTCCTGGAGACCGCGACTGGCGTGCAATGGTCAAAAACAACGGTCAAATGTCTCGGGGTCCGTGCCGATCCCCACGGTGAACGCGGTCGCCACCAGACCGCTACCAACAGTCGCGGTCTGTCGCAAGACCGCGACCGCCCACCGACACTCTAAAGCCCCAACGGTTCAAAACCTGATGAAAGCGGTCCCCGCCTGACCGCGACCACTGAAAACGGTCACTGGTGGACCGCGATCACCTCGGAAAACCAAGAATGGCGGGAAACGAAGGCCGTTCCACGCCCCAATCACCCCCGGGTGATGGGGAAACAAAGGGGGAACTCGTCCCCACACCCTAGAGTACCGAATGATGCCCCCAAAACTCCAAATGGGGCGGTAAAACTCTAGATCGGCGCTCAAACCCGCGAAGCATGCATTTCCCATCCCGAGCTCAAACAAACCCCTCTCGGCTCCCCGCCGGCCTAGAAATCACGGGAAAGGAAAGCACGGAGATAGAGGATCGTCACCCTACCTCGGGGTTGTCCTAAACGTGGCGGATCGCCGCCGATCCTCAAGAATCGTTTGAAACTTCACGAACTCCCCACGCCCTCACCGAGCACCGAACATCGCCATGAACACCACGCCGCCGCCTATGCCACAACGCCGTCGCCTTGCCGCGTCCGCAGCCGAAGGGGATGGCGCCGGGGCTAGCACCGGAAGAGGGGGGCCGGTCATGGTGGAAGCGCTCACGGGAGAGAAGGGAGGAAGAAGAAGAAAGAGAAAGGGAAAAGAAAAGAAAAGAAAAAGAAATGGGAATATATAGAAAATCTGATTTTTTGAAAAAATACTAAAAAATAGAAAAATACGTTTCCGGAATCCTCGGAACACACCGATCGCAACGGTACCACTCGTGCCTAGGAGAACGGCCCGGTCCACCCGCAGCGAGCTTCCGAAGGAAAAGCCAAAACACACACCAGAAATCGAAAAACACACGCGGAAAAGTTGCGGAACACCTCGGGGCCTCCGAAACGACTCCGGATCGCGCCGATCCGAACATGAAAGATGTCTGAAATGAAATTTTGGACACAACGGAGCCGGACGCTATGATAAACCAGATCCGGGACCCAAAAAGAAGGATCCGAAAGGTCCGAGATATTACATCTAGTTTTGGGATCATATGACCCCAGGGGAAGATGAATGCTCGGCTAACCAGGTCCCATCTCTCGTGCAGCGCGTATAGTAGAGGCGTATCCATCTGTATCACCTCAATGCTAAGGACTTCCCCGAAGCCCATAGCTGTCAGCCTTTCCTTCTGATAATCTGGCAATGCCTGGTACACCACCCTGATCTAGGGCCAGGAAATTCGGGTTCTTCTTTTCCCCTGCACACATGTAGAACAAATGTTAGTCATCTCATTAGGTTAAGTTCATTGCATATAATATGAATAAAGCAACAAAAAAATTGAATAAGCAAAAATCCAAAAAAATTAGTTCTGGCTCTGGTTCATCTGACGGTCGTACCCTGGCACATCAGAGTCCTCTAACGCACCAAGGGTGGTGCGTCAGGTGTCGTGACGGTCACTGCAAGGACCGTTATTGATGGGGGCATCAAAAGCTATACGGGTGGTGCGAGACCGTCCCGTGACCCGATCCGGGCACACGAGAGAGCCGATCACCCTAGCTCATTACCGGTTTCTCAACCGTGCACGTCCGACGCTTCCCTCGTTAAGGGACAACCGCGAGCTTGTCGTGTCCGTGGTCTCGTCCCGCATCAGTTATGCACCCAGCGCGTGGGCATCATCTCCTTCGTTCC
Source organism: Amorphophallus konjac (assembly GCA_022559845.1). Taxonomy (NCBI): domain Eukaryota; kingdom Viridiplantae; phylum Streptophyta; class Magnoliopsida; order Alismatales; family Araceae; genus Amorphophallus; species Amorphophallus konjac. The sequence goes on from CM040120.1 coordinate 128,065,868, forward strand.
CCTAGCCCGTGGAAATGGCCAAAATGGCCTACAATTGATTTCAATGGGTCCCCAAACCCATTTTTTCCCCCTCAATCACACATGCATCCACATAAAAATTGAAAAAATGGATTTTAGGGTGAGGGACCTACCTCGCAGTCCTGCCCTCTTTTCCTCTTCTCTGGTGCCGTGGATCCTTCTTCATCACCAACGGCCTCATCTCCTTCTTCCCCAACCGTGGGAGGATCCTCCTCCATCGCTTGGTCCGTTGCCTCCGTCGTTTGCTCGGTCACTGCCGGAGCGACCTCCTCTTGATCCACCCGTGCCCTAAATCCCTTAGGGCTTTTCTCTTGATCGCCAGCTTCTTTTTCCCCTTCTCTCTCGCCATCGGTGGCCGGGGGAGCTCGTCGCGAGACATGGTCGCCGGTGGGGTTTTTGCGTCTCGATTGTTTGGGCGTTTTGGGGCGTTTGAGTTGAATGAGAGAGGGAATGGAACCGATCGGTTGTTTTTTTTTGAACGCCCAGGAAATGTAACGGTCTATCGCAAGACCGTCACATGACTCTGACGCGTTACCCTTAGACTGTCAGGTGATTCAGTTGTTTTTTTTTTAAAAAAAAATGTGTGAACCGATGCTGTGTGACGTGTCATCTTTGGACCGTCACATATGTGTGGCGCCCCTTCTTTAGACCGTCAGAGTCTTTGAATCATTTAATAGTTGATAATCCCCTAATTTCATGCTTGAGTGATCGTTATGCTTCAATGCCTTATCTTTCGATATAATTCATGCTTATGATTAAATGTTGATGGCTAACGTTCGTTTGTTGAGCAAGTCACGCCATTAAGCCATCATGTTCCGCCACTTCACCGCACAGGTAAGTCAGGTACAGTATCTTGATCCCTATATCCTTTAGTGCATTACTATATGTTATCTATGATATATTACCTCGAGAACCGACTGGTCATTCATGCATTCTAGGATCTGATGTTCCCCTTAAACAAAAATGATGATGATCTAAGTGCACATGCTTAATCGTTGGATAGGCCGTTAGGTTGGAAAAACTTGGGAACGATGGTTCTATCTCGCACGCCGTGGTTGCAGATAGTATCTTGACCCTAGTTTCTCCGGTCTAGTAATGCTATTCTCGAGTATCTTATTATTTTATCTTTCTTTGCATTTATTTTGATGATTTTCTTTTATTTTAGCCTAGCATACATCATGCGCATCTTTGAGCATTCACGTACCCTCATCTGTCCAGGTGTTTCAATAATGGTGAATAACTATATGTTTAATGATCTCGAATAAGGAGAGTCATTCCACTCTGAATTGGAAGGTTTCCTTTGATCTACTCGCTAGATCTAGTTAGCTGAAGATTCCTGTTTGGAGTTTAGTTAATTGTCTTTTTCCTTTTCGTCGCTCCGGCCGCTGGCCGTGTTTTCCTTTCCTTAGTTGTTAGTTCCTCCAGACATGCGTCATTTGGTTGGCTATTTCCTTGTGATTGGTTCGAGGTTTTCCAGAAAATTCCTATCGCTAGTTGGTTGAGAACGGGTGTCGTTTGCCTTAACGCCCACTATTCAGTCCGCTCCGCTTCATTTCCGCTTTATCTCCATGTTCCATTTCGCTTTCGCTTCACCTCCGTTCGCTCCCCTGCAAAGAGGATGTTAAGGAGGGGCATCTGTTGACACCCATTTTATGACTAATAAGTTGGGTCACCTCCTTATTCATTCTAATGATGCTCCGAGTTGTTCACCCTTATGGGGATATCTTGGTCAATTTGAGGTCTATTTCATGGGTCATGTCTCCTTGGTTGGGTATGGTTCCTTACCTCTTTCCGCTGGACGAAGCTTAGCAAACTTTCATTTCATTTGCACCCCATTGTCTCTAACGGTCCTTTGATGGCGCGTTACAATCCTCTAATGCATCTACCTTGGTCCGTTACATCATGCCCGAGTCCTTAAGTCAAAGGCTTCTTTCAAAGCTTATCTCATATCCAATTCGTTAAGTGTGACGGTTTATTGTGCGGCCGTTACATTCATTGTGACGCGACTATCCTTGACCGTTACATTCATCTAGAGTCCTGCATTCGAAAACTTCACCCGTTGGCCTTATCTGTTAATGGATAAGGTTTTGTGACGATCTCTTTCTAGGGCATTACATCCTTGTGGCGGTCTATCGTGCAACCATTATGTTAAAGAGAGAGTTCTAGCAGAACTGCTCTTTCTCTGCTACTCCGTGGCCGAATTAAGAATTTGATCTGAGGATTTCTCCTTCAAATATGATCTTTAGAACCTTCTGATTGTTTCTATGGACTCTTGAGAATATTATCTTCAAGAGTTTGCTAAGAAATGTCCTACTTTCTAGCTGGATTATCCCCTACTCGACCGGAGAGTTTGAGGGTCTATAAATAGAACCCTTGACTTCATGGCTTGAAGGGGGAGAGATTTGGAGTTCGCGTCGAAGTGCTGCCGCATCCTAGAGCTAGAACCAACCAAGGAGAGCTGCTTCCCACATCCATCTGCTTCCAAAGTCCAGGGAGTATTGATTCCAAGGGTTTAGTTCAGTCAAAGTTTTCTTCTCTAGCGTCTTTTCCCTCTTCCAAGTATCATAGCATTGTCCCTCTTCCTCTACCACGTTCTTGCATCTTCTGCATCCATTTACATCCTTCCTATCTTTTAAAACGCCCCAGAGGGGTTAAAAAAAACAACCTCCCTGGTATTTCCCTTTCCTTTTACATGTTCTTAAGTTTCTTTGATTTATTGATACTACTTTTATTCAAGGGCTAATTTGGGGTTATTTTTCTTGTGATCTACACTCTTTTACAAGTTTACAGAGCTCTTAGCACGAGGCCCAAGCTTCCTGATCGGCTGGAAAGCTTGGAGATCAAAGATTCCCATTTTTTATTCTGCAGAAGCTCTAACGGTCTACCATAGACGCATTATATTTCCGTAGCGGCTTATCGTGAGGCCGTCATAGTTCTGTGACGCATCGGTCTTCAGCTGTTACATCTGACAGAGCTGTAGTTTTCCTGGTTGCTTTCTCTCTCCCATGGGCGGGTGCATCATCCTCCTATTCTAAGGTATTTACCAGGTTTTTGACTTATTTTTACCTTAGTGGCGATCACATTTTCCTTAGTTTGGGCATTAGCTCTCTCCTTCTTTGTATTTTCTCTTTATTTGCTTGTTCCACCTATATGGTGTGCTTTTCTTTATCTCCTTATTCTACACCCCGGCGTGTGTTTTTTCTTTGTTTGCTTAGCTTAGTTCTGATTGAGATAGCATGCCCATGCTAGTATTCATGTTGATTGCCTAGGTTCATGTTGTACATGTTCATGGGTTGATTGATTCCACAATTTGCTCATACTCTCATCATAGTTGGCATCATAGCCCATCTTGCAAAAGAAGGGACACATTATAACCAACACCAGCGCCTACCAGGATCCGGTTCACATCATGCCCATTGATCTTCCCCTTCACGTAGAGAGGACGGTTGTGGCACGGAGGGGAAAGCAGCATGTCTTTCTCCGTGAAGGTGATAGTGGCTGCGAAGGCTCCATAGGCAGCCGCCTTCATTTCTGCGGCATGTGCTTCATAGACTTCTGACTCCTAGAGTATTTTGATAAGGGTTTCCCTTAGATCCTTACTCCAAGCGATGGCTTCCCAAATTGAAATGCTGGAAAGGAAGCGTTTCATCTGGTGGAGGACCTTCGGGTCAGCTCGGGCTCGAGCATCCTCCAAAGAGGGTAGTACGTTAGGTTGAACCTTCTGCGAGCTGTCGTGCCGTTCCCCATCGGGGAGTTGCACTGCCTTGCCCTTACCACCGGGATCAGATTGGCCTTGATCACCAGCGGACTCTTGGAATAGGGATGCCAGTGACGGCTCTTTTGGGGGTGATTGGCGGGCTGGCTAGTGTAGATCTTAATTAAAATCCACTTAAGAAAAATATTAAGAATAAGCAAACAATAAACAATAGTGGAGATAAAACATGCACGAGGTGCACAAGAGGAGTTTGTGATCGCCAGAGACACGAGGCCTCAAAATATAACAATAAAAATCATGGAGGGATCGCGAAAAATACCTTGAATGCGGGGATTGTGAGTGCTCCTTTCTCTTCAAATCGGCCGGCCGACGAAGAGAGTTCTTCTTTCTTGATTACCCTTGCAAAACAAAGACGAACACCAATAAAAGAAATTGAATTAGAACATGGTGAGTGTAGCATCAATTCTTAATAGAAATATGAGCATGATAAATTGATTATGAACACACCTTAAGGGTGGTTGCCCTTAAACCCCTATGCAAAAGGGTGGGAATATGAATGATGAATGCAAAATATAATAAGGGGAAAGAGTGCAAGAGTGCACTAAAGGGGAGATACTCAACGTGGTTGAGAATAATGAAAAAAAAACAATCAATAGGAGATGGGCATGCATGCACAAAAACAAAGCAATGAACAAAAGAAATAAAGGTAAAGAGGAGGAGCCTGTGCGTTGGCTCTGATGCTCAAGGGGGAGGAAGCTTCAAATAGGATGAAGATGAACCGTGGCTTCTCCTTTAGCCAACCGCAACAGCACCTGTGAAGAAAAGAAAATAGAAGAAGAAAGGAAGAAGAGAGGAAGAAGAGAGGAGGGAGAAGAAGAGAACAGAAGAAATAAAAAAAAAACACAGAAGAAGAAGAAGAAGAAAAAACGGAAGAAGAAACAACAAAAAAAAACCGAAGAAGGAGAACGGAGGGAGGAAGAAAAAACAAAAGGAAAAAAAAATAACAGCCAAGAAGCCTCCTGCGTAAGGAAAGAAGAAGAAAACCAAAAAAAAACAGAAGAAAGAAAAACAAAAGAAGCAGAAGAATCAACGGTGGGAGGAAGAAATCCGGAAATCCGGAGAAAAAGGAGTCCAACCAATTAACAGAGCTCGGAAGCTCTATTAATAAGATAGAAAGGGAGATAAGGAGGGAAGAGTCCAAAGGTGGAAGAGATAAGAACGGGCAAGAGCCCAAAATAGGGGAGGATTAAGCTGGGCAAGAGCCCAAACGAAGCAGGAGTCTCTCTGGGAAAGGTTGCGTTCGTTCGGAGCACAAAAGTGAAACACGACTTGGTTCAGGGCGTCAATTGTTGAATTGACGACCGGCCTAGAGGGCGTTTCTTAAAAACACGCCTTAGATTAGGGCGTTAATTCAAAAATCAAATTTTAGAATTTATTTGAAAAATTGTGAAACACGTCTGATTCAAAGGCGTTAATTAAAACACGCCCTAACAAAAGGCGTTAATTTAAAATATTCAAAATAGGGCAATTTTTCATTTTTCAATATTATTTTCCTATTTTTTTAGGTGAAGGTGCATCTCGTCGCACTGATTCCAACGACTATTTTTGTGAATTTTTCTGACATCCGGAAGGCCACCAAATCACCTCTCAAAGGGGTTAAAAAATAATAATAAAATAATCAATTTGAAAACACGCCCTCACGTACGTCGTGAATTCATTTTCTTTTGATTTTTTATTCAAAATAACGCCTTAGGAAAAGTCGTTAATTCCCGAAAAATTCTGAAAAATTCTCAGAAAAATCTAAAAAAATAGAAATTTGAAAGAATGGACGCCCTTCACTGTAGTCGTTAATTTTTTAAGAAACTAAGTCGTTATTTAAAAGACGCCCCAAGTCAAGTCGTTATTTCTGAAAAATAGAGAAAAATACCCAGAAAATCTAGAAAAATTAGAAAAATTCAGAAAAATCCAGAAAAATAGGGGAAAATAGAAAAAAATAAGAAAAGTGTGAAAAAAAGAAGAAATCTAAGAAAAGTGAGAAAAAACACTCAAATAGAACTAATTTGAGGGTCAAATTGGGGTATTACAAGGCAATATGAGATGTACTCATAGTAACGTCAATTTTGGCGTGTCTACAGCTGCTCCGCCTTGGCGTCTGCTTTGCAAGGGAGCGTAGCAAACTGAAAAGTAGGTGCCAAGGTGTGATGAGACACGCAATTAACATCTCTTGATGAGAATCAAATCAGAAGCACGAGATGAAGCAATCCCGGGAAATTCAATGAAACCAACGATATTCGGATAAAACGGGGAGTGTGCACGCGGTGCACGAAGGAGATAAAATAAATGATCAACTTTCAGCGCGGTGGAAGTACCCCAGGTCACAAACCTGAAGGTTTCACCATTGGGGAGCGGTTACCAGCCAGTGGACGTGCTGCAGCCAAGGTGGATCAAAGGGAAAAGGATTAAAATAAGATGATAGAAATCCAAACAATGAGCTTTCGAGAAAATGACCCAAAACAGCGACAAAACGAACTGAGGACTCAATTCGGCATGGAATATCTCACATTGAAGATCAAGATCAATTTGACCCACAAAAACAGCTTATCAGAATGATTTTTCAACAATTGTTTCAAATTCCTACATGAATGCATGCTGGGTTTAAAGGGAAAAAATAAATCAAATGAAAATATAGAATAATCAAGGATAATATTGTTAAACTGCCAAGACTGGGTCAAGAAACCAATTTCGCGAGCTGATACTAAGCCGAAGCCCATTTATCCACGCACCAACTCATAAAAGGGAACCATCGTCCCCAGTCTTGGATGGCTCAACGGCCTATCCGTGTGACTAAGACTCCTCTGGAATTATCATTGTTTTTGATGAAGGGGAACTCAAATTCCAGATTTACCAAAGCCACAAGGTCCTTGATATAATCTAGTAGCGTATGTAACATATAGTAGAATGCATACAGGGAGATGGTGATATCAATAAGCATGGGAACTGAGAAATGAGCTGCAAGCACCGTGGGGCTTGGATGATGATGCCCAGTCGGCGGGACCAAGAGCCTCTTCCTGCGCTCAAAAATTTATCAGCCAAGATATAACAAGCAATGAATAAGGCATAGCATGAATCAAAGCATCAATTATAACATGTATATGGCATGAATAGCATAAGTCAAATCATGGCATAGCAAAGCATCATTATTTGTTGTTTGTCATGAGGATGACAATTTGGCTAATCAAGATTTGGAGTTGAATGATCAGAATGATAATGCCCAGTGGCAGAATTGACCAAGAGAAATCAGCAGGAGTTGATTGAAAGATCTGGAGATGAATAATCAGAATGATAATCAGGAGATATAACCAAAAAAGATATGAGGAGATGATAACCAAAATGCCCAGGGTGGCATGTCATGAGAATATCGGGAGGAATCAATAGATTGATAGCAATGAGTGGAGATATGACTCATCCCGTGTTCTTTGTCCTTGCAAAGCTGTTCCTGCAAAACACCATCAGAAAATACAATGCAATTTTTGGATTTTGGAAATATGCAAATTTTTATGGAGTTTTGGAATATGCAAATTTTTGTGAAGTTTTGAGAAAGATATTCAAATTTTTATGAGTTTTGATCAATATGCAAATTTTTGTGAAGTTTTGAGAAAGGTATTCAAATTTTTATGAGTTTTGATCAATAAATATTCAATTTTTTGTTTGATTTTGGTTAGACATTGCTAAAGCAGCATCAAAGGGTGTTTTAAACCACTGGCTAGGGGTCCTCGTTCCTTCCCTTTTTGCTTAAAACTGTCCAAAGCTGGGCGTGCATTGTAAGGTGGCGCCCTATAACCGACCGCCTTTGATCAACGGTGCCCCTACCAAGGCCATACCCGAGAAACATTCGGTCTTGGAGGGAGAAGAGAAGAATAATTGGAGATAAGCTTTACGCAGGATGGGAGATATCAAGACTTGAATTCCTTCCAAGGTGCTTCCCCTCAAAGAGGTAGTCTGTTGCGCCGGGGCTTTGTGCCTTTGCTTTTCAGACCCTTGACATGCATACGACCAGGGTTTTCCCTGCGGGGACTTTGCCCTCTTGACATGCCATAATTCATGATTTGCAATTACCAAAATTTTTTGATTTGATTTTCATAATAGCCCTTTTTTGGCGAGATGTATATCATGAAATTCATATGAAAAACTCATATTGATTTTAATTTTGGGTCAAGACTGCCCCTGTTTGAGACTCCTCTCGTATTGGGGATTACCAAAGTTGGTCATCTTATCCGTCAACCTCTTGTACCTGCATTCGGCCGAGTGAAGGAGAGAAAAAGACTTTCAAATATACTCATGGCATGGCCAAGGTAGCAACAGTGTTTTACCAAAGGAGCCGGCTAAGGACGCCGTGGAGTGTGCGGAATGCCCAACCGAGGGTTACTTTTAAACAAGCGGGGAGAGAATGTTGAATTCCCAATGCTGGGTTCTTTATCAACCAAAGTGCTGCAAAGCAAGTCTAAAGACTCTTTTTTTGAAATGATTCAATTAAAAGCCTAAGATAAAGGTTTAAAACACAATTCTTAATCTTGTTAAGAAGCACTTCCTTTTGAGAATCATGCATGAAGAAATGGGGAAATGATATCATAAAAATGCGTACTTATGCCAATATGTTACCTTGCAACCTTCATAGAAGCAGCTGCTGCGAAGCGATGTTGATCATCGTGGGATAGTCCTCTTTGGCAGATAAAATGATAGGAAGCAAAGGATTTGAAAGTGACTTAACAAGAAGGAGTGGTGCCAAGACCAGACTCAGACGAATAAGGAAAAAAGGAAGAGAGGCGAGGGCTAGAACTCCCTCACTAAGGTGTGGAGACCCTGATCACATGAAAGGTCTACAGAAGAAGCGGAGAATTAGAAGGAGGAGTGAGGACTAAAGCCTCGAAAGCAGTGGGAGAAAGGGCAAATGCCCAAGGCAGTGGATGTGGAAGAAGTTGGGTCAGACCCAGAATCAGGAGGAATTAGAAGAAGAAATTGATATATAGAAAGAGACGGATCCGGAGGGTCGGAGGTAAAGGAGGAGAATCGTGATAGGAGGAATCATCCGGAGGCTCCGGAGGGATAACGAAAGAAGGGACGCAGTGCCCTGGGAAGAAATAGGGAAAAAGATGATGGAAAAGGAAGAAGAAAATGAAGGATGTGATATCCCAGAGGAGTAGAAAGATGAATCGGAAGAAAGATGGATGATCCGGAGGTTCTGGAGGAATGAGATGGAAAGGGGCGTGATGCCCTGGAAAATGATAGAGAGAATAAGACGGAGAATCCGGAGGTTCCGGAGGAATGATGAAAGGAGGGGGAAGATACCAAGGGGCGCGATGCCCAAGGATTATAGAAAGATCCGGAGGTTCCGGAGGAATGAGATGGAAAGGGGCGCGACGCCCGAAGGAGAAAGAGAGGGGTGAAAGATCCGGAGGTTCCGGAGGAATAAAATGGAAAGGGGCGCGATGCCCGAGGAACAGAGAAAGGAATGAAGGAGGATTAGGAGGAAAATCTGGAGGTTCCGGAGGAAGAGGATGGAAAGGGGCGTGATGCCCGAGGGGAAAGTCCAGAGGTTCCGGAGGAATAAAATCAGAGAGGGCGCGATGCCCAAAGAGGAGGGATAAAATCCCTGGAGGTTCCAGGGAGATAGCAGGAAAGGGGACGCGATGCCCCAGGGATAGTGGATAAGAAGATGAAGATGAATAAGATGGGAAATGTGGAATATCCGGCGATGCCGGAAGGCGGGGAAGATACGGGTTTGGAGACCCGGGAAGCAGGAGGTGCAAATGCATATGAATGCAATAGAATGGACGTGATGAATGCAGTGAATGCATGAACGCAATGAAATGCAAAGAAGATGAGGATGCGAAGGGTGAGAGGGTGAGATCCTCCTCTTTCCCCTGGGAGTGGCCCATGAAGAAAACGTGATAGACAAGAATATGGATGGAGTGGGATAGAGGGTGGATAAAGGAGTGGAAGGCCCCTTAGCATCAAGATAACTGCCCCTCCACGGCAGTGAAAGTGTATAGTCAATTGGCCCAATAAAAGGAGCTTCAATAAGTGGCAACCCCCTTGGAAGGTAAAGATCAACAATGTGAGGGAGTTGGAGAGTTGGAACGGGAAGCATCGTGTTGCCCATTGAATGTGGCATATATGGAATGTTGAGCAAAATGGGCATTCGCCCCTTGTAAGGAATAATGAATTTGGAATTCGAAAGTAGGAACAAGGGGTGCCCTGCCCGGCCCTTAGACGACATCAACGCTTGGCATTCTCTGAGCAATGGCGGCGACTTGGCCTCTTCAATCGTGCTCGGCACAATAACCCGGATTGGCATCCGAAAAATGAATTCTTGGATCTTGAATGGCGTAGTCGTGGCCGAAGTCTTCTTGCCCGGCTTTTGATCGTCCTCGGCACGAGTACTTGTAGCAGCGCTCGCCTTCCGAGTAGTAAAGGGAGGTGAGGCGGAGGCGGAAGGCTTCGTGGATGATGGAGGTATAACGGGAGGTGTTGGCAAATGAGTGAGTGGAGGCAGAGGTTCAAACATGTCGAGCTTCTCCCTTTGCTCGGAAGCAGTCGGGGTTGGCTCGAGTGCAAAAAGGGGTGGATCCTGCTCAGGATTAGCCATGGGTAAAGGCGAAAGGCTATGTGGTGGAGGTATAGGCAAAATGGGTTTTGGGGTTAAAGGTATAATGGAGGGTTGAATTGGTGGTAATGGTAGGCTAATTGGGGAAGTGGAGGCCGAGGTGGAGGCTAATGGCATAATGGGGGGAGGTGTAATTGGTGGAGGTTTGGTGCGTAGAAAGCGCCGAACAGGGCGAGCGGTGTTAGGAGTGGGAGGAGACTCAAGATGCGCCGGCGTGGGTGATTGGAGTATCGATCCATCGTCGTAGCACCAAGAGGTCTCGGGAATAAGGGTTGGATTAGGGACGGTGGCTTCGTCCTGAGCAGGGGGTTCGTCGAATGAAAGTGGAGGGAGCGGGAAATGAAGGAAACTCGGAAGGGGTGCCTGCATAGCTTCATCATCATATACCGGCTCAGATTCTTCAATTGCCGATTCTTGCTTGCTTGGAGTGCCGATGCCGTAGTCGTCTCTCCCATCCTTCCATTCTCTCTCCATTCTTGTAATGTCATCCAAAGCCGCATGGAGAGGATTAACCGGAGTAGGAGGAGCTGGCCGTGAATTTGTAACCCTCTTTAATTGTTCCTCCATGGAAGCAATCTTATCAAGGATATCCTGCTGGAGGGGCGTAACATGAACAATAGAGGGTTGGCAGGGCATTGAAGGAGGGGCCGTATAAGAAGGCCGTGGAGGGGAATTAACGGGATAACCCTTAGAAGAACCCGGATGGACCGGATTGCAAGGAATAAAAGGGCCTCGGGGCCGTGTTGGAGGAGGAATAGAAGGAGGCGGGTGTCGGACCACCCGAGGAGGAGTGTGAATAGGAGGAGATGGGTAATGGGCTACCCGATTAGAGGAAGGAGGTGGTAGGTGATGGGCCACCCGTATAGGAATAGAAGGAGGAGGAGATGAAGAAGATGCACCCTCAACGGCAGCCTTAAGGGCTTGGATCTGTTGAGGGGTAAGATGATCTAATGCATGCAAGATTTGAGAGACTTTCCCGTCATTAGGATGAGACGGTCCTATAGGAATAGTGGCTCGAAATTGAGGAGGGAGACCATGAAGATGGACATTACCCATGGGTCGGGCATGACCATGAGAATAAGGGCGTGGTCCTTTGAAAGAATGGTGAGAATGCTGATTAACATGTTGAAATTGAGGATATGAAGTGCTAGGCTGTGCATCCTCATGAATCGAATTGAACATGTTTCTATCATGGTAAGCCATTATATAATCAAAATTCTCAATAATTATGCAAATAAGCACACAAGTTGGAATGGTTACCGTGATTTTGATTTGTTTAATCCTTGGTGAATTAATGAATTTTAATAAAGTTTGGAAAGATTCACACAAGGAGAGTCCTAGTTTCAATATGATTCACTTCAATGCCAACTAGGAACTCTCACTCACCACGTATTAGGCCAACTATATCGGGACTCCAAAAAGGTACAACCTGCCCGGCGTCCGTGAGGGAATCCACGGGTGCGGGGACTTACGGAGGCTTGGTTTAGGAATTTCCAATCCAAAGAGACGGAATGCTCAATGGAGGGTCGTTCCTTCACCAAGGGGGTGTGTGGATCCTAATGAAGAGGAGGGGGCTCCCAAACCAAATGCAAATATGAATGCAACAGGGTAAACAGGCCAACCACCATAATATGATCAATCAACAAAAATAAGCATGAAATATCATGAAAAACCACAGCCGGGGGTTCTGGAAACCCACAGTAAAAACACGTCCGGGAAGGGGGCGCTACTAAAAAAGACACGACGATGTGACTGTCGTGAATCAACGTGAGGGGCCCAGGGGCTGGCGAAAACACGCCTTAGGGTGAGGCGCTATAAATAAAAGGACGCCCTATACAGCGGGCGTCAAATCCAAGAAAACGCCTTTAAGGGAGGCGCTAATAAAGATAAAGACGCCCTTGCAACGGGCGTGAATTCACCAAGCAAGCAGAGATAATTGGAGACAGCTAGCAAACGCCCTGTCAGAAAGCGTTAACTTCAAACAACACGCCCTGGGTTAAGGCGTGAAATCAAAAGGCGCCTCCGACAGAGGCGTTAATTCTCAATCCACGGCCAACATGTCACGCCCCGAGCGCGGAAGATACCCGGAGATGCGCGACGTGTCTATATCAATCATGTCAATCAGAGTGGTCGTGTACTCGACACAAAGACAGAGATGCGCAAAATAGCAAGATAACCCAATCCTTTATTTCATAATGGATAGACTATTACAAATCCAATACTCTGTTTAATAAAAAGGAAAAGAATACATATTTGACTCAAGAAACTATAGAAAAGACTAGACGACACTTGTAGAAGCTCTATCACTTTCACTCTTGACCATTCCCATCCGATTGACTTCCATCGTCGTCGGACTTACCTGAAAAGTAAAAAGGGACAAACGGAATGAGCGAACGCTCAGTAGGAAATTATATCTCAAGTACTAGCAAGGGGTTTAAGTAATTACATCTTTCATGGATGCAATAAAGCTATGCATGCTCGCATGAAACGACAAGATAGAGAGAATGTAATATCAAAGAAATAAGATGAACTTTCATGAACAAGATACAAGTTATTCAAGATATTCAAGCAAGTACCATTATCGAGTCATGTCAAGAACTTTGGCTATCATGTATCAAGCAAGTAAATTACCCTCTTTCGGGCCACACATTTCATGTAAAGTCAAGTACGATTCAAGTACAAGATGTGTGTGGAATGTCCAATCAAGCAAGTCAAGTACTCGGTATAATGCCAGATACCTTATCATTTTAACTCCCATGGGCACAAGTACTTTCGGGTGCTCCTCCCAGGACCAGATCGGGCCCTATATGCGCAGGCATTTATCATTTGTTTTGACATCCACTCTTGTTTATATAGCCAATATAGAATTTCAATAATCAAGCTTGTAGACACGTATGACAACTTTGATAGAATAGAGTCCAAAATATGACAAAGGACATAGAATGGCGATAATAACGGTATAATCACGATGTCGATAAAACTAGGTAGATTATGGTTCCCTTAACTTAGGTACCATGACAAATCAATATGGACATTCTTTATATAGAATTGAGGTCCACATGAACAGTATATCAAAGGTAAGATACCCTCATTCTTATCATAGAATTGAGGTTTACAAGAACGACATGATATGGCATGATATCATCATCCCATTAAGAATTTCTTATGATATACTCTTTGTATAATCATAAGGGCCGGTATACCATGTTTCTTTAGATTGACATGGCAAAAACTGTGTAATGGGTTTTTAGGGTACAACCAGCTCAGTCGGCCTTGAGGGAATCCAAGGCTACGAGGAGTCTTACGGAGGTCTCTATGACTAACTCGCTAGTCCAAAGGAACGGAATGTCCAATGGAGAGCTTGTATGTCAATGAGAGTTGAGTGTGATCGATAAATCAACATGAAACGTGGGACTATACTCACGGAGTGGAGAATAGTGCCGATATATATATATATATATATATGTATAATATGAAACCATCAGTAATAGAATCAGGATAAAATCAGTTTACAGTAAAATAACGACTTAAGTAAAGTCGTGTATTGAATAATTAACGCCTAACAGAAGGGCGTTTACATATATTGCCAATTTGCAGAATTTCCATTATTTCATTAATTTATCAAAAACACGCCTTTCCTGGGGGCGTTTCTTCAAAGTTGACGACTGCAGAGGCAGGCGTCTCATCATTTACATATTCGACAGGATATAATTATTCTCAGAAATTTATCAAAAACGCGCCCTTGGAAGGGGCGTTACTTTCTAATTCCATTTTACAGAATATGTGAATTTCAGGATTTTAACAGATACACGCCCTAGGAAGGGGCGTTACTTTTCAGATTCACGCCTTGTACTGGGGCGTTAGAATATGGAAAACGACTTTGTCCAAGTCGTGAATTTCAAGGGATTTACGATATTTTAATAAATAATATTTCGAGAGACAGGAGACATGTCATGGCAGTAAAATTTAACAGGAATTCACAGAGTCATGCAAGATATTAAAAATCAATATTTCATATGTATTGTAATTTTTAAACAGGATCAATTATTAATCACATGCGATTCTTATGAAATTAACGCCTGCGTAGAGGGCGTCAAATATTAAATTGACGACCACTAGCATGGTCGTTTCTTTTAAATTAGCGCCCTAATCAAGGGCGTTTCTTTCAAAATTTTGCAGAAAACGTAATAAAACCTTATAAACAGTATGCATGCCATGCTCATATACGTATGTATAGATATCTTGCATTAATTCTTATTTGGGCTACAATAACTTGAGAAAATCCTACCTTAACAATGGATTTGAAGGTGACAGACACGTGAAGACGTTGATAAGGATAAACTGAATCAGCAGTAGGCAGAGAACCTTTGTTCTTTGGTCGATCCCTAGAGTTTTCCTACAGAGGAATATGAAGAGATATTAGAAATTTCTTCATAAGCTTGGCTGAAGATGGAAGTTTAGAAGAACTTACCCTTGTTCTTCACGATGTCTAGGCTTCCTCAACCTGTAAGAAGAAAAGAGAGTGAAGAATCATTAGTTCTTCGTGTAGGCAAAGCAGAGATCAAAGGAATAGTTTGTTCTTCACGTACCTAGCAGCAGACGTTCGATCAAATGGGTTTTAGGGTTCGATCGAACATGTTATTTATAGGATTTTGAAGTCCTAACAAGAGTAGTGTTTGATTGAGGGTAATATATCCTTAATAGAGTCCTTACTCTAATAGACACTTACTAGATTAGGTTAATCTTTCCTTGGATAAGTTCTGGGTTCGATCGGTTCTCGAACTGAATTAACGACTTTGGTCAGGGCGTCTATTCTTTAATTGACGCCTTACTTTAGGGCGTTTCTTAAAAAGCGCCTTGACAAAAGGCGTTTCGTGTTTTAAAACACGCCCAAGATAAGGGCGTTTCTTTTACTTACCCATTTGGTCGTATGAGAACTGACGACCGCATATGTGGGCGTCCTTTCTTTAGTCACGCCATGGATAGAGGCGTTTATTTATAAATTAACGCCTTAATAAGAGGCGTTATTTTTAATTTTGTTTTATTTCATCCAATTAACCCTATTCCTTTTATATATTACTTCTGTAATATATATGTTTTAATTCATTTCAATTATTCATTTATTAGGGTTGCTACACAATAGTAACAACCACTCACAGTCGCAGGCAATCAACAAATATAAGATATAAGCATGCTCATCAAAATTTCAAATAAGTGGAGATTTTAAAGAAAAATCAATAAATTGACAAATCACTTAGGGAAAAGGACAAAACCAATGGAGGGTGCCCGAGGGGCACAAAAGGGGGACGCACCGAGGGTGCAAATAAGGGAGATGGCACACGCGGGTGCCTAAGGGGAAACGGGTAATAGATGAAGAACACAAAGGGTCCCACCGTGATCGCCAATTTGTAGATCTTAATTAAAATCCACTTAAGAAAAATATTAAGAATAAGCAAACAATAAACAATAGTGGAGATAAAACATGCACGAGGTGCACAAGAGGAGTTTGTGATCGCCAGAGACACGAGGCCTCAAAATATAACAATAAAAATCATGGAGGGATCGCGAAAAATACCTTGAATGCGGGGATTGTGAGTGCTCCTTTCTCTTCAAATCGGCCGGCCGACGAAGAGAGTTCTTCTTTCTTGATTACCCTTGCAAAACAAAGACGAACACCAATAAAAGAAATTGAATTAGAACATGGTGAGTGTAGCATCAATTCTTAATAGAAATATGAGCATGATAAATTAATTATGAACACACCTTAAGGGTGGTTGCCCTTAAATCCCTATGCAAAAGGGTGGGAATATGAATGATGAATGCAAAATATAATAAGGGGAAAGAGTGCAAGAGTGCACTAAAGGGGAGATACTCAACGTGGTTGAGAATAATGAAAAAAAAACAATCAATAGGAGATGGGCATGCATGCACAAAAACAAAGCAATGAACAAAAGAAATAAAGGTAAAGAGGAGGAGCCTGTGCGTTGGCTCTGATGCTCAAGGGGGAGGAAGCTTCAAATAGGATGAAGATGAACCGTGGCTTCTCCTTTAGCCAACCGCAACAGCACCTGTGAAGAAAAGAAAACAGAAGAAGAAAGGAAGAAGAGAGGAAGAAGAGAGGAGGGAGAAGAAGAGAACAGAAGAAATAAAAAAAAAACACAGAAGAAGAAGAAGAAGAAAAAATGGAAGAAGAAAAAACAAAAAAAAACCGAAGAAGGAGAACGGAGGGAGGAAGAAAAAACAAAAGGAAAAAAAAATAACAGCCAAGAAGCCTCCTGCGTAAGGAAAGAAGAAGAAAACCAAAAAAAAACAGAAGAAAGAAAAACAAAAGAAGCAGAAGAATCAACGGTGGGAGGAAGAAATCCGGAAATCCGGAGAAAAAGGAGTCCAACCAATTAACAGAGCTCGGAAGCTCTATTAATAAGATAGAAAGGGAGATAAGGAGGGAAGAGTCCAAAGGTGGAAGAGATAAGAACGGGCAAGAGCCCAAAATAGGGGAGGATTAAGCTGGGCAAGAGCCCAAACGAAGCAGGAGTCTCTCTGGGAAAGGTTGCGTTCGTTCGGAGCACAAAAGTGAAACACGACTTGGTTCAGGGCGTCAATTGTTGAATTGACGACCGGCCCAGAGGGCGTTTCTTAAAAACACGCCTTAGATTAGGGCGTTAATTCAAAAATCAAATTTTAGAATTTATTTGAAAAATTGTGAAACATGTCTGATTCAAAGGCGTTAATTAAAACACGCCCTAACAAAAGACGTTAATTTAAAATATTCAAAATAGGGCCATTTTTCATTTTTCAATATTATTTTCCCATTTTTTAGGTGAAGGTGCATCTCGTCGCACTGATTCCAACGACTATTTTTGTGAATTTTTCTGACATCCGGAAGGCCACCAAATCACCTCTCAAAGGGGTTAAAAAAATAATAATAAAATAATCAATTTGAAAACACGCCCTCACGTACGTCGTGAATTCATTTTCTTTTGATTTTTTATTCAAAATAACGCCTTAGGAAAAGTCGTTAATTCCCGAAAAATTCTGAAAAATTCTCAGAAAAATCTAAAAAAATAGAAATTTGAAAGAATGGACGCCCTTCACTGTAGTCGTTAATTTTTTAAGAAACTAAGTCGTTATTTAAAAGACGCCCCAAGTCAAGTCGTTATTTCTGAAAAATAGAGAAAAATACCCAGAAAATCTAGAAAAATTCAGAAAAATCCAAAAAAATAGGGGAAAATAGAAAAAAATAAGAAAAGTGTGAAAAAAAGAAGAAATCTAAGAAAAGTGAGAAAAACCACTCAAATAGAACTAATTTGAGGGTCAAATTGGGGTATTACAAGGCAATATGAGATGTACTCATAGTAACGTCAATTTTGGCGTGTCTACAGCTAGTCCTTGCCAGACGGTCCCGCTTGCTCTACCGCAGAAGCCGGTACTGGTGCAGGGGCTGGGAGACCGGTAGTAGCCTTTTCAATGCCGGAAGGGTCGAAGACACCGGGTTCGCCCCGAATTTCTACTTCCGGAATGGGAGCTGGTTCCTCCCCTCGAAAGAGGATGACTCGTTCCGAGTCGGAAGTGGACGGAGAGAGGGGTAACTCGGGAGTCCTCCCACGGCCTCTATTGCGTCCCCGGCCATGACCTCGGCCGCGACCGGTGTGTTCTGGAGCTGGCCGTAGCCCCAGAGGGGCGGTAGCCCTTTGTCTTGTTCGTGATGCTACTGGCTCGCCCTGCCAAGAAGCGTTGATATTATCGGCAGGTGGGATGGCAACCATGTTGCAGGTGAAGCGCCGGAGCATTTCTTCTAGCTGCTCTGTAGTGATCTCCTTGTCTTTATAGCACAAGGAGAGCTCGTCAGGGATCACGAGTCTTTCACCATTCTTGAACTTTGGATCATCTCTTGGACCTAATTTCTGAGGCGGGCTCGTTTCTACATTTCTTCCCACGGGATGTAGCTGTCGAGTGGTAGAGCCCCTGTAGGATGAGGGGGAACGTATTCCTCCAAGTCATCAATGAGCCGCTGGAGCCTTTGAAGAGGCGTTGGCTCGGCCGGAAATTGTAGGGCGACTGCTTGTTCAGCCTGCTTCTTGAGCCACCTTCTGAGATTCTTCCTCTATTTTTCTCTTGTCTGTTGGCGATAGCGGTCTCCAAGGGAGTAGGAGGGAGAGCTGCTGGAGTCGGAGCTGACAAATCCTGATGAGGATATCTCCGAGCCGATGCCCTTGTAAGGTGAGGTCGATGACTCTTCCTCACTCGGATCTCGATCCAGGCGCCTTCCGCTTGTTGTATCTGGAAGGTGGCGTTGATCGCCTGCTCGATTACCTCCAACGGCAATTCCTGGTACGCCGAAAAGTTGGGACTGGCGTTCGAAGACATGTGCACGGTTTGATGTCTTACCCGCGGTGGCGACGGGAGCCTACGAGGAGTCGGTAGGCTGGTGCTGGCGTCCGAAAACGTGTGCGCGGTTTGATGCCTTAACCTCGGTGGCAGTAACTCTTGAGAAACTAGTAGGTTGGTGCCGGCATCTGAAGACGTGTGCACAGTTTGATGCCTTAACCGTGGTGGCAGTAAAGATGCCTTCTGTTGAGCCGGTATGTTGGGACCGGTGTTGGAGGACATATGCGCAGTTTGATGCCTTACCCGCGATGGTGGTGGCTTCTGTTGAGAAGCGGGCAGAGAGGTGCACTGGTCATCCTGCTCCTTAGCCTTGCCTTTGCAACCAGGTTAAGAGCTGGGCCTAGCGACAACTGACAGTGTTGTTGACACCCGTTTTTTGCTGATAAGTCGAGTCGTTCCTCGTACTCCCATTTGTTGATGCCTCGAGTTGTCCATCACTCGTTGGGGCTATTTTTAGGCATGCTTTGGGCCAGTTTTATGGGTAGCCTCCCTCCTTGGTCAGGTCCAAGTTGATTCAGGGCTTAATGGGCCTTGGTTTTGGTTAATCGAGATTTTT
Source organism: Amorphophallus konjac (assembly GCA_022559845.1). NCBI lineage: Eukaryota > Viridiplantae > Streptophyta > Magnoliopsida > Alismatales > Araceae > Amorphophallus > Amorphophallus konjac. Next base: position 128,085,209 of record CM040120.1, read on the forward strand.
TATAAATTCCAAGCACCCATTTACATGTGCGGTCAACCCTCAGCCGTCTAACCTATTGTGCGGTTGGTACTGGGTCGTTCATATATTTATGGGATATTTAGCTAATTTTCTGAATTATCACCGACAGGTATATATACGGCCTGAACATAGCTGCATAATATTATGGTGCGGTAGCATCTGAGCCGTCTATCTCTCCAGAGTCCTAACATCGCTGGTTTTCAGATAATTATCTAATTATCTTATGTATTTTGATTTTCCACCGACAGGGATAGAACGGTTAGTCTTTGGTCGCTCTACCTTTGAACGGTCGAATATGAGCCGTTCATCTCTGAGAGTCCAATGGCGAAGGTTTCGGTCAGTTCAACGGATAATTTGGATTATTGATGATTTATTTTGAATTTCCACCGATAGGGTTGGACGGCCAGTAGATGGCCGCCCATCCAATTGAGCGGTCTATCGTAAGACCGTTCATCCCGTCGGTTGTTGAATTTCAACAGATTTTTATCCCTTTTATCCGTGGTTAAACCCTCAACTTTGTCCTCGGTTTTCTCCGTGGATTCTCAACCAAATCGGATGAGATTTGATCCTAACAAAAGATGAGGATCTTATCTTCACTTTATCTTTTGATATCTCGGATTAATACCCATTAGAAACCCTAATTTTGAGCTAGGCTTTCTAGGCTCTATAAATAGACCCTAAAGGTCGGGTTGGAAAAGGGGGGGGGGCAGATTTTGGTCGACGGTGAAGCCCTACCGCATTCTTGAGTGACCTAGCACCAAGGAGGGAGGCTTTCTACGCCCATACAAGCCTCCGGTTCAAAGAGTAGTCAAGTTTTGAGTCTTTATGTTTGATTGGATTTGTCCTCTTTGTCATTGCATGCACTATTCCTATCATTCTCTCCCTATGTTTTTCTTCATCCTCATTACCATGTACACATCCACCTATGTTTTTGACACCCTAGGGGTTTTAAATCCCCCAGGTATCCTCCTTTCCACTTAGTCACGTTCACTTCTTATTATTTTGACATTTACTACACCTCTCAGTTCAAATGTAGGTTCTTTTTTTGTGTTTTCACGTTGTTTTTACAGATCAGCAATCCCTAGCACGAGGCCCATGTTAGCGCAGCAAGAGTGATATAGAAGGGGGGGATGAATAGATCACTCCCAATTTGTAAAAACTTAGGCGGAAAATTAATTCTACTGCTTACGCCCCTCCTGAACCCGCACACAGAGAAATGCAAATGCAGTCACCAAACAAGACAGTATTAGTAAATGAGAATTAAGAACTGATCACATGGAAGCAAAGAGACAAGCAGATGGAAAGCGCAGAAAATAATAGCAAACCACAGAAGAGGCACTCGATTTTTTGGTGGTTCGATTGCAGTCCGCAATCTACATCCACCCCTCACTCCAACTAGAATGAGGATTCCACTAGACAATGCTAGAACACTGCAGACTCAGTCTGCGAGCAACATGCTGCCACACAGCTTGAACAACCAAGGGAAACAAATCCCTCAACCAAGCTTTGCTACCCACAGAACTTGAAACCTGTTCTAGCTACCAGCTAGAACAGAACCGGAGACACCTCTCCCTTCCTCCACACACCAGAGGGAACCAATTCGAATCAGAAGAATAAACAAAATAAAAGGAAATGAAATAGAAACAAAGACCAATGAAGAAGCAGTCGATTCTGAAACCAATACAAATGTAGCTTCAAAGGAAGCAATTCATCAAACCATAGACACTGCTCTCTCTCTCGAACATACTCCTCTCAGATCTGGACAATATGGGACTCTCTGCTCTTTCTCCTTTCTGGATCGTGCAGCCTCACACAAAAATGCCTTCTGCCTTTTTCTTTTCACGATCAAGCTTCTACTGAAGGACGAAGCTCTATATTTATAGCAGATATTGGGCGTGTGGCTGCCAGGTTCCCGCCCATGAACTTTTTGCCAGATCATTTGAATTTCGACCACATGGCAGCATCCTGACTAGGTTGCCATCCACGTGTCATGTTCCTGGTTTCTTGGATCACGTGCCAGGTGCCAACCTCGGTTCACGTGCCCAATCATCAGCCTTAATCGCCTGCAGACAGAGATAGATAGAATGTATATACTTAGTTAGTTCAGGCTATTAACACGAATGTATATACTTTAGAAACATCAACTGAGTAAGTGTGTACAACGTGAGAGAGTGTATAGACTTGAAACAATAGTTAACCAAGTGTGTATCATGTGAGAATGTATATACTTGGAGGTCTTCAGCGAACTCAGTGTATAGACTTAGTTAGTTCAGGGCTATCCAAACCAATGTATAGACATAATGGATAAGCTCATGAAAGGCAGTGTATAGACATATGATGAACAATGCAAACGAGCCTTACCAATGTGTAAACTTTACAAAGCTCAGCCACTGTGTAGACTTCACGAAGCCTAACCAGTGTACAGACTTGGAACGAGTATGCTGCGAGCACTGAAGACTCAAGTTATAACAACCGAATGTATAGAGTTGTGGTCGGACAACCCAATGTATAGACTCGAAGAAAGAGGCCAGTGTTCAGACTTTGAGGAAGAGATGCCCAACGGTGATGTATAGACTTCGACAAACTTGAGCCAGTGTATAGACTTTGCCAGAGTGAGACGATGCATGAGACGCTCGGCTGTACAGACTTGCAAAGTTCTGAATGAGACGATCGGCTGTAGGACCGATGTACAGACTCTGAATGTGAAGGTAGTCTGTATAGACTTGAATCGCTTGAAGCGATGTTAGACTTGGTGTGGCTCAAGCAGTGTACAGACTTGTGAAGGCTTCAGCGTTGTACAAACATGGAAGTACCACTGTGGATGTATAAACTTGATGATCCACTGTGGATGTATAGACTTGATTGAGTGAAGCCGATGTACAGACTTGCCGATTCGAAGCCACTGTATAGACTTGGAAAACGTGAAGCCAATGTACAGACTTGAAAGTCCACTGTGGATGTATGGACTTGAGCGAATGAAGCCGATGTACAGACTTGCTAATTCGAAGCCTCTGTACAGACTTTGAAGAGCAGTTCAATGTACAGACTTGAAGCCCCTGAGCTAATGTATAGACTTCACGCTGTACAGACTTTGAGGCTTTGAGCGTTTGAGCAGAATGCAATGTACAGGCTTAGCGATGTATATACTTGGCCAGGAAAGCGTAGGGAAATGTATGAGTGTATGGACTTGGCCAAGCGTAGGAAAAGATGTGGAGTGTACAGACTTGGTGAAACAAAGTCCAGTGTATAGACTTGGTGTCTTGAAGGCAATGTACAGACTTGGACTCAAGGAATGTATATACTTAGCATGAAGAGTGCCAGTCGATGTATAGACTTGGCTGAAGCTATCTCTGAAGCAATGTTCAGACTTTGCTGAAGATAATGCATGAGGCGATGTTTTGACTTTGTGCAATGTATGAACTTTAGTGTGTGCGAGCCTGCTGACATGCAATGTGTAGACTTTGAGTGAGTAAAGCAGGCGTTGTATAGACTATGCAAGCATGACACGGGCGATGTATAGACTTACACTATCGGATGTGTAGACTTCATGAGAATGCAGCAGCCAGTGTATAGACATGAAGCTACACTATCGGATGTGTAGACTTCATGAGAATGCAGCAGCCAGTGTATAGACATGAAGCTTGACACTCCAGTGTATAGAGTTCAGTTAGAAGGTGCCCGATGTACAGACTTGAAGAGGTTATGCCAAAGTACAGACTTAATAAATCAAGCTGGTGTATAGACTTTGGTACCCAGACTATCAATGTTCTGATGCGTCGACCCACCCTTGCTGATGAGTCGACCCACTACTGTCCATATTAACCAAACAGTGTAGATAGATGAGATAATGAAACAGCATATGAACTGTACTCACTTAGGTGATGAACCAGCATAAATCTAGAGATAGAAGATTGATTTATAGTGTGAGACATCATCAAAACCATAGGGAAGCAACAATCTCCCCCTTTTTGATGATGGCAACACTATGAATCAAGCAATATCAAAGTTCAACAAGAAATTAATATCAGCTGCAACAAACAGAGTAAATTCAAGACATGCTCATGCAAATGAATTAAACATTCCCTACCACATACTCTCATCTCCCCCACAACTATTAAAAATATCTTCCCCGAAGCAACATGACTCCCCCAAAGCTCAAGACAAATCCAAGACTCACTGATATTACAGAACTTCTCTCCCTCTTTGACATCAGCAAAAAGAAATACAGGATGTATGACAGTGCTGGAAACCTGAAGAGTAAGGGCAGTAATTTCTTAGTGCAGACAGTCACTAGTAGGTCTTAAGAGAATAAGTGAGTTTCTAATCTCAAGAGAAGATTCTTTAAACTCCAATACACAATAGAGAAGTAGAATGATAGACAAGTTTATCAGCATACATAGTGGATGATTTAGAGCAGGAGTTCACAAGTATGGCCAGATATAGCTGATCATTCAACTATCCCACAAGACAGCAAGAGACGAAATCAGAGAGGTGTTCTCAAGGTATTGAAGACAAGCAATCCATTAGTTGCATAACAACAAGGAATTTTTTTTTTTTTTTATTGAGATGATTTTCAAGAAGATCAATGAGTAAGTTGGTAGTTCACTCCTTTGACATTAGAGAGACACCTGGATTAGAGGCCTGAATCCCCAGTTACTCAGAGTGAGTACCTCATTACTTCCTCTTTTTTTTTTATTAAGGAGCAGAGTTAGTAACTGTGATTTTTGACATGAGAAAACACCTTGATTAGAGGCCAGAGTCCCCAGTTACTCACCAGCAAGCCACCATTGCTCTGTCATCTCTTTTCATTCATTTTAAGCATTTGACACCTCATGACATGGGAGAAATATTCATTTCATTGATGAAGCTCCCAGTTTCTCAGTGATCAAAACAGAACATGTTTGTTAAGCCCTTGAGTTAAAGAGATAGAATGATTGAAAATAATACCAAAAGGACTATTTCTTGAATTGAGTCTTGAAGTCTAGATTTCATGTTGATTGGGTCAGATATCAAGACATACAGGTTTTGGCCTGAGCCAGAATCAATGACAATGTAGGAAGATATACTTTATGCAATTACTCCAGATCTTTGAAGGAGTACCAAAGGAAAGATTCTAACTGGAGATTAGAGTCACTGACTTATAGACTTAAGAGATAAGTGACACTCTACTGTCTGAGAGAACCACACTAGATCAGTCATGCAAGACCAGCAAAGTTACACATCTGGACAGCCCATTTGAATCTGTCAAAGAACTTCTCTTCTCTCATTACAACTCAGCTCCCCCTCAGACATAGCATCCTCAATAAAACAATCCAGCATTATCTGAAAGCTTCCCCTTACTCAAAGCATTCCTGAAAGCTAACCAGTAAGCATTCTGAACTCCCCCTTAAACCAGCATGAAAGAAGGTTAAATATCAGACAAACACAACTCCCCCTCACAACAAGAACAGGCTTCATAATTAAGACAATTTGTATAAGCCTAATTCTCTTCTCAATGTGGTGAATTTTTCATTATCCAGAGGTTTTATGAATATGTCAGCAATCTGATTATCTGTGCCTACATGAATTAGTTCAAAATTATTCTTAGACACCTCATCTCTTATAAAATGATGTCTTATCTCTATGTGTTTGGTTCGTGAATGCAAAATAGGATTTTTAGCAATATTGATGACACTAGTATTATCACAGTAAATTGATGTGCACCCCAGGTCTACTTGGTAGTCCTGAAGCTGGTGTTTAATCCATATTACTTGTGTTCCACAACTCCCTGCAGCCACATATTCAGCTTCTGCAGTGGAGAGGGCCACAGAATGTTGTTTCTTGGAGCCCCAAGACACTAAACACCCACCCAAAAATTCACAATGGCCACTAGTGCTTTTCCTGTCTAGTTTACAGCCTGCATAATCAGCATCTGTGTATGCTACTAAGTTAAGTGTGTGAGATGTAGGAAACCATAAACCAAGAGAATGAGTAGCTGACAAATATCTGAAGATTCTTTTAACTGCAGCTAAGTGTAATTCAGTAGGTCTAGACTGATACCTTGCACATATTCCTACACTGAATTGTATATCTGGTCTAGAGGCTGTCAAGTAAAGAAGTGATCCAATCATACCTCGATAAAGTTTGGCATTTACTTCTTTACCTGTCTCATCTGCATCCAATGAGGTATTGGTGCCCATGGGTGTTGTAATGTGCTTTAAGTTTTCCATACCAAACCTCTTGAACAGTTCCATTGTGTATTTGGTTTGGTTGATGAAGCACCCATCCTCTAGCTGCTGTACCTGCAATCCAAGAAAGTATTTTAGTTCACCAACCAAGCTCATTTTGAATTCAGCAGACATCATGGTAGAAAATTCATCACATAGTTCATACTTAGTTGATCCAAATACAATGTCATCTACATATACCTGAACTATGATGAGATCTCTGTTTATGCCCTTGGTGAATAAAGTTTGATCAACTTTACCTCTTTTGTAGCCCTTGCTGATCAGAAATTCAGACAATCTTTCATACCATGCTCTTGGAGCCTGCTTTAGACCATACAAGGCTTTGTTTAACCTGAAAACTTGGTTAGGTTGAGGAGAATATTGAAATCCAGGAGGTTGTTCAACAAAAACTTCTTCTTTAATGACTCCATTTAAAAAGGCACTTTTAACATCCATTTGTTGGAGTTTTATATTCTTTGAGCAAGCAAAGGCAAGCAATAATCTTATAGCTTCCATCCTAGCAACAGGTGCATAGGATTCATCAAAGTCTACACCGAATTCCTGACAGTAGCCTTTGGCTACTAATCTGGCCTTATTCCTCGAGATGATTCCATCTTCATTCATCTTATTTTTGAACACCCACTTGGTTCCTATGACATTAATACCATCTGGTCTTGGGACAAGCTCCCAGACATTATTCCTTTCAAACTGACCTAATTCCTCACACATAGCATTGACCCAAGCTTGATCAGCTAAAGCCTCTTCTACTGTTTTGGGTTCAATCTGTGAGACTAAAGCAATTAAGTCATCATTATTCACATTTCTAAAATGAGACCTAGTCCGAAGAGGATCTTCAGGATGGCCTATGACATTATCTAATGGATGGTCTTTAAGAAATCTAATATTTGTTGAAGACTCACCTGTTTCTCTTGGCCCTTCCTGATTGGGGGAATTTGTTTCTCCACTCGGCTGAGTCTTCTCTTCTTCCTGTTGGTCTTCTAGAAAATCCCCACCATGATTGGAATCCCTGTCAAGATTTTCAACATTAGAAACATCTTTCTTTTCACTAAAAAGGATGTGTGGAGACTCTTCCACTTTCTGATCTGATATGTTAAATACCCTATATGCCCTTGACACTTTAGAGTAATCCAAGAATATTCCAGGTGAGCTTTTGGCTTCAAACTTGTCTAAATCTTTCTTATCATTGTTATGAATAAAACATTTTGCTCCAAAAATTCTGAAATGAAACAAGTTTGGTTTCTTACCTTTTAGAAGCTCATAGGGTGTTTTCTTGTGAATGGGTCTTACCATGGCCTTGTTGATTATGTAAGTTGTTGTATTGGCCGCTTCTGCCCAAAACCTTCTAGGTAATTTACTTTCAATCAACATGGTTCGGGCCATCTCCACCACAGTTCTATTTCTTCTCTCCATAATCCCATTCTATTCAAGTGTCCTGGGAGAAGAAAACCTGTGAGTTAGTCCCTCTTTTTCACAGAGATCAGTAAACATGGAGTTTTCAAACTCACCTCCATGGTCAGATTGAATAGAACAGACCTTGTATTTCCCTTCTTGTTTGACCTTATTGAAAAACAGATTAAACTTTTGAAATGCATCACTCTTATTTGCTAAGAAAAATATCCATGAATATCTAGAGAAGTCATCTATGATGACATAGCCAAACCTGTTTCCATTAAGACTCTGAGTTCTAGTGGGACCGAAAAGGTCCATATGAAGAAGTTCCATTGGTCTAGAAGACAATGGCTCAGATCTTAATTTAAAGGAATTTCTGGTCTGTTTGCCTAGAGCACATGCATCACATGCTTTTGATATCGAGTTGAATTTAATTCTAGGCATGCCTCTAACTAAATCATGCTTGACCAATTTATTTAAAGTTGTAAAGCTAGCATGACCTAGACGTCTATGCCATTCAAAAGCATCATTTTCAGAGTTGGCAGATAAGCAAATAGTAGATTCAGATTCTTCATCTAAGTCTACAATGTAGACATTATTAATCCTGTTGGCTACAAATTTAACCACATCAGAATTTGTTTCAAGGATTTTGCATGAACTATCATCAAATACAACCCTGTGACCCTTGTCACATAACTGACTAATGCTAATCAGGTTGTGTTGAAGCCCTTCCACAAGTAAGAATTTTTCAATGGAGTTTGTGGAAGACTTACCTACTGTACCAACTCCAATTATTTTACCTTTGTTCTTTCCTCCAAACTTAACCAGACCCCCTGGTTTCATCTCTATCTTGCTAAACTTGGATTGGTCTCCTGTCATATGCCTGGAGCAGCCACTGTCGAGGTACCACTTGTTGTCTTCAGCTGCCAGGCCGACCTACACAAATACATCAAGCAGAGTGATTTGGAACCCAAGATGAGTTGGGTCCAAGGACATTGTTCAAATCTCTGATCAAGTGTTTAGGTATCCAGATTTGCTTCAGCATGGTTTTCTCTGGCACCTTCCTTTCTGGTTTATTAAAGTTGAATCTAGCTGGACTGGAGAAGTGAGTTCTATTCCATTCATTAGTCTTCCTATTCCTAGGAAATTTCCTGTAAGCTTGTTGATTAACATATTTTTGACCATGAAAGTTATTTCTCCAGTAGGTCCTGTTTGGACCCATCTGATTGTTGTAATTCCAGCTCTTATTCTGATTCACTTTCTTGGTCCATCTACCATTTGTGTTCTGGTGAGTGGGCTTAGTGTTATTCTTCATAAAATTCATTCCCATCTTAAATGATTGTCCAGTACTGGTTTTTGTGTTTTCTTTAGGACTTTGAATTCCCTTAGAGCTATTTGAGCTGGATGGTGTGTCCAGCTTCTCTTTTCCCTTCTCTGGGCAAAAGGTGATGGTCTTGAACTGCAAGAGTCTCTTGTTGGTTGGGTCATAGCCTAGACCCTCCTTATTGAAATTGACCCTAGTCCCTAGTATAGCATCTAAACTAGTCTTTCCTTGGACAAACTTTTCTAAGACTTTCTGTTTGTCTTCTAGCTCCTTTTGAAGGGACTCAGAATTTTTTAGGAGTTCAGCATTTACTTTCTTCACAGCTTCATATTTCTCTGAGTTCACTCTAATTTCATTCATGCTTTCTTCAATTTTAGTTTTGAATTCATTGAGCTGTTTTTGACTTTCTTGAATTTCTCCCTTGAGCTTATCATTTTCTTTCCTTAGTGAGGTCATTTCTTCTAGTTGTTCTTTTAGCTTCTCATTTTCCTCACAGACCAGAGTTTGTTCTTCAACATTTGTGTTAAATTTTCTTTTCAGAACTCTGTGCTCTTTGCTAAGAGAATTAAATTTATCTAGCAAGTCACCATAAGCATCCTCCCAGTCATCAATTGAGAAATTTTCAAAAACATTTATTACCTCCTCTTCACTGTTTGCCATAAGGCAAATTCCATCTTCATATTCTTCTGAGGAAGCGTCTTCGGGGTCTTCTTCTTCCTCGCTCCATGTGCAGACCATCGCCTGTGGCTTCTTCTTCTTCTGCACCTTTATGTTTTTCTTCTGAAGATAGGGACCCTTCTTCTGGAGGTCTGGGCATTCACCTTTCATATGTCCCTGTTTGTTACAATTAAAACAAGTCAGTCTCTTATGATTTCTATCCCTGTAACTAGTAAATTCAGCACTCTTGTTGAAAGAGTGTGGCTTCTTCTTCCTAAAGGTCTTTCCCTTTTTCTTCAAAAATTTTCTGAACTATCTAGTGAGCATTGCCTGCTCCTCCTGGTCGAGATTTGAAAAACCTTCAAGCTCGGACTCAGACTCGGGGCTACTGCTGCTACTCTCGCTGTTGCTACCCTTGTTGCGGGATGCCCTTAGAGCCACATTCTTAGCCTTCCTATCACTTCCTTCTCCACCTCCTTTGAAATTCATCTCATAGGTCATAAGAGATCCTATGAGTTCATTCACAGTCAAGATAGTCAGTTCTTTTGACTCCTCAATCACAATGGCCTTAGTGTGTCATGCCGGGGATAAAGATCTAAGGATTTTCCTGACTATATCTGCCTCAGCAAGATCCTTCCCTAGCCCTTTAAGTGTGTTTGTGATCAAGGACAACCTGGCATACATTTCAGTTATATTCTCATCTGCATTCATCTTAAACATTTCATACTTAGAAGTGTAGAGGTTTACCTTCGAGGCTTTCACTTGAGCTGTACCTTCATAGATCAATTGCAGCTCATCCCACATTCGCTTGGCAGTCCTGTATGCAGATATACGGGCATATTCCTCTGGATAAACAGCACACTGGATGATGTTCAGCGCCGTCCAGTTGAGTGAAGAGAGCTTGACATGGTCATCTGTCCAAGCGTCCTCGTTTGGTGGCAGATCATATGGTCCAACAGTAATTACTCTCCATAGTTTATGGCTCTGAGCCCTGATGAACACTTCCATCCTGTTCTTCAAAAACAGATAGTTACTACCATCAAAATACGGAGGGCGACTAATGGATTGACCTTCGGCCATGAAGGTTCTAGGACCACCAGCATTTCCTTGACCGTTCGTCCACATGGCGTAAACCTGTTCTGATACCAAATGTTAGCGCAGCAAGAGTGATATAGAAGGGGGGGGGATGAATAGATCACTCCCAATTTGTAAAAACTTAGGCGGAAAATTAATTCTACTGCTTACGCCCCTCCTGAACCCGCACACAGAGAAATGCAAATGCAGTCACCAAACAAGACAGTATTAGTAAATGAGAATTAAGAACTGATCACATGGAAGCAAAGAGACAAGCAGATGGAAAGCGTAGAAAATAACAGCAAACCACAGAAGAGGCACTCAGTTTTTTGGTGGTTCGATTGCAGTCCGCAATCTACATCCACCCCTCACTCCAACTAGAATGAGGATTCCACTAGACAATACTAGAACACTGCAGACTCAGTCTGCGAGCAACATGCTGCCACACAGCTTGAACAACCAAGGGAAACAAATCCCTCAACCAAGCTTTTCTACCCACAGAACTTGAAACATGTTCTAGCTACCAGCTAGAACAGAACCGGAGACACCTCTCCCTTCCTCCACACACCGGAGGGAACCAATTCGAATCAGAAGAATGAACAAAATAAAAGGAAATGAAATAGAAACAAAGACCAATGAAGAAGCAGTCGATTCTGAAACCAATACAAATGTAGCTTCAAAGGAAGCAATTCATCAAACCATAGACACTGCTCTCTCTCTCGAACATACTCCTCTCAGATCTGGACAATATGGGACTCTCTGCTCTTTCTCCTTTCTGGATCGTGCAGCCTCACACAAAAATGCCTTCTGCCTTTTTCTTTTCACGATCAAGCTTCTACTGAAGGACGAAGCTCTATATTTATAGCAGATATTGGGCGTGTGGCTGCCAGGTTCCCGCCCATGAACTTTTTGCCAGATCATTTGAATTTCGACCACATGGCAGCATCCTGACTAGGTTGCCATCCACGTGTCATGTTCCTGGTTTCTTGGATCACGTGCCAGGTGCCAACCTCGGTTCACGTGCCCAATCATCAGCCTGAATCGCCTGCAGATAGAGACAGATAGAATGTATATACTTAGTTAGTTCAGGCTATTAACACGAATGTATATACTTTAGAAACATCAACTGAGTAAGTGTGTACAACGTGAGAGAGTGTATAGACTTGAAACAATAGTTCAGGCTATTAACACGATGTATAGACTTCGACAAACTTGAGCCAGTGTATAGAAGTTGACAGAGTGAGACGATGCATGAGACGCTCGGCTGTACAGACTTGCAAAGTTCTGAATGAGACGATCGGCTGTAGGACCGATGTACAGACTCTGAATGTGAAGGCAGTCTGTATAGACTTGAATCGCTTGAAGCGATGTACAGGCTTGGTGTGGCTCAAGCAGTGTACAGACTTGTGAAGGCTTCAGCGTTGTACAGACATGGAAGTACCACTATGGATGTATAGACTTGATGATCCACTGTGGATGTATAGACTTGATTGAGTGAAGCCGATGTACAGACTTGCCGATTCGAAGCCACTGTACAGACTTGGAAAACGTGAAGCCAATGTACAGACTTGAAAGTCCACTGTGGATGTATGGACTTGAGCGAATGAAGCCGATGTACAGACTTGCTAATTCGAAGCCTCTGTACAGACTTTGAAGAGCAGTTCAATGTACAGACTTGAAGCCCCTGAGCTAATGTATAGACTTCACGCTGTACAAACTTTGAGGCTTTGAGCGTTTGAGCTGAATGCAATGTACAGGCTTAGCGATGTATATACTAGGCCAGGAAAGCGTAGGGAAATGTATGAGTGTATGGACTTGGCCAAGCGTAGGAAAAAATGTGGAGTGTACAGACTTGGTGAAACAAAGTCCAGTGTATAGACTTGGTGCCTTGAAGGCAATGTACAAACTTGGACTCAAGGAATGTATATACTTAGCATGAAGAGTGCCAGTCGATGTATAGACTTGGCTGAAGCTATCTCTGAAGTAATGTTCAGACTTTGCTGAAGATAATGCATGAGGCGATGTTCAGACTTTGTGCAATGTATGAACTTTAGTGTGTGCGAGCCTGCTGACATGTAATGTGTAGACTTTGAGTGAGTAAAGCAGGCGTTGTACAGACTATGCAAGCATGACACTGGGCGATGTATAGACTTACACTATCGGATGTGTAGACTTCATGAGAATGCAGCAGCCAGTGTATAGACATGAAGCTTGACACTCCAGTGTATAGAGTTCAGTTAGAAGGTGCCCGATGTACAGACTTGAAAAGGTTATGCCAAAGTACAGACTTAATAGATCAAGCTGGTATATAGACTTTGGTACCCAGACTATCAATGTTCTGATGCGTCGACCCACCCTTGCTGATGAGTCGACCCACTACTGTCCATATTAACCAAACAGTGTAGATAGATGAGATAATGAAATAGCATATGAACTGTACTCACTTAGGTGATGAACCAGCATAAATCTAGAGATAGAAGATTGATTTATAGTGTGAGACATCATCAAAACCATAGGGAAGCAACAACCCATCCCCTCTAGCCGGCTGGAGAGGGTGGAGGTTGGACCCCTTTGCGACTTTTGGCTCGGAGGTCTTGAGCGGTGCTCTACGGTTCGTTCGAGAGGACATGCGGTGCCGATTGGACCGTCCATCATCTTCCTGTGGTCGTTACTAAGCTGTTCAATAGCCAGGAGTCCTTCATCCCGCACCTCCTGCAGTGCCCTTAGGCGGTCTATCGTAAGACCGTACAACCTATAGACGGTTCTCCCTGGACCGCTCATCTTCCCATCGCTGCAGCTAGGCGAGTGTCTTTCCCTCTTTCCAAGGCATGGCGTGTGCATCACGTCCGATGCTTTGGTGGCGATCATGGTTTGTTATACTTCCCCTTTTCTTCTGTCTTCATCTGTTTCTCATGTCAGATATGGTAGAATAGACATTGGGAAGACACATGGAAGGAACAGACGGCAGGGTGAAAATATATCTACACCCTTCTTTTGTGGCGATCACGGTGGGACACTTAGTGCCCATCGTGCTTGTGATTTGCTGACTCCTCTTTCGTTTTGTTAGTCCCCTTTTGGAGTGATTGCAGGTTAAGTTACATTTTCAACCTTCTGGAACGTGAGCGGTTCTCACAGAGCCGTTCACCGTTTGGGCGGCTTATCATCCACCGTCCTTCCCTGCGAACGGCGCCAGTTCTCCTGCGAGTGTCCTGTCATAGACGGCCTTTCATAGACCGCCCAAACCACCGGACGGCCTGTTCCTGGCCGTCCATCTTTCTGTCACAGGTATGCTTCTGGGTGTTCTAGTTGTAGGTGCACGGTTTCCGGAGATCCGTCCAAGAGTTTACGTGGCTGTTCACAGACCGTTCTTCCTGGTATGCTTCTCATCTCTGCCATCCGTCATTTCCAGCACTCTGTGATTCCTGTGCAGTTATTCTGTCGTTCTGTTGCACCCTGGCTTATACTGTTCTGTACAGACCATCTGTCCCTTTGAGCGGTCGCATATAGACCGTCCTTATGGTGTTACCGTGCATCATTATTTCATTTTTGATTGTCATATTCCATGATATTTGATCTCCTTGGTGCCATTTATTGATCTTCCTCCTGGTTATATGTTATTGCTGCCTACTTGTTTTCATCCTCGCATGTTTATTTTGGTCATTGGTTGCTAGTTTCTAGGCTAGACTTTGCATGCACTCCGGTGCACATAGGACTCATGCATTTCATTCACATCTAGTTGCATTCCTACCGAGATAGGGTTTTCCTCTCGTCTCCATACTCCTTGGAGCCGACTAGGGGACCTTGCCGAGGACCTCCGTAAGCCCCCGTGAGCCGTGGATTCCCACACAGACGCCGGGCAGGTTGTACCATACCACCTCCCAGTCAAGGGTCTGCATTCGTGCGAGAGAGAGTCCTTTAGAGTCTGCCAGTTCTCCATTCTCACCCTGTTTAGGTACCTTGTGGTCGAGTGAATTCCCATTTTAATTAATCCACTAAGGTACTAAAAGAGAACTTATAAAAATCTTCACGCATCACTTGGAATTTGTGTGGGTAATTAGCTGATTCTTTTCTCATCTCTCTTCTCCATTGTAGGTTGCATAGTGTCATCATTTGTATCCTTTTGTCAGATTAGGCTTATTTGGTCTAATTCATCTTCGTGTGTCTCCATTTAGCTGCATTTTCCTTAGGTTCATTCCCATCCTTATATTCATTTGAAGTTCACTGTATAAGGTCTTGTAGCATCCCGTATAAAAAATGTTAAAAAAATATTATTATTATTAATATTTTGCAAATAAAAAAAATTAATATTAGAGAGTTTATGTAAGAAGTGGGAACACGAAGTTATCATATGTAAAGATTATTCACTTAACAAGTGTGGCTTTCTAGTGTAGTTGGTTAACTTCACTTTCAACCCAATGACCAGGGTTCAAATCCTAGCATCAACAATTTACTTTTTGTGCCAAATAATTATATACGATAGGCTAGCAATTAGACAAACCTACGTTGGCATCTGTCCTTTTCATACGTGAATAGTGCCATGAATAGTATCACTTTTTATTTAAAAAGAATTTTTCAAAAATAATTATATGTAAAAATAGAGAAAAATATAAGGATCTTATCCATGAAATTTCATTAACTAACTCCATCAAATTTTAAAGATAAAAATCATGAAAGTTAAGTGGGAAGTTTAAAATAAATAAACCACCCTCTCATAGGAGCTACAATCCACCAGACAACCTTTCGATTCCCTTATCCCCAACAGCCTGTACAAGTTGTAAAGTCCCATTATTTTAGATCTTGCCTCCCATTCGTTCATGATAGACCCTATAAACATACCCCTTTGCTACCCCCATTCTAGGCTAGCTAAGGTTGGGGCAAAGCTTTGCAGGGAAGGGTTCTGCTACTACGATCTTCCAACAGGTAGGTGTTCTCAACTTTTAACTAAACTAATAGCTAATGTATGATGATTACTCTAGGCATTTAGTCTTAGGCTCATTTCCATGCGATATTTAGTGTTTATAAAGCATGTGTTGGCTTAAATCTAGGATGATTAGTATGCCTTAGCTTCATACCTAAGATAATTAGCATGTATTAACTTTATACCCAGAATAATTAGCAAGTATTAGTCTCATATCTAGAATGATTAACATGTGTTGGCTTAAATCTAGGATGATTAGCATGCATTAGCTTCATACTTGAGATGATTAGCATGTATTAGCTTCATACCTAAGCCGATTAGCATACATTAGCTTCATACTTGAGATGATTAGAATATATTAGCTTCATACCTAAGCCGATTAGCATGCATTAGCTTCATACTTGAGATGATTAGCATGTAGTAGCGTCATACCTAAGCCGATTAGCATGCATTAGCTTCATACTTGAGATGATTAGCATGTATTAGCTTTATACCTAAGATAATTAGCATGTATTAGCCTTATACTCAGAATAATTAGCAAGTAATAGCAAGTATTAGCAAGTATTAGTCTCATACCTAGAATAATTAGCATGTGTTAGCTTAAATGTAGGACGATTAGCATGTATTAGCTAATATCTATATTTGATATAGTTCATGTTTTAGTAAAGGGCCTGTCATTATATCAATTTCTGTGAAACTAAAACCACCATGTTAAAGATGTTATATGAGAGAAACTAAAGCCTGAAAATAGTGAAAGAAGAAATTATAGTCAAGAGGATGAAAAATGTGGAAAAAGACCAAGTTGAAAGAGGCCAAGTGGAAAAAGACCAAGTTGAAAGCACAATGAAATGATATTGAAAATAGGGGGTTCTAAGAAGGAGAATAATGAAAAATCTAGAGAGAATGAGAATATGTGAAAGAAGAGAAAGTCATAGATTGTAAGGTTGGGAAGAAGTTTTATGAAGAGTGCAGAGAGAGAAAATGAGAGGAAGAAGGTGAAAAATATGAAAAAAATGAGATCTATAGGCGTAGGTGAACAGTTATTGAGTAAAAAATAGAACCGTAGAAAATTAATTATAACTTAAAAACTAAGAAGAATTGGAGGATGTGATAGAAGAAGAAAATATATATCTACAAGAGAAGAAGAACTTTTGTGAAGAACTCAGAGTGAAAGGAGGATTGGAAGTGCATGAAAACTGGGGAACAAAAGAAAGTATCGACCCTGCCTGTTGACAGGGTCGACCCTACCTATTCGCAGGGTTGACGCAATGAACTGATGAGTCGACCCTGCCAGTTCATCGCGTTGACGCGATGAACTGATGAGTCGACCCTGTCAACTGAAAATGAACTGATGAGTCGACCCTGCCAGTTCATCGCGTTGACGCGATGAACTGATGAGTCGACCCTGTCAACTGAAAATGAACTGATGAGTCGACCCTGCCAGTTCATCGCGTTGACGCGATGAACTGATGAGTCGACCCTGTCAACTGAAAATGAACTGATGAGTCGACCCTGTCAACTGAAAATGAACTGATGAGTCGACCCTGCCAGTTTATCGCGTTGACGCGATGAACTGCCGGGTTGACACGATGAACTATAGCTGGCTCATTGCGTTAACCTGATCATTAGGCTTTCGCTTTTGCCATCTCCACCAATAGATGGCAGCCTGAGAGGTGATATTTAACTCCTGACAGGGTCCTCTAAACCCTATATAATTCCCAGGAAGGGCATCCCACAGTGAGGGTGTCGTTTCTAAAATTGTCAGGTGTCCCATAAGGCACCTCTCTTATCTAGTTTTTTCCGTGTATCAAACGTTACTGGTTTCCACTCCTAGTTCATCCCTACACATTAATGTGCCCTTGGATTCCATTCCATAATTCTACCTTATATATCATACGGGTCAAACCTTGAAATTCCATATTGGCTATAAATGAGAGTGGATGTCAACAGACATGATTAATGCTGTGCATATAGGGCCCGGTCTGGTCCTGGGAGGAGCACCCGAAGGTACTTGTGCCCATGGGAGTTTATTGACCACGATGTTTGGCATTGCACCGAAGTACTTACTTGCTAGGCTTTAGACATTCCACTCATTCTCATGATATTACTTGATTGATTTGACTTGAGACCCGCAGAAGGGTAAAGTTTTGCTTGAATGAAATTGATAAATAGCCAATTCCAGTTTTACATGCTTGAATTTATATTACTTTCTATTACTTGTTTGACATGAGTTCTTACTCTCTTGGAAAGATTTCGTTAATTCAGTTATTACTTATTTAAATCTCTTGCTATTGCTGCATTGAAGTTAGAATCCTTATACTCTCACTTGTTATTCCTTCACTACTCTTGTCGATTTTTACAATCCTTGATATCTACTCATCTACATGCATAGCTTTACTGACATTAATTGAACTTGTAAACCACTTAAAGCATGTTAAATCTTGAGATGTAATTCCTACTGAGCGATTCGCTCATCTAGTTGTTTTCTAATATTTTCAGGTAATTTGGATGTCAACCAACACTCGGAAGGGAATGAGACTGAGTGATGAGTGTTAGAGTGAAGTTATCAAATTGTCATGTCCTTTGTGTTATTGTATTAGTTCACTTATGTCAGTTGTATCAATTCATCTATGTCATTTGTATTAGTCAACTTGATTAGAACTGCTTAAGATTTGAAGCCTAGTCGTTGGACTCTGGGAACATATGTATTTGTCCTTTGATTAGTTGTGACAATTGTCAGCTCGTACTATTTGTATTAATTTCGAGTTAAATCTTAGTTATTTGCGCACTCTGATATTTACATGATTGACACGATCTATATAGACGCGTCACGCTTCCGGGTAATCTTCCGCGCTCGGGGCGTGACAGTCTTCATGGTATCAGAGCCTAGGTTTTCAAACCTAGGGAACTAGAAAAAATAAACGGTTAGAAATTGAAATCTAAGTAAAAACTTGAGTCCAAGGATAGGTAAAACCCAAGTTCAAGGATAGATATACCTTACCTGGTGAGATGGATAGAGCCATGGGTTAAGTTCTACAATGACTTTCGACCTTACAAGTAAATCCGATCTTTATCATACTTAACTCTTTTGTAGGATCATGGCTGCTGAAAGAGCACAATGGCGCGAGATGCAGCGCACCGTGTAGGGCCTTACACAGGCACTACAGCAAGTGGCCCAAGGCGGAGCTAACTGTGGAGCGGGTGACCTCCACAGGAGTTTCCGTAACATGAACCCACCAAGGTTCACAGGTTCGTCCGACCCCGAGGATGCCGAGAATTGGCTAAAGGAGATGGAACGAATCTTCCGTGTAATGCAATGCACAGACGAGGAGAAAGTTTTACTGGCTGTATTCCAACTTGAACGGGACGCTCGATGCTGGTGGGAATCCATAGAAGCAACACAGCCAGAATACCATGTTACATGGGATGAATTCACGGAGCATTTCAACAACAAGTACTTCTCCGATCATATCCAAGAAAAGAAGGCCACAGAATTCACCGTTCTAAAACAACGGGGCTTGAAAGTGGCCGAGTATGAGGCCCAGTTCTCCAGATTGTCTAGGCATGCACCCCACTTGGTGTGTACAGGAAAGATGAAGGCGATAAGATTCCTCAATGGGCTTCGGCCCCATTATATCACACAACTTGCCCCGATGGACATCCAAGTCTATTCGGAGATGGTTCGGCGTGCTCAACTGCTGGAAGACGCCACCGAATTATCTGAGAGAATCCGAGGAAGAGACAAGAAGGAACCCGTCACAAGCCCGGGAAAATTCAAACAATCCCTCAACAAGAAGTGATTCTTCATAGGAGGGGAGCCCTCTAAGGTGAAGAAATTCCAGAAGAATGACAGACCATTCTCCACCACCACACCATCAAAGAAGATTTGCAAGTATTGTGATAAAGCTGGTCATAAGACCGAGGAATGCTGGAGAAAGTTAGGAGTTTATCTTCGATGTGGGAGCCGAGAGCATCAAATCTCGGACTGCCCACTGATGAAGGAACAAGACACCAAAGACGAGAAGCGTCCGGTAAAGAAACAAGGCCGTCTGCAAGCTCTCCAAGAGACGGAACCCACTAAAGGTGGAATTGTGGAAGGTACTCTCACTATTTGTTCAAAAACTGCTCAAGTTTTATTCGATACCGGAGCAACTCATTCATTCGTTTCCAAGAACTTTGCTGCTTCATTTTCTAAGAAACATGAACTGCTAGATTTGGTCATATCTACACCTCTTGGGAATGAGTCTGATATCACTTATCATTATCCAAACTGTGAAGTGATGATTAAGGGAAATAATTTACCTGCTGACCTGATATGCCTAGACATAAAGGGGTATGAAGTCATACTAGGTGCCGACTGGCTATCCACATACCAAGCAACTGTAGATTGCCGGCATGGCAAGGTAACTTTCGTAGATTTCCCAGAGCTAGTTTACAATAGCCCTCGGAGTAAATCACTTCTTATATCAGCACTCCGAGCTAGTAAACTTATGAATAAGGGATGCATGACTTTCATAGCATTCGTGACTGCCACGGAAGTCGAGAAGGTTAAACTTGAAGACATCCGTGTAATTCGGGATTTTCCCGATGTTTTTCCAGAAGATTTAACCGGCTTACCCCCGGAAAGGGAAGTGTCGTTCACAATCGACCTTGTCCCTGGTGCTCGTCCTATTTCCAGGGCACCATACAGAATGTCCCCTGCTGAGCTGAAGGAACTAAAAGAGCAGCTAATGGAGTTATTGAACAAGGGTTTCATCAGGCCGAGTACTTCCCCATGGGGAGCACCCGTGCTATTCGTCAAAAAGAAGGACGGATCGATTAGATTATGCATAGATTATCGGCAGCTAAATCACCTTACAATCAAGAACAAGTATCCACTGCCAAGGATTGATGAGCTGTTCGATCAACTTTCTGGAGCTTTATATTTCTCCAAGATTGATCTTCGTTCTGGTTACCACCAATTGAAGATCAAAGAAGAAGACATTCATAAAACTGCATTCCGAAGTAGGTATGGGCATTACGAATTTACTGTTATGCCTTTCGGACTAACAAATGCCCCTGCAGCTTTTATGCAGTTAATGAATAGTATATTCAGGTCCTATTTAGACCAATTTATTGTGGTCTTTATTGATGATATTCTGATCTATTCAAAGACTGAAGAGGATCATGAAGAACATCTCAAGAAGGCATTGCAGATATTAAGGGGAAACAAGCTATATGCCAAATTTAGCAAATGCGAGTTTTGGCTCGAGGAAGTATCTTTCTTGGGCCATATCATTTTGAAGAACGGAATTGCTGTTGACCCATCAAAGGTCGAAGCCGTGAAGAACTGGGAATGACCCACAAATGTAACTGAGATTCGGAGCTTCTTGGGTCTAGCTGGTTACTACCGGCGTTTTATAAAGGACTTCTCCAAAATTGTTGTTCCCCTGACCAGGTTAACCCGCAAGGAAGTGCCTTATGAGTGGAAGGAAGATTGTGAAAAGATTTTTCAAACTTTGAAGGATCTCTTGACCACTGCTCCAGTCTTATCATTACCAATGGAAGGAGAAAAATACGAGGTATATACCGATGCTTCTGGTATTGGTCTCGGATGTGTATTAATGCAGAATGGGAGAGTCATTGCATACTCTTCCCGACAATTGAAGAAACATGAAGAGAACTACCCAGTTCACGACTTAGAACTGGCCGTAATAGTATTCACTTTAAAGATCTGGAGGCTCTATCTCTACGGAGAACAATTCACTGTGTACTCCGATCATAAAAGCCTAAAGTACTTATTCTCCCAAAAAGAGCTTAACATGCGACAAAGGCGTTGGCTCGAGTATCTCAAGGATTTTGACTTTACTATACAGTACCATCCTGGTAAGGGTAATTCCGTAGCTGATGCCCTTAGTCGAAAGCCGAGAACAATATTGGCCAACTGCATGATACAAGAATGGAAACTGCTGGAGAAATTCTCTGAGCTTGATATCAGCACAGATGAGAAGAACATGTGTATTATTCTATCTCATATGAGCCTACATTCAGATTTGCTACCTGAAATCAAGAAGTTACAAGAAGAGGATCCCTCGCTAGTGGAGATAAAGAGCAAGCTGGACGAGAGACTGGATTTCAAGCTGGCACCTGATGGCAGATTACTATTTCATGAACGGACATGTGTGCCCGACTGTCCCGAATTGAAGAAGAAGATTCTTGAAGAAGCTCATAGATCGAGGTACACAATCCACCCTGGAGCCACTAAGATGTACTAAGACTTGAAAAGAACTTTCTGGTGGTCTAACATGAAAAGGGAGGAAGCAGACTTTGTGTCTCGTTGCCTCACATGCCAACAAGTGAAGGCGGAACATCAAAAACCCGTCGGAAAGCTACATCCGCTGGATATTCCCAAGTGGAAGTGGGAAGACATTGGCATGGACTTTATCATGGGTTTGCCCAAGTCTAGGGGCGGATATGATGGAATTTGGGTAATTATCGACCGGTTAACTAAATCGGCACATTTCTTACCCATCAAAAGTCGATGGTCAGTTGACATACTTGCTGCCCTGTATATTAAGGAGATGGTTAGATTGCATGGAGTTCCCGTCTCGATCGTATCTGACCGAGACCCACGCTTCACCTCTCATTTTTGGAAGGGTCTACAACACTCTCTGGGGACGAAACTTAATTTCAGCACTGCTTTCCATCCCCAGACAGATGGTCAGACTGAAAGGACAAATCAGGTTGTTGAAGATATGTTAAGGGCATGTATTATAGATTTCGGCGGAAGCTGGCATGACCACTTACCACTAGCCGAATTTGCATATAACAGCTATCAAGTTAGTATTCAAATGGCTCCTTTCGAGGTGCTTTATGGCAGGAGTTGTCGTTCTCCAATATGTTGGGAAGAAGTCGGTGAAAGACAAATTCTAGGCCTAGATATGGTTAGAGATTCGACTGAGAAGATACACCTTATCAGAGAGAGACTTAAGGTAACTCAGTGCAGGCAAAAATCTTATGCTGATAACAGAAGGAGAGATTTGGAATTTCAAGCGGGTGACCATGTATTTCTCAAGGTATCTCCCGGCCAAGGTATTAGAAGATTCGGTGTTAAGGGCAAGCTTACACCAAGGTTTATCGGTCCATTTGAAGTATTGGAAAGAGTGGGCGAGGTGGCTTACCGCATTGCCTTACCTCCTCAACTCTCGGAAGTGCACAATGTATTTCATATATCTATGCTGAAGAAATATGTGCACGACCCTTCGCACGTCATCAACCATGCTGAATTGGTGATTCAAAGGGATCTTACTTATGAACAAAGGCCGATGCAGATCCTCGACCGCGAAGTTCGAGTTCCAAGGAGCAAGACGATCCCTATGGTAAAAATCCAATGGAATCGATGCTCGGAGCAAGAAGCAACTTGGGAGACCGAGGAATCTATGAAGAGAAGATACCCAGAACTATTTTAGTCGGCAAGTATCTTATACTTTCTATAGTATCCTTATGTAGTTGAAATTACCCTTATACAATTAAATTTGGGGACCAAATTCTTTTAAGTAGGGGAGGGTGTAGCACCCCGTATAAAAAAATGATAAAAAATGTTATTATTATTAATATTTTGTAAATAAAAAAATTAATATTAGAGAGTTTATGTAAGAAGTGGGAACACGAAGTTATTATATGTAAAGATTATTCACTTAATAAGTGAGACTTTCTAGTGTAGTTGGTTAACTTCCCTTTCAACCCAATGACCAGGGTTCAAATCCTAGCATCAACAATTTACTTTTTGTACCAAATAATTATATACGATAGGCTAGCAATTAGACAAACCTACGTTGGCATCTGTCCTTTTTATACGTGAATAGTGCCATGAATAGTATCACTTTTTATTTAAAAAGAATTTTTCAAAAACAATTATATGTAAAAATAGAGAAAAATATAAGGATCTTATTCATGAAATTTCATTAACTAACTCCATCAAATTTTAAAGATAAAAATCATGAAAGTTAAGTGGGAAGTTTAAAATAAATAAACCACCCTCTCATAGGAGCTACAATCCACCAGACAACCTTTCGATTCCCTTATCCCCAACCGCCTGTACAAGCTGTAAAGTCCCATTATTTCAGATCTTGCCTCCCATTCGTTCATGACAGACCCTATAAACATACCCCTTTGCTACCCCCATTCTAGGCTAGCTAAGGTTGGGGCAAAGCTTTGCAGGGAAGGGTTCTGCTACTACGATCTTCCAACATGTAGGTGTTCTCAACTTTTAACTAAACTAATAGCTAATGTAGGATGATTAGTCTAGGCATTTAGTCTTAGGCTCATTTCCATGCGATATTTAGTGTTTATAAAGCATGTGTTGGCTTAAATCTAGGATGATTAGTATGCCTTAGCTTCATACCTAAGATAATTAGCATGTATTAACTTTATACCCAGAATAATTAGCAAGTATTAGTCTCATATCTAGAATGATTAACATGTGTTGGCTTAAATCTAGGATGATTAGCATGCATTAGCTTCATACTTGAGATGATTAGCATATATTAGCTTTATACCTAAGCCGATTAGCATGCATTAGCTTCATACTTGAGATGATTAGCATGTAGTAGCGTCATACCTAAGCCGATTAGCATGCATTAGCTTCATACTTGAGATGATTAGCATGTATTAGCTTTATACCTAAGATAATTAGCATGTATTAGCCTTATACCCAGAATAATTAGCAAGTATTAGCAAGTATTAGTCTCATACCTAGAATAATTAGCATGTGTTAGCTTAAATGTAGGACGATTAGCATGTATTAGCTAATATCTATATTTGATATAGTTCATGCTTTAGTAAAGGGCCTGTCATTATGTCAATTTCTGTGAAACTAAAACCACCATGTTAAAGATGTTATATGAGAGAAACTAAAGCCTGAAAATAGTGAAAGAAGAAATTGTAGTCAAGAGGATGAAAAATATGGAAAAAGACCAATTTGAAAGAGGCCAAGTGGAAAAAGACCAAGTTGAAAGCACAATGAAATGATATTGAAAATAGGGGGTTCTAAGAAGAAGAATAATGAAAAATCTAGAGAGAATGAGAATATGTGAAAGAAGAGAAAGTCATAGATTGTAAGGTTAGGAAGAAGTTTTATGAAGAGTGCAGAGAGAGAAAATGAGAGGAAGAAGGTGAAAAATGTGAAAAAAATGAGATCTATAGGCGTAGGTGAACAGTTACTGAGTAAAAAATAGAACCGTAGAAAATTAATTATAACTTAAAAACTAAGAAGAATTGGAGGATGTGGTAGAAGAAGAAAATCTATATCTACAAGAGAAGAAGAACTTTTGTGAAGAACTCAGAGTGAAAGGAGGATTGGAAGGGCATGAAAACTGGAGAACAAAAGAAAGTATCGACCCTGCCTGTTGACAGGGTCGACCCTGCCTGTTCGCAGGGTTGACGTGATGAACTGATGAGTCGACCCTGCCAGTTCATCGCGTTGACGCGATGAACTGATGAGTCGACCCTGTCAACTGAAAATGAACTGATGAGTCGACCCTGCCAGTTCATCGCGTTGACGCGATGAACTGATGAGTCGACCCTGTCAACTGAAAATGAACTGATGAGTCGACCCTGCCAGTTCATCGCGTTGACGCGATGAACTGATGAGTCGACCCTGTCAACTGAAAATGAATTGATGAGTCAACCCTGCCAGTTCGACGCGATGAACTGATGATTCGACCCTGTCAACTGAAAATGAACTGATGAGTCAACCCTGCCAGTTCATCGCGTTGACGCGATGAACTGATGAGTCGACCCTGCCTGTTCGCAGGGTTGACGCGATGAACTGCTGGGTTGACACGATGAAGTACAGCTGGCTCATTACGTTAACCTGATCGTTAGGCTTTCGTTTTTGCCATCTCCACCGACAATTTGATAACTTCACTCTAAGACTCATCACTCAGTCTCATCTTTCGGCTCGTACTATTTATACCTTTCTTTCCTGATTGTCTTATACTTTCTATAGTATCCTTATGTAGTTGAAATTTGGATGTCAACCAACACTCGGAATGGAATGAGACTGAGTGATGAGTCTTAGAGTGAAGTTATCAAATTGTCATGTCCTTTGTGTTATTGTATTAGTTCACTTATGTCAGCTGTATCAATTCATCTATGTCATTTGTATTAGTCAACTTGATTAGAACTGCTTAAGATTTGAAGCCTAGTCGTTGGACTCTGGGAACATATGTATTTGTCCTTTGATTAGTTGTGACAATTGTCAGCTCGTACTATTTGTATTAATTTCGAGTTAAATCTTAGTTATTTGCGCACTCTGATATTTACATGATTGACACGATCTATATAGGCGCGTCACGCCTCCGGGTAATCTTCCGCGCTCGGGGCGTGACAGGTCTCCATTTTCCCCATGGAGCACTTCTCCCCTGTACCTTATTCCTATACTTCTCCATCTTCTTACCCCCGTGTGGATTCCTCTTCCCATGCGGGCCCATCTCCTTATTCCTCCATTGGACCCTATTCTTTAAACGGGCCTTCTTACCCCGCCCGTGCTACTGTTAATCCAATAAATCCTCATTCTTACATATATGATTCCTCCAGGCCCACGCATTCCTCCATTCCTGGAATGGGCTTTCCTTCTTCTCAGGTTGGGTCCCCTTATCCGGCCCATCATCATTACCCTGGTCTAAATTCATCATCTCTTGCTCAGGCTGGTTCATACCCTTCTTGGATTCTTCCTACCAAGGAGATGTTCACTCAGGCCCAACGCCAGCTTGATGAATTACAATGCCGAATCAACCCTCAAACTTCTTCGGACATCCCGTTTGCCTTTCAAGGTCTTCAACTCCCACCGCGTTCACAAATTCTCGCATATCGCCGCTATGGTGGAGTCAGTGACCCCTATATCCATTTGAAGAAGTTCTTATATGAGTCAGCCCAATTCCAGCATTATCAACGCGTGATGGCCTATTTGTTTGGCCTATCTTTAGAGGGCTCAGCTAAAGATTGGTTCTTCACATTGCCGCAGGAGCAGATGATGAATTTTCAAGCCATTCAAGCAAGATTTATTCAGCAATATCGAGACCAGGTTGTTGTGACCCCTCTATGTTGATGATGTTGACACTTGCTTTATTTCATTGGCAACACCATTGTTTTGATTGATTGGCAACTATTTTTGATTTGATGAAATTGCTCTATCAGATTGACTATGTGTTCTTTGCATTTAATACACTGCTGTCTGCATTTCTTACTCTCATGAGTCTATACACTGGAAACTCTCATGTCGATTGAGTCTACACATTCATCACTTACCTTTCGCTCAAGATGAAGTCCACACACTGCATCTCAATTGAATTGGTTAAGGGTGTACAGCGTCAACGCATCATGTTACAGCGTCAACGCACTTCACTGGATGTGTGTACAGCGTCAACTCGCTAAGTGTGTACAGCGTCAACGCATGAAGTCTGGACATCAGTCTTAATATTCTAAGTCTGTACAGCCGTTGTCCTTGAACCTCAAAGTCTGTACATCGGTTTGTCAGCAAGTCTGAACATTGTCCGTCTTTGTTAGCGTCTCAGGCATTGGGCTAAGTCTGTACAACATTCAATGTCTAGAGCTTCATGAAGTCTGTACATCAGACTGTTACAGCAAGTCTGTACATTGTCTGTCTTCCTCAGCGTCGTGATATTTGAAGTCTATACATCCATCAGGAGCTTCAAGTCTACACATCGCTTCGCTCCATCAAGTCTGTGCATCCACAGTGATACTTAAAGTCTGGACATTGGTCTTCAAACTCAAAGTCTGGACATTGGTCTTCAAACTCGAAGTCTGCACATTGTCTTTGAAACCATAGTCTCTACAATGGTCTTCACACTTGAAGTCCATACATACGATGTGCAGAGTTGATATCTATACTGTGTGTTTGCTGATCAAGTCTACACAATGGTCGGTGGCAAGTCTGTACACTGGCCTCAGCTTTTCAAGTCTACACATTGGCCTCCTTGCATAAAGTATATACACTGGACTGTTTGGCAAGTCTATACATCGGCCCCTGTCTTCGATGTCTATACAGCCCTTTAGCTTGCTCAAGTCCATACATTGGCTTCAAGACTTTCAAGTCTATACACTGAAGTCTTCACATTCGCTTGCATTACATGAAGTCCATAAGTGGGCAAAGTCTGTACGTTGCATTCGCCTTCACAAGTCTATACAACGAAGTATATACACTGCAATGTACATACTCAAATCTTATGACTTCATTCTTGATTGCTAAAGGGAACATGGTCGACGCTGGGAGCTTAAAGCGTCCACGCATCAGTTGACGAAGCCTTCACGATATCTTCCACTGCGTCAACGCCACAAGCAAGCAGTGTCGACGCAGCAGTTGAAGAAGCATTCAGCTTCACAGGCTATTCCACTGCGTCAACGCCACAATTGATCAGCGTCGACGCAGCAGCTAAAGAGACGAGGCTAATGGCTACTGGAATGCATCATTGCATGAACGCCATTGAATGACAGCGTCGACGCAGCAAGTCAGATTGCTGTCATTGAGCACGTGAACGGAGAACTCTATACATCGGACTAAAGAAGCTAATGAGGGGGCACGTGATCCCAGGTACCTGGCTCGTGATCCGAGAAGGACAAGGTATCCAGATGAGGACACGTGTACTGACACTCCATTGCATGCTGCCACGTGGTCCAAATTGCTGGGCGGGAAACGTGGAGAGCACACGCCTGCTGCTGTTGCTGCTATATAAACAAGCCTTCTTCCACAGAAGAAATCTGATCGAAAGAAAAGAAGAGAAAGTCTATACAGCAGTGAGCCTTCGATCCACAGAGAGAAAAGAAAGAAGAAGAAGATACAGAGAAGAAGAAGAAGAAATAGAGAAGAAGAAGAAAGAGAGAGAGGAAAAGATCGAGAGAGATTGAGTTGAGAGAGAGAGCTGATTGAGAGTGAGAGTGAGAGATTTTGTATCTCAGTCTCATGGTTCAAAACCAGAGCTGAGCTTTGCTCTTTAAGAGCTACATTGCTTTTGGGTTTTTATTTTTCGTTTTGATTCTGTCTTTCATTTCTGAATGCTGTTTCTTCAAGCTGTGTGTCAGCGGTCTTGCAGTGGTGGTCTCCACTGGACGGGTTAAGCTATATTTCCCCAGCGGTTGCAGAGGATCAGATCCTCTGGTCGGCAAGCTGTAGTGCCCAGCAAAGCTGTGTATCAGCGGGTTGTTTGGCCAAGCTGTAAAGCCCAACGGACGCAAGCTGTGCTGTGCAGCAGGAAGCCATACTCGGTTGAGTGTGGGGTGGACGTAGGTCATTGACCGAACCCCCAAAAATTGTGTGTGCAGTGTGTTTGTGTTTTTGTGTGATCTGTGTGCGATGGGAATTTCTTATTTAGCTTATTTGATTGCATCGCTTATGCTCATGTCTAGCTGTCGACCTTTTGTTTAGCATCTTTTGTTTAGCTTAACTGATGTTTGCCTAAATTCCACTTTAGAACTTACAGTAGTTTTAAATTAGGCAAGTTGATCTATTCACCCCCCTCTAGATCCACACTCTGTGGAGATAGACTGCGTCCATCTAACCCAACACTTGGTATCAGAGCCTAACTCTTCTGCAGGGACTCATCGCCCGAAGAGAATAGGCAGAGATGGATGCTCGAGGGATGACTGCCGAAGGTCACTCAACAACGAAGCCCCCATTCTTTGACGGATCAAACTACGCATACTGGAAGAACCGTATGCAAGTGTTCCTCAGGGCTAAGGATTATGAGATTTGGAAGATTGTCAGCAAGGGACCTTATGAGCTGTCCCCGAATGTAGATGTATGGACCAAGGAGGAGATCAGAAGGTCCACGCTAAATTGGAGTGCTATTAATGCTATCCAGTGCGCTCTGCATCCTACAGAATTCTCCCGTGTATCTGCTTGCAAATCAGCTAAGGAGATGTGGGATGCACTGGAAGTAATTCATGAAGGTACATCTCAAGTAAGAGAGCAGAAGGCCAATCTTCTTGTATCTGAGTATGAAGCCTTCAAGATGAAGCAGAACGAGTCCATCAGCGAAATGTACGCTCGGCTGACTGTCATAACCAATGGCCTCAGAGGTTTTGGGAAACCTCAGGCAGAGTATGATGTAGTGAGGAAAATTCTGCGCTCCCTGACTCCCAATTGGCACACCAAAGCAACAGTGATGGAGGAGTCAAGGGACCTGCGTAATACTAAAGTTGATGAGCTGATTGGCTCACTAATGGCATATGAGATAAACATGCCAAGGACAGATGAAGCCGAGAGGAAGAAGAAGCCGATAGCGCTGAAGGCTAGTTCCAGTAAATCAACAAAATCCAGCTCCAGCAGCTCTTCATCATCAGAGGAGAGCCTAAATGAAGAAGAAGATGTGACTCGATCTGAGATAGCCATGATGACTAGAGAGTTCATGCGATTTCTTAGAAAGGGAGCAGGATGGTTCGGCCAGAAGAAATACAGTGGTGGCCGAAAGGATAAAAGGTATAAATCTAAACCTGCAAAGAAAGATGAAGCTAATGTCTGTTATCAATGCAGGAAACCAGGGCATCTGAAAATTGACTGTCCAGACAATCAGAAACATAAGGACAGGTCAAAGAAGAAAACCAAGAAGGGAAGAGCTATGATCACCACATGGAGTGATGAAGATGAAGGCTCTTTCAGCAACAGCTCAGATAGTGAAGCCGAATCTGAACAGCCCATTTGCCTTATGGCAACAAGCTCCGAAGATAGAGAGGAGGACACAGATGAGGTAATCACTAGATTTGAAAACTTCACAATTGCTGATTGGGTAGATGCTTATCATGACATAGCTGATAGAGCTGATGATATTAGAAAAGAGAATAGGCATCTTAGAAGAAAAATCAATTCCATGCAAAATGATAAAACACTAACTGATAAAATTGCATGTTTGGAATCTGAGATTGATGAATTGAAACTCACATGCTCTGAAAAAGATGAAATCAAAAATGAGTTAAAAGCTTCTAAGGAAGAGAATCTAGGGCTTGAAAATGAAATTGATGAATGGAAGCTGAAGATTCAAAAATGTGAAAGTGAAGTCAAAATTATCTCTGAAAAATATGAAGCTGTCCTCAATGTCAACAATGAGCTGAAAAGAGCTATTGATGAACTTTAGAAAGACAATGAGGATAAAATGAAAATCATTGAGAAAATGACCCAAGGAACAGATAACTTAAATGCTTTGTTAGGGTCAAAGGTTAATTTCAGAAAAGAGGGCCTAGGATTTAATTCTAGTGCAACAAAAACATTCGGAATGAAAACAATTTCATTTGTTGCTCAAAAGGAAAAGGGACCTCTAATTAGCATGAACTCAACAAATTTAATGAACAAAACTGCTAATCTGAAAAAGACCAGTGCTGAGGAGAAGGGTAAACAGAAACTTAGTGAGCCTAGTAGAGCTAGCACATCTAAGTAGAATCCTAGGGCTCAGACTCAGGTTAGGGGTCAACCTACACAGTCCAGTAAACCCCAGGTCAAGGTAACCCAGTCTCCACCAACACCTCCACCTCTTAAGAAGACCCAATACAAACCTGTGTATAGGTCAGCAGGGTCCAAAGTACAGGGGAGACAGGGTGCTGCTAGGAGTCAACCCAATTATTCTTATCAACCCAAAGCTCAGACCCACTACAATGCACAGCCAACCTACTTCAATAGGTCAAATTGGTCTAGAACTCAGGGTAGGTTTACAGGTCTTGCATTCTAGGGTGCTCAAAACCAAAGACCTTACAGTAGAAATTGGGTCAATGGGTATGGTTACTGGACATCTAGAAATCAATATTTTCATAGCCAGCCCAGAAACTACTATGGCCAAAATTTTGTGGACATACCCTGGCCAAGGCACTGGCACAAAAATAACAACACTGTCAATAATCATGCTGCTGCCAATAAGAAAAAGAACAATAAAAAGAAAAGGAATAACAACAGAAGAAAATCTGTAGGATCCACTGAACAAAATTCATTTAAACAAATGTGGATTCCGAAACATTTGCTTTCCTGCTTTGCTTCTAGCTCATTTACATTGGAGCCCAATCAGTCTTGGGTTCCAAACTTCTCTACCTAATTGTGTATGCAGGTATGCCTGGCAGCCAAGAACAACTTGTGGTACATGGATAGCGGCTGCTCCAGGTATATGACAGGAGATAAGGCCAAATTTTGCATACTGACTGAGAAAGTAGAAGGCCTTGTCACCTTTGGAAGCAACACAAAGGGTAGGATTATCGGATCAGGTAAGGTAGGTGAGTGTTCTACCTGCTGCATTGATGATGTTATGCTGGTTGAAGGGTTAGCCTACAATCTACTTAGCATTAGCCAGTTATGTGATAAAGGTTACAATGTTTTATTCAATTCTCAATGCTGCAAGGTTTTTGAACCTGACTCTGATATTGTCAAATTTTCTGGAAAAAGAATAAATAATACTTACATGATAAATTTAGATGAAATTCAACACACTAACCTTTGCCTTACTGCAAGTAGAGAAGACATAGCATTTTTATGGCATCGTAGGCTAGGTCATGCTAGCTACACGGTTTTGCACAAATTAAATAAGCATGGCATGGTTAGAGGACTTCCTGAAGTCTCATTCAAGAAAGAAAACAAAATCTGTGATGCATGCACTCAATCAAAGATAACTAGAAAGTCATTTAAGTCTAGAACTGAAAATCTGTCTTCCAAACCCTATGAGCTGATACATATGGACCTTTTTGGGCCAACTAGATCTGTCAGCCTATCAGGGAGAGGTATGGGTTTGTCATGGTAGATGACTTTTCTAGGTATACTTGGGTTTATTTCTTATCTAATAAGAGTGATGCTTTCTCAGAATTTCAGGAGTTCTATGTTAAAATAAATCAGAAAATTGAAGTCATTCAACCTTTAACTCTGAATACTTGTCTCTGACATTATGGCAATCTGTTGGTCAGTTCTGATTTCTAAGCAGTAGAAAATGGACTTCTTCATTTATAAGAACTTGAATTTTTCAAAGACTGATGTAATGGTTTAAATCTTATAATGGTTGGAGTTTAAAGATTACAATCAGTATATAAGTAAGTTGAAAATTGATAAAACTCTCAACCTCTTTCTTATTTCATGTCAGACAAAGCTAATCATATCTGAAATCTGAAAACTCATCTGAAATCATGTTAGAGAGGTTAAGTATGTGTATTGTTCTTGAACAAGTCATTCTGAAACATAAAAAGGACAGCTAAGAAAGCTATTGAAAACATTGAAAATCATTGAAAATTAGCATTGGCAGAGCAATGACTGATAAATCACTGAGAAACTGAGTGATCCATCAAAGAAGTGGACAACACTCATGTCATGAAGTGTCAGCTATCTCTGTTTAAAATGTTCAAAACAGCAGGCTGGTTTCACTGAGTACCTGGGGGTAACTGGCGTCTGATAAACGTGTACCCTCACACAAAAAGGTGAAACTCAGTTCTGTTAAATTTGATCATAGGCAGAATGGTCCATCTTGTTGAATATCTAGGGGTATTGGCGTCTTATAAACGTATACCCTTACGCAGAAAGACTTGTGGTACCTGAATGCTCAATATAATCTAATATTGATAATGCTGCTTCTTCAAAAGAAAAGTTCATGAGTGTCAATTTGTTTAGTTTCAATACATGACTTGATTTCTCTAAATATTTTTTATGAGACTATGAAAGTAAGATATTACGAAACTGAATCTTTCATGCAAATATGATTCTGGTTTATGTTTTATCATGCACAATGAACTTATCTATTGCTTGTAGTGCATGAACTCCAAATTTTATCATTTTTAAACCAGAACTCTTTCTGACAGCAGTTTCTAATTTCATATGACTGAAGACTCTATGTTTTAGAATGCTTATTCATGAACTACCTGTTCAGAATGCCAGTCAGTTCCTCTCTTGATTCCTCCATTATATTTAATTTTTCCCTCCTCTTTGTTGATGGCAAAGGGGGAGAATTTTGTCTAGGGGTTGTCTAGGGGGAGAATACATATCTGTCTGAATTCTGAAGTCAATTCTGAATTCATTCCAAGGGAGAGTTTGAGGTAGTGAGTTGCATGCCTTCATAGCATCTGCATGTCAATCTGCATAACACATCATGTCTTTCATCAAACATATATCTATATGATAGGATGTTGCTCTTCTACTTCATATGGGGTTGCCATCATCAAAAAGGGGGAGATTGTTGTGACCCCTCTATGTTGATGATGTTGACACTTGCTTTATTTCATTGGCAACACCATTGTTTTGATTGATTGGCAACTGTTTTTGATTTGATGAAATTGCTCTATCAGATTGACTATGTGTTCTTTGCATTTAATACACTGCTGTCTGCATTTCTTACTCTCATGAGTCTATACACTGGAAACTCTCATGTCGATTGAGTCTACACATTCATCACTTACCTTTCGCTCAAGATGAAGTCCACACACTGCATCTCAATTGAATTGGTTAAGGGTGTACAGTGTCAACGCATCATGTTACAGCGTTAACGCACTTCACTGGATGTGTGTACAGCGTCAACTCGCTAAGTGTGTATAGCGTCAACGCATGAAGTCTGGACATCAGTCTTAATATTCTAAGTCTGTACAGCCGTTGGCCTTGAACCTCAAAGTCTGTACATCGGTCTGTCAGCAAGTCTGAACATCGCCCGTCTTTGTTAGCGTCTCAGGCATTGGGCTAAGTCTGTACAGCATTCAATGTCTAGAGCTTCATGAAGTCTGTACATCATACTGTTACAGCAAGTCTGTACATTGTCTGTCTTCCTCAGCGTCATGATATTTGAAGTCTATACATCCATCAGGAGCTTCAAGTCTACACATCGCTTCGCTCCATCAAGTCTGTACATCCACAGTGATACTTAAAGTCTGGACATTGGTCTTCAAACTCAAAGTCTGGACATTGGTCTTCAAACTCAAAGTCTGGACATTGATCTTCAAACTCGAAGTCTGCACATTGTCTTCGAAACCATAGTCTCTACAATGGTCTTCACACTTGAAGTCCATACATACGATATGCAGAGTTGATGTCTATACTATGTCTTTGCTGATCAAGTCTACACAATGGTCGGTGGCAAGTCTGTACACTGGCCTCAGCTTTTCAAGTCTACACATTGGCCTCCTTGCATAAAGTATATACACTGGACTGTTTGGCAAGTCTATACATCGGCCCCTGTCTTCGATGTCTATACAGCCCTTTAGCTTGCTCAAGTCCATACATTGGCTTCAAGACTTTCAAGTCTATACACTGAAGTCTTCACATTCGCTTGCATTACATGAAGTCCATAAGTGGGCAAAGTCTGTACGTTGCATTCACCTTCACAAGTCTATACAACGAAGTATATACACTGTAATGTACATACTCAAATCTTATGACTTCATTCTTGATTGCTGAAGGGAACAGGGTCGACGCTGGGAGCTTAAAGCGTCTACGCATCAGTTGACGAAGCCTTCACGATATCTTCCACTGCGTCAACGCCACAAGCAAGCAGCGTCGACGCAGCAGTTGAAGAAGCATTCAGCTTCACAGGCTATTCCACTGCGTCAACGCCACAATTGAGTTGCGTCGACGCAGCAGCTAAAGAGACGAGGCTAATGGCTACTGGAATGCATCACTGCGTGAACGCCAATGAATGACAGCGTCGACGCAGCAAGTCAGATTGCTGTCATTGAGCACGTGAACAGAGAACTCTATACATCGGACTAAAGAAGCTAATGAGGGGGCACGTGATCCCATGTACCTGGCTCGTGATCCGAGAAAAATAAGGTATCCAGATGAGGACACGTGTACTGACACTCCATTGCATGCTGCCACGTGGTCCAAATTGCTGGGCGGGAAACGTGGAGAGCACACGCCTGCTGCTGTTGCTGCTATATAAACAAGCCTTCTTCCACAGAAGAAATCTGATCGAAAGAAAAGAAGAGAAAGTCTATACAGCAGTGAGCCTTCGATCCACAGAGAGAAAAGAAAGAAGAAGAAGATACAGAGAAGAAGAAGAAGAAATAGAGAAGAAGAAGAAAAAGAGAGAGGAAAAGATCGAGAAAGATTGAGTTGAGAAAGAGAGCTGATTGAGAGTGAGAGTGAGAGATTTTGTATCTCAGTCTCGTGGTTCAAAACCAGAGCTGAGCTTTGCTCTTTAAGAGCTACATTGCTTTTGGGTTTTATTTTTCATTTTGATTCTGTCTTTCATTTCCGAATGCTGTTTCTTCAAGCTGTGTGTCAGCGGTCTTGCAGTGGGGGTCTCCACTGGACGGGTTAAGCTGTATTTCCCCAGCGGTTGCAGAGGATCAGATCCTCTGGTCGGCAAGCTGTAGTGCCCAGCGAAGCTGTGTATCAGCGGGTTGTTTGGCCAAGCTATAAAGCCCAGTGGACGCAAGCTGTGCTGTGCAGCAGGAGGCCATACTCGGTTGAGTGTGGGGTGGACGTAGGTCGTTGACCGAACCACCTAAAAATTGTGTGTGCAGTGTGCTTGTGTTTTTGTGTGATCTATGTGCGATGGGAATTTCTTGTTTAGCTTATTTGATTGCATCGCTTATGCTCATGTCTAGCTGTCGACCTTTTGTTTAGCATCTTTTGTTTAGCTTAACTGATGTTTGCCTAAATTCCGCTTTAGAACTTACAGTAGTTTTAAATTAGGCAAGTTGATCTATTCACCCCCTTCTAGATCCACACTCTGTGGAGATAGACTGCATCCATCTAACCCAACACAGGTGGGGCCCAGATATTCTATGGTTGATCTGGCCCAGGAGAAGATAAAGCCCGGCGAGGAATTCTCCATGTTTGTCGACAGCTGGCGTCGCCTAGTCGCACAAGTCCTGGGGCATATTCCAGAGGGCGAGCAAATTAAGATGTTTATTTCTAATGCAACGCCCGAGCTCACGTGTATCTTTGCCCTGAACGATATCACATCCTGACAACAGCTTTACAATCAAGCCCGCTTCGTTAGCCAACAACTCCTAGTTTCCTTTGACCACGAGCCTCCTCCGCCGTCACCTTCTACATACACTTTCCCTCCGCCCTCCACCGCAAGTCTTCCCTCCACTACATATCCCTCCACGAGTCAGCCTTCCGCTCCCCCACACCCCTATACCTCCATGTGCTCCACCTCACATCCCTCCACGAGTCGGCCTTCCGCTATTTCATCTCACCACACCCGTCCACCTCCGGTCAAGGAAGCACTACACCCAGAGCAGGTAGATGCCGTCCATTACATTCCCACTCCCTCCATGCCGTCACATCATTCTAGCCCTCCGCCTTTGCCTACGCAGTCCCTCTTGCCTACGCAACCCCCACTACCATCTCCATTACCTTTTCACACCCCTCGGCATCCACCTTGCCCGAAGCGGGCTTCTCACTCTTCGTTGCCGGAATCTCTTACAGACGTTTTCAGGGCTTTGGCGGCCACCCATGCGTTGCAACTCCCTCCGATTGTGCCTTTCCAACCCGCGATCAGGAATTTGCTCCAGTTCTGTGAATTCCATCGTCAACAGGGGCATGTGGTCGAGAATTGCTCCGAGTTTCGAGAACTTGTTTACAGTCTGGAAGACAAGAAGATGATTGATTGGGCTACCATGCGCCAAGTTGTTTCAAACCTCAGCAGCAAGCAGCAGCAGCAAGCCGTGCCGCCTAAGCAACCGTCTCCACGTCATGACCAGGGGCACCCTGGTGTTTCGTCAGTTAATAAGGTACCTACTCCATTGTCCACTCCTTCCTCTATCCCATCTCCTCCACCACCTTTACCTATTTCAGCCTCCGCTCGGGCAATTTCTCCTTCACCCTCCGTTTCCACCACCACTCCTTTCCCCAACACCTCTCGACGTGTTGTAAAGATACGCTGAAGAGCGCCACCACCCGCCACTTCCTCCACTACGCCACTACCTTCTTCTCCTCCTTCTTCCCCTTCACCATCTCCATCAGCCATGTCACCCCCTTTGCCGCCACCTTCTTCACCCCCGTCTTCGCCGCCTCCATTGGCCACATCTCCATCGTCACCCTCTCCATTATCCCTATTATCCTCACTACTGTCTTCATCACTTCCCCTCGTGATAACCCCTATTCCGTCACCTTCACAACCATCCCCGCAACCGATGCCACTTCTTTCGCCATCGTCCTCTGAGCCCAAGCAGGCCGACCCTAAACCCATGCCCCCACTTTTGCCTTTACCTCCACCCATGCCGATCATCATCATTATTTCTCCATCGCTTGCACCAATGCCACCCGCGCCCTTCAAACCTCCTCTTTCTAACCTCCCCCTACTGCTTCCCACTTCACGGAGCAGGTACACGCTACCTTTGGTGCCCCTCGGGTCTAGTCCCCAGGGAGAAAAGGAGCCAAGCCAGGTTTCAATCGTGCATTTCAAGATCCAAGATGTTATTTCCCGCATGCCGGTCCAAGTCCTGGTTCCTAGCCATTTTAGGGGTAATGAGCCTGCATTTACTATGAGAACGGTTGCAAAGAAGAGTTCCCTCGTGTTGGTGCCAGTTTCTTCAAAGGTGAGGCCGGTAGCAATCTCTTTGCTCGTCGGGAAGTTCATCATTAAGGTTGTTATTACCTCGCGCTCGATTGCTATTCAGTTCACTAGCCGAGAGGGGTTCTCTACTCATATTATGCTAACACATACGGCCGCCCGGAGCCTGATGGATTCCCTATTCAAGGGGAAATTGGCCGCATCTTTTGCACTTTCCAAGGACATTCTGCACTTGCTGTGCAACTTCCCTTAATTTATTAGCATGCCGGCCACGTCAACGCCACACGTGACTCTCCCTCAGTTCTTTCCTGCGCTTCTAGCAAGGGAGTTATGCTTCATGCCTGATTGCCGAGTGAAGTTGTCGAATCTTATGCCTCTAGTGCCGAATGACAAAACTCCACTGCTTCCTGATGCTCATCCCGAGGAGTTGACTATTCTAGAATGTCCTTTTGAGGTTAGCACCGCACAGCTAGGGGCAGCCGCCCCGATGAAATTGCATGTTCGCAATCGGGCCAGACCGTCTGTCAGATGGGCTCGTTATTTAAGAAAGTATTGCAAGACAAGAAGCCTAAAGGTTCGAGCCCACGCCAGGCGGCATTGTTTCAAGAAGATTGCGGCTAAGAAGAGGCGGCGACGTAAGTTCAAGGGCCGTCAGTTCTGCACTCGGGGGTCAAATGCCTCATCTCCTTCTTCCGTCCATTCGTCTTTTCGGTTGCTCAGTTCTTATCCTTGGGTGGTGTACCTTCCACCACCTGGTCATATTTCTACCATCTCTTCCTATTTTAACCATTCTAGGCCTCGGCCTATGGCCTCCTCTTCCTCTGAGCCAGGGGCATCCACTTGTAGTTTTTCTCCCCGGATACGTCAGGATTCCGCTTCTCATCCTTGTTCCCCGGTCCTGTTGGGGATTCCTTGCGCTCATTCTCCGACCTTGTCGGGTAGTTTTTTTGATCCTTCCCTGATTTTGTCGGGTGGTTCTCATTCGTTTTCCCTGACCTTGTCGGGTGTTCATACCTTTTCTTCCCTGCCCCTGGCGGGTGATCGTTATTCCTTTCCTCTGACCACGTCGGATGATCTTTCTCTTTCTACCTTATCTTCACAGTTATCTTTTCGTCTTTCTATTCTTTCCGTCTCACCCTTTCAGGGTTCTTACCCTTTTTCTTGCTGTTTTCGAAGCTTTAGCCCACCTTGATCTCAGTTAATCACTGGGTATTCTGTACTTGGTTCCTTGTTATCAGGGCCTCTGTGCCTTAACGAGGGAGTTTTATCCCTCGTCTCTCTTCCTTTTTATCCCTTCTTCGTCCAGTTTGATGTCTGCCGCTCCTCTATGTCAAGGAATATCTACACATTGCTATCCTTTTCACCCTTTTATCCTGGCAAGCAAGGAATATAAAGCTCATGCCGATCAGAAGCTCGATGATCATGTTCGCTTCAGGATGTCGATTTCCGCGTCATGGATTTGCAAAGGTATTGTTATTTTGTGCAAGAATGTGTTATCATTGCTATTACTCTTATTACTCCTACACATGCTTATAACATTAGTTCCTCAACATGGTTGAGTGGCTTTAGTTGAATTTGCTTAATTAGTCAAATAAAAAGTTAGCTTCTGCAGCATCCTTAGGCTGGTGATAGCTTAGCGCTGGGAGTCTAGTTTCTTTCCTCGATTGTTGAGGGTGACCTTTGAGTATGGGTTTTTCACACACTACACGGCAAGCCATAGCCGATTCCTTTGAGCAACACCGTTGCTGCTTTGGCCATACTTTGGGTATGCACAAAGGTCTTTTTCTCTTCTTTGCTCGGCCAAGTGTAGGGGCAAGAGATTGATGGATGAGATGACTAACCTAGGCGCTCCGTAATACGGGAGAGATCTCAAATAGGGGCAGTCTTGACCCTCAAAAGTGAGCTTTCATACTATATCTAGCCAATAAAGGCTATGAATGAGAAAATGAATCAATGCAAAATTATGAATCAAAGGCATGGCAAGAGTGGCAGTACAGTTCCCCGTGAGACGTCATGAGCCCGGTCGCATGCGTGCCTGATAAACATGGGTCTAAAAATCAAAGACACAAAGCCCGGGCGCAACAGACCTACTCTTTGAGGGGTAGTGCCCTAGAAGGGAAGTCGAATCTTGATATCTCCCATCTTGCATAAAGTTTATCTCTAATTTTTCTTCTATTTCTCCCTCTTAAGTTGGGTTGTATCCCGGGTATGGCCTTAGTAGGGGCACCGTTCTTTAGAGGCAGTTGGTTGTGGTAAGTCACCCTCACATGCACGCCCTGCTCAAGGGAAGTCTTTAATGAGAGGGGAGGGACGACGATCCTTGGCCAATAGTACGAGCCTGTATTTGGGTGCTGCGGATTGTATTTTCAAAATTCCAAAATTCAAAAAATGAGAAATTGTCAAAAATAAAAAAATGATGAGATATTGTCAAAAAAATAAAAAAAAGAGATATTGTCAAAAATCTAAAAAAATAAGGTATTTTCAAAAAATCCATAAAAATGAAATATTATTCAAAATCCAAAAAATAATAAAATTACCAAAAGAGCCAAAAAAAATGTGTCCTTTTATTTTTCTTTTCATGCATTCGGATTTATATTGAGAACATATACGTAATCTATTTGCTAAGTGTGCAGGTTGCAGGTACTCAAGCTTTCCTTGCCCATACTTTGTTCTATTTGTATCCTGTTTACATCTTTGATCTGTTCTTCTCTTCAATCATATCTCTCGATGTGTTCTGAAGCTCATGTCCTTCTCAGCTTTTATTTGCAATGATCATATCTTTATGAGAGGGCTTTGCCTCACGATTGTGAACCTGGCAGTTCTGCTTCATTCTAATCTCAAGTTTTGATTGAAGAACATGTTTTGTTTATGTCTCTTTGTCCCACTGTATCTTTGTCTCATGACCATGTCCCACCGTGTTATCCCACACATGTTGTTTTGTTCCTCACCGAATGTTGTTAGTTATCTTGCATGTTGAATGTCGTCCCTTCATGTTCCATGTGTTGTCCCAACCATGTGATCTGTCATGTTCTTATCTCAACCATGTGTTGTCCTGCCGATTGTTGTCTGGTCACACCATGTTCATGCATACGTATTGTCTGTTTATGCCGTTGCTTATGTGCTTATTCGTCTTGTTGTGTTGTTGCCATTCGTCATGTCATGTCATGTTGTTTGTCTTTCAGTTAATCATTATGTTCTGTTATGTTTATCTCATTTGTTTTATCTATGAGAATCCATAAAAATCAGAAAAGAAAATCAAAAAACATGCCATTCCACCTGCACAGGTAAGTCCGGTATGGCCTTCTATCCTTATCACCCTTATTGCATTATTATATGGTACTATAATATATTACCTCGAGAGCCAGTTGGTTATTTACGTGTTCTAGGATCTAATGTTTCCCTTTAACAAAAACGATGATGATCCAGGTTCACGTGTTTAATCTTCGGATAGGCCG
The DNA here is from genome assembly GCA_022559845.1 of Amorphophallus konjac. Taxonomy (NCBI): domain Eukaryota; kingdom Viridiplantae; phylum Streptophyta; class Magnoliopsida; order Alismatales; family Araceae; genus Amorphophallus; species Amorphophallus konjac. The sequence goes on from CM040120.1 coordinate 128,126,737, forward strand.
TTAGGTTGGAATGTCATGGGGAGGATGGTTCCATCCTGCACGCCGTGGTTGCGGAGGGTATCTTGACTCTGATGTTCCCAGCTTAGCAATATTATTCTCGAGTATTTTATATTTTAATCTTTCTTTGCATTTGTTTTAACGATTTCTTTTATTTTAGCCCAGCATGCATCATACGCATCTTTTGAGCTTTCATGACCCATGGTTTGCTTGAAGAATGTCCCGTCAGTGATGGTTAACTGTGCGTTCAGTGTTTGAGTAAGAGGAACTAATTCCACTCTGAGTTGGAAGGTTCTCTTTGCTCGATTCACTTGGTTTGGTTGATTGAGAGGTCCCCGTCTGGAGCTTTAGCCTGTTTCTTTTACTTTTACTGCCTGCTTTTGGCCTCCTCATTGGACCACGGGATTGTGTCCCCCATGAGGATGGTCTTATCGATTTATTTCATTTTAGTTTAGTTCCTCCAGACTGGTGTTACTTTTGGTTTTATCATTCCTTGGGTTTGGTTCAGAGTTTTCCGGAAGATTCTTATCGCTAAAAACGGGTGTCGTTTTACCTTAACGCCCGCTTTTCCGATCCACTCCGCTACATTTCTGCTTCATCTCCATGTTCCATGTCACTTCCGCTTCACCTCCGCTCGCTCCCCTGCCAAGAGGACATTAAGGAGGGGCATCTGTTGACACCCATTTTTTGCCGATAAGTCGAGTCGTTCCTCGTACTCCCATTTATTGATGTCTCGAGTTGTCCATCACTCGTTGGGGCTATTTTCAAGCATGCTTTGGGCCAGTTTTATGGGTAGCCTCCCCCCTTGGTCAGGTCCAAGTTGATTCAGGGCTTAATGGGCCTTGGTTTTGTTTAATCGAGATTTTTTATAAATTCTAAGCACCCATTTACATGTGTGGTCAACCCTCAGCCGTATAACCTATTGTGCGGTTGGTACTGGGCCGTTCATATATTTATGGGATATTTAGCTAATTTTCTGAATTATCACCGACAGGTATATATACGGCCTGAACATAGCCGCATAATATTATGGTGCGGTAGCATCTGAGCCGTCTATCTCTCCAGAGTCCTAACATCGCTGGTTTTTAGATAATTATCTAATTATCTTATGTATTTTGATTTTCCACCGATAGGGATAGAACGATTAGTCTTTGGCCGCTCTACCTTTGAACGGTCGAATATGAGCCGTTCATCTCTGAGAGTCCAATGGCGAAGGTTTCGGTCAGTTCAACGGATAATTTGGATTATAGATGATTTATTTTGAATTTCCACCGACAGGGTTGGACGGCCAGTAGATGGCCGCCCATCCAGTTGAGCGGTCTATCATAAGACCGTTCATCCCATCGATTGTTGAATTTCAACAGATTTTTATCCCTTTTATCTGTGGCTAAACCCTCAACTTTGTCCTCAGTTTTCTCCATGGATTCTCAACCAAATCGGATGAGATTTGATCCTAACGAAAGCTGAGGATATTATCTTCACTTTATCTTTTGATATCTCTGATTAATACCCATTGGAAACCCTAATTTCGAGCTAGGCTTTCTAGGCTCTATAAATAGACCCTAAAGGCCGGGTTGGAAAAGGGGGGGGGGGAGATTTTGGTCGACGGCGAAGCCCTGCCGCATTCTTGAGCGACCTAGCACCAAGGAGGGAGGCTTTCTACGTCCATACAAGCCTCCGGTTCAAGGAGTAGTCAAGTTTTGAGTCTTTATGTTTGATTGGTTTTGTCCTCTTTGTCATTGCATGCACTATTCCTATCATTCTCTCCCCCACGTTTTTCTTCATCATCATTACCATGTACACATCCACCTACGTTTTTGACACCCTAGGGGTTTAAAATCCCCCAGGTATCCTCCTTTCCACTTAGTCACGTTCACTTCTTATTATTTTGACATTTACTACACCTCTCAGTTCTAATCTAGGTTGTTTCTTTGTGTTTTCACGTTGTTTTTACAGGTCAGCAATCCCTAGCACGAGGCCCATCCCCTCTGGCCGCCTGGAGAGGGTGGAGGTTGGACCCCTTTGCGACTTCTAGCTCGGAGGTCTAGCACGGTGCTCTACGGTCCGTTCGAGAGGATGTGCGGTGCCGATTGGACCGTCCATCATCTTCCTGCGGTCGTTACTAAGCCGTTCAACAGCTAGGAGTCCTTCATCCCAGACTTCCTGTAGCACCCTTAGGCGGTCTATTGTAAGACCGTACAACCTATAGACGGTTCTCCCTGGACCGCTCATCTTCCCAGCGCTGCAGCTAGGCGAGTGTCTCTCCCTCTTTCCAAGGCACGGCGTGTTCATCACGTCCGGCGCTTTGGTGGCGATCACGGTTTGTTATAATTCCCCTTTTCCTTCTGTCTTCATCTGTTTCTCATGTCAGATATAGTAGAATAGACATTGGGAAGACACATGGAAGGAACGGACGGGAGGGAGAAAATATATCTACAAGCATCGCAAGACATTGTCGCTCTGCACAGTTATCCTGACTCTACGGAATGGCAGAGCCTTGTGGCGGCGGGCCCGCCACTTGAATCGAAGCCGCTGAAGACTCCGAAGATGTCTTCTTTGTACTTCGGATTGTGTCAACGGGTAAGTGGAGAGGACCCGACAGCCCCTCCACTGAGGAGGTGTGACGAGGCTGAGGCGAGGCCTCACCCTGTTTTTGCTTTCCCTTCCTATCCGCGGCCATCGGCGACGAAGATAGGACGGGGAGAGGATGAGGGAGAGCTGAAGAGCCCATGATCGGCTCGCCCACCAAAACGTCCTCTCGGTCGAGAAGGACCCGGAGGAGCCTAGCGGTGTCTTCTTCAATGAAAGGGAGAGATTATGCTCCCGCCAGGACCGCCACTGCACGGTCGAAGTAGCTGGGGTTGGCTGGCAAGTTGTAGATGCCTGAGGGCCCTCAGGGGCCGGAGGAGTAGGAGAATGGATGAAGTTGACCGAGAAGTTAGTCGGCTCCGTCTCTTGACTGGCATCCTGCTCTCTAAGCCTCCATAGTCGCTCGAGCGCCTCTTGATTGTCAGTCCGAAACTCGAGCCATTCTGGAGGATGCTGGTAGGGCAGCCCGTGCCCATTTTCTTGAGGAGAGTCTGGCCGCTCTGGCGCATCCCTGGCGATGCTCAGGGTCTCTTCGACAGCTTGCCGAAGCCTGACGAGCGACATGGAGTTTCCTTCCAAATCGATCTGCTCCCATCGGATCTGTTCCTGGATGAGGTATTGAACTTCCTCACAGGACTCGATCGGGTGGCAGATTCTGGCGTCGAAGGGGCAGTACTGGGGGTGACTATGATCCCAATGGGTGTAGTCGGCAGGCGAGTCGCGGGGCATGATTTGCCCAGTCTCGATGAGGATATCGAAGAGTCGCCGGGTTCTCTCCCTGGGGAAGGAGAGAGGTCTCTGATCATGCCAAGCCCTCCACCCTGGATACCAGATCGAACGTTCCCTTCGATTAGCCATGGGCCCCTCTGACTCATCGTCAGAGAGAGAGAATGCGGCCATCATGTGGATGACATTGGCCCAGGGGTGAGCCACGCAGACTACCTTAGTCGGCCTGGCCCACTTGTGTGGTTGCGGGGCATCGACGAGACCGCTCTTCATTTTGACGAGACCGTCTCGGATCAGCTTCTGTGCGTGAGTCTTAAAGATGTAACAATCTTCAATTGAATGACCCAGCATGTGATGATACAGGCAATAACTGGGATCGTCGATCTTCAGGGCCTCATCTGGCTTGCGGATTTCTGGCAGTTCAACGATCTTCTAGGCCATGTAGAGGTCGAAGAGCATCTTCGTGTGTTCCTTCTTGAAGAAGAAGGGTGTCTTCATACGCTCCGAGAAGGAAGGAGCAGCCGGCTTATCCACTGGCTTTTTGTCAGAGCCATTGGGTTCGGCCCCTTTACTGGCCTTGGCGGCAGGGGTGAACTCTATGATATTCACCTTCTTACCGGGCTGGCGTTCTCGGGCTTGTTTACCCTTTGCCGCAGTATAGCTCGGGTTATCGGTGAAGAACATTTCTATCTCGGCGACTGCCGAATTGAGTTGGTCGAAGCCTTTAATATTGGTGCCGAGAAGCTTTTCGCTGACCTCGGCCGCCAGACCTCGACGGCATATAGTGATGGCATCCTCTTGGACGGGTGGATTGACATACCTCATGCTGAGGTCTCGCCATTTTTTGATGAAGTCGAGGGCTCTCTCGCCCTTTTTCTGCCGAAGAGAATAGAGTTCGGCTAGGGACACCTTTTGCTCGGCCGTTTGAAAGCGGTCGAGGAATTTCTTCTGGAGATCGGCCTAGTCGATGACTGAGTTGGGCTTCAGGCGGGAATACCATTGAAAGGCCATTCCCGTGAGTGAAGTGGCAAAGTAGCGGAGGAGATATGATTCGTCCCGCGCTAACTCACCCATGGCCGTGACATAATAGGCCAAGTGTTCATGTGGCGACCCCTGCCCGTCGAACTTTTGCAGCTTTGGGGCTTGGAGTACTCTGGGGGAAGCTTTTTCAACTGGTGGTGAAGCGGGTAGGGTACACTGTAGAGATCCACCGTGACCGCCCGTTCGCCATACTGGGCGAGCTTTGTCTTGATGATGTGCTCGATCATCTGGCGCTATGCCAAGAGATTCTCTGGCACTGGCGTGTTGGAGGCTCGTGGTTGAGTTTCAACCAGGGGCGTGCCGAACCCAGTTGCCAGTGGGGTTCGGGCAATCGCTGTTGAGGTATTGGCAACATCACGAGCCACCGGGGGTACCGGTACCTCACCCTGAGGCCTAGTAGGTTGCTGAGGATGAAGGTCTCGTTCCTAGAGGAGGTCTTGCAGGAGGGCCTTCAGGTGCTGGTTCTCCTTCATAAGAGTGTCGAGGGTCACTTCCTGAGCCTCGTTTGCAGGAGGGTCATTGTTGACCGGCTCTGCGTTGATAGGAGGGTCGCGGTCTTCCACCGGGACCTCTTCTGCACGTTCCGACGCCTGCGGTCCGACAGAAGTGCCGATGTGACCTGTTGGAGGAGGTGGCAGAGCTTGGTGGCGCGGCCTCCTGAAGTGGGACAGAGGCTGGTTCAAGTCGTCAGACTAGGTGTCTAGCTGGTGTCCGGTGGTGTAGCAGGTGAACACTCGAACCGCATCATTGATGAACTGTGCCGTCCGCTTCCTCCGTGGGTATCGCTCGGGGCGGACAGGCATCCCTACTCTGTCAAAGACCGAGATGCATTGCGGAGGGTGCTCACTCCCAATGTCAGTCGAAGGAGAACCCTGGACAGGTTGCTGGAGGGACCGAGGTTGGGCTCGCCTTTGCCTCTGCTTACTTGCGCGGGGGACATTGGACGACTTGGCGTCGTTAGACGATGCTACTTTGAGGCCAGTCGCATCCCGTCTGATGTCGCATCTGAGCGCTCACAGGGGGTTTGTGATACATGCCCTTCGAACAACTTGAGCTTCTTCTGGGGTGACCCCAATTCTTCTCAAGTCAGATTGCTGATCTCCCTTGTCGCCATTTTTTCGGCGAGTTGTCTTGGGAGACCGCGTGTCTGGCTGAGGTGGGCGCCCCCGGGCTGCTGCCGAGGAACCCACTCCTTTAAGCTCCGCCCCGTCCTCTCGTGTTTGACGTAAGAGGTCAAAACGATTGGAAGTGGGGATGGTGGGGACGGTCCATTCCTGGGGTATGATTGGTTCACCCCCGTCGAGACGGATCCGCAAGTCGCCGACAAGGACCGTCTTGCCAGAGTTGTTGGTTGCAGCAGTGGGTCGCCTGGTTTTGCGGCCATGGCAACGCTTCTTCTGAGGAGCTGAGAAAGACTTCGCCCCAAGATGGTAGACTGAGAAGACCTGGCCTGGAGCGATCGGCAGCTTGAGGCCGTTGGAAGTACTGCTGATAGAAGTGTCGCCGATGCTCGAGTTGACGCTCTTGCACCGAAAAGCGACGCCGTTGGAAGTACTGGGATGCCGGCACTCTTGGGTCGAGGACCCGTGGTAGGTGCCGGTGTAGTCCGGGCCTGGGTCGGAAGACCTGAGGGAGATGTCGAGGAACATTGCCCCCTGGCTAGAAGACCCACGGGGAGAGCTGGTTCAACTGGAGCTCGGGACTGGGGTCCCGAGTGCACTACCTGGAAGCCACAAACTCGGGGCTGTGAGCCCATGTCGAGTGTCGACCTTGTCGGGATTCGGGATCGGAAACCCGATGCAGATGCTGGGGAGCCGTAAACCCGGGCCTGAAAGCCCGTGTCGGGTATCGGCTTTGCTGGGACTTGGGGTTGGTGACCCGAGGAGAATGCTGAGAAGCCGTAGACCCGGGGCTGAAAGCCCGTGTTGGGTGCCGGCTTGGCTGCGGCTCGGGGTTGAGGACCTGAGGAAGGTGCTGGGAAGCCGTGGACCCGGGGCAGGGAGCCCGTGTTGGGTGCCGGCTTGGCTGGAGCTCGGGGTTGAGGCCCCGAGAAAGGTGCCATGATGGTGACCGAAGTCTGGGGCATGGGGCCCGTGTTGGAGATCGGACGAGGCTGGCCTTCGGAAGTGATGTTCACCAAGGCCGGTATTGATTTGGGGGCCCTGTAGGGGCCTACACTGACAGTCCGGTGCCCGGCACTCAGGCGGGACACTGGTGCTGGGGGTGCGCATGGCGCATTGGCCGTAGGGGCCACTGGAGAAACTAGAGTCGGCTGAGAAGTAGCCACATGGATCACACCCAGAAAGTAGGGCGATCTGATAACTGGGGAGAAACTGCCGAAAGCGATCGGCGTCGCCAAGTAGCCCACCCGGGCATGGGTGGCGATAACGTTGGGGCCGTAAGTGACTGCCGCCATAGTTGCTGGAATGCTGAGTGCTGCGGAGGCGATGGTCGCTGACAGTCGCTGAGAGCGGCCCGACAATCAGAACGCGAACCAGGACCTACTAGAGAATGCGCGTACGAGTACCCTCCTCTACCTCTTCGGTAAGGATAGGGAAAGGGCACCGGGCTTCAGGGTTGGCATAGACTTTTATTCAGCAAAAAGAAGGAAGGCGGGAGACGTCCCACCGGGTGTGACATCCTCTCTGTTGCATGGGTTTTTATGCCGATTAACCGGGGTGAAGGAAGGAATATAGTGGGGAAGGAAAATACGGGAGTTTGATGTATCTCGGGTATCCTCCTTACGGGTGCATGCCTCTCACGGTGGTATCGGGCACTCTCCTTTCACGGAAAGTCAGAAAGGGTCGAATGGCACGGAAGTGTCGGGATAAAGGTTAACCGGACAAGATGCGGGCGTGCCAGTCGATCTCTCGACAATCACTCATGGAACCAAGGTTTGACTGGGGAAGCGCCACCATGGCGAGGCACGTGGGCTCTGGCGATCGGGAGACACATGGAGAGAAGGGGTTCCATGGGTGCGATTGCGAGAATCGTGTACTGGACGTCTTTCCCCACCGGCCGCAAGCAACCGGTGTTTATTTACATCGGATTGAATCCAAATACCGGCGTTCCATGCTGAAGAAAAGTCTGTATATGTGTCTGAAGCAGTGAGTAGAGAGCTGGGGGCATTCAGCCGCTAGGGATACGCGTTAGATCGAGGGGTGTTTACTGGGGTTATGGTGTCAGGCACGGATGCCGAGTGGCGTAGATAAAAGACTGAAGGCCGGGACGTGGGTGCGAGAGCACTCCTCTAATTGGCGGTGTTGTGCTGAGACGTATATTTCTTTACAGGGAAGCCGTAATGGGCAAAGTACAACTGGCGCATGCCATGGGACAACTCCGACGTGTTAGTCGGTCCCCAGGTCGATGCATGATGAATGAACACTTATGCATTTTACATAGGGCTCCTCCCGTGAGGTGGGCCATGGCCGCGTTGCCGAACGGGGGCCTATGACTGGATAACTGAGGGGATACATCGATCTGGTATCTGGGCGAGGGTCGATCGCGACTCGAGTTGAGCGGTCGGACATGGCCTCGTAACTGCGGGTAAGCATGACATCATGGCACGCGTGTGGTTGCGACCGACGGGCGTGCGAAGGGAAATCTCGGCATGAGGGGACGTCCGCTCGTATCATGACGTCTCACATACGGTGGTTATTGACTCATGTGTGACGGCTACATACAATGTGAGGGGAGTGCGAACGACATACCCCCGGCGTAGTAGACCGCCGAACAAGTCACCCACACATAATTCTCCTTAGCTCGCTGCTCGGAGCCACACTCGAAGTCTTGTGCTTGCCGAGTGTCGGACGATCTTATGTATCTCTCTGGATACCTTGTATTAGATGCCCCACCCCTTGAGCTCCTAAGGGGTTTTTGTAGGGGAAGCTGAAGGGTCACAAGGGGTTTACGCGGACCAGCTAAGGGGGGTGAGCTGGTCCGTGTAAACCCAAGTGAATAGTGTCACTGGGTTACGAGGTTACAGACTGAGAGAGAGGGGGGAATGAGGTTTACGCAGACCAGCCAGGGGGCCCTTGCTGGTCTGCCTAAACCCCCAAGGGTTTAGGCAGTCTGGTCTTTTTTTTCTTTTTTGAAAAATTATTATTTTTTGGTTGAATGGGGGTTTACGCGGACCAGCCACGGGGGCCTGGCTGGTCCACCTAAACCCCCTCCCCCCAAGGGGGTTTAGGCAGGTTCGCAAGGAAAGAGAGAGGGGGGGCTGGTCCCCACTTTATAAAATCCCTTTTTTGGCCTTTTTCTTTTTTAATTTGGCTAAGGAATAAAAGGACAAGTGGGTGAAGGATACATGGCAGCTTTTGGAGACTTGTGCGCGTTGACTTGAGGACGAGCCCGTCGTGCTGTCGCTTTGCGCTTCCACGTCCGCGTGTCGACCCCTCGAACTGGTACGGCACACGAACCGCATCGTAGGACCGTAAGTGGAAGAAACGGGGCTGAGTGGGGTCGTGGGACCACCGGGCTGGAGGGAGGGGCGCTGCCCCCCCTCAGGGAGTTCACCCTCCCTGGGGCGCACGGCCATGCCCCGGGGCGAACTGGCCCCGGGCTAGCCGTAACCCCGAGGGATGGCCCCCCGGGGGTCTTCTTGTGTGGCCTGGGGACATCCTTTGACAGACTTTGACCTTCGGGAGGCTGGCATGGGCCCGTGGGGCCGTTGTTCTTTGAGTTGTAGTGGCCGCTCGCAAGGTGTTCGGGCAAATGCCTGACACACCCCGGGTTGCCGAACGAGCTGCGTAAATGGCCGACGGGCCTTGGATTTGGCCTAGGGCCAATGGTAGAAGTCCCTATGGGCTGGGAGGAGGTGCCTTGGACCATGGGCCTCGCATTACGTGTCACATTGTACGGCGGGTTGGCAGGGTAGCCTCGCGTTGGCCCGAGAGCTAAAGTTGAGTGGCATGTTGCCACGTGTCTGAGGGTCGGGGGTGGTCCCGACTTGCTGGGGGGCGTTGTAGAGCCCAATTAGTGTACAGGAATCACGGGGTGGCCCGTGGGTTGGTGTAGAAGGGTTGAAATATACGCACCCGCAAGGTGTTCGGAAAAATGCCGAACACACGTGTGTGAGCCGTATGCACTTGCAGTGGGCCTCCAAAGCCTGTGGTTGACTTGCTCGGGTCCCCCTTTGACCTTGGAGGGTTGAATGAAGAGTCTCAGAGTAGGCTCGCGACTCTTTTATCGGATGCCACGTGGCGTGGCGTCGGGGTGCCCCTGGGTGGTCCTGTGCGGCCATGTAGGGTATGGGCAAGGCCCGTACGAGAGTGGCCGGGGTTGATCCCGGACAATTGCTTATGTCACCGTGTGTCACGGTAAGTTTGTTGGGACCCCTGTGGGGACCTGCAGGGTTGTAGAAAGGGCTAGGTAGCCCGTGTCTTGAAGGTGTTCGGGGAAATGCCCGAGCCCTTATTTCTGGGTATTTTGGCTGGGAAATAGTCTGGGTACAACAGTTACTTAGTTATATCAATTGTTTATCGCATTTTCTTATGTTTCTCTTCAAGTCTAGAGCTAAGACATTAATCACTTAAATATTACCTTCATGTTGATACGAAAATACCTACTGAGCAAGTGTGCTCATTACCCTACTATTCCAATCTTTTTCAGGAAGTATAGATGAATCGGATTCGGAGTATACAAGCAATGGGTCCGAGAGTGATTGAAGGTCAACTAATCGAGAGAAGCCATAGTATCAAATGTCTAGTCGATCTTATTGTAATTTTCTATTTTTCTTGAGTCAATGATGTAAAAGTATTAAGAGTCAAGAATCTTGTATACTTTGATATTATTATTATAGAATAAAGTGAAGTTTGGAAAAGTTTACTTGTGCAATTACTTTAGTGTGATTGTCTTGCGCTCTGATTTCTTGCTTGCGAGAGGCTTACCATGCCGGCTGTTTGCGTTCCCAAAATTCCTTCCGCTGTATTAAAAGCTCGAGGCGTGACAGGGTGTTAGCAGACTGAGTCTGTGGTTCTTAATTGCTTAGTGCAAGGAAGCCTTACTCTGGTGGAGTAAGGGGTAGACGTAGATTACGGATCATAATCGAACAACCTTAAAAAGCTCTCTATCGCATCTGTGTGGATTGCTTGATTGTTCTCTCGAATTGGCTTTAGCACGTCAGCTGTTCGATTATTGTTTCATCATAACTCTCTTTCTCGATAAGCTTCTGTCTATCTGTCTGCTCAGTGGCCAGACTAGAAAAGTTTCTTTATTGCATTTCAGATTACATAATTTGTTTTTTGAATTACTCTGAATAGGGCGTGATCTATTCATCCCCCCTTCTAGCTCACGTTCTATGTGCTTGATCAATTGGTATCAGAGCAGGCTACCCAACATGTGGTCCAACGGCCAAGGTAAATCTGGATCTAGCACTTCTCGCAGTTTCATGGCTGAGGGATAGTCTATTAGTCGCCCTCCTTTTTTTGATGGTAATAATTACTTTTACTGGAAAAATAGGATGGAAGTATTCCTGAGAGCGCAGAGCCACGAACTCTGGAGAGTGATCACCACGGGACCATACGAGCTCCCACCAAATGAAGATGCGTGGACAACGGATCACATCAGGCTTTCAACAGTTAACTGGTCGGCTCTAAACATAATTCAATGCGCAGTACATCCAGAAGAGTACGCCAAGATCTCAACCTGCCAGACAGTCAAGAAGATGTGGGATGAACTAGAGCTCATCTACGAAGGCACATCCCAAGTCAAGGCCACCAAGGTAAATATGCTCACCTCTGAGTATGAATTGTTTAAAATGAAATTCGAGGAGACTATTACAGAAATGTATGCTAGGCTGTCGCTGATCACTAACACTCTTAAGGGTCTTGGGAAACAAGTTTCAGAAGGGGATCTTGTTAGGAAAATCCTTAGGTCATTAACCCCCGCATGGCACACTAAGGTCATTGTGATAGAGGAGTAGGGATCTGTCAAAAATGACAGTCACTGAGCTGATAGGATCCCTAATGACTTATGAAATGAATTTTAAAAGAAATGGTGAAGGAAGTGACAAGAAGGGCAAGAACACTACTCTCAAGGTGTCCCGTAATAGCGGTGGGAGTAGCAATAGGAGTAGTAGTCTCAGATCTTGATCAAGAGGAGCAAACTATGCTGACTCGACAATTTCGGAAGTTCTTAAGAACTAAGGGAAAAACATTTAGAAGAAAAAGATTGCATACTTCTGGTAAGCATTTCGATTCTAACATTGATAAGAATAAGAATGCTAAGAAGATCACATGCTTTCATTGCAGGAGGACTGGACACATGAAGGGGGATTGCCCCGATCTCCAGAAGAGAAGCTCTACGGTGCAAAAGAAGAAACCTCAGGCTAGGGTCTGCACGTGGAGTGACGAGGAGGAAGACCATGAGGCCAACTCTTCAGAAGAAGACAAACAAGGAATATGCCTTATGGCCAACAGTGATGAAGAGGTAACCAACATTTTTGAGAATTTCTCAATTGATGATTGGGAAGATGCCTATGCTGAACTGTTAGATAAGTTTAATGCTTTGAGTAAAGAGCATAGGGTGTTAAAGAGAAAACTGAATACTACTACTAAAGAATAAATTCAAACTAACAATAAAAATCAGAAGGTCAAGGAATAATTAGAAGATATGAATTCTCTCAAAAAGAAAAATGAAGACCTTAAATCTGAAAATAAAGAAGTTCAAAAACAACTTGATGAATTCAAGTTAAAACTTCAAGAAAGCCAAAATGAAAACATATTAATCACTAAAAAGAATGAAGCTGTTAGGAAGGTGAATTCTGAACTTCAGAAAAATTGTGAAACATTGCAAAAAGAACTGGAAGACAAACAAAGAACTCTAGAAAAATTTGTTCAAGGAAAAACGAACTAAGATACCATGCTAGGTGTTAGGGTTAACTTCGACAAAGAGGGTTTAGGCTATAACCCAACACGCAAGAAACCCTTTGAATTCACAACAGTAACATTCTGTCTAGAAAAAGGGAAGGAAAATCTAGACACACCATCCAGCTCCAATAATGTTCAGAATTTCCAACAATCAAGGAATAATTCATCAAACCATGCTGGACAACAATCTAAAACTGGAAAGAACTCAACCAGGCAAGCTCCTGTGCGCATTCCCCAGAACAAGAACGTTCACAGGTCAAGGCATATGACCCAGAACAGAAATTCATCTTTCTATAAAAACATGGGTCAATATAAGAAAAATTGGGGAAATCCCATTCTTCCACAGAAACTCTTCAATGAATATGTCTATCCTAGACAGAATGGGTACAAAAGATACCTGGGGAATGAACAGTCCAACAATAAGAACAGATTCCACTTCATTAGGCCAGGTGGACAGAATTCTAGTCATAATTTCAACAAAACTGTCAACAACATGCAAAAGAAAAATACTTTAAAATAGTTTTGGATTCCGAAGTTTCTACTTAGAGATTTGAACAATGTCTTTGGACCCAATCTATCTTGGGTTCCAAACTACTCTACTTGATATGTCCCTCTGCAGGTTAGCCTAGCAGCCGAGCACAATAGGTGGTATCTAGATATCGGCTGCTCCAGGCACATGACAGGCAACCGATCCAAATTCAGTAAACTGGAAATGAAGGTAGGGGGTCTGGTCAAATTTGGAGGAAAGAACAGAGGTAAGATTGTTGGAATAGGAATAGTTGGTAAGTCTTCCACAAACTATGTTGAGAAAGTTCTGTTTGTAGAGGGTCTTCAACACAACTTGCTTAGTATTAGTCAGTTATTTGACAAGGGTCACAGAGTTGTGTTCGATAATAATGTATGCAAAATTATTGAAATAAATTCTGACAAGGTCAAGTTTGAAGCACATAGAGTCAATAATGTATACATTGTAGATTTAAATGAAAATCTAGAATCAAATCTTTGCTTGTCTGCTGATCTTGAAAATAATGCATTTCATTGGCATAGACGTTTAGGACATGCTAGCTTCTCTACATTGAATAAATTGGTCAAACATGATTTAGTTAGAGGCATGCCCAAGATTAAATTCAATTCCATTTCAAAAATTTGTGATGCCTATACTCTAGGCAAACAAACCCGTAAATCATTTAAGCTCAGATCTGAGTCTTTGTCCTCCAAGCCAATGGAGCGTTTACATATGGATCTTTTTGGTCCAACTAGAACTCAGAGTCTAAATGGGAAGAGATTTGGGTTTGTGATTGTAGATGATTTTACTAGATTTTCATGGTTATTTTTCTTAGCAAATAAAAGTGATGTTTTTCAGAAGTTTGAACATTTTATCAATAAAGTTAAACAAGAAGGAATTCACAGAATTTCCATGATCCAATCTGACCATGGAGGAGAGTTTGAAAACTCCATATTTTCTGAATTTTGTAATAATGAAGGATTAACTCACAGATTTTCTTCTCCCAAGACTCCAGAGCAGAATGGCATAGTGGAGAGAAGAAATTGTACAATCATTTAAATGGCCAGAACTATGCTAGTAGAGAGTCAGCTACCCAGAAGATTTTGGGCAGAGGCAGCTAACACCACTTGCTACACCATGAACAGAGCCTTGGTAAGACCCGTCCATAAGAAAACCCCCTATGAACTCTTGAAAGGTAAGAAGCCAAATGTTTCATACTTCAAGATTTTTGGTTCAAAATGCTTCATTCATAACAATAATAAAAAGGACCTAGATAAATTTGATGCAAGGAGTACCCCAGGAATTTTTCTAGGATACTCTGAAACAACTAGGGCATATAGGGTTTTAAATGTTTCAGACCAAACAGTAGAAGAAACTCCACATGTTATATTCGATGAAACAAACACTGTTACTAACTTGGATGATGATGACAGGAGCTCAAGACATGATGAAAACGTTTTAGAGGATATGGTGGAGGAAGAATCTTAATCAACTGAAGCATCAAATGCTCCAAATCAAGTAAGGTCAGCCGAAATAGGTGAGTCTTCAACTAATGTTAGATTCTTGAAAGATCATCATGTGAATAACATCATAGGCAACTTAGGAGATCCCCCTAGGACAAGGTCTTATCTCAAAAATGTAACTCATCAAGACCTAGTTGCTTTAGTGTCACAGATTGAACCCAAATCTGTTGATGAGGCCTTGAATGATGAATCATGGGTTAATGCAATGAGTGAGGAGCTAGGTCAATTTGAAAGAAATAATGTCTGGGAACTAGTTTCGAGACCTGAAAGTACAAATGTTATAGGAACTAAATGGGTTTTCAAAAATAAAATGAATGAGGATGGAATAATTTCAAGAAATAAAGCCAGACTAGTAGCCAAGGGTTACTATCAGGAATTTTGGGTTGATTTTGATGAATCATATGCACCTGTTGCTAGGATGGAAGCAATAAGAATTTTATTAGATTTTGCATGTACTAAAAATATAAAACTTCATCAAATGGATGTCAAAAGTGCATTTTTAAATGGTTTCATTAAAGAAGAAGTCTTTGTAGAACAACCCCCCAGATTTCAATTGTCTTCACATCCTAACAAAGTTTTCAAGTTAAATAAAGCTCTGTACAGTCTAAAGCAGGCTCCTCGGGCCTGGTATGAAAAGCTGTCAAAATTTCTGATCAGCAAGGGCTACAATAGAGGTAAAGTGGATCAAACCTTGTTTACCAAAAGTTTGAGTAAGGATCTCATCATAGTTCAGGTATATGTAGATGACATAGTCTTTGGCTCAACATGCACTGAACCATGCAATGAATTTGCTCAATTGATGTCTACTAAGTTTGAGATAAGTTTGGTAGGTGAATTAAAATACTTTCTTGGCTTGCAGGTACAGCAGCTGGAGGATGGATGCTTCATTAACCAGACAAAGTACACCTTGGACATACTCAAGAGGTTTGGCATGAATAATTTGAAGCACATCACAACTCCAATGGGTACCAATACATCATTAGATGCAGACGAATCAGGTAAAGAAGTTGATGCAAAGTTATACCGAGGTATGATTGGATCCCTACTCTATTTGACTTCCTCGAGACCTGATATACAATTCAGTGTAGGTATGTGTGCTAGGTACCAATCTAGGCCTATTGAATTGCATCTAGCTGCTGTGAAAAGAATTTTCAGATACATATTTGCTACACACACCCTAAGTTTATGGTTTCCTCCATCACACACCTTAGATCTGATTGCATATACGGATGCAGACTATGCCGGGTGTAAGCTAGATAGGAAAAGCACTAGTGGACACTGTCAATTTATAGGTGGGTGTTTAGTTTCTTGGGCTTCCAAGAAATAACACTATGTGGCCCTCTCCACTACAGAAGCTGAGTATGTAGCTGCAGGGAGCGGTGGTACACAGGTGATCTGGATTAAACACCAGCTTCAGGACTACCAAGTAGACCTGAGCTGCACACCCATATACTGTGATAATACTAGTGCCATAAATCTTGCAAAAAACCCTGTCTTACATTCTCGCACCAAACATATTGAAATCAGACATCATTTTATCAGAGATGAAGTTTCTAAAAACATTTTTGAATTGATCCATGTAGACAATGCTCATCAGATAGCTGATATCTTTACTAAGCCTATGGATAATGAAAAATTCACCACCTTGAGGAGAGAACTGGGGAATTTTAAAACCCCCTAAATTCTGGAATCTTGGAATAAAATGCATCCATGCTTCTGTGACCATGTTGAGCTGCATACAGTCCTCATTTGCATGATTTTTCATCCAGTGTCTATCATATTTTAGTAAATAAAATTAGCATGCATAACCTGTTGATATATCAAATGATAAGTTGGGAGAAGGTCAGATTTCTTCTGACTGGAAACCCACATCATGTGTGAGGAGGTCTTCTGACCCACGTTCTCCATCTGGTACCACAGGCTCATTTACATATAGATCAGGTTCAATGTCCATAAATTTTTTTTCTGCATTTCAATACTTTTTGCATTCCAGATGTCTGCATACCAGATTCATATTGCGAGGGGGAGGTGTTCTAGGTATGTCTTAGTGTAGGAGGCATTTGCATGTGTTAAGCTGGTCGGTTTGAGTTCATCAGTCAGTCAAGTTGACAGGGGGAGCTTCTTGTCTGTTAGTTTGTGGTCTTAGGAGACTGATTCAAAGGATTCTGAGAGATCTTGTCACTGCACAAAGATCATTGAGAACCTTGTGCAGTTTTTTTTTCACAAAAGCTAGAAACTCTGAACTCTCTTAAATTTCCAAATTTGATTCACTGGAATTTAGCTAAAAAGCTTCTTTCTAATAATCCTACAAAAACCTAGATAGAGAACCTGAAGACTATCTTCCTACATCATTAATGAACATGTATCATTGTTGACATTTTTATGTCATGAAATCTCCTGAATGTTTGAAACTTAAATTTATGGAAGCAAACTCTCTGAGGATCAGTACATTTGGTATTATTTTCAAACATCACATGCCAAATAAAATAAATTTGTTTAGGGGAATATCAACATTTCATAGCAATGTTCTGGTTACCGAGAAACTAGACACTTCATCAAAGAAATGAAACACTCTCTATGTCATGAAGTGCCAGAATATCTCTATTTATAAAGTTTCTGAAAATTTTAAAATTTATGACAGAGCAATAGCATTAAAGTGTTGAGTAACTGGGGATTCAGGCCTCTCGAACCATCAATCACTCTCGGATCCATCACTTGAATAGTCTAAACCCGACCCGCTAGAATTTCTTGAAAAAGATTGGAAAAGTAGGAAATGAGCACACATGCCTAGTAGGTATCTTTATATCAAAATGAAGGCAATGTTTAAGTAATTAACATTTTAGCTCTACAGTAAAGATAAATGAAACCTGGTAAAACATGCGATATAAAACCAAAGTAACACAAGTAACATGATATGATCAAGAATGAAATATGAGAACATGATTGAGCAAGTATATAACAAGAATGTAAGTTCGGCCTTTCACGAACAAGAATGTACTTTTTCATAACCATAAAGGCTATGCACTAGAAAGTCACTTATCACGCAAGAATGTAATTTCACTAGATTACCTCGTGGATTTCACCCATTTATAAAAGAAAGTACTCCCAGCGCAATGCGGCGCCAGTATCATCGTATCCCATGGTTTTCAATACATTTCTGACAATCAGCCGAGGGGACTAGCATGGAGCCCTTGTGTTGTATCCCTATGGTTTTGATGATGTCAAACACCATAAGTCATATGTCAAACATCATAAGTCATAAGTCAAACACCTTAAGTCAAACATAATTTGTCAAAAGTCTTCATGAGTCTGTGCATTGGAGACTGTACATTTCAGTCATTGGAGTTGGTGTGCCTGCATGAAGTCACGGTCTACTACTTTCAAGTCTACCTACATTACTGGCACAAGGTCGATGTAGGTTTTGATTTCAAAAGCATAAGGTCGGTGCATCTTCTGCTGCATGCATATAAAGCCCATGCACATTTTATTGCCAGGTCGGTGCACGATTGCATGCTCACTTAGAAGGTCAGTGCAACATTTCTCTATACTACATTGCCAAGGTCGTTGCATACTTTGTAAGACACATATAAGGTCTATGCATACTCTGCCTTAGCATATATAAAGTCGATGCTGGGTCAGACCATATGCTGCTGTGGTCGGTGCATGTCTGTGTCACCAGCATATAGGTCGGTGCATGCTTGTGTTTAACTATCTAAGGTCTATGCATGTTTTCCAGACTGCATATGAGGTCGGTGCACCTTCTTATTTCTTCGTTAGAAGGTCGGTGCACATTTTGTTGATCAGCTTAGAACGTTGGTGCACTCTTTGCCCTATGCATATACAAGGTCAGTGCACATCTACTTTAGTCTTACTAAGGTCGGTGCATCTAGATGGCCTTTACTTCGTTATCATGGATAGAATAGTTAGTTATTTTGATTCTTCTTGCATGGACATAGTTCCTTATCTTAATTGTCAGCAGAAGCTCTGACGGATTAAAATAGGACCGTCACATGATTGTAGCGGCCTTACGATAAGACGTCACACCCTCTGTTGTGTTTAAAAATTCTCTGTTGTCTCTGACGCACCGTAATTGGAGCGTTACAACATTGTAACAGTCCCACGATAAACCGTCACAGAAAGGTAACACCCCCATGTTAGACCGTCAGACCACTGTGTTCTATCAACCCGAGACAGAATGGAAACCAGGCAGATTTACTTATAAATAAGCCTAGTTAATTCGATCTTAACCTGTTTTCATGACTTTTAAGTTCAGGTGTTGATTCATTGCATGATTTATGGTACTTTAGAGTTATTTTCAAGTAGATGATAATTTCAACCCAAAGCACTATAGTTTTGTATTTAACCCTTGATTTAGAAAAGATATTGATGAGTTTTACCATGATTTTATATCGTTACACATTCTTTCTATCTATAGAGTCAATTTCTCTAAGTACATGGCATATATTCCGGTATATGGCCATTAGTTCACACTTATTCATGTAATGGCCCAACACTCGACCGTTATGTTCATGTAACGGCCCAGTATTAGACCGTCACAGTTCTAATTCCTTTAACGTGAGGTTTGACCAAAGGGTTGATATTCTAAGTTCCTGGATGGAGTATTGATGGTCTAGGACTTGGCATATTGTCTAAAGATACTTAACTTAAATTATGAATGATAATAAATGTACCGTTATACTACCGAGTTATTTCCATGAGCATGACATCGTCTTAAATCATTCTTGATCTCTCTTGTCCTAAAAGTTGAAGCATTCATTTATTGATTATTGTTGTCATGAACTTATTCACATTCTTGGCCATATTTTATTGCTTGAAACGTGGAAATAGCATGATTTATACTTGAAGATGCGATCGAGCATTGATTATGTTCAAGGACTCTATGCTAGTCCTGTCGACTGATTGTCGGAAACATACTGTAAACCATGGGGTATGATGCTACTAGCGTCGCATTACGCTGGGAGTACTTTCTCTATAAATTTATGAAATTCACGATACACGTACATGACTTTCTTGCTTGTTACATGATATTCCACGGAAATTCACCAAATACTTGCTCATAAGCAAAAGATGTTTGGGTGATGAGTATGTGAACTTGCTAGTACATTCTTGTTCATGAAAGGCAATTCTTGTTACATTCTTTCTAGTTCATATTTGTTCATTCTATCTTACATGGTCATCTTGTTACTTTGGTTACTTGTGATTTATCGCATTCGCATGATGTTACATTTTTCCTCTAGAGTAAAAATGTTAATTACTTTAATAGTGTCTTCATGTTGATGCGAAGATACCTACTGGGCAAGTGTGCTCATTACCTATTTCCAATCTTTTCAGGAGATGGAAGTGAGTCGGGATCGGATTCGGAATATTCAAATAGCGGGTCTGAGAGTGAATGAAGAATGAGTGAAGACTTAGGAAGTCTACATGTTTAGATTGAGTCTATGTAATTTTCTTATTTCTTAAGTCTAGTATGATGAAGAAAGTTGAAATAGAGATTGTTATTGAGTATTTGATTTAATTATTAATGAAATAAGTTGAAGTTTGAGTAAATATTGTGCAATTCTATTTATGTGTGTAATTGTCCTACGCTCTGATCATTCTTGCTTGCAAGAGGCTCACCATGCCGACTGTTCACGTTCCTCGAGCTAGTCTTCCGCTGTAATAATGGCTCGGGGCGTGACAGGCAAGGAGCGAACCAGATGATCCTGCCACATGGACTGCTACAGCACCACGATTCTGACACATGGAACCTCGAAGGATCAGATATGTGTGAAAGTTTGGGCGGGAAATGTGGTATCCATGCGCCCATCATCTGCTTATAAAAGAGGATCGAAAGGCTGGGTGAAAGAGTGAGCAGAGCTGAACAGAAGAGAAGAGAGAATATCTGAAGCCACCACCAGTGTTGAAATTCCCCCATTCGAGATGAGAGAAAAGTCTAGGAGAAAAATCAAAGAGAGAGAACAAGTTCAGAAAGAGGGGAGCCTGATTGATCGCCAGTCTTTGAGTCTGAAAGTCTGCTTCTACGGAAGCTACATTGTCATTGTTTCTGGGTGATTTTTTCTTCTTTGTTTATTTTTCATCTTCGAGTTTTTTGCCTTTTCAATTCTACCTTGTTACCCTCTAAGTTCGCTTGGAGGAAGGGAGAGGTACTCCGGTTTCCCTCCATCGTATTTGGAGGAAGAGAGGAACGATCCTCTGGTTCGTGAGTTGCTGGGAGCAACTCATGGGGTTCCATTTGTTGATTGCGAAGGAAGGGAGGTTGGGCCCCCAGTGTTTCTTCTGGTCTTCAGAAGAGCGAGGAGAGTGTTCCTCAGGGCAAGCTGTCAGGTAGCGGGTGTTAGCAGACTGAGTCTGCGGTTCTTAATTGCTTAGTGCAAGGAAGCCTTACTCCGGTGGAGTAAGGGGTGGACGTAGATTGCGGATCGTTATCGAACCACCTTAAAAATCTCCCTGTCCCATATGTGTGGATTGCTCGATTGTTCTCTTGAATTGGCTTTAGCACGTCAGATGTTCGATTATTGGTTCATCATAACTCTCTTTCTCGATAAGCTTCTGTCTATCTGTTTGCTCAGTGGCCAGACTAGAAAAGTTTCTTTACTGCGTTTTAGATTACATAATTTGTTTTTTGAATTACTCTGAATTGGGCGTGATCTATTCCCCCCCTTCTAGCTCACGTTCTGTGTGATTTATCACCTTGGACACAATCAGTGCCCATCTGCACCTTCATGTTATAAATCTAGCTACTTCCACGAGTATAACAATAAAGTTCGGCCAATAATGTAACAATTCAAATAATAAGCTCATGGTAACAATGTCAAGGTAAGAATGCTTCAATTTTGAACATGAGAATTCAAAGAATGCATTAAGGACAAGGTCACGTCATGAAAAGAATTCGGCAGCATAACAGTACATTCATTAATTTCAATAATTCATTAGGTAGTTTATTGAATGAAGTGTTAGGTTCTAGATAATCATTAGACCATCTAGGATCATAGAAAACTCAACCCTTGGGTCAAACCTTGGGTTAATCAATACTTAGACATCAAACGGTCATATCAGGGCCGTTTTTGGAAATAGGGGTCGTTTACTGGACCGTATGTGGATCTATGCGGTCATGACTCGACCGTTTAGAAACAGAGTTGATGAAACAAATGAACTGGAACCATGCGGTCAAGGCAGGGCCACTAGGCATCCTTGGCGGTCAAGTAAATGGCCGCTAGGTACCTCTGGCGGTCTCCAGAGGGCCGCTAATGTCCAGAACACAAAACACTGGTAAAGAGCTTTCTAGACAATTGGGTTTTGAGGGTACAACCTGCTCAGCGTCCTAGTGGGAATCCCAGGCTCGCGGAGTCTTATGGAGGCCTTGAAACAAGATCAACTAGTCCGGTGGAAGGAATATCCAATGGAGAGGATCACAAGTCCAAGATTGTGTGCTTAAGTACAAGGTGTATCTAATGTCATCGTATCAGAATACGTGCCATGTACTTAAGAAAAGACTCTTGATGAGAGTGAGATCGTGAAAGAAATCGATCAAATCAAAACTAGACAAGTCCATGAACCATATGAAATTTAAGATTAATACAAGAGTATATGGTTTTTGCATGAAATTAACATAAGTTTAAAATAAGTCCAATGTGCATAAAGAACATGAATACTACTAGGATGAACAATTAACATAACAAAGTTTATGAATACAATACTTAAAACAGGAGCAAGACCTAATTAGCTAGGCTTATCATATGATAAATAGGGTTGTTCTGCATTATGTTTCGGGTTAACAAATACAAAACTCCGAAAATGAAAGCGGTCTCGGGAGGACCGTTTATGGTGCTTTAGCGGTCTATCGTAGGACCGCTTAAGGACTCAGGCGGTCTCAGGAAGACCGTTTCTTCCTGTATATAGCAAACAGCAATAAAACCGAAATATATGTTAATCTAGGGTAGTAAAGCATAAGATACATGCTAGACACAGAGAGAAAATGTTCCTACAATAAAGGTAACTCATGGAGATGCATAGGTTTCCATGAATTAAACTAGAATTATCATTTTTGTTATTAAGGGTAGGAACTATGCATGCAGGAATAGCCTATATGCGTAATGATAGTAAAACATTAAATACTCCGTGTGGGAAGCAAGAAATTTCATGAAATCAAAGGGCTTTTACTCCTGACATGTTATTCTAGCCATTTCATGAGATAAACTACCTTTCATTTGATCCCTAGACTTTGGATTTCTGACTGAAAGTAGACCCTAGTTCCTGCACATCCTGTGCCAAATTAGCAACTTCCCGTCCCTCTATCTCCCAATCCTCTTGACCTAAATCTATGAAAATTGGAGGGTAGGTTGAAGATATGAAGGGGAACAGAAAGTTCTAAAGGACCAATTTCTAAATACCTCGATTTGGGCTTCTACTTTCATGATCTTCACTAGACCGTCGCACTGGTTCTTGTGCAGTCTGTTGTGAATAACTGACTTTCAGATGCTCTAACTCTCCAACGGTCGGGTCTTCTTGAATAAAAATTTGAGGGTAGTTAGATAAAACTAAGAAAAATATAAAGTTCTAAATAACCAACCTGACAAGATGTCTCCTTACCTTCGAAATATGCGAACCAACATTAAGGTTCGCATGAGTCAAAGTTAGGGTCTATTTATAGGGTTCACCTAGGGTTTAAGGGATTAGATCGAACCTAGAGTCCTAAATTAGAGTAGAGTTAATCCCCAGAGAGTTCTAGAGAGTCTTCCACGATAGGTAGCTTCGATCTAAAGTGATTTGATCGTCAAAGATCCAAGCTTTTCACTTTTTCTCCCATTCACGGAATCAGGAGGGCTTAGTTGTAACGACCCGAGAATCCGATTACCGGGAAGGCCCGATAACCCGAGACTCGCACCGCCGCCCACGAGCCGGGAGGGCTCGGAAGGGCTAAAAGGAGTGTGGAGGCACAAAGAAATAGGAAATAAAGTAGGACAACAATGAACAGAAATAAATAAATAACTACAGCTATAATAGAGTCCAGTCCAACAGGAAGTACAGTCTAAAGTAGTAAAGTGTACCACATGCCAAGTGAACACTCAGCCCGGCAACAACACGTTTCACACCGAGGAACCAATCCTCCAATGCTCAACGCAAACTCAGGAATCCGCCCGTAGCAACCAACGCTACGATCCTGAACCAATGGGTCACAAGCCCACCACGCTTCCGCTGCACACGCTGATCCGCGCGCACAGCCGAGGAAGCAAACATCGCCCAACCGGCACTCGTCCTTCCGGAAAAGCGCCAACACACTCTCACACGACAAGGGAATGGGCACAGCTTCTCACAGGCAACCACCTTGCCAAGACAAGGAGCACGTCTCGCACAGACTTCATGGCACACAAGGCCAACCAATCCGGGCACACAATGCAAGACGACGAACCTTATCCCAACACAATCTCTCCCTACCAAAGGAGAAACCAGCACACTTCCGACCAACGGAAGAACTCCACGCTCGACCTGACCTCAAACCTCGCGCATGCTGGAAACAGCACCATCCAGCACCTAGGAAAACCATCGCTTCCATCAGGTCAGTGCCTCTGACACACTTGGCGAGTGTCATGTCAGACCACAAGCACAGCATCTCTCGATGCACCACTACTGCAATTCCTTAAACTGCAACACACCACACCAAGAGCTGCAACACGAGCCATAACGACAACCGCTGATGCTCATCCTCGAGTCCCGAACTCACCGTGGAGCCTTCACATCTCAAGCCAACTCCAGGGCAAACACAACCAATTCGCACACAAGAGCACAGGAGCAAGACTTACTGGGACACCACAACCCAATCCTGCTTCGAAATCCACAGAACAATTCGGGACCGACACGTCATTCTTGACGCCATAGAGCACGACACGGACATCAGGCTCGACGAAACAGTAGCTCACCGAGAAGATATTCCGCTCTCCCGAGCACACTTCTCGATCAGAACACCCGCTCTGCAACCTTAAACCACAACCTCAACGCCTCAGGGGCTGGATAAAACCAACGCTGGAGTGGCCAAACACCAACAGCAGCTCCCTCAGAGCACGCTCACGGCCACTTAACCACGAAAAATCCTCCCCAGCCACCTGACCACGCCGCAGATTCCTCGAACGCAGCATCGCGAGCTCGCGCCTGCTAGCAACCTCTGCCCAACGTAGCACAACCAGGGCCACCACCGATGAGGGTGAAGGCTCTCAACCTCAATCCTTAGACCCCATGCTGGCACGAAAGCCGCGAACATCAACCACCTTCACAGCGCCTCACAACGCACTCAAGCTCTCAAGCGAGAAACTAGGCGGAAAGCGAACACAAAACCCTAAGCCAGCTGCCGACTGTACTAGACCTTGTGGACATACATAGGAATTTGAGATATTGCAGTGATCAGAGTCCATAAGGTCCAGTACAGTCGGCAGTTGGCTTAGGGTTTTGTGTTCGCTTTCCGCCTAGTTTCTCGCTTGAGAGCTTGAGTGCGTTGTGCGGCGCTGTGAAGGTGGTTGCTGTTCGCGGCTTTCGTGCCAGCATGGGGTCTAAGGATTGAGGTTGAGAGCCTTCTCCCTCATCGGTGGTGGCCCTAGTTGTGCTGCGTTGGGCAGAGGTTGCTGCCAGGCGCGAGCTCGCGATGCTACGTTCGAGGAATATGCGGCGTGGTCAGGTGGCTGGGGAGGATTTTTCGTGGTTAAGTGGCCGTGAGCGTGCTCTGAGGGAGCTGCTGTTGGTTTTTGGCCACTCCAGTGTTGGTTTTATCCAGCCCCCGAGGCGTTGAGGTTGTGGTTTAAGGTGGCAGAGCGGGTGTTCTGATCGAGAAGTGTGCTCGGGAGAGCGAAATATCTTCTCGGTGAGCTGTTGTTTTGTCAAGCCTGATGTCCGTGTCATGCTCTGTGGCGTCAGAAATGACGTGTCGGTCCCGAATTGTTCTGCGGATTTTGAAGCAGGATTGGGCTATGGTGTCCCAGTAAGTCTTGCTCCTGTGCTCTTGTGTGCGAATGGGTTGTGTTCGCCCTGGAGTTGGCTTGAGATGTGAAGGCTCCACGGCAAGTTCGGGACTCGAGGATGAGCATCGGCGGTTGTCGTTATGGCTCGTGTTGCGGCTCTTGGTGTGGTGTGTTGCAGTTTGAGGAATTGCAGTAGTGGTGCATCGAGAGATGCTGTGATTGTGGTCTGACATGACACTCACTAAGTGTGTCAGAGGCGCTGACCTGATGGAAGCGTTGGTTTTCCTAGGTGTTGGATGGTGCTGTTTCCAGCATGTGCGAGGTTTGAGGTCAGGTCGAGCGTGGAGTTCTTCCGTTGGTCGGAAGTGCACTGGTTTCTCCTTTGGTAGGGAGAGATTGTGTTGGGCTAAGGTTCGTCGTCTTGCATTGTGTGTGGCCTTGTGTGCCATGAAGTCTGTGCGAGACGTGCTCCTTGTCTTGGCAAGGTGGTTGCCTGTGAGAAGCTGTGCCCATTCCCTTGTCGTGTGAGGGTGTGTTGACACTTTTCCGGAAGGACGAGTGTCGGTTGGGCGGTGTTTGCTTCCTCGGCTGTGCGCGCGGATCAGAGTGCGCAGCGGAAGCGTGGTAGGCTTGTGACTCATTGGTTCAGGATCGTAGCGTTGGTTGCTACGGGCGGATTCCTGAGTTTGCGTTGAGCATTGGAGGATTGGTTCCTCGGTGTGAAACGTGTTGTTGCCGGGCCGAGTGTTCACTTGGCATGTGGTACGCTTTACTGCTTTAGACTGTACTTCCTGTTGGACTGGACTCTGTTATAGCTGTAGTTGTTTATTTATTTCTGTTCATTATTGTCCTGCTTTATTTCCTATTTCTTTGTGCCTCCACACTCCTTTTAGCCCTTCCGAGCCCTCCCGGTTCGTGGGCGGCGGTGCGAGTCTCGGGTTATCGGGCCTTCCCGGTAATCGGATTCTCAGGTCGTTACATTAGTGGTCATGGGAGGACCGCTAGGGTGTCTCTGGCGGTCACGCCATAGACCGCCAGGCGGCTGTTAGTCCAAAAATTTTGGATTTTCTTATTATCTCTCATTTATTCCCCCAATTGATGTACATATCCCATTTTTGAATCCGTAAATTACCTAATTTACGTTTCTATTAATGGGCTTGGGTCTAAAAGTCTTGGATTTGGGTCTTTGGACCTATTTGAGTTCGGCTTAACCCTTTGGTTATCATAGGACCTTTAAATGGATTTAATAAATCCTTAATTCTTCTTAATTGCTTAATAATTATATTTTAATCTCAGAAAATTCCTAAAAAATTCCTATAAAAATTAGGGGTGCAGATTGTAACACCCTCAAATATAGCTAAGTTGTACTCTATATCACCGAGACGCCTTTTAAAGTATCGGCTCAGTTCTTGAAAAGAACTCCAAAGTTAAGCGTGCTTAATAGGGAGTAGTATTGGGATAGGTGACCGCCTAGGAAGTCCCCCATTCTGGAGCTGATCACTGTTAGAAAGGAATAAAACTGTGAGGCCGGTAGGCCAAAGCGGACAATACCTCGACGATATAGAGTACGGGCCGTGACAGAATGGTATCAGAGCTACACCCCAATCGGAAGTGTAGGAACTAAGTGCCATGCAGGGCAAAGTGCTATGCTATGGGAGCCACCTCTTGAATCCGCAGTGGGACAAAGTGCTACATAGTGAGGGCCACCTCCTGAGCCTGTAGGGGCCACCTCTAGAGTCCTACCTTCCTGGGGGTGTGATTGCGTGCTATATGTGCCCAGCGACGAGGACGTCGCCTATATAAGAGGGGTAGATTGTAACACCCTCAAATATAGTAAGTTGTACTCTATATCACTAAAGCGCCTTTTAAAGTATCAGCTTAGTTCTTAAAAAGAACTCCGAAGTTAAGCGTGCTTAATGGGGAGTAGTATTGGGATGGGTGACCGCCCAGGAAGTCGCCCATTCTGGAGTGGATCACTGTTAGAAAGGGATAAAACCGTGAGGCCGGTAGGCCAAAGCGGACAATACCTCGACGATATAGAGTATAGGGCATGATAGTGAACGGCCCAACTGGCTTGCCAGAGTCGCTGAAGACTCCGAAGATGTCTTCTTCACTTTCTGAACTGGGCTGCAGGGTATATGAAGAGAACCCGAAGGCATGAGGGATGGAGATACACGACATGGTTGTACCAAGGCTCCGTTATGCTTTTGTTTCCCCTTCCTATCTTTTGGCATAGATGGTGGAGTCAGAGTAGGGGAATAGCGAGAGGAACTTGGGACGCCCATCATCGTCTCGCTTACCAGGACATCCTCTCGGTCAAGAAGAACTCAGAGTAGTCTGGCAGTATCCTCCTTGGAGAAGGGAAGAGACTCCAACTCTTGCCATGGCCGCCAATGCGAGGTCGAAGTAGTAGGAGCCGACTGACTAGTACTTAGTGTCTGGGTATCTGGAGGAGCTGAGGTGGTAGGAGGATGGATGACGTTGATAGAGAAATTACTCGGCTCAGTCTCCTAGTTATTGTCCTACCTTCTACGGCTTTGCAATCGCTCGAGAGCTTCTCGATTGTCAGCTTGAAACTCGAGCCACTTTGGGACATGTTGATAAGGCAACCCGTGCCCATTTACTCGAGGAGGATCTGGCTGATATGGTGCATTTCTGGTAAGGCTTAGGGTTTCTGTA
Organism: Amorphophallus konjac; assembly: GCA_022559845.1. Lineage (NCBI taxonomy): Eukaryota > Viridiplantae > Streptophyta > Magnoliopsida > Alismatales > Araceae > Amorphophallus > Amorphophallus konjac. The sequence goes on from CM040120.1 coordinate 128,154,632, forward strand.
ACGGCTTCTCGAAGCCTCAGAGTCGCCATAGAGTTCCCCTCAGCATCGATCTGCTCCCACTGGATCTGCTCCTGGATTAAGTGCTAAACTTCCTCGCAGGATTTGACCGCGTGACAGATTCTGGCATAGAAAGGGCAATATTGGGGGTGACTAAAGTCCCATTGAGTATAATCTGTCGGTGGCTCACATGCCATAATTTGCCCTCTCTGAACGAGGATGACAAAGAGCCGCTTAGTCCTTTCTCTTGGAAAGGAGAGAGGTGTGCGGTCATGCCAGGGTCTCCACCCTTGGTACCACAGTGAGCGCTCGCCTTGGCTGGAGCCGGGCTCATCTACTTCAACATCAGAGAGAGAGAACACGGCCATCATGTGAATCACGTTTGTTGAATAGTGAATCACATGTGCTATCTTAGCGGGTCTGGACCACGGATGTGGATGCGGGGGATCGACGAGACCACTCTTCATTTTGATGAGGCCGTCTCTAATCAGCTTCTGTGCCTGAGTCTTGAAGACGTAGCAATCTTCAAGTGGATGACCTAACATGAGATGATACGGGCAATAGCTAGGGTCATCAGCTTTTTGGGCATCCTCTGGCTTGCGAGCTTCAGGCAGCTCGATAATCTTCTGGGCCATGCAGAGGTCGAAGAGCATCTTCGTATGTTCCTTCTTAAAGGAGAATGGCGTCTTCATAAGCTCTGAAAAAGAAGGAGCGACTGGTTTGTCTGCTGGCTTCTTGTTTGAGCCGCTTGACTCGCCTTCCTTACTGGCTCTGGTGGTGAGGGTGAACTCAATGGTGTTCACCTCCTTTCTGGGCTGGCACTCTCTTGCCTGTTTACCCTTAGCCGAAGTATAGCTCGGGTTACCGGTGAAGAACATCTCTATTTCAGTGACCGCCGAATTGAGCTGGTTGAAGCCTTTAATATTGGTGCCGAGAAGCTTTTCGCTGACCTCGGCTACCAAGCCTTTGCAGCATATAGTAATGGCATCCTCTTGGACGGATGGGTTGATGCACCTCATGCTGAGGTCTCGCCATCTCTTGATGAAGTCGAGGGTGCTCTCGCCCTTCTTCTGTCGGAGAGAGCAAAGCTCTGCCAGGGAGATCTTGCGCTCGACCATCTGGAAACGGTCGAGGAATTTCTTCTAGAGATCTGCCCAGTCGACCATAGAGTTAGGCTTCAGGCGGGAATACCATTGGAAGGCCGTTCCCGTGAGTGAGGTGGCGAAGTAGCGGAGAAGGAATGACTCATCCAATGATAGCTTACCCATGGCCGTGATGTAGTAGGCCAAATGTTCTTGTGGAGATCCTTGCCCGTCTAACTTATGCAGCTTTGGGGGCTTGGCGTATGGAGAGGGGGATTTCTATAGCCCACCCAAAGAGCAGCCCAACTAGACCCGACAGGGTCCAACGAGGCAAGCTCACCTGAGTGACAGCCCACAGGGCCCACTCAGGAAAGAAAACCCCAATAAACAAACACTCGAGGAACCAACTCTCCCCGGCGGCCCCTAGGCTCTGAGGGCCCGAGTGATGGTCAGGTCATAAGGAAGGTCCGACCCAAGCCGTTTTCCCCACCCAGGAGAGACAGGCATTCGCCGACCTATCCGACCCCTCTTTCGCCGAGCTATGCTCATCGTCCGGACAGGGCTGGCGTTTCAGAAGCTCGGCCAGACCAGATATCATCCGTTCGTGCTTCCGTTAAGAGTCCCCAACGGACAGGGGAATCAAGAGGCCGCCGGACTTCGAGGCGATAACGTTCCCACGATAAGGCCATGAAAGCCCACGTTGAGGACGTAACTCCCGCCGGAGACCCCTCAGCTTGCAGGACTCCTGAAGGCGGCACACTATTTAAACCAGGGATACCCTCCGATGGAAGAAGAGAGCCATTAAGGTACTCACACACCCAAACTCCTGAGCAATCCGCTTCACCCTCTGGTGGAGAGGAATCTCACGCACTAGTTTTTCTCCTCCCCATTATTGCTTCCACCACAGCTCTACTGACTTAGCCATCGGAGGGTTTTTCCCCAGGGAAACCCCCTGGGCCCTCTGATACGTTTCCCTATCTTACAGTTCATCTTCTGGTGATCTACAGCCCGCTCAGGATACAGCGCGAGATTTCGCCTCTTCATCTGGCGCCGTCTGTGGGAAACGCACGAGGAGCCAAGATGGTGAGAAGAAGCTCAGGGAGGAGATCCACCGTCGAGAAGGGTAAGGCCGTGGTGGCGGCAGGAGATGGCCCCTCTAGGGCCTCACAGAACCCTCTCTCCAACGCCAGCGTCCCCACCAATGAGCCGCCGCCCCCTCCGACGGTGACAGGGGCACCCCCCAACGGCGGCGACGAGGTCTTCCAGGCCCTCAATAAGAAGCTTGACGTCCTCGTGGAGCTCATGAGGGCCCAGGCGGCAAGGGATGCCAGGTCCCGCGCCCCGTCCGGGAGCCCCCCCGTCGAAGTGCGTCCCAGCATACTGCTGGGGGCCGCTTCACCCTCCGCGGTCAGCAGCTCATCCGCAACAACGTAGGAGGGCCCTCGCAAGCTCTGCCCCCGGAGCAAGAGGCTTCCTCCACGCCCAGAAAAGGGAGACAGGGGGCGAGGCCTCCACGCCCGAGCGCTGGCGTTCCTGAGGATCGCCATGACGCTCCCCCCAGTACCACGGCACGACCGCAGCCAGAACTATCCCTCCGACTGAGGGATTTTGAAAGACGTTTTGCAGAGCAAGAGCGCGCCCTCCGTGCCCTGTAGAAAACCTCTTTCCCGGAGGATGAGGAGAAATCCCCTTTCTCCGAATACATCTTGAAGGCAGAGGTGTCTCCCAGAACCTCCATTCCGACCTTCAAGCTCTATGATGGCCAGGGCGACCCAGCCGACCACTACGACCGCTTCGACGCCCTGGTGACTCTGCATGGAACACCAGATCCTATTAAATGCCGAGCCTTTGCGGCCACCCTGGTCCAAGGCGCTCAGGCATGGTTCCGGGCCCTCGCCCCTAGGTCCATCCGAGACTTCAGGCAATTCGGGCGAGTCTTCAAGGAGAGCTTCGCCGGAAGCGCCCCCCCAAGGTCAGTAGCGGAGCTCCTGGCCCTCAAACAGGCGCAAGGGGAAAGGCTCCGGGCTTATGTCCACCGATTTAAATCGGAAGCCCTCAGAATTCCCCGCCTGGATGTGGCCTCGGCCACGACCGCTCTGATCGGGGGCACCCGGGACGAGAATCTCCGCCGCGAACTGGTCCTCCACCCTCCCTCGACCCTTGCCGAGCTAGTGACTCTGGCACTGCGCCACGTCGAGTACGAAGAAGTACTCAGTGCCTGCCGAGACACAACCGGCTCGGGTCGGGAGGGGGACAAGAAGCGGGCCTCCGAGCCAAACCCTGGCTCGGGCAAGAAGCGCGATCGAGAAGGAGAGCGCAAACGGAAGTATGAGCGGTACAACCCGTTGACCGCGCCAGTCTACGAGATCTATGAAGACATCAAAGACTCGGGACTCCTCTGTCGGCCCGAACCAATGGGATCGAAGAACCGCAAGCGCGACATGCATTGCCTATTCCACGGTGACCACGGGCACCACACCGGCGACTGCCACTAGCTCCAGGACGAGATCGAACGTCTCATCCGTCAGGGGCACCTGGCCCGGTTTGCAGCCGGGCGTAAAGAAGACCGAGACGCCGCCGAGGAGATCGACAACGCCCCCTGAGGGGTCCACATCAACGTCATCTCCGGAGGAACGGCGTCGGGCGGCGACACCAGCCGAGGAAGGAAGCGTCATGCCGAGCGGGCCAGCCAGGTCTTAGAACCCTCCAGCGGCCCGCCGAGGGAGCCCCAGGTCATAGTCTTCTCCGACCAAGACCTGGAAGGACTGAACACCCCGCATGATGATGCCCTCGTTATCTCGGCCACAATAAACCATTGTAACGTAGATAGAATTCTGGTTGACAATGGGAGCACCCCCGATGTATTATCTTATGACTGTTTCCTCAAGATGGGGGAAGACCCATCCAAGCTCCGCCCGATCCGAACACCCCTTTGCGGGTTTAACGGCCTGGCCACCTACCCCGAGGGAGCCCTAAGCCTGCCGGTCACCATCGGCACCCCACCCAAAACCATTACGGTCATGGCGGACTTCATAGTGATCAAGGGCATGATAGCGTACAACGCCATTTTCGGCCGGAAAATTCTCAGCCGAATAAAGGCCGTACCATCTACCTATTACCAGAAAATGAAGTTTCCCACCAAAAACGGGTTGGGGGAAGTCCGAGGTAACCAGGCCACGGCTAGAAGGTGCTACAACATCTCGGTGGAAGCCTCAAGGCCGGACGGGGGGGATAAGGGCCCCAAGGGAATCGAAGGGAAGACCGTAACCGCCGAGCCCGGTGGCGAATTGCTAACGGTATTCCTAAACGATGGCCCGGCCCTCAGAGTAAGGATCGGAGCTGACCTACCACCCAAGGAACAGTAGCAATACAAGAAATTTCTTTCTGAGTACGTTCAGGTCTTTGCTTGGTCCGATGATCAACTCCCTGGCATACCAGAGAAGACCGTGATGCACAAGCTCAGCCTCGACCCCACCGTGAGGCCCGTACAGCAACAGAGAAGGGAGCATGCGCCCGAGAAGCAGGCGATCATCAAGGCGCAGGTCACCAAGGGACAAGAGACTGGCCTCTTCAGACCAGTCCTGTACCCTACGTGGCTAGCCAATGTCATCCTGGTGCCAAAAACCACAGGCAAATGGCGAATGTGCGTGGACTTCACCGATCTGAATAAGGCTACCCCCAAGGACTGCTATCCGCTACCGAGCATCGACCAATTGGTTGATTCAACCTCGGGCAACGAGATACTCAGTTTCCTGGATGCCTATTCGGGTTATCACCAGATCAGAATGAATCCAAAAGACATCGAGAAGACCGCCTTCATCACCGACTGCGGCGTGTACTGCTACACCCGGATGCCCTTCGGGTTGAAGAACGCCGGAGCCACATATCAGCGACTGGTAAATCACATGTTCGAGGGACAACTAGGTCGGAACGTCGAGGCTTACATTGACGACATGCTCGTCAAGACCCCCAAGGCCCAAGACCACTTCACCGACCTTGCCGAAACCTTCGGCACCCTCCTGAAGTACAACATGAAGCTCAACCCCGCCAAGTGTGCCTTTGGAGTAAAATCCAGGAAGTTCCTGGGTTTCCTGGTCACTCAGCACGGGATCAAAGCCAACCCCGACAAAGTCTAGGCCATCCTGGACATGCGCCCACCCACGTGCGTGAAAGACGTCCAGCGTCTGACAGGGTGTGTCGCCGCTCTCAGCCGCTTCCTGTCCCGTGCGGCCGAACGATGCTTACCCTTCTTCAAACTGATGAGGGGACCCAAGCTAGCATCTGCTACGTTCGCATGGGATGAGGAGTGCCAGACAGCGTTTGCCGAGCTTAAGAAGTTCCTAGCTTCGCCACCGGTGCTCTCCAAGCCCGTCCTAGGCGAAGTCTTGCTACTCTACCTCTCGGCGACGCCATCCACGGTCAGCTCGGTCCTAGTCAGAAATGACTCGGGAATCGAAAGACCGGTCTACTACACCAGCAAGGTGCTCAGTGAGGCCGAACAGAGGTACCCCGCAACCGAGAAACTCGTGCTAGCGTTGGTTACCTCCGCGAGGTGCCTCCGACCTTACTTCCAGGGGCACCCCATCACCGTGCTAACCGGCGAGCCGTTGAAGAAGATTCAGGCCCACCCCGAGGCCTCAGGGCAACTCGTCAAATGGGCCATTATGCTCGAGGCCTACGACATCTCGTACCGGCCGTGATCAGCAATCAAAGGCCAAGCGCTCGCCGACTTCATTGTCGAAAGCACCATCCCCGCCGAGGACAGGCCTCCGACCACGACCGGGCCAACCTGGGAACTGTTCGTCGACGGATCGTCCACTTCGGCGGGCAGCGGTGCGGGGATCCTCCTGAGGTCCCCCGACGGGATAGAGCTACAGTACGCCTTGAAATTCAACTTTCAGGCATCCAACAATGCTTCCGAGTACGAGGCCCTTATCTCGGGAGCACGCATGGCCCGACGGCTGGGGGCCGAGCGAGTCAGGATCCACACCGACTCTCAACTAGTCGCAGGTCAGGTCAACGGCGAGTACGAGGCTCGGGAGGCACCCATGATCAAATACCTTTAGTTGGTCCGGAGCCTGGCCCAACAGTTCGAGGAATTTGGGGTAGTCCGGATAGCTCGGGAGTAAAACTCTCAGGCGGACGCCCTCTCTTGATTGGCCTCCTCCCTAGACCCGGAAGGTACACGATCGGTCCTCCTAGAAGAGCTAGAGCGCCCGAGCATCGACACGGAGCTCCTCACTGTTGACTCGGCCACTCCAAGTGACTGGCGCTCCCCCTACCTGTCCTGGCTACAAGACTCCCAAGAGCCCTCCGACCCTCGAGAGGCCCGCCGAATGAAGTATCAAGCTCGGCGCTTCGTCGTCCTCGACAACACTCTCTACCGAAGATCGTTCTCCGGTCCCCTCCTGAAGTGCCTCGGTCCCGATGAAGCAAGCCGAGCCATCCAAGAGATTCATGAAGGCCTGTGCGGAGTGCACTCAGGGGCAAGGTCGCTGGCCAGAATGCTGTTACGACAGGGATACTGGTGGCCCACCCTGCAGCGCGACTGCTCGGCCTATGTTCAACAATGCGACCGATGCCAGCGGTTCGACCACTTGGTCCATCGGCCGGCCACGGAACTTGTCACCCTAGCCGAGCCTTACCCTTTCGCTCGGTGGGAAATCGATATCCTTGGGCCATTCCCGACGGCCCAGTCCCAGAAGAAGTTCATCATCGTCGCCATCGACTACTTCACCAAGTGGATCGAGGCCGAGGCTACGGCAAGGATCACCGAGACAGTCGTTTGAGGCTTTGTGTGGAAATCGATCATTTGTCGCTTTGGCGTCCCCCGAGTGATAGTGACCGATAACGGCCGGTAATTCGACTCTCGATATTTCCGAGACAGATGCGCCGACCTAAATATCAGCAACCACTTCACTTCGGTCGCCCACCCTCAGGCCAACAGGCTGGTTGAAAATGCCAATAAGACTATCTTGAAAGACATAAAAACCAGACTCGGCAAGGCTAAGGGTAGTTGGCTCGAGGAATTGCCTAGCGTACTGTGGTCGCACCGAACAGCCCCCAGGACGGCAACCGGTGAAAGCCCTTTTCAGTTGGTATATGGCACCGAAGCCGTCGTTCCATTGGAGATCGCCAATCCGTCTCTACGATTGATCAGCTTCTCACTCGAGGCAAACGGGCAAAAATTGCTCGAGAACCTGGACCTGGTAGATGAACTCCGAGAGATCGCGAACGTCCGAGCAACGGAGTACCAGCGCCGCCTCACTCGATACTACAACGCCAAGGTCCGAGGCAGACGTTTCCAACCGGGGGACTTCATCCTCAGGAAGGCCGAAGCCTCTCGACCACTAGAGGCGGCGGGCAAGCTATCCCCCAACTGGGAAGGCCCCTATCGAGTGGTCGAGACGCTCGGAAAAGGTGCGTACAGGTTAGCGACAATGGAAGGGGAACCTATTCCTCGGACATGGAACGCAGCCGCACTACGCAAATTCTATTTTTAAAATTGTACAACAAGATGGACGGAATAAATCCCTTTTCTTTTCATTCCAAACCATTGGTACATCAGATAGGCAAATGCCAGTACATCACATAGCAAAAAGTAAAAATCCGTCTAACACCGCTTCAAGGGGTCATCGCTCGACTGACTCGGTCTTGATCTCCTCGCGTCCAGCCACTGACTCTGCCTCGTGCGGAAACTGGCTCAGATAAAATGTGGTCGAGCCAGTTGGCTCGGGTGGCCCGTGACAAAAGTGACAGAGGGACTGCAGAAGGGAGGCCACCTTTAAACGTTGAGGAAAGCTACCTCCCAAGTTGGCAACAACCAGGAAAAAGGAGCGCCGTGAAGGCCTCCCCTCTTCCAATCTGCCAACTCCTTGGAAGGAAGGAGAGAGCAAGCAGCCCCCGAAGAGTGAAAGAAATGAAGAGCAGAAGAGGGAAAAAGAGGCTGCTGGGAGAGGTTAGGAGGGAGCTGGAGTCGCCTCCTCCCCTCACACGGAGGGGAGTGGCGGCAGGCTTCCCCGATGCCCCCATCCGTCCTCCGCCTCGACGTCCACCCGGAAGCCACGCCGGAACTGAGAAAGGGCAAGAACCGTGCCTTCACACGTCGAAGCCCTCTCCAGATCCACGCGGCGACCGTCGGACCCGTCTCGTGCACGCGCGGTGACCGTGGGATCCGTTCAACATTACAGGACAGTAGGAGCCCTCTGCTCCCCGTCGTCGGCGGCGTCGCCCTCCGAAGGATCCTCCATGCTCCGAATGCAAGGGCACAACGCAGAGTGAAGAGGAAGGAGTGAGGAAAGACTGTTAGAGAAAATCCCAAGCAGTAAAGAGGAAAGGGCACCTTTCGGTCCTTCTTATAGGCCAAAGGAGGCTACACGCCTTAAATGACCCCCCCTAGAAAACACGCCAAAGGATTTCTCCCCTGAACAGTCACCTCCAACTCCTCGTTTCCCGCCCTAGCGGGATTCACGAAGCGGCCTGACATTCAAAGCATGAGGGAACGGAAGGACGCCCCGTCAGAAGCCTACCAAAACAGCGTGTAAAAACCATGCAGGACATATCGGCACCTCCCAACTACTCAAGATCCGCCAACCAAATCACGGCAAGGATGGTACTCAAACAGAGCAAGTCATTTATTATCACACCAAAAGGAAACCCTCTAAAAAGAGGGAAGAGAGACAAAAAGGGAAAGAGGCAAAATAAATCAGGCCTCGGGCCCACTTTGACGTTCGAGAACGGAGGAAGGAGACGTGTCACCCCCGGCGCCTTCGGTGACGGCCGGCTCGGACACTGACCTCGCCTGTGCGAGAACTGTCTCGGTCGTGAGCCATCCCGAAACGCCGGGAGCCGGTGACCCCGATGGAGGCGACCCCTCCGAATCTCTCCCGACCGACGAGGAAGAGCTGAAAACCGACTCATCCGAGTCATAACACTGGCCAAAGGGGAACTCGATCACGGAGTTTTACTCATCGGCGTAGCCTACCGCTCGGTGATAGACCTGCTTGAACCCCTTTCGAGCACCCCGACGTAGTGCTACCTCGTAATAGGGTAGGGCGGCTTCCACCAGGTCGGCCGAGTAAGCATCCGAGCTCTTGTAACGCTCGATTGCCTCCGCCTCGATCTGCCCCGCCCTTCCGATGAGCTTGACCCGAGCCCGCTCCGCCTCGGCCGCACGCTCCTCTGCCCGGGCCCGGTCCACCTCAGCCTCAGCTCGGAGACGTTCCGCCACCTCCGCCCGATACAGCAGCTTGGCGCGTTCGAGCTCCCAGCGATTGTCTAGCTCGAGGCGACGCAGACGCTCCTCCTCCAGGGATCGGCTTGTCCTCTCGAGAGACTCTCGGGTCTTGGCGAGCTGTTCGGTCAGCACCCCGGCCTCCAGTCGGATCGCCCGCGCCACCTCCCGGAACGCGGAGAACTCCTGCTGGTGCCCCTCATGCTCCCCCTTGAGTCGGGTCAGTTTCCTCTCGCAGCCCCCAAGGGTCCAGGCAATGTTCTACCGCTCCTCCTCCGTCCGGGCGTGCGCCTCCGCCATCAAAGCCGCCGACTGAGCTATGACCTGGCCGCCCTCCATCAGGACATCAAGGATCCCAGGGGGGTTATTGCGCCTTTCTCCCCCCTTCGTCCTTGCGGCAATCGACCGGTAGACCCGATACAGGTCGCCCGTAATGCCGAGCCTTTCCAAGGGCTCCGGCAGAGGGGACCGCTCCCCCCGGAGCACCCCGCCAGAAGACTCCGCTCGAGCGATGGAACCAACCGCCTCGTGCGCCACGGTCGGTTGGGGTTGCGACGCCTCCCCGGGCGAACCCCCAACCTCGACCGGCGCCGCGGGACCGACCGCACCGGGAGCTCCAAGCACCTGGGGCTGCAACGCCCTAGCGGGCGAACCCCCAGCCCTGCCTGTCTCGGCCCGCACCTCGCCGAACGGGACATCTCCGCCTCCGACCGATCCCCCGGCCTCGGCGCCAGCTACTTCAACATCGGCCCCCTCTACCCCCGTGGGGGGAGAGCCGACCTATCGCCGCCCTCTGAAGGGCCCCCGGTCTCCTCGGCCCCCTCTCGCCTGGCAGGTGGGGGAGCTGGCCCCGAGGGGTTGGGCCCATCTTGCCCGCGAGAGGGGAGCGCCGCCGAGCCAGAGTCGCCCCCGGCGGTAGGAGGAAGACCTGCCTTCTTGGCCCGTTTCTTGGCCTTCGCGGCCTCCCGCAACTTTCCCGCCGTGGGATCCTTGCGCTTCGTACCAGTTGGCCGTGAAGATCCCTCGGGAGCCACCCCCTTGCCCTTATCTCGGGCTTGGGCGCGACTCGCAGAAGCATCTGGTTCATCGGCCGCCGAGTCATCTCCCAGATCAATGACCTCAGCAGCTTCCTCCAGAGGTTCCAGCCTAACGTCTGCCACAAAGGGAGAAGACCCGGTCAGGAGAAAGAAAGTAACTACCATCCCAGGAGAAGAGCCTCGAGAGCGGTACCTGTCGACGTCAACCGCGTAAGCAAACATCGTTCGATGTTCTCCGGCGTCACCAGCTCCTCGGTCGACTGGCGGTTACCCAGCAGAGGAGCGGCCTGCCGCTCCACGTGGGGAGGGAACTCCTCCTGGCGAGGGGGAAGATTCGGATGAAAATTGGGCGAGATCGGACATCTCCAAAACTCGTCCGTCGCCTCCGCCTTCACCCAGAAGAATTGGGTCTTCCACCCCTTGTGCGAGGAGTCCTTCGCTGCGAGTGAGATGCAACTCCTGTTCCTCCTCGCCTGGATGAAGTAGAAGCCCTTCCCCGCCGACGGGTGCGCTTTCAACTCGAAAAAATAGTGAAAGAGGTCCAAGGAAGGAAAAATGTCGTGCTGACGACAGAGAATCCGAAAGGCGGAAAGAAGGAGATATGAGTTGGCCACCAACTGAATTGGCGCCAACCGGAAAAACTCGAGAAGCTTAAGTACAAAAGGCTCGAAGGGAACGCGGAACCCACTCTTCCAAGCCAGGAGAAAAGTGCAAATGTGCCCCGTACGGCTGTCCAGGCTCATCTCATATGGGGCGGCGGCAGCGAAGCTGTACCTGAGAGGCAAGCGAAAGTGATGCTCCAGCTTCCTCACCTCGGCTTCCCCCAACTCACTGCAATTGGGGATGGGCTCTCGCCTCACCTGCTCAACTTCCAGGGGCAGATCAGCCATCGAGCCGGAAGATGATCCCTCGCGTGAGCTCGAAGACTCCGGGGGGGAAGGAAGTTACCGGACCGCCTCCGCGGTTATCCTCGCCAACTCCTCAAATGCCGCCGCAAGACTTTGCGTCTCCACTGTGCCCTCACGGCGCATCAAGGAGCCCCAGAAGCAAAGAAACTAAGGAAAGCCTAAAACCCTAAGAAGCCTAGAACGACGAACAGCGCCCAACGCCTATAAAACTCTGGAGGAAGGTGGCACGTCGTTCTGTGCTCCGAGAAAAGGGGGGCCCCTTCGTTTCAAATCCGCCAGGATCATCATTACGGGCCCAGGCGACCACTACACATGGCTCCATAACGCCAACAGAATTCCACCCACCTGAGCCACGCCGGTCCAAAGCCTCAAAAGCTACTCGACCGAGCCTTCATGGCTCGGGAGTAGGAGGGGGACAAGTGGAGAGGGGGATTTCTGTAGCCCACCCAAAGAGCAGCCCAACTAGACCCAACAGGGTCCAACGAGGCAAGCTCACCTGAGTGACAGCCCACAGGGCCCACTCAGGAAAGAAAAGCCCAATAAACAAACACTCGAGGAACCAACTCTCCCCCGCGGCCCCTAGGCTCGGAGGGCCCGAGTGATGGTCAGGTCATAAGGAAGGTCCGGCCCAAGCCGTTTTCCCCGCCCGGGAGAGACAGGCATTCGCCGACCTATCCGACCCCTCTTTCACCGAGCTATGCTCATCGCCCGGACAGGGCTGGCGTTTCAGAAGCTCGGCCAGACCAGATATCATTCGTTCGTGCTGCCGTTAAGAGTCCCTAACGGACAGGGGAATCAAGAGGCCGCCGGACTTCGAGGCGATAACGTTCCCACGATAAGGCCATGAAAGCCCACGTTGAGGACGTAACTCCCGCCGGAGACCCCTCAGCTTGTAGGACTCCTGAAGGCAGCACACTATTTAAACCAGGGATACCCTCCGATGGAAGAAGAGAGCCATTAAGGTACTCACACACCCAAACTCCTGAGCAATCCGCTTCACCCTCTGGTGGAGAGGAATCTCGCGCACTAGTTTTTCTCCTCCCTATTATTTCTTCCACCACAGCTCTACTGACTTAGTCATCGGAGGGTTTTTCCCCAGGGAAACCCCCTGGGCCCTCTGATACGTTTCCCTATCTTACAGTTCATCTTCTGGTGATCTACAGCCCGCTCAGGATACATCGCGAGATTTCGCCTCTTCAGCGTACTTCAGGGGAAGCTTTTTCAATTGGTGATGCAGTGGGTATGGTACACTGTAGAGGTCTATAGTGGCGACCCCTTCCCCATACTGGGCGAGCTTCGTCTCGACGATCCGCTAGATCATCTGCCGTTGTGCCATGAGCTTTTTCGGCACTGGCGTATTGGATGCTAGTGGATGAGCTTCCACTAGAGATGTGTCGAACCGTGCTGCTGTTTGCGTTCTAGCGACCGTTGTTGAGGCATTGGCACCATTGTGCCCAATGGGTATTGTCGGTACTTTGGCCGGAGGCCTAAAAGGTTGTTGAGAATGATGGTCCCGCTCCTAAAGAAGGTATTATAGGAGGGTCTTCAAGTGTTGGTTCTCCCTCATGAGAGTCTCGAGAGTCACCTCTTGAACCTCATTTGTTGGCGGATCATTGTTGAGTGGATCCGCATTAGCAGGAGTGCCACGGTCCTCGACTGGAACCTCTTCAGTGCGTTCTGACGCCTGTGGTCCGACAGAAGTGCCGATATGACCTAGCGGCACCGAGGGTTGGTTTTGAGGGCGAGGCCTCCTAAGCTAGGCCAGAGGTTGGTTCATGTCATCGGATTGAGTCTCGGGTTGGTGGTCGGTGTAGATTCTATTTAAAATCCACTCAAATAAAAGAATATGAACTAGAAGAAAGATAAATGGATAAAAGGGGAAGGGAGCATGCGTAGGATGCTAATAGGAGGGTGTGATCGCCAGAGGACTCGCGGGCCTCAAATGATATAATCAATGAGTAGAAGGAGGGATCACGATATATACCTTAAAGAGCGGGGGAGATGTGAGTCGACTTCCTTCTCTTCCTATCGGCCGGCCGATGGAGAGAGTCTCTCTTGATTACCCTTGCAAAATAATAAACAACATCGATCAAAAAAATAGGATTAGCAAACCTAGTGTAGTATCAAATCCCAAGTGTAAGTATATAACGTGAGAATATGGATGTGAACACACCTGTTGGGGTGTTGCCCCTTTAAACCCATGTGCGAAGGGTAGGGAGGTATAATGATGTTATGAAGAAATAAATAAAAGATAAAGTGTGCAAGTGTTGCACGAATGGAGGCTCAACATGGTTGAGATGCAGGGAATAACATACAGAGATTATGATGCATGCAACGAATTGACTGATGCAATAAGAAAAGAAACAGAGAGGGATTAGAAGAGCCTGGGAATGTTTCTCCTTTGGCCTTTGATGAACGATCGGGAGGAAGACTCAAATGGATGAAGCTTTAGGCGCGGTGAAGACTTCCTCCTCCAGCCACGAATCGGACAGCACCTCCCCTCTATTATTAAAAATTGGCCTCTCCAACAGGGAAGACGAAGGGTTTATTTATAGGGAGATTAATCCAAGATAAATTAGGATAACTGATTTTGGTATGAGATAAACATGGCAAGAAGAATCCTCCCATCCTTGGAAAGTCACAACAACCCTTCCCTAGTTGAAAAGGACTCTAAAACAGAGAAAAAAAAAGCCGCGGGCAAATTTGGGAAACCTCAGAAAAATGGCGTCAGACCCTGTGGTCGCTCATTAAATGGGCATTCATTACCTTGGACGTTCATTGGCGTTAAAATACAGAAAGTTTAAAATCTTCCAAAATTGGAAAAGAATTGGCGTCCAGGGATCTGGACGCTCATTAAAGAATGGGCGACCTCCAAACCAGACGTAGATTCAAAAAATAGGATTTCGATGAAAAATGTGACCAAAAGAATTCACGTCATGGCTTCCGGATGCCCATTTAAAAATGGGCGTCATCCCTGGGCGACACCAATTAAAAATCACCCAGAATCATCAATTAAAAATATTTAAAAAAGAATTGGCGTCATATCATGCGGACACCAATTAAATTTACCTGTAATTAAAGATTAAAAAATAACAATAAAAGAATAATAAAAGAATTGGCATCACTTTGGGCAGACACCAATTAAATTTATCTAATTAAATATTTAAAAAATAAAAAAAGTAAAAGAATTGGCGTCACTCTAGGCAGACACCAATTTGAAAAAAATCTAAAAATTTTGAAAAATCTCAGAAAAATCTAGAAAAAATTCAAAAAAAATCTTGAAAAAGCTAAAAAAATCCAAAAAAAATAGGAAAAGGGTAAAAATCCAAAAAAATGGGGGAAAATCACTCAAATAAGCCTATTTGAGGGTCAAATTGGGGTATTATAAAGCAATATGAAATATACTCATGATGATATCAATTTTGGCGTGTCTACAGCCGGTGGTGTAACACGCGAACACCCGAATCGCGTCGTTGATGAGTCGAACCGTCTGCTTCTTCTGAGAATGCCTCTCGGAGCGTACTGGTGCCCCCAGTCTATCAAAGACTGAGGACCTTTGGGGTGGATCCTCCGTTGTGAGACCGGAGTTGACCTGAGAAGAGCTTGAGGCTAGATACTGGCGGGGCCCGGCACGAACCCCTCTCTGCTTTGGTCTATTTAGGCTAGAGACTAGATGGCTGGGTACCGTCGGACTAGGCCGATGAGGATTCAGCGATGTCTCGACCGATGCGACGCCCGATCGTTCGAAGGGGGTTCTTGGTACGTGCCCTCTAAACAGCTTGAGCCTCCTTCAGGGTAACCCAGATTCTTCTCAGACTAAGTTGTTGTCCTCCCTTGTCGCTATTCTTTTGACTGGACTTGGGAGTCTGGGTGCCGGACTGGTGTAGATGCCCCGGTTAGTTACCGTGGTGCCGATTTCTCTTAACTCCGCTTTGTCTTCTCGCGTTCGTTGTAGGAGGCTAAAGCGGTTGGCAGTGGGGATCGTGGGCACAGGCTGATCCTGGGGTACGATTGGTTCACCTCCATTGACACGAATCCTCAAGTCACCGACAAGAATGACCTTGCCCGAATTGCTGGTTGCAGCAACGGGTCGCGTACCTCTACGGCCGCTGCGGCACTTTTTCTGGGGAGCTTAAGAGGACCCTGCTCCAAGGTGGTTGATAGAGAAGACCTGGTCTACAGTTGTCCGTAGCGCGAAGCTATCGGCCAGAAGGACTGGGGGCCTTCGGGGCATGATGCCCATATCGAGAGTCGACGACTGCGTGACCCCAGTATAGGCTTCTGCCCGGGCCGATAGAAGTGTTACCGAAGCTCGAGACGATGCTCTTGCACTGAGAACCGATGTTGTGGGAAATGCTGGGGCACTAAAGGCTCGAGGTTGTGAACTTGTGTTGAGTGTCGGTATTGCTAGAATTAGGGGCTGAAGGCCCATGCTGGGCACTGAGGTTGCCATATCCCTAGGCAGAAAGCATGTACTGGGAGTCGGCATTGTTGGATCAAGGTGGTATAGACCCCGTTGTGAAGCTAGGAAGTCGGAAGCCCAAGGCGGAGAGTCCGCGTTGAGGACTGACCTTGATGAGACCCGGGGTTGTGTGCCCGAGCTGGATGCTGGGGAGCCACGAACTCTGGGTTGAGAACCCGTGTTGAGTATTTGCTTGACTGAGACTCAAGGCGAGAAGCCCAAGTGAAATGTTGGGGAGCCTTAGACCCTGGGCAAGGAGCCCATATTAGGTGTAGGCTCGGCTGGGGCTCGAGGTGGGAAACCCGAGCGAACTGTTGGGGAGCCGTGGACCCGAGGTAGGGAGCTCGTGTCGGGTGCAGGCTTGGCTGGAGCTTGGGGTCGGAAACCCAAGTGAACTGCTGAGGAGCCGTGGACCCGGGGCAGGGAGCCAGTGTCGGGTGCAGGCTTGGCTGGAGCTCGGGGTTAGAAACCCAAGTGAACTGCTGAGGTGGTAGCTGATGTCCGGGGCGGGAGGCCCGTGTTGGAGATTGGCCGAAGCTGGACCTGGGAGCTGACGCTTCTCCGGGCAAGAGACGATCTGGGACCCCTGCGGGGGCAAGTAGTGGAGGCCCCGAGTCTAGTACTCGGGCGGGCCACCGGTGTTGGAGAAGCGCATGGTGAGTCGACCGCACGAGCAGGAACATGAACATGAACTGGAATTGGCCGCAAGACAGCCATCGGGACCACGCCTAGAAAGTAGGGTGATCCGATGATGGGGGCAAAGTCACCGAAAGCGATCGGCGTCGCCAAGTAGCCCACCCGTGCATGGGTGGCGATGATGATGGGGCCATATGTCATGGTTGCCATGGTTACTTGACTGTTGGTTGGTGGAAAGTGATGGTTGAAGATGGTCGTCGGACGTGATCCGACTATTAGAACTCGAGCTAGAAACTGTAGGGAAATGTGTCCCTCCTCTACCTCTCCTGCAAGGATAGGAAAAGGGCACCATGGCTTCAGGGCTGGCATAGGCTTCTCTTTGGCAGCAATAAGAAAGGCGGGAGACGTCCCACCAGGCGTGCCAACATTGTTTCTGCCAACACGAGAAAAATGTCAGGGAGATGTCAGTGAATGCGGTAAGAAGGGGAATAAAGCGATAAAGGAAAATATGGAGATTATGTTATGTCAGGGGTATTATCCTCTTTTAGCCTTATGTTTCTCGTGGCAGTACCATACACTCACCTTTTACGGAAAGTTAAGAGGGGTTAACTTGCACGAGAGGTTTTCAGGAGTGGATGAATGATAGTAGTGGCATGTCGAAGTAGAGTGGATGCTCATTCTGGGTGAATGGAACCATGGTGACCGAGTAACTGGACGGGGTGCGGGCGTGTCAGTTGATCTCTCGACAATCACCTATGGAACCAAGTGTTGACCGGGGAAGCGTCGCCAGGACGCGGCATGTGGGCACGAGGGTATCAGGCGACACGTGGAGAGAAGAGTGGTTCCACATGTACAAGGGTGCAGGCGATTGTGGGGATTCGTGTACGGGATGTCTTTCCCCACCGATCGGAAGTAGCCGATGTTTATTTTACATCAGATTGAATCCAAACACCTTTGCTCTGTGCTGAAGGAGAACCTAGATATTTTTGAAGTCATGGATAGAGGATCGGGTATACCCTACAACTGTAGGGTGACTGTCGCACTTGACTGGAAGGGTTAGTTAACTGGAGGGGTTAGTTAACTGGAGTCTTGGAGACTGGTCGAACACTGGAAGGGGTGGAGGTAAAGTTGAGACCCGGGTCCGGGTATGCATAGACAACTAGTTTCTTTCTTTATAGATGCCATGCAAGCTTTACAGGTGGGCCTAAAAAGCCTAAATACATATGGTGCAAGCCATGGGACAACTCTGACATGTGGGTCGGTCCCCGGGACAATGCAGGATAAAGCGGATATCTGCATGTTTTTACAGAGGCTCTCCGCGAGGAGCTAAGGGCATGCCCGAGTTGCCGAGGGACAGCTAGACTGGAAGGCAGGGGCAGACACTGGCTAGTGCTCAAGAGAGGCTGGAAACGGCTCGAGATGAGCAGTCAGGTACTGGTCCCGGAAGGCGAGTGCCTTCATGTCGGGGAGTTGAAGCCGGTCCCGTGAATATTACTTCTAGGCCAGGGTCCGGCCAACTCGGGTCTATGGTTGGGACCGTCAGTGGCTGGCTCTGGGTGAGCAGTGGGCACGTGGTCCCATGGTGGGAGTAAATTCGACATTATGGAGTGCGCGTTGTTATCATAATGCGCCATACGCGAGCGGACCCGATGTGCTGGTGCTATCGCCATTATCATAATGCCTCATACGCAAGGGAGTGGACTTGAATGAGACGGCTAGACGCCATGTAAGGGGAGTACATTCGACGTACCCTCGGCATATACGAGTAGATCAACAAGCCACCCACACACTTTTCTCCTCGCATCTTTGTCGGAAGCCTTGGGGCTTGAATCCTTGAGCGCCTGTAGGTGAGTCCTTGCTTATATGCCTCTTGTGTATCTGTGTATATGCCCCTTGAGTTTCTAAGGGGGGTTTTATAGTGGAAGATGAAGGGTTAGGGGGTTTACGCGGACTTGGTTGGAGGGGGTGAGTAGGTCCGCGTAAACCCCCTGTAAATTTAAAAAATATATATATATTTTGTTTTTGTGAGAGGGGAAGGGGGTTTACGTGGACCTGCCCATGGGGGGGGGGGGGCAAGCAGGTCCGCGTAAATCTCCCCTTGGGGGGGTTTACACGAGACAAAGCCCTTTTTTTTGAAAAAATGTTTTTTTTTGTTGTGGGCCAGGGGTTTACGCGGACTTGCCCCGGGGGGGGGGGGGGCGAGCAGGTCCGCATAAACCCCTCCCAGGGGAGTTTACGCGGGGCAGAAACCCCTTTGCTTTAGTGAAAAAATGTTTTTTTAAAATGTTTTTTTTTTGTTGTGGGCCAGGGGTTTACGTGGACCTGCTCGGGGTGGGGGGGAGGCAGGTCCATGTAAACCCCCTGGACATAACCTTTTTTTTTGAAAAAATGTTTTTTGTTGTTGTAGGCCAGGGTTTTACGTGGACCTACTCGGGGGGGCCGAGTAGGACCGCGCAAACCCCTCATAGGGGCAGTTTACGTGGGGCTGACCATAGGTTTTTCCCCAAGTCTATAAAATCCCCATTTTTTTATCTCTTGGGCCCACTTTTGACCCAACGTGACCGCAAGAGGAGAAGGATACGAGTTGATTGGCTGGTCGACTTGTGCTATGCACATAGAACGAGGGGGTTGACCCGTACGACCTGAGACTCCATCTTCGCGAGCACCTTCAAGCCGGTACGTGGATCGATCTTGAATGGGACTGGGATGGAGATGGACTTACACCGAGATTGGCCTGGCTGGGTGGAGGGTCTCGCCCCGGGGGAGTTTGCCCCCACTTGGGCGCGGCCACGCCTTGGGTGAACTCCCCCCTATGGCATGCCGTTGCCATGGGGGGTGGTCCCGGGGGCCTTCCGTCATTCTTTGGTGTTTTCATTTGAAGGACTCGAGGTTCCGGGGTGCTGGGATTGGCCCGTGGGGGTCAATCATTTGATGTTGTTGCTTGCGCTCGCAAAGTGTTCGGGGAAATTCCCGATACACTTCGAGTTGTTGAACGACCTGGGTAACTAGCCGATGGGCCCTATATTTGGCCCCGGGATGTGTTAGGATCGGTGCAGAGGATTCAGAGGGGGGGTGAATGAATCCCACCCTTAAAAACATTTCAGCTCAATAATAAAACTAGAACTCTAACAAAGCAAGACAACCAATCTGAAGAACAGGTAGAATATCCTTTTAAACCAAAGATCAAATACGTAACATGCGCCCAAATAAACAACTAGCGGAAGCAGCACAGATATAAATGAGAATGCAATGTAACCTGTGAAGTAGATAGGAGATATGGAGCAACCAACCACTGCACAGAGATTTTTAGGTGGTTCGGTCCATGGACCTACATCCACCCCACACTCAAACCGAGTGTGGCTTCACTAACAGCTGGGCAACACAGCTTGCCAACAGACGCTGATACACAGCTTACCCAGGAGAACAACCTCCCCTCTTCCTCCTACACGGAGGGAACCTCTAGCAACCCACGGTCACTAGAAACCAGAGACTCATGTCTCTCTTCCTCTATACCAAGAGGGAACCCCACTAGTAGCAGCCCCGCTACCAGTGAACCAGCCAGTAGCACTCAACTACCAGCAATCCACCAGAGGCCTAGCCTCTCTTCCTCCTAGCCCGGAGGGAACCCACAAGCAGCCCCCCTGCTGCTTGCAAATCGGAGATCAGATCTCCCTTCTCCTGACCCACCAGGAGCAACCCGACCTCAGTCCAGAGGATCGGAAGAACAATAGCAATAGGAGTATCAAAAAAAAAAAGAAGAAACATGAAAAGCACAGCAACGAAAGCTGGAAATGAACCATAATAGTCGTTGTGGATTTGATCCATGAACAGACTGAACAGGTCTTCAATAGACTTCTCTCCTCTTCTTCTTTTCTTCCTCTTCTTTCTTCTTCTCAGCTCACGCACTCTTTCTGTTCTGCTCCTTCTCTCACTGTCCCGATTAGCCCCTTTCTTTTTTCCTCCTTTTTGGCTCTTGCTCTCTCTTGCTCGATGGCTTCTCTTTATACCAGCAGCGGCTAGGGCGTGTGTCTTCCACATTTCCTGCCCAATACTTGGCCCACGTGTCAGCAACTAGAGTCAGGTGGCGTCAACTCACTTGCTCCAAAGGGTTGACGCAGCCTTCAAGGACATTCTACAGCAAATCTCAAGTCTGCTGCGTTGACTCCATCAACCTGCTGCGTTGACGCATCGGTGATCCAGTGATCAAGTCTTCAACAGATAGACGTGCTGCGTCGATGCTCTCAGCATGCTGCGTTGATGCATTGGTGTTCCAGCATCTGAACTTAGATGGCTTCAGCCCTCTCACGTTTCATGTGGAGTGCGTTGACGCATTGTGCAACTGCGTCCACCCTCTGGTCACCTTGTCGATCCATCAACCTGCTGCGTCGATGCCACTTGATGAATGCATTGACGCACCAGAGTAATCCAGTAAGCCATTGGCTCTCCCTTTGTAACTGCTGCGTCGACGCTCTGCTTCGTGGAGTTAACATTGTGGATATCAGTGAAGGCTTCTTCAACTGATGCGTGGACGCTTTAAGCTCCCAGCGTCGACCCTGTTCCTTTCTAGCAACAAGAATGAAATCAAGTGAAAATATTATTGAATGAAAATTTAATTCATCACTGAATTGAACACATCATTCATATCTCATGGTTGTCATCATCAAAACCAGGGGCACAACAATCTCCCCCTTTTTGATGATGGCAACTATGAGGTGAATGCCATTAATGCCATTGCATCTAAACAACCATGGTTATTCATATCAAGCAAGGAGCTTTAGATTAACAGGAAATCTATTCATTGACTGAATCGAGCATTAATTTTGTCGTCCATTCAAGTTCAAGACTTTACATCATCGAACCAGACAAAAAGAAGAAGACATATAGTTAGTCAGCAGGATTGATGCAGATGCAATGAACTCTAGATGCAATGAACTCTAGTTTAGATTCTAGCTTGACTTCATAATTCTCCTCCCCCTTTGACATCATCAGGAAGGGGAGTAGATGTGGGAAAGCTATGGAAAGTAACGATTGTATTTTCTGGCAGAAGAAGGTGTTTGTTGCTGACGAGAGGATTGCCCTTGAGGTGGCTGATGAGACTACTGTCCTGAGGTAGATTGATCTCTGGCCAGTATATTCCTGATATCCTGAGAGATTTCACCCAGCTGGTGACTTAGAGTGGTGCGTACACTGTCAATGGCAGAAGAGAGATCAGCTGTGACAGATTCCTTATTGTGAAACTTGTCTCCAAGTGACTGAATTGCTGCAGTCACTTTGTCAATCTTTTCTAACACAACTTTGAGGCATTGGGGAAGTGCATTGACAGGACTCTTGATGGTTTCAACTGCTATCCTCACATCATAGCACAGATCAGTAATCTTGGCAAAGGATGAAAAAGTTTTAGCTTGTTGGCTGTGCATCTCTGTCACCAAGGTGGCTAGTTTGTCAAGGAGAGATGATATGTGCTGCAAGACGGGCCTTGTAGCTTGGTCAGATAGCATCTTGGAGAGTAAAAATTTCTGCCACTTGGATAAGACAGAAACTTCAAATTGTACAATCCGAGCTGTCAGTTTGTTGAGATGATAGTTTGTAAACTCCATTAATTTGTCCATCTTTGCATCCTGACGCTACAGCATCATAGACATGTGAGTGAACATCTCTTCAACAGTGGCCGGTGGTGGACCTGCATCAGAAGTTGGAAAAGGTCTCCTATAAACATCAATGGTTCCAGTTATAAGGGGTTCCATTGTAGGTGCAGAACCACTGGGTTCCCCAGTTTCCAACTGAGGGCTAGATGATCGAGCAAATGTGTCCTCAACCTCTGGTCTTTCTTCTCTCACATCTGATGGAATCTGTATCTCTATCCTGTTCACTTGACTTTCATCCATAGTGGTTGTTCTTGATGCCTGACCTGTTTCTGATGGAGCTGTTTTATGACTGGGAAGAATTCTAACTGGCTTACCATCAATGACTTTAAATCCCATGAACTTCTGAATGTAAGTAAGGGTGTAAACATTCCCTTGAGGAATGATTATTTTCTTCTCAGAACCAAAGTCGACACCCACTTTTCTAAAAATGGCAGTTAATGGAGCAGCAAAATGAAGTGTTCTGGACTGTGTCAGATAAGACCCCATAGTTTGAATCACTACATCAGGCAGGGAAATCTGTATTCTCTTCAGCATACAGTAAAGTAGAAACCTTTGCATCTCAGTCACCCTTTCTCTACCACTGCTCTGTGGTGTGATCATTGAAGTGCAAATGTGGTGGAGCAGTCTATTCAATGGAGGGAATTGATTGGCTTTGAGACTGGCTAGATAGGTTTCCCTGACATCGGAATGATCACTGGGTTTGTCAGTCAGGAGCGCAAAAGCATCGTGCTCATCGTACTCAAAATCATGCAGCTGAACTCCATTTTTGGGGATTTTCCAGGCTCGGGCAAACAGCTTATTTGTTAGTTCGAAACAGACATTCTTGACAGATGATGTAAGTTTTGGACCTTGTGGTTCATATTTCAAATTTTTGTAGAACTCTCTGACCAGGGTAGGATAATAGACCTTATGGTTTGTGACAAACGACCACCAGCCCTGATAGTCTAAGGTCGGAAACAGTTCCGAAAAAACTACAAGCATCTCATGGTCGGTAGCATCAACATATCGGGAGATGAGAACTTTCAGAGGTTCTTCTACTGTGACTGGAAGAGATCTGTCCGCACCTTTCTGACCTGTTGCAGAGCCTGAAGATGAACCCTTCTTTTCTTTCCTGACATCAGATGCCTTCCGCTTTTTGGTTGGCGGACTAGGATTGCGGGGACGCGTCTCCTTCCTCTTCCCTTTATCGTGATCAGCTATGGAGCTGGGCTCCATTATGCCTTCGGCTGATGCTGAACGTCTGGGAGGTTCCTCTGCCCTCTTCTTCCCCTTTATAGTGGATGTCGGAGGAGCCATGGCAGCGAGGTGAATGGAACAGGGAAAAAGCTGTGAGGGTTTTGGAGAACACGGAAGGTGGAACGACCAAGGGTTTTTGAAAGGAGTGGAGACGAGCAGTGGTCAAGCTACGCTTTTAAAGAAGCTACGAAGACCCTTTTAGTGAACGGTTCAGCCGGTTCAAGTCGGTGAACCGGATTGTGAGGAAGGTTGTATTAGAAGTAATGCGTGGACGCCAAGGGACATTGCGTCTACGCAGTGAGGCAGATATGAACAGAAGAAACAAGATAAGTAGCCAGAAGGACATCCGTTCAAGGAATTTTCTTAAGATACTAAGATAATGAGTTGACATGCTTATATTCAAGAATTTAAGAGTTGCAGATCAAGTTCCCATGAAAGAGATGTATGTAAATAGGCTCCAATTCATTTAATGATAAAGAGAGGAAATAATCTTAAAACATCGAATTAAAAACCAGGAACCACTAAAGCCACCTGTCTGGAGAAAAAGTGGAACTCTTTTCACACTAGAACCATTTTCATATCTGTCCCTTATATCTGTCAATTTTAAGAAGCCTTTCAGAGAGAGAGAGAAATTTAACTGGTATTGATGATAGACTCAGTTGAATAAGGAGCTTCAGATCAAACATACTCACAAGTTGATTATTTTCACATTTTTAGCATTTTCAACTTATTTTTACGTTTTCATTTGCAGTCAAGTATAGCTAGTCTTTTGACACGAGTACACATGTTTATCAGACACCCGAGTCCCCGGTTACTCAGCATAGCAAACTATTCTGCATATACGAACTAGAGTTGGCAACTAACGTCATGACATGCCTATCAGCACTTCATAGGTGCATGAAGGTAGTTTCTCAGTTAATAGTTACCATTGCTCTGGAATAATTTATTTTTCACTTGAAGACAGAGATAGTAGTGCACCTCATGACTTACTCTTCAGCACTTCTTTGGTGCATAGGGCTAGTTTCTCAGTGAATAACTACCATTGCTCTGCATTTTATTACATGTGTAATATATTGCATCTTCAGCGTTTATAAATAATTTCTGAGTTCATTATCAATACAAATATTAAATTCCTCTGCACACATTGGTTTCTTTACTTTTGAGCAATAAGGTTCGAGAGATGATAAGGTCCTGGTTTTATTAAAATGTTCAGCTTTTGTTCCATACATAGTGCATTATTGGGTTCAAAAGTTCTTAAATTCAAATATCATAAGAATTATAGATCTCCTATCATTAGCATATCATAGAGTTATTCAGAACATATCTCATACTCAACAAGAATTATCACTTTAACTCCCCCTGAATTTAAGACATCATCTACATATCTCAGTGCTCTAGAGTTCTTCCCTCATACTAAGATGTCAAGGAGGCTTTATTGTGGGATAAGAACGGAAGGGACGGAATTGATGGACAAAACAAGTTGATGTGAGATAGGGAAGTTTCCAAAAGAAAGATATAACCGAGAGATTTTACCATGGCATAGCTGTTTTGACTCAGTTCTAGCTCACAAACCAATCCAGTTTCCAAATTATATTCCTCAGTGCGTTAACTCAACCTCAGTACTGCGTCAACTCATCCAACTAGACAGCACAAACATTTGCTCAAATTCAGAAACCAATTGCCCATAGCGTTAACTCAGTTTCATCATTGCGTCAACTCACTCAACCAGAGGCACTTCACATCAGGTTCTCAAAGAATAAGCTGTCTGGTGCGTTAACTCTATTTCCACACTGCGTTAACTCACTTATCCAACCAACAGTAACAACTCTGTACTTTATTCAACATTTTGTCACCGAGAAATTAATCTTAAGCTAACTCCCCCTCAGACCATGTATGAATGAA
The DNA here is from genome assembly GCA_022559845.1 of Amorphophallus konjac. Classification (NCBI taxonomy): domain Eukaryota; kingdom Viridiplantae; phylum Streptophyta; class Magnoliopsida; order Alismatales; family Araceae; genus Amorphophallus; species Amorphophallus konjac. Next base: position 128,179,770 of record CM040120.1, read on the forward strand.
ATTATAACAGCCAATAAAATGAGTATCAAGCTGAAATTGTATTCATGTTGAGATGATTGAAGGAAAGGTAGACACAACAAGCAAGGATGACTAAGCTCCCCCTGAGAACATGCAATGTTTGCTATGAAAACTAAACATATGAATTTGTAATTTATGAACATTCAGAATGCCCTATTAAGCAAAATGACCCATGGTACTAGGCGGAGCACCGGGTCTAAAAGACCACTTCACACATAGTAAGAACCTCCAGACAGATCTCCCTGCCTTTTGGCAGCTTACCATTTATATACCATAGTGGTCAATCATGATAATTCAACATGCAGTCCTATATGTAATTCAGAGGTTCAGTGTGCTATGCATGCAAGTCACATATATGCACTTCAGATGAGGAAAATTCAGAAACATCAATTCAGACAATGCAGATGAAGAGTGAAAAAAAAATATTTAACATGTTATGCAGTAACACTAAAACCAGGAAGTGCAAGAAATTTACCTGAAAAGTTCGGGAAGGGGTTTTTCTTCTTGAGTGCCTTGATTTATTACCCCTCTTTATTCTTCAGCTTCCAAGGCACACCTGCAGGTTAGCAAGCTATCTTGCACAAATAGGCACCCAAGAAATCTTGGGTCCTGAATTAGCAATGACATTCCTAGCAGATTTTCTAAACAATCTCCTAGCAGCATGGTCATCAGATTTCATCAGGTAGTAATTATTCATTGAATGACCAATTGTACCACAATAATGGCAAGATGCAGCATGTTTCAGATTGGATTTATGCACATTCTTATTAACATGATTTTTATGTGCATATGTATGAAAATTTCTGTTTACAGAATTAAAGTTCTGTTTATCAAAACCAGCATTGCTTTGGTATCCTGCCAGCCAACAGGTTGCAGCCCTGTGACCCGGCTTTCCACAGTTAAAACAATGAGAGGAATTTATTCTCTTAAAATTCTCATGAACAGCATGTCTATTTGCAGGGATTTTAGCATGTTTAAAATTCTCTTTTCTACCCTGAGCATGCCAACAGTCCTTGACTGTGTGGCCATGCTTTCCACAGTGAGAGCATTTGAGAGAATTTCTTTCAAAAGTACCTGACCAGCATTCAGAGGTCTTGTGACCAATTTTGTTGCAGTTAAAACAGATGATGTGCTAGTTCATTGAAATAGACTTGTTTCTATTAAAAACATGTTGGTTTGCAGGGAATTTAGCATGATATGAATAGAAGGTTTTCTTACCACTAGCAAACCAGCACTGAGCAATTGAGTGTCCTAATTTGCCACAATTAGAACATGTGACACTCCTTTTCTGAGATGAAAGATTTTTAACATGATATTTCCTAGCACTCAGATCATCCTTTTCCATCAATCTACATTCATGCATCAAATGACCAGGTTTATGACAGTAATGGCATGAGGTTTTCTTTTTAGATACATGTGAGTTTGTGTGAAGACTGTGATCAGCATGCACTGATGGACCCTTTTTATTCACTTTCTGTTTTCCAATCATTTTCTGATTTTTATCCAATTTTTCTGTTTTCTTAGCCTTATACTGAGGTGGAGATGATGAAGTAGAAGGTTTTTCCTGTTCAGAAGATTTAACAAAAATGGTTTTGAAATTGGATCTATCGACCTTCCTCATGACTGGACTGTAGCCCAGTCCATCCTTCTTAAAATTAGAGAGAAACAGAAGATGTCTGAATTTTGTTTTCAATGTTCTTTTTATTTATAGGGTTATAGCCTAACCCCTCCTTTGGAAGTTGACCTTTGTTCCCAGCAATTTGTTCAGATTATCCTGCCCATTAACAAATTTAGACAGGGAACTCTTCAAATCTAGAATTTCATTTTCTAAAGAGGTGATTTGTAACTCATAGCTGGCAATTTCTTGCTCACTGCAATTCACACATTCAGTTAACACCTTGTTAGCAGTTTTGTAATTTTCAATTTCTTGTTCCAGATTGCTCAATTTTTCAGAAACTTCAACACTAACTATTTTTCCTTTTTCTAAGGTTAGAAGTCTCTCTGACATAGTGGAGTTCAGCATTTTTAACTTCTCATTTTCTTCCTTAAGTTTGTCATTCTGAACCAATTCATTTATTAGAAGTTGATCTTCTGAATTGACTTCTTGCTTTCCTCTGTTTTCAAATTCCTTAAAGTCTTTTTGCTATTTTTCAAGATCTTTCTGTAATTCTACGTTTACAGATTTTATGGCATTACATTTCTCAGTCAGCAACGTGTTCTCCTTTTTGAGTTTCTCTAACCTTCCTTCATTTTCTTTAATAGATTGTTTTAGAGAGTCATTTTCAGATTTTAGCTTGCTTAGTTCTGAGCTAACACATTCAAATTCCTTCATCAATTTTTCATACTGATTTTTATTCGTGTGAATATCAGATATGCAGGCATTATGAAATTGCTTCATCTTAGAACAATTTTTACATGGAGAACTTGAACTAACTAACCCAGTACCCTTCTTCAAGTTTTTATACTTTTTCCTTAACAATTCATGAGATTCAAGCAGCTCAGAATATGCATTTTCCCAATCATCTAAATCATAGTTTTCAAAGGGATTTACCTGATCATCATTGTCCTCTTCATCACTTTAATTGTTGCTGTGATCAGTCCCATTGGCCATCATGCAGGCGTCCTCCTTTGACTGGAAGGCTATCTTCAGTTTGTCCAGGATTTCGGTGGCTGACCTGCAATGATAAAAACACGAGTGTAAGGCCTTGTCAGTGGCAGCCTTCATAATTTCCATAGCCTTCATGTTTTGATCACACATGTATCTATCACTGTCAGTCCATTTGGATGTTTTCTTTGGCAGTATGTGTGGACCAAGCGAAATCAACTTCCATAGATCCGGATCAAGTTGTTTAACATAGATACGCAGACCTCTAAGCCACAACTTAAATCCAGAACCACTAAAGATCGGTGGATGCTTCATTGAATCAATTCAGGAGTAAAACCAAGCAATAAGACCCGATCAGAAATGCACCTATTAGACCAGCAGGATCCCCTACAGATCATTGAATCTGAAGAAATAGGGAACCGCTCTGATACCAATTGTTAGGATCGGTGCGGAGGATTTAGAGGGGGGGTGAATGAATCCCACCCTTAAAAACTTTTCGGCTCAATAATAAAACTAGAACTCTAACAAAGCAAGACAACCAATCTGAAGAACAGGTAGAATATCCTTTTAAACCAAAGATCAAATACGTAACATGCGCCCAAATAAACAACTAGCGGAAGCAGCACAGATATAAACGAGAATGCAATGTAACCTGTGAAGTAGATAGGAGATATGGAGCAACCAACCACTGTACAGAGATTTTTAGGTGGTTCGGTCCACGGACCTACATCCACCCCACACTCAAACCGAGTGTGGCTTCACTAACAGCTGGGCAACACAGCTTGCCAACAGACGCTGATACACAGCTTACCTAGGGGAACAACCTCCCCTCTTCCTCCTACACGGAGGGAACCTCTAGCAACCCACGGTCACTAGAAACCAGAGACTCATGTCTCTCTTCCTCTATACCAAGAGGGAACCCCACTAGTAGCAGCCCCGCTACCAGTGAACCAGCCAGTAGCACTCTGCTACTAGCAATCCACCAGAGGCCTAGCCTCTCTTCCTCCTAGCCCGGAGGGAACCCACAAGCAGCTCCCCTGCTGCTTGCAAATCGGAGATCAGATCTCCTTTCTCCTGACCCACCAGGAGGAACCCGACCTCAATCCAGAGGATCGGAAGGACAATAGCAATAGGAGTATCAAAAAAAAAAAAAAAGAAACATGAAAAGCACAGCAACGAAAGCTGGAAATGAACCACAATAGTCGTTGTGGATTTGATCCACGAACAGACTGAACAGGTCTTCAATAGACTTCTCTCCTCTTCTTCTTTTCTTCCTCTTCTTTCTTCTTCTCAGCTCACGCACTCTTTCTGTTCTGCTCCTTCTCTCACTGTCCCGATCAGCCCCTTTCTTTTTTCCTCCTTTTTGGCTCTTGCTCTCTCTTGCCCGATGGCTTCTCTTTATACCAGCAGTGGCTAGGGCATGTGTCTTCCACATTTCCTGCCCAATACTTGGCCCACATGTCAGCAACTAGAGTCTGGTGGCGTCAACTCACTTGCTCCAAAGGGTTGACGCAGCCTTCAAGGACATTCTACAGCAAATCTCAAGTCTGCTGCATTGACTCCATCAACCTGCTGCGTTGACGCATCGGTGATCCAATGATCAAGTCTTCAACAGATAGATGTGCTGCGTCGACGCTCTCAGCATGCTGCGTTGACGCATTGGTGTTCCAGCATCTGAACTTAGATGGCTTCAGCCCTCTCACGTTTCGTGTGGAGTGCATTGACGCATTGTGCAACTGCATCCACCCTCTGGTCACCTTGTCGATCTATCAACCTGTTGCGTCGACGCCACTTGATGAATGCATTGACGCACCAGAGTAATCCAGTAAGCCATTGGCTCTCCCTTTGTAACTGCTGCGTCGACGCTGCTCTATTTTGGCGTTGACGCAGTGAAATAACTCGTGAGGGTCTCTGCTTCATGGAGTTAACATTGTGGATATCAGTGAAGGCTTCTTCAACTGATGCGTGGACGCTTTAAGCTCCCAGCGTCGACCCTGTTCCTTTCTAGCAACAAGAATGAAATCAAGTGAAAATATTATTGAATGAAAATTTAATTCATCACTGAATTGAACACATCATTCATATCTCATGGTTGTCATCATCAAAACCAGGGGCACAACAGGATGCGGGTGATATCCCGTGGGGACTGAGGGAAGGTGTTTTGGGCGTGTGGGCCTGGCCTTGGTGAGGCATGCCATGTTGCATGGCGAGTTGATGGGGCAGCCCCGGGTTGGCCTTGGTGCTAAAAGTAAACGGCTCATCGTCGCGTGTTTGAGGGTCAGGGATGGCCCCGAATTGCTGGAGGGTTGCCGTAGGATACGGCTAGCGCGTTGAAGCCGCGGGTCGGCCCCCGACTTGCTGTAAAATGGCTGGAATATATGCACCCACGAGGTGCTCGAGGAAATTCCCGATACGTGAAGATGGGCTGTATAGGTGTGGTAAGGGCTCTCGGAGCCCGTGGTTGACTGGGAAAAGTCTTCCTTTGGCTTTTGGATGCTGGAGGGAGGCATTTTTGGGATAACCCAGGCCTCGTTACTGGGTGCCATGTGTTGTGTCTTGTGGTCCGGGCATCCCCGGGTTGGCCCGGGTGGCTCAGTTGAAGGCGGGCAAAATCACAAACTAGGTGATCAGGGGTGGCCCCAATCAATTGTGGATGTCGCTGTGAGTCATGGCTACATAGCTAGGACCCTCGGTTGGGCTCGGTACGTCACAGAAGGGGCTGGGTAGACGAAGATGTGAAGGTGTTTAAGGAAATTCCTGAACCCTTATTTCTTGTTATTTTCTCTAGGAAAATGTCTGGGTACAACAACCACAAAAAGAACCATTTAAAATACTGTCCTAAGACCTTCTAGAGACCAAAGGACATATCCTGGAGTCAAGAGCTTTGACTTGGTGCAGGCAGTCACGTGACTACATAAGTTATCACGTGACCAGTTGACTCTGCTCGACAGACTGCACGAGCTACGAAACAAAGGCAATATCAATCGACTGATGTGCATATCTGTCGACTGAATTTCCCCTGGGTCGACTGAGTTTAGCCTTTTTCAGTCGACTGAACTTGGGCAAGTCAGAAAATTTTTCCTTGCTGGCTGCTGCTGTTGCTGCTATTGTTGCTTGATGTTGTTGTTGTTGCTATGGCTGCTTGCTGTTGCTGCTATTGCTTTGGATGCTTGCTGTTGCTACTATTGCTACTTGCTGCCTACTGTTGTTGTTTGCTAGCTACTATTGTTTCTGATGTGGTTGTTGACTACTGCTACAACTGCTATTGCTGTTGTTGTTGCTGGCCTTGCTGAACTAGTTGGTTACTATGTTGCTATTGATGCTAGCTGTTGCTAGTGATGTTGTTGCTGGCTGCTACTATTGTTGTTGGTTAATATTGCTCTGAGGTAATTTATCGAACACTTGGTGAGCATCAGCACACGAGCCTTAGCACACGAGCATGAACTTTAGGTGATATGAGTCGACTTGAGGCTTGCTGCGTCGACTCAATGCTTGTTAGCTTCAGGTGATGTAAGTCAACTTGGTTATAACCTTGAGTCGACTTGCTCTTTAGCTTGCATGATCGAGCTTCTGGAAGGCAGAGTGAATCAACTTGTTGCTTAGGCCAAGTCGACTTGGTCTAGTTGCACTGCTGCTGGTGTTGCTACTGCTATTGTTTCACTGCTTGAGTCGACTTGAGGCTTTGCTGGGTCGATTCAATTTTGGTCATACGTTCTGATATAAACACAGTCCTACTGTGCTCCACGTTCTGATATGATGACAGTCCCCATGTGCACTGCTTTCATTTGAACGCAATGTCTCGATCGGCCGCGTTCTTGTTTTGTCGACTTATTTACCTGGAACAAAAGGTTAGTCAACCTGGGTAGATGTCTGTCGACTGATTTTTTTTGGTCAGGTCGACTGATTTCTGCTTTTCTCTGTCAACCAACTGGCCAGTCCTTTTGGTCTTCATTTCATCAAGTCCCAAACCCCTTGCACCTTTGATCTTCATAGTTCCATGCCCTTCACTTGAGCTACTATTGCTGCTGGCTTGTTGTTGGCTGGCTTGCCTTGCTGCTTTTGATACTGTTGGCTGCTGGCTTTATGCTACTTGTGCTGCTACTGTTGCGTCGACGCCAGGGCTTCATTGCGTCGACGCCAAGGCTTCATTTTTCAAGGGTGCGTCAAATCCATAAGCACTTTGTGTCGACTCAGTGCTTACATGGCCTAGCTGATAGACTCTAAACCTTTTAGCCTTCTTCTGCTACGTCGACATTCTTCAAGCTCTTTGTCGACTCATCCACTGTTGGCTTTGTGAAAATATGTCAACTTGAGAGAAAATCTGTCGACTGGAACTTCATATCGGTCGACCAAAATCTGATGTCGGTCGACTGATTTTGTATTCAATCGATTGAATTTTCCTTTCTTTTGTCAACTTCATTTTTCATCTGTCAGCTTAAAAAGAACTTATTTACTCACATAATGAGGGGAATAGAAACCATTCAACATGTTATACCAATAAAGATTTCATGGCAGCATAAAAAGCATTATCACACACATGGAAGCATAGTTGAATCATTTTCAATAGCACAATAATGAATCATAGTTGTACATCATCAAAACCACACATGAACTATACTTGCACAACATTCTCCCCCTTTTTGTTGATGGCAACTGTGAGTCATTTGGACAACTAAGTTCAACTATGATTAGCTGTGAGTCATGAAACTTTCAATTCAGTCAGACCCCCTTAACTTAACTAAACACTCTCTCCCCAATAAAATATTTCCCCCTTTGACATAGATTCTCAAAGATTCTCAAGTGATGACTCATAATCTCACTCTAATGAACCAATTCAAATAATGACTCTCATATTCTCTCCCCCTTTGACATCATCAAAACAAAAGATGTAGAGAGAGTATGTGGAACATTCATGAAGGTGGAGATCATAAAAATCGAGAGGCATCAAGGGATGTGCAGAGTGGGGGTGAAATCAGGGAGAACAACTTGAGGGCATCAAAGTGTAGCAGATATCAAGGCCAGAAGCAGCATAATTGAAGCCAGTGAAAATCCATGAACATGTGAACTTGTTTCAAAATGGACATGATCAGATCAAGCCGGACAAACGCACGAACAAGTTAGACTCAATTTAAGGCTATACATATACAATAAAAAGATATAGCAGGCACTCGCTTGATTCAGCTATTTAACGGTTTGATTTTCTAATTTTTATTCTTTCTTTGCAATACATGAAATTTAAGATATGTGAATGAACTACATGCAAGATGAAGGCAGGTACCAATCACCCCAGACAGTAGTCTGGACAAAAGGGGTCGACCCCTGGGGTCGACACCTGTGCAACAGGGTCCCAGGCAGACCCAGACCCGAAGAGGGTCGACCCTGGAAGTCGACCCCTACCAGTGCAGGAGCAAACCTTCAGCAAAGAAGCGAGCAGTAAACAGATTGCAAACTTTTTAGAAATGGTAATAAACATGTAGACATGAGCAAGGAATTATCCTGAATAGAGAAAAATCAGACATTGATAAGGAATTTCATATTTTTCAAAAAATGCAGAAGGGACATTTCCAATAATGGTTAGGATAGGGAATTTTCAGTATGAGACATTTCTCATAAATGCAGAGTTACTAATTTTCAGAGTCTTATGCTATAGAGCTACGGATGATAAAGCCCTTATTTGTCTGATTGGTTTAAGTCTAATGAACTCTGAGGTTATCAATTAAGGATGTTGAAAATTTCTTCATTCAGAATTAATGGAAATGAACCAATGTTACATATTAGAGTCCTGTTGAACCTCCCTCCACCTTACTCATTCAATTCCATTGACCCCTTTGGGAGTAACTACAATTAGTATTGAAGTTAAACACCTTATGAGATTTCTGATTTTATCCATGGGGTGCTACCATTTTTTGATTTTTCTTTTTGCTTTTCATTTTATGAGAGCATTCAGGTGTAGCACACACTTTTTGACATGAGGATGCACGTTGATCAGATGCCAGCATCCCCAGTTGCTCAGTGTGACTAACCATTCTGCTTCATTTAGAATAGAGGTAGCAAGTTACTTCATGACTCTATCCACTCCACTTCATTGGTGAAGGGACTCAGTTTCTCAGTGAGTCTTTTGCCATCGCTCTGCCTTTAAGCATTGACTTTTAGTACACACCTTTTTACGTGAGGATACACGTTTATCAAATGCCAGTATCCCCAGTTACTCGGTGCAACTGAAGTCATTGCTTTTATCATGTGCTGCCCTTTAGGAATTTTCAGATTATCCTAATGTTTAAAAACAATACTGAAGTTGGAGTTTCTCAACCAGAGATGCCTTTGTACTTAAAAAGAAACTTTCATATTTAAGAAGTCATTGCAAGACACAACATGTAAAAATTGGTTTAGGTCCATTAAAAATTGAATATAGTCATTTTTAAGACATTTATCTTTAAGCTCATGAACTCATTAAACTTGAACCATCAATTTTATGTCATGGGCAATCACAAAGCACCATAATAGAAGATTCCTTTTTAAAGTTTACTCTGATAAATGAACTTAGTAATCAGATTGAAAACTCATCATGTATTCAAGCTCATTCTAGGAAATTTGGCACAGATAGCCAAGCATTAGGCAAGCAGAAAAAATTCCAAAGGTGTTCAAACATTTAGGAACAAATAGTTGATTTTCAAGAGTTCCAAAGAAGTTCAGATAGAAATCAGATATAAGCTTTCAGGCAAGTTAGGTCGACCTAGAGTGATGAGTGAGTCGACCTATATGATAGGTAGAACACAAAATAGAATAGCTTTTTACAAGGTTGGGTCGACATATGAAAGCCAGTGGGTCGACCTGTTCAACATCCATAGTGATATTCAGGAAGTTCTGAAATAGATAGAGCTGAATTTTGATGGATTCTAATGAGAACTCAAAGACAATAGTAGATGTTAAAAAAGAAGTGTCAAGTCAACTGAAATCTTGAATTTTGCAACAAACTCAGTTGATTGAGAATCATGCCTATCGACTTTGGATCAAATATGTTGACTTAACAAACACCCATTCAGAAGGCACAGACTTGATAAATTCTGACGTTGAGATGAAAATGTTGAAACTTCAGATGGGGGCATTATACAAGCGTGCAATCCAACTTTTGTGCTAACTCCCCCTCAATCTAGCCATTTATTTAACAAACTTAATGACTTCATGACTCAACCTGAAATGGCCTATGTCTAACTGCATGAGTGACTTCTAGTACCTGGCGAAGGAATTCCTCTACGCATAGTTATAACTTCCAGATAGACCTGGTCTGTCTTTCCACATATGACCATTTTATATACCAGAATGCCATGACAAGATGATGCATTGAAGGGTTCAAAAAGGATTGTAATGAAGACTCCCCCTCAACTTGACACTACATGCAATGTAGCAAGCAAAATGCTATGTAGTCTCGTTTTCATGCATGAAGCCCCAGACACAATCATCCAAACAACATTTTTTTTTGATAATAACAATTTGGATTATGTTTCCAAAGGAAAATTTCAGAGTGAAAATTTCAGTTTGAACGAAATTCATGATGAATTAGTTATGGCAAAACTTTCATTTGGCAACATAACAATTGAACCTTCATTTGCACATCAAGAAGATAGGTTCAAGTATGCTTTCAATTTTGTTTTAAAAACTGAAACTCCTCCTAAATTGAACCATTTTACTCAAAAAGAATGGAAAGGAGGCACAAAATTTCAGGCATGAACATTTTTGTCAATCAATTCAAACTCCCCCTGACTTTTTCAGCATATGAATTCATGTGACTTGAAAGCACTTAAATCAACATGTCTAGATGATGCAACTCAGCTCCCCCTCAATGCAGTACTCATGAGGACTAGGACATACTGACAACCGAGCAAGTGTCCACATGAATGATGAGTTAGATTTCATTGCAGCCACGATAGACATTATCAAGCAGTCGTTAATAATGGTAAACCACATGCTAACATGGCAGCTAAGAGTGAAAGAATATGAAGCTGAACCATAAGCAATGCAAATCAATGAACTCATTATTAGATCAGCATAACAAATTCTTCATGGATCAAGCATTTGAAATTTTTGATTTCTGGTATGGGGCAAAGATATTGATCCGAAGATCCAACTCACACAAAGTGTTGTCTTCCTTGTAGGCTTAGCCTATCATTCCAACACACACCTTTTGATATACCAAAAATTCAGATATTTTCAATATCAAGATTAGCCAAATGAGTTGATCAGATTTCCATGTTCAACCAAGAAAAGATTTTCAGTAATCCAGAGAGGAGATTTTTTTAACTTAAGCAAAATTTAATGTAAGCGAAAGAAAAATCAACTACAACAACTCAAAGAGAACCTAACATGCAATATTAACATGAATTAAAATTTTATTCTCAAACTTGTGCCTTGAGCAGCCATTTCTTGCCATCCTTCATTCAGTCTCATGGCGTTCCTGCAACACAAATTCTCATTTTCTATTTTCAGGTACCCAAGATTTCTTGGGTCCTTGAGGGTTGGAAGCATTTCTAGCAAATGTACTTCTCCTCTTCATAGCATGTAAATCATCATTTCTTATTATGAAATAGTCATGGATCTCATGTCCATACTCATCACAATAAAAATAACACAAATGATGTTCCAAAATTTTCTTGTGCATGAGATTGATCGATCTAGGCTGATGGAGAAAGGATTTGAAAATTCCAGCATGCCAATTGTCTTTGTTCTTCTTTTGCCAACAGTTTGACACCTTGTGTCGATAACAGTACCAGGACGGAGTCTTCTTGACAGGTTTTTTATTAAGACTGTTAGCTGTTTTGTTTCTACATGCTATTAGTTCATCATTTTTCATGACATAGCACTCATGCATAATGTGACCATGCTGCCCACATTAAAAACATGAAGCTTTCTTCTTTTTGGAAACATGGTATTTAGTATCAGATTTCTTATCATGCACATGAGAAGTAGTCACATTATTCTTTGGTTTTTGCAACATATTTTTGTTTTTCTGGTTTTTGTTCTATTTTTGAGTTTTCTAAACGTTAGACCGTTTTGGGGGTATTTTAGAAGCGTTGGCTTGATCCGAGCTAGAGACAAAGGAAGTATGCAATTTATTTTCAAAGGTCTTTTTGTTCACTAGATTGTACCCAAGATCTTCTTTCTAGAAGTTAGTTTTAGTCCCCAAGAGTTTGTCTAGGTTTTCTTTCCCATGAACAAATTTTGATAGTGAATCGTTTAAGTCCTTGATTTTATCTTCTAGAGATGAAATTTGCAGTTTAGAACTAGCAAGGTCCTCCTCGCATGCAGCAAGCTGCTCATTCAACATAGCATTTACAGTTTTGTAGTTCTCAATTTCTAGTTCTAGCTCATTCAACTTTTCTGGTTCATCAACAGCCACACACTTCCCCTTTTCATAAGCACTCAAATTTTCAATCAACAAATTATTTTATTCTTTCAACTCTTTTTCAGTTTCTTCCAGCTCAGATATCTTAGCCATTAGAGTTTCATTTTTAGTTCTCAAACAACCAATCTGTTCTTTATGTAAATCTATGTCAATCAAAAGAGATTCATTTATCTCTTCCAGAGTACAACAATTTTTACAAGAGAAGCTACCATTAAGGTTGTTTTCAAGTTTCCTTCTCAATTTTTTGTTTTCAGATTTTATTTTCTTGTATTGCTTTACCAACTCATCATATGCATCCATGAGTTCATTAAAGGTAAAGTCTTCTGGATCAGAACTTGCTTGAGATGAGGATGGATCACTCGTCTGGTCAGTGCTGTCGGCCATTGGGCAGTCGTGCCTTTCTTATTCTTTGTGGATACTAACTAATCCATCCAGGATTTCCTTGGTTGTGCTGCAGTTGGAAACAAAAGGAAATTTGGTGAGGTTCATTGCAGCTTTCAATAGATTTAAGGCTTTAATATTATTACAATGTTTGGACTGGTGATCAGCAGTCCATTTTGATTTATCCTCAGGAAGGCTAAGAGGACCGTTCGTAATGATCCTCCAGAACTTAGGATCATGCGAGTTTACAAGCTTGCACATTCTTCCTAACTAGATATTAAAATCAGAACCATCGTACATCGGTAGAGAAATCATGGAAACCTGTTCAGCGAAGGAACTCATGATAGTAGGTGCACTGGGATTTTCTCTGTAGATCGTTGGATCTGGGTATAACAGAGACCCGCTCTGATACCAATTGCTGGGTATGCAATAGGATCTACAGGGGGGGTGAATAGATCCTTTTAGAAACTATGCCCAATTTAAAACTTGATCTGATCACTTGATGAAATGTGGATTAATGGAACACTAATGTTCCTAACAAGATATGTTGAACCGAAGGCAGGCAGTCCTTCATAAAAGATGATCACAACACACCGTGTAGAAGATGGCTCATGCCAAACCTAGATGGAACACTTAGTGGGTGTGTGTGCGATCAACTCAAAGTGTGCATGTGCAGTGTAAGAACATATAAGAATGTGTAAATCTAAAACACTCAAGTTCCTGTGAATGGGGATAGGAGACAAGGAACAATCACACAAGCACAAACCACTGCACAGAATATTTTTAAGGCGATTCAGTCTGTAAACCCATAGACCTACGTCCACCCCTCACTAAATCCTGTGAGGCTTCACCACACTGCAAATGCAGTAACGGGGACAGGTCCCCTATAACCGCTGATACACAGCTTAAAACAAGGACACAGTGCTCACGAGGATGCGGTCCTCATGCTGCTACTCACAGCACCACATGGGGACAACCCCCCCCCCCCCCCCCACACACACATGCTACACGCAGCAGCACATAGGGACGAACCCCACACACGCTGATACACAGCTTAACAGGGATGAACCCCACACACGCTGCAGAACTGTAGCACTACATGGGGACAAGCCCCAAAAGAATGACAAAACAAAAACAAAAACACACTGCAGAGATGTAGTAAAACATGGGGACAAACCCCACAGACACGCACGGCTGCACAACAACCAGAGACCACTCCGGTCTCTAAAACAGAGCACTAGACAAACACTACTGTCAGTAGAGCACTTACACACCAAAAGATAGATATGGAGTTTTCAAAAGAAAAACACAAAATGAAATAAGAAAAATCAAATGTAGCTTCAGAACAAAGTCTTGAAGATGTAATGGCAGATCTGAAATCAGATCTGAAGACTGCTCTTCAAGCTGAAGCCTGTTGAGTCTCCTTGAGTGATTTTGATGATAACAAAACTCTGAGTGGAGGATTTATCTCAGCCCGTGTCTTAAGACTCTATATACGAGCTAATGGGGTTCAAGTTTATACCTATCAATTCTGCGAGAAACTCATAAGTTTTATTTGAATCAATGTGTTTCAAATTGAGTTAACCTTGTTTAAACAAACCCCAAAATGCATGATACAATAATTCACTTAAAGCCCTTGTCACCTTGATCAATTTCTCCGGGCTAACAACTCAGTTTTGTAGGTCCAGGCTATTCCGGTCGACCAGGACCATAGGCCCGGTCGACTAGTTTTTCCAGAGACGAAGGGTGGCAAGTTTTACAGGTTTCGATCGACCTGGACCCCAGGACCGATCGACCGGTTCTTCCAGAAACCAAAAACTCCGGAAGTTATAGGTTTCAGTCGACTGCCCCTAGAATTCCAGTCGATCGGAATTCCCGAAGCCCTCTTTTGTTGACTTTTGGTCCAAGCTCGAAAAGAGGGAGTTTCTCCCAATTGTTCAAACCCTTTGGTCTCAATCTTGGAGTGAATTATGGATCTGGTCTGGGGACTTGTCTCCTGACCTTCCAAGATCTATAAAAGTTCTCTTTGGGGTCATAAACCCTAAGGCTTTTCAAGAGAAGAAGAAAGAGAGACTGTCAAGGAGAGGGTGCTAGTACTGTTCACGTGAACAATGATCCGAGAGGAATTTTTCATCCTGGAGTTGATGCTTTCAAGAGCAAATCTGCATCCAAATCAAGTGAAGATCAAGCCAAGAGCAAGCTTCATTAAATACTATCTTCAACCACTAAGGGGGAGCCTGATCTATATTTTCACTTCTTATTTATGTTCCTTCCATGCATGTTTGAGCTGATTCGTGCTTCCTTTGTAATATTCAAGCACTCGTGTGTGTGGATCTAGATAGATCTCTCTCTCTCTCTCTCTCTCTCTCTCTCTCTCTCTGTGTGTGTGTGTGTGTGTGTGTGTGTGTGTGTGTGTGTGTGTGTGTGTGTGTGTGTGTGTGTGTGTGTGTGTGTGTGTGTGTGTGTGTACTTCATTGTTCATCATTGTTCTTGTGTGTCTGTGCTCTAGCACTTTCGTGAGAGTTCTATACTCCTCACGTGTGTGTGTGTGTGGTTGGTGTTCGTCTTGTAATCTTCTACAAGATAGTGTGTGAGGGGTGGACGTAGGTTGTTGTTGTTGCAGCCGAACCACCTAAAAATTGTTGTCTACTGAATGGTTTGATCCATATATTCTACCTCCGTTCTTTTTATCCAGCTTTAGTTCATTAATTTTTAATACCCAATTCACCCCCCCTCTTGGGTGCCATTTAATCTCGGGACTTCAAAGCCAACTACAAGGCTGCTCTCTCTAAAGGCTCATGGCTGTGGACGCACTTTTGGGGTACTTCTTTTATTCTTCATTTATTCATTTACTCGTTCGTTTGTTCGGTTTATTCATGCGAGGGCGTGCCAGTCACCTAGGTGACGATTTATTCGGGTTCCGAGGCTAGAATGGTCCGAGACCCAGGGTGCGCTCAATCTGACTAGTCAGACGATTGTTTCTGTCGTCTATGGATAAAAAACCTGCCGCGCTATAAAGGTCACGACGTTAATTACATCCCCTCGGAGAGGGGAAAATCCTTGATTAATCGCCAGGAAAAGGGGCCCTATGGCCTGAAATTAATATTAAGGAAAAGAGAGAATGAAATCTCGAGCTGCGTTTAGACAGACCCTGCATTGGGGCACAAACGTTCAAAGATATGTCGATCACTCGCGGACCATTTCATGTTCGGACGAGGGTCCGCGTTTGTAGCGTAAAAGACGGCGATAAGACCGCGCAAATGTTTGCCGCATATGTGGCAAGTTTAATAAGAATGCGGGATTGGATCCCGATAGAGGGGCATGTCAGGTTCGATGAACTATCAGCCCAAGGCAACGCCGAGTCATGACCATATCGGGATGGTTCCCAAGGTCCAATCCGACTCAGCGGGGCGTCATTGATAATCTATTCACCAAGTTCGAGGGAGTAGAGGTTCCGAGACGTTCGTGGTTATGCCATTTTTTTTGTTATCGTCATTTAGATTGTTGAATTTTGTTGTTCATTCGCACGCACAGGTGGTTTGTTGTGATTATTTGTTTATTTGTTTTCATTCCCTTTCTTTTATTTGATTGCTTGTTTTCTTTTTGGAAGCAGTGCCGGTTTAAGGAAGGCATGGGGACACATGGTTAAAATGGCGTGGGGACGAAGGCGCGCCTGTTTAGGGTGATGCCGGGATGAAGTTAAAGCGGCGTGGGTGAGGGCGTGCCGGTTTAGGATGATGCTGGGTGAAGGCTAAAGCGACGTGGGCAAGGGCGCGTCGATTTAGGGCACGCCAGTTTAATGATGGCACTGGGTTAAGGCTAAAACGGCATGGGCAAGGGCGTTCCGGTTTAAGGATGGGGCTCAGTAGGGTCTGGTGCTTGAAGGGTTTAGATTTTGGCTTTTTTTTTGTTCACCTAGCAGAATGGATTGGCAAGAAAATGAAGTGCAGATCATAGAGGTTTATTATGTGTATATGTTCAGCAATGTAGAGGTTGTGTTATGTCAAGTTCGTGAGGACTCAAGCACACACATATTTTTTGCACAGAAGACTCCTTTCATTCATTTGCTAGTTCTTGGAGTTGGTATTGTGATCGTTCATCTCGTTATCATTCATGTTCCTAGCAAAAATTTGGCAGCACTTCCCCCGAGCTGGGGTTTGCGAGTTGTGAAATAGGGAATCGTCAAACGGGATGCCCCATGTTGAACCCCGTGCACAACTGTGTCTTAAGGAATTTTGATGATGAACTAAATACCATGTGACTGCCCTCCATGTAAACATTTGCATATGTTGTTGTGGACTTGAAAAGAACTAAGCAAACTCCATTTTGTATGAATGGACTAGTGTATGTCACGGCCATCTAATTTGATGAAGTTAACTGACATGTAATTTGATATGCTTACAGGAGCTAGTGAGAAAGAATAGTCTCCGACTGAACTGGGTGAAACTCTTCTAACTCTTCCCCATTTGATTCACTTAACGGTTGTGAAGCAGGATTTTTAGTGTGAAATTAATTGAATAATGAGAGATAGACTTCAATGTTTTGAAATTGAGTGATATGGAAGACTAACTTCCAGTATGCAATGTGACAGGTGTGTCGAACAAGCATTGAATATAAAGACCAATTGGAAACCTTCCAATTAGATCTTCACATGCATATGGACCGACACAAGGATCTCAAGTGTGAATTGAAGGGTAAGTTGTTTTGGTTGAATGGTAGGAGGAGGTTAATTGTGAGAAATGGATGGACATCTCTCAAGGTGATTCCCTAACAATCTCTGATTGGTATATCCATGATTTGGGGTACTTTATACCCATTTCTCGCTTGAATGCATTCATATTCAATGTTTCATCCTCTTTGAATGACCCCTATGCATGTTTTATTTAGTTTGCATTATGTCAGGAAAAGTGTCGACCCCAAGGGTCGACACTTTGTCCATGGGTCTGGTTTTCTTAACCGGCCCTCTTATGTCTTCGAACGTGGGTATAAAAAGTCGACCCCAAGGGTCGACCTTTTTATCACTAGGTTCTGTCTGGGTTCATTTTTCAGAACCCTGGACATAAGTGTCAACCCACAAGGTCGACACTTATTCCGGGACTTTCTGCCGTGGCTTGTTTCCATTCCACAGGTAGAAAGTGTCGACCCCAAGGGTCGACACTTTCTACGCTGGGTTCTGTTCGAGCCTTGTTCTATCTTGCCCGATCGCGAGTGTCGACCTCTAAGGTCGACACTTTCCGGCGACCAGAAAAATCGCCTGTTCGTGCCGCGGCAGGTGCCCTAGCTCGATCTATTCTTTTAGTGCCCCCTTGTGATTGGCCCTTGGGGGATAATGTCCTCCACGTGTCCCCTCCATCCCAGGTGGTATAAATGTTATATGATAGGGTTTCTTGACAACAAGGATGAGAATGCATCGAATGAGAAATTCATTTTTGGGGTTTTGCAGGGAATGAGGCCGGAGCTGTGATGAAGCTTCTACCCAGGTCGTGCTAAGCTCAAATCAAGGCTGAAGAAGATCATCTTCCACCTCCTAGAAGCCGTCTTGTTGAGGAAGAAGGCTGTACCATCTCCAAGTTACCCAATGCGCAGTAAATTATTCAAGGAGAAGAAGAAAGGGTCTGATGTTCATCTTCTTCCATCCTTCAGAAATGAACCTGTTGAAGCATCAACCTTCATCTTCCTTCCAAAGTCCAGTCCGCCTCAGTTATTAAAGAAGCCAAGGGCATCTTCCTCCAGCCAGGAGTTCTCTCAACCCGTCCTTGTTTTTACTTACTACAGTTTAGTGCTTAGTTGATGTCCAGTGAGGTTGCTTTGAAGATTTGTCGCTATTGAGCTTGCAAATGTACATCGGTGTCCATCTCTTAAACTGAAGAAAACTGTGTGTGTGTTCGGAGCGGTGTCTCTGAGTGTGGATTGACTATTGGGGTGCGTTCCCCATCTTGGTGTGTGTGTGTGGTGCTGAGCACCGTGTTGAGGGTTCGCCCTCGTGTGTGTGTGGTTTGCTGCCGTCGAGCAGCGTGTGGTGTATTGGGGTTCGTCCCCGTGTGCTATCTCGTGTAGCATTTTAGTGAAGCCTCACCGAGGTGGTGAGGGGTGGACGTAGGGTACCCATCATGGTCCCGAACCACCTAAAAATCTTTGTGCGTGTGTGATTGTTCCTTATCCTCTACCACCATTCACAGGATGGATTATGAACTGCGTTGCATATCGATGCTAAATTTGTCAATGTACACGGCTAGTTCAAATTGCTAAATCTCCGTGTGTGATCTTGTCACCTGCACGTTTGATGAGGTTTGATTGAGAAGCCTTTCAAGTTATTTTAATTGGTCTTAATTTTTAGAGAGGGATGTATTCACCCCCCCTCTAGATCCGTGCCACTACACTGTGGGACCCAACAATTGGTATCAGAGCCTGGCTCTGTTATTTTAGATCAAACGATCTTCAGAGGGATCCTAGTGTAGTTTTGAATGATGAATGCTTCTTCAGATATTGCTTCTTTGACTTCTTTACCTGTTTGTAATGGTGATGACTTTAATTCATGGCTGGGAAGAATGTGTAGGACCATAAACTCAATTGATCCAAATCTATGGAAATTAGTTAATGATGGTCCTCATAAGCTGCCTCGGGATGAGACCAAGTGGTCCAACCAAGACATACTAAAGAGTCATGAAAATGCTACAATTTTGAGATTGCTAAAAAATTCTGTCAATACTAACAGGTTTACGTTTGTCATCTCTTGCAGAACCGCCAAAGAAATTATGGACAAACTGATGCTAGCTTAAGAGAAGCAAGGACTAAAAGGATTAATGGCTGATGATATCTATCAAACCTGTGATGAAAGTGCTGAGGAGGTAAGCTCTAAATCAGATGAAGATGAATTATCTTTCGAAGATTTAGCAGATGCCTATGAAGAACTGTCTGAAAAATATCAAAAGGTGAAACATGAAAACAACGCACTGAAGAAAAGGTCTAATGAAAATATCCATGATAATTTTTCTTGTGTGAAATGCATTGATCGAATTTCATAAATTGAAGAACTGGAGAAAGAAAATGAATTTCTGACATGCCAAGTTTCATTGCTTAAGGAAACTGAAGAGAGTCTAAAAAGTAAGTTAGATTTTCTATCAGATGATCATAAACTCTTTGATAAACTTCTTGATTCAGAGATAGATGCCAAGTCCCTTCTAGATAAGAATGAAAAACTAAAAGGGGACAATGATGTTTTGCTCATTCAAATTTCCTTGCTAGAGGGAAAACTGAAGTACCTCGAGAAATCTGAAAAAGGAAATGATCTGTTGAAATCTGAACTTGAAAATCTGAAATAATTAAATTCAACCATGTGTGAAAGATTTTTGACATTTGAAAAAGGCAAGTCCATGGTCGCTCAAGAAAGTGAGAATGTAAGTATTCTAGAATAGGAAATAGAATCTTACAAGACGATAAATGCCACTCTAAATGAAAAGGTCACTTCTTGTGAAAATGAAATTCTGTCTTGTGAACTTGTAATTGCTTCACTTCAAAGTGAAATCGTTGATCTGAACAAATCATTGGGCAAGTTTGTGAGTGGTGAAGAGAATCTAAACAAACTCTTGGGAACTAAGGTGAACTTCCAACGGGAAGGTCTAGGATACAATCCTAGTAAAAAGGAAGCATTTCATTTGAAAACAAAAACTTCGTTTGTGCATGCTTCTAGTTCCTCAAGTACACAAAATATCCCTTCATCTGTCAAATAAAAGCCCATTATGCATGCAAAGAAACTTGATGTGAAATCCCAAGCTCCAAAACACAACAATACTTCATGTCAATATTGTGGTGAGCTTGGACATTTAATGCATGATTGTAGCTTAATGAAAGATGATGACTTGAATGCTTGTAAGATGCATAACAGTAAATCTCAAGTTCATCAGAAAAAGAAGGTTGAATGCTTTCATTGTGGGAAAATGGGTCATACTATGAAATTCTGTTGGTTGTTAAATGTCGAACCTAAATTGCACACTCAAAATTATAGACCCCCCAGACATGCTCAAAAGCCCAATGCTTATCTCCAACCAAAGAAATTGAAACCACGTGTGTATTGTCATTACTATGGTTATGTGGGACATGTCATGAATGATTGCTCATTATCACACCTTGATGATATGAATGCAAGGAAATTGTGGAGAGTCACAAATCGCGGTGCACCTAACCCCCAGGGACCCAAGATGGCTTGGGTTCCAAAAACATCACAGTGAAGATTTTGTCTTGAAGGAATGCTTTGTGATGGAAGAAGCTGTCAATAGAATAAAATTCCTTCAAGGCAAGAAATTTGATGAGCTATTGTGGTAATACATTCCACTTTTACTTTCACGTTTGAATAACAATCTTTTGCAATTGTTCATAGAGTTTATTAGCTTCCACTAACGTTTTCTTGTGTGAATAACTATAACTTTGCAGTTGTTCACAAAGTCTTTACAAGCTAAACTCGTCTCTTTTTGTGAATAAGAGTTGAATTTTACACATAGTTGAATTTTACACATAGAGCACACACATCTTACATCAATACACATCACACCTTTTCTTTTGAACACTTGTGAATACAAATAAAAATTAGTCATCTGTCACTTTGATGTACAGACTTGCATAAACTTCATAGTCGTGTGCATGAATGCCATGATTCACCGGTATATAAAATGGTGTCAGTGGAAAGGTAGATTAAGTCCACCTGGAAGCTTTCATCATGCGTGAGTGTGGTCTTCGGACCTACGTACTTCGCCACGTACCGGCAATCAACTTGCTTGAATACATCATTTTGACATGCTTGAATGTATATAATTTACATCCGTCTCTTTTTGAACTCTTCTACGACCAAACAACCTTGTTAAATAAACTTGCATTGATTCAGGCATGAATGGTTCATGGCACATCTTAACAAGGTCATTTTGGTTTGTCAACCGTGCATACACTTAGGGGGAGACAAAACCTTGAAAAGGCTAATTCATGTTCTACTATCTGTTCAATCTCTCACTTCATATGGAACCTTGATACAACTGACTTCATTCAATAAGGATCTCTGTTATTCCACTAAGCACTTTTAAGGATTCTTAAACCCCTACATTAAAGTCAAGTGACTCGTGAGGAAAAAGCTATCAGTCCCTCCAAAAAGTGAATAAGTGTGATTTGACATCGAGTACATCGGTAATCCCCCCTGAAATAAAGGAGGAAACTCGCATCGGAAAGTGTCTTATCCACATTATCATAAATGACGATACCGAGTAACCGGGAATTGCCCCTGAAACAAAGGGCATGCCTCGTGTCAAAAGGCTAGTCATGTTGCTATTTAAAATAAATACAAAATTGTATGGGACTGTGCGAAGCTACCAAAAGCCGAGCATTTTGTATTGAAATGTAGGGAGGAGAGATTCTTGTTAGTGTTACTTAGAACACATGATCATCCATATTGCTTTGAAAGTCATTATTTATTGTTCACATGTTGAATCTGAGCTTGATTGTTTGAATGTATTTTTTGAATTAGTTGATTATCAATGGTCAAGTAGTACGTCTAATTGTAAGCACAACCATGTTAATATGGTTCATGGACATGTTTGCTCAAATCTATTGCATTCTTCCTATACCCGTCCCTGAGGGACCTTCATGCTTGATTTTATACCTATGTATGCTTGTTTGTATGCATGCACGCTTAAATTGCATTATAAGAACTCAATTGTTGAACCCCCATAATTGTTGTACATAACTCTCTTTGAATATGCAATCGCACTCATATTCCCTGAATTTCCTCTAAAATGGATTTTGCTGAAGAGAAAACCATGTCGGTTTGATTGTTGAACTGAGTCGGTTAGAAACACTCCCTTGTGACCAACTGAAAATTGTGATGGGTAAAAGGAATACAAATTCTAATTGAAATATTTTTGTGCGTTGAATCACTGCTCTGACATTGTGTCAATTCCTCAGATTTTGTCTCATAATTCATTGACCACAAGTTCTAATGCACAGGGTTATTAGATTGCACTTGGTGACCCTAAAATGCTTTAATCTTCAATTCAGTGAAGTGCTCAGAAGGAAGGAGATAAGGTAAGCAATCCTGGCTTTATTGCTATTCATGAGGATGAAGTGTGCTCAATTGAAATTTGGCCTATTCCATGCAACATTTCAGTTTCAATGATTTGTGTTGGTTATTAGAAATGAAAGCTTGCATGTTTAATTGAATTGATCATCCAAGTGTGGGTAATTGATTTCCCTTGTCCTATATCAACTTCTCTCAGTTGAGCAACCCACATATTGCCCATTTTGTGTTTATCATTTAGTGGTTATCATGGTTGGTTCAATTGGCCTTCAATTCACTGCATTTCTCTTGATTTTTCAAAGTGCAGAAGAAGTGTCGACCCCCAAGGTCGACACTCTTATCGCGTGTCCATCTGTTTCTAGCCAAACAGAAACATCTCCAAAATGTGTCGACCCACAAGGTCGACACTTTTGTTTTGAAACCCAGTTCGAGAACCGGACCGCAGGGTTCACTCTTCACGCCGGTTGCTCTCTTGGTTCGAACCCAAGCTCACTTGGGTCTCTCTTCTGGTCGAACCCCATCGAACCCAAACCCCCTTTCTCTTCTCCTTAAACCCTTTCATCACCCATCTTCTTCTGCCCTATCGTTACATCCGCACACCCCCACGGTCGATCCCCCACTTTCCAAGCCTCCGCGGCTCCTTCACTCCATTCCTCTTCCAGCCCTAGTGTCTCTCAGTCCACCCCATCTCTTCCAAGAGCATCCTCCGGCGAGCGACGGCATTCGCCCCTCCTTCTTCATCTTGAAGCTATCGCGGCGCCCTCCTTGAAGCACAGCCGGTTGAAGAAGGAGCTACTTGTGGTGTGTCCGTTCAGAGGTAGCCCTCCACCTGCTCGAGGATCTCACTGCTGCATCTACATCCTCCATCTGCTATCCAAGCTGCATATATGGCACCCAAGAAGAGATCGGTCTTAGAAAGGGAGGAAGCCCGCATCCTAAAAGAGGTACGGCGCAAGGACAAGGAAGCCCAGGTTGAAAGAAGGAAAAGAGCCTTTGAGATGAAAATATTGGCTGAAAGGAAAGTATTGCGCCCTCGTGCGATCGATTTCAGGAGCATTGAAAATAATCTACCAAGGTTAGTCGAGCTCTTAAGGAAGCAGTCAAATTTAATTTCCTTCATGTCAGATCACTGAAGAGTTTATCATTCCCTAGTTCATCAATTCTATGCAAATATGGTTGTCAAAAATGATGAACTGTACACTGAGGTCAATGGGCATTCTGTTCCTTTAACTCCTCAGTTGATAGGAAAGCCCTAAATCTACCTTGGGATAGTGGGATGTTATATGGAGAAGCCATTTATTCTGAATAACTTGCATATGAACTCATGACAGATAAAGTAGCAACACCAGGGTGTGTACCCAAGCTCAATGCAAATGAATTCCCATCCCTTCAGAGAATTTTGCATCACATGATGACCACTATTCTATTGCCAAGATTAGGGTCTAGGGAACAAGTAACCGACATGCACAAATTCCTATTTGTTCAATTCATGAGTGGAGAACCTGTCAACTTTCCATTGGTGATGATGGAGTACATAACCAGCTGCAGGAAGTCCAAGAACCGAAATTTACCTTATGGAGCTACTTTAACACCAATTTTTCAGTCTTTGCATATTGACTTGAGTCAGCAGGTCAGTCATCCAATTAAGGATGGCGACATCTATACAATCCCATCCATCTGCACCAACATGGGATATGAAGTGATAAATGGTGTTCTTGTTCGTACTCTTCCATCAAAGAAAGGAAAAGCCCCTGAAGTAGGGTCTGGCCAAAATGAAGATGAAGATGATGAACAACCCATCAGCAGAACTGCCAGAACAAGAGGATCACAGGCCACATCTTCAACCGCTCCATCAATGAGCACCAAATTCAATGAACTAACTGATGAAGTGTGCAATGTTATAGAATCAGTGGATGCTCTCACACGGGAAGTAAAGGAACTGAAGCTTCACCATGATACTTATCTTCAGAAGTTTTCTGCCATGGCCAACTCCATTGAATCGCTCCACTCTGCAATTGGCATTCAAAACTCCAAGTTTGACTATCTCTCTACTTTTCTCCGGCGTCCACGCACACCTCCTGCCTCTCCTTGAGGCCTTGATCTCTAGCACCATAGTTCTTTTGACCAAGCTAATTAACCTTCCCCCCCTTACCACTCCTTTTTGTTGATGACAAAGAGGGAGATGAAGTGTGGATGCATGATGCATGTGTGGATGTTATGGCATGTGTGGATGTTATGGTTATGTTTATGTCTTGTCTATGTCTTGTTATGTGGGCACTTTGTGGTTTATGCTTCTGTTTTGGTTATGGTTATGTGTCTTGTGACAATTGGTATCTTAGTGTTAATGCTTATCTTGTGGACATGGGTGTCTTGTGTTTACTTTTGTGGAGGACTTGGACTTGTTTATTTTGTGGACATAGCTGTCCAGATATAGACAGTGGTTGTGGTTGTCTTATGAACAATGTTGAAGTTAATCAGTTATTTTGAAATAGTGAATGAAACTTTCTGTGGACTTGTGTTTTTCATGTGGAATGATCACCTTTGCTTCTATTCTGATATTGTCTCCACTTATGATTGGAAATACACTTTTGGATGTTTGCTGGATGATTCATCACTAATGCTGCATGGTATTTTAATTTGTGGTTAGAATGCATCATATTCTTGATTATGTTATCAAATGGTCTACAGGATGTCATTTGATTGTTAAGCATGGCTTCACGCCTAGAATGCTAGATGTGAGAAGATGTTCATTGAAATCTTTTTATCTGTCTACACCTTTTTGTCAAATTACACATAGTATTTGTCATCATCAAAAAGGGGGAGATTGTTGAACCCCGTGCACAACCGTGTCTTAAGGAATTTTGATGATGAACTAAATACCATGTGACTGCCCTCCATGTAAACATTTGCATATGTTGTTGTGGACTTGAAAAGAACTAAGCAAATTCCATTTTGTATGAATGGACTAGTGTATGTCACGGCCATCTAATTTGATGAAGTTAACTGACATGTAATTTAATATGCTTATAGGAGCTAGTGAGAAAGAATAGTCTCTGACTGAACTGGGTGAAACTCTTCTAACTCTTCCCTATTTGATTCACTTAACGATTGTAAAGTAGGATCTTAAGTGTGAAATTAATTGAATAATGAGAGATAGACTTCAATGTTTTAAAATTGAGTGATATGGAAGACTAACTTCTAGTATGCAATGTGACAGGTGTGTCGAACAAGCATTGAATATAAAGACCAGTTGGAAACCTTCCAATTGGATCTTCACATGCATATGGACCGAAACAAGGATCTCAAGTGTGAATTGAAGGGTAAGTTGTTTTGGTTGAATGGTAGGAGGAGGTTAATTGTGAGAAATGGATGGACATCTCTCAAGGTGATTCCCTAACTATCTCTGACTGGTTTATCCATGATTTGGGGTACTTTATACCCATTTCTCTCTTGAATGCATTCATATTCAATGTTTCATTCTCTTTGAATGACCCCTATGCATGTTTTATTTAGTTTGCATTATGTCAGGAAAAGTGTCAACCCCAAGGGTCGACACTTTGTCCATGGGTCTGGTTTTCTTAACCGGCCCTCTTATGTCTTCGAACGTGGGTATAAAAAGTCGACCCCAAGGGTCGACCTTTTTATCACTAAGTTCTGTCTGGGTTCATTTTTCAGAACCCTGGACAAAAGTGTCGACCCACAAGGTCGACACTTATTCCGGGACTTTCTGCCGTGGCTTGTTTCCATGCCACAGGTAGAAAGTGTCGACCCCAAGGGTCGACACTTTCTACGCTGGGTTCTGTTCGAGCCTTGTTCTGTCTTGCCCGATCGCGAGTGTCGACCTCTAAGGTCGACACTTTCCGACGACCAGAAAAATCGCCGGTTCGTGCGGCTGCGGGTGCCCTAGCTCGATCTATTCTTTTAATGCCCCTTTATGATTGGCCCCTGGGGGATAATGTCCTCCACGTGTCCCCTCCATCCCAGGTGGTATAAATGTTATATGATAGGGTTTCTTGACAATAAGGATGAGAATGCATCGAATGAGAAATTCATTTTTGGGGTTTTGCAGGGAATGAGGCAGGAGCTGTGATGAAGCTTCTACCCAGGTCGTGCTAAGCTTAAATCAAGGCTGAAGAAGATCGTCTTCCACCTCCTAGAAGCCATCTTGTTGAGGAAGAAGGCTATACCATCTCCAAGTTACCCAATGCGCAGTAAATGATTCAAGGAGAAGAAGAAAGGGTCTGATGTTCATCTTCTTCCATCCTTCAGAAATGAACCTGTTGAAGCATCAACCTTCATCTTCCTTCCAAAGTCCAGTCCGCCTCAGTTATTAAAGAAGCCAAGGGCATCGTCCTCCAGCCAGGAGTTCTCTCAACCCGTCCTTATTTTTACCTGCTGTAGTTTAGTGCTTAGTTGATGTCCAGTGAGATTGCTTTGAAGATTTGTCACTATTGAGCTTGCAAATGTACATCTGTGTCCATCTCTTAAACTGAAGAAAACTGTGTGTGTGTTCGGAGCGGTGTCTCTGAGTGTGGATTGACTATTAGGGTGCGTTCTCCGTCTTGGTGTGTGTGTGTGGTGCTGAGCACCATGTTGAGGGTTCACCCTCGTGTGTGTGTGGTTTGCTGCCATCGAGCAGCATGTGTTGTATTGGGGTTCGTCCCCATGTGCTACCTCGTGTAGCGTTTTAGTGAAGCCTCACCGAGGTGGTGAGGGGTGGACGTAGGGTACCCGTTGTTGTCCTGAACCACCTAAAAATCTTTGTGCGTGTGTGATTGGTTGTGTGATTGTTCCTTATCCTCTACCACCATTCACAGAATGGATTATGAACTGCGTTGCATATCGATGCTAAATTTGTCAATGTACACGGCTAGTTCAAATTGCTAAATCTCCGTGTGTGATCTTGTCACCTGCATGTTTGATGAGGTTTGATTGAGAAGCCTTTCAAGTTATTTTAATTGGTCTTAATTTTTAGAGAGGGATCTATTCACCCCCCCTCTAGATCCGTGCCACTACACTGTGGGACCCAACACCCCAAAATGACCCCCAAATTTTGGGTGAGCTAAAGACAGCTGCCTGATGGCCCGGAGGTGAGTGTAGAAGCCCGAGGACTAGCCTTCGAGGGGTTCTAGAGGCTCACAGGCTGTAGCTCTTGAGGAGTTTATAGGGACAGGTATTCGCCATGTTGCTGAGCAAAGGGCTATCAATATTCACCTTTCAAACGGGTCCCCTTAAGGCCATACTATAGAGAAGTAGGCTTCTAGGGGCCCTGGGTGATTTGAAGATAAAGGGAGGGAGCGATGCTGGTGATGTAGAACGCCATGTATAATTTCATAACAGTTCTTCTTTTCATTCACTCATAGGAGCAAAGTGGGGAACATACGAGAGAACAAATACAAGGGGGGACTTTACCCCATGACAAGAGGGAAACAACAGGAGAAAGGAGAGGCAGATACACCAGTGGGAGGGGAGGGACCGAGCACAAGCTCCTCCCCCCCCCCTTTTTTACTCTCACCTCTCTTCTACCTTCTTTCTTCACCTTCTTCTTTTCTGCAGGTGGGAGCTCTCTCTGTTCTTCCGGGGGAATCCGATCGGTGGTCTGGTCCTCTTTTTTTCTCTATCTTCCCTCCTTTTCTTTTTGACTTAAGCCTTATTTATAGAATGGGCGGTGGAAAAGAAAAAAATTTCCAGCTCCTCCTCGTTTGCAAGATGAGCGCTGGGATCCGTTGATTCGCACAGTACACTGGCACCCTTCCGACGATAGGACGTCTATCGCTACTGCCATCGTCATTGCTTGCCTTCACTGCTGCCACCATCACGCTGTCGACTTGGGGTGTAAACAGCTCTGCGATCCTTAAATGGCTATGGGACGGGCGTTAAATGCTCTGTTCTCCTTCTCTCTATTACTTCGCATGAGATTCATCAGGAAACAAAGTGTCGGAATGTGGATGGGATGGCATATTTGGTTAAAATGGCGTGGTCAAGGGCTCGCCGGTTTAGGCCACGCGGGCTTAGATGGGCATGAGATTGTTTGCACGCCGATTTAGTAGCAAGGGGGGCACGCCGATTTAACAGGAAAGGGGCAGGCTGTGCCGGTTTAGCAGCCAGGGGGGCGCCTATTTTAGCAGAAGGGTACCACGCCGGTTTAGAAGCAAAAGGGGGAGGGCGCGCCGGTTTAACAGGACAGGGGCAGGTCGCGTCGGTTTAGCCCAAGGAGAGGCCGCGATGGTTTAGAAGCCAAGGGGGTTTTCCCCCGGCTCTGAAGTAGCTTAGACAAACGCTTGGCCTCCAGTACTGCCTTAGCTTTGATGCATCACCTCCGGGGTGTCCATTTTGAGGCCTCTAGGCCTCGGTTTGAGATTCCAGGTAATTTTTGGCATGTGCTGAACCCGTGTCAGATTGCTCGGGTTCCTCCCTGATTCAACCTTCAACACTGTGAGTCGTGCCCTTAACCCTGCTCCCTGCCCGTGGGGAGTGTCTTCATCGGGTGAGCAACCACCCAAAGTATTTTCGCCCCCATTGGGCAATTCCTCAGCCTTCTATGGACCTTTCCAGCATGATGTGTGCCTCGATCGGGTTACTCAGGTTTTCTTGCTGATTCGGCCTTCGGCACCTTTTTTTGAGGGGCCAGGGCAATTTCTTCAGCTTGAGAAGGTTCCTTATCAAGTAGCGGACCTCCAGGTGTGTTTTCGTCCTGCTCGGGCGAGATATGGGGTTAATACCGAAGCAACGAGTGCGCAGGGCATAAGCGAGGAATGAGTGCGCGGGGCCCATGGGTGTAGAGTTCTTTAGTAGGGTATCTTCTCCTCCGAGCCAGTAGACTGTTGGTCCAGTGTGAATTCACGGGAAAGCGCTCACTCCTTTAGCGAAGGGATGAGGGGGCCGCTTCCCCGCGTAGGCACGTAGACCAAGATGTCTAACCCAAATGGGGGGCTTTAGTCATCGGCATGGGATTAATACCGAAGCAAAAGGATAGGATTTATGCGTCAACCTTGGCGAAAGGCCTGAGCCGACTGGATGAGGCCAATCCCCGGGGGGGTTGGTGACTCGTGTTGGGTTAAGGAAAGTTATTTATTCATCGATTCCGATGGACAAGTCCGAGCCGAAGGCTTTGTAAGGGGCCCGATGGAACGGGCGGAGTTTATGTGTTCATTGGTTTGGAATAAGAAGTTCGAGTCAAGGATTTATTTGTTAGTGCCGACAAAGTGTCGTAGATTGATTTGGTTTATTCATTGACACAGGGTTAGTGCCAAAGCCAATGTCTTTTTGTTCATGGCTTCAGATGGAAGGTCTAGGCCACCGGTTTATTCATCGATGCCAACAGGGAATCAGGGACTGACGTGGTTTATTCATTGACATGGGGTTAATGCTAAAACAAAAGGGGTCTTTTATTCATCGACTTGGAGGGAAGGTTCGAGCCGAGCAAAGAGGGTTCTTTTTGTTCATCGACTTGGACGGAAGGTCTGAGCTAAGAAAAGAGGGTCTTTTTGTTCATCGACTTGGGCGGAGGGCTCGTGCCAAGCAAAGAGGTTTTTTTTTATCATCGACTTGGACAAAAAGTTTGAGCCAAAGCAAGGGGGTTCTTTTTATTCATTGACTTGGGCGGAAGGTCCGACCCAAAGCAAGGAGGGTCTTTTCACTCTTTATTGTGCCGGGGTTGCCGATTGTATGAGGGATTTTCTTTTGTTCTCTAGCCGGACGAAAGGTCCGATCCAGAGTGGAAGGGGCTTTTTGTTCATGGCTTCGGACGGGAGGTCTGAGCCGCAGGTTTATTCGTCAGTGGGACTGGAAATTGTAATATTGAGATGGTTTATTCATTGACACGGGATTAGTGCCAAAGCAAGAAAGGGGGTCTTTTTTGTTCACCGAACCCAGATGGAGGATCTGGGTCGAAGGAAGGAGGCTTTTTTTTAATTTATTGACCAGAATGGAAGGTCCAAGTCAAAGCAATAGTCTTTGCTTACCGGCCTAGATGGAAGGTCTAAGACAGAAGTTTTATGCGTCAGTGGGACAGGAAAACATTTTACATTTCTCCCTTCCCCCCCTTTTTTTGAATGAATATTGCATAGTCTCGCGAGAGATCTAAGAGACATTATTGTTCCGCGTGAGGCGCGGGGTTTAATTGTTCGTCGAACTGGGGAAGTGATGCGTGATATAGTTTCAAATGTCTTCCATTAAGGGGTGGAAATTGAGTCTTTCCCCTATGGTTGACAACCACATACGCACCTACTTCGTAGACTTTCTGGACAATATATGGCCCGAGCCAATTTTCATTCAGCTTGCCTTTATGGTTGGCAGCCATTATAGCAACCCTGGTAACTTAAAGGAATAGAAATCCTAAATAGATTAAAACAAACAAGTAACCGAGGCCCACGCCGTATATCCAACGCAACCTACGCTATTAGACTTCATATACACCCTAATGGGCCTTACCCTTAAACCCAAAGGGGCCAAAGATGAAGGGCGCCTCCTCTTAGGGCACCAATTAATTGAAGACCCCTCAAGGAGGCGCTAATTGATAAATTGAAGACCTCTCCTGGGGGCGCCATTTACAATAAGGGCGCCCCTAGCATTGGCGCTATTTACATAAAGGGCGCCCCAATCATGGGCGCTATTTCCCTGTAGAGTGAAAATTGGAAATCTGACTGTAGTGTTTCGTTTGAACTAGGATGCTGGTTGCTATTCAGGAAGGTCTTGATCTGGAAGGATTAATACATAGGGAAGTTTTAATGTCAATAGGATTCCTTCCATGGAAACTTTGATCCTAATCAAACTTTAATTCCCATTAGGATTCTCTACTCTATAAATATCCAGCCTCTTCGATCGAGCACCGGCTACTGCTTCATCTACGTCCGACGACTGCTTCTTCCCCTCTGCTACCAACTGCTACCATGACATAAAAAGAAGCCTCTTTGCTTCTTCTTTGAACCTATTGAAGTTCCTCTTCCTCCTGCTGCGGTGAGCGGAAGGAAGGACATTTGTGTCTTTGGTTTCTTCCACCTGCTGGACGAGGCCTGATGTTGCTTGTTTCGGTTGCTAGGGCCAGAAGAACAAGCTGCTGTTACTCCTTCTATCCAGTTTCTCTGTTGCAAACAGAGTATCGTTTCTGGGGTTATTCGTATTGCTGACCCTTCAATCTCTTCACGATTCTCTCATCCAGATCACTACAAGGTAGGTGTTCTCAAGTACAAGCCCAATCTAATAGATATCAGATAATGAGCATGCATATAGGTCTGTTAGATTATTTTCCAGTAGGTTTTGTAATGTTTTTGTGAGTTTTAGTAGAAGGCGCCTCCCTATAGGGCGCTATTTTGATTAACGACCGTGTAAACAGTCGTCATTCAGTTGGTTATTTAATAAACACACATGTTCAAAATTTAATAACTATGAAGCATGATATCTAATCTAATGCATGAGTATACTGCTACATTCTTGCTATTTTTCTCTACCTGTCCATGTACTTGTTCCTGTGAAATTATTTTTAATTGAAAAGTGCTACTGTTCATGACCAAATACAACAACGTCTATCAGCCTGTCACTATTGTATATAGCGCCCCTGACCTAGGCGCTATATTCCTAAACGGTGGCAGCAGCTAGGGCGCTATTCAACTAAAACATGACACTACCCAGGGTGCCATTCACCCTGAGTAGTAATATTCCTGGAAAATATTTATATAATTATATATATAAGTGAATCCTAAATCTATATGCTTTAAATTTCAAACCGGATTTAAAGAAATAATGACTCTACATGCAGGCGCCATTACCCTAAACAGTGATTTTTCCCAATTAAATTATGAATGAAATGGAGACTTGGGCTAAGGTGCCATTCTCCTGTTTCTTGTTTTTCCCGAGTGTTTTTCTGTAACCCATCTCAGTGGGTTTATATATAGGCACTATATTCCAGTCCGTGAGTATAGTCCCGTGCTTCTCGATGTTTTATCGATTACCCCTCAACTCTTGGTGACATACGAGCCCTCCGTTGGATATTCTGTTCCTTCGGACTAGCAAGTTAGTCATTGGGACCTCCGTAAGACTCCTCGTAGCCTTGGATTCCCTCAAAGCCGATTGAGCAGGTTGTACCACTAAAACCTATGACACTTTTTGATTGCCATGTCACTCTAAGAAACATGGTAACCCGGCCATCATGGTATGCTATTTGGATACAGTGATAATGTATCTTAAGTTAATGGAATGGAAAACCATACCATTGCCATCACTCAAAGATTTAGTGCCCTACATGTGGACACTAGTTCTTCTTGCCTTATCATATACAAAGGATGAGCAATCATGAGGATATGAGTGCTTGTTCTTGTTCACTTGGCACCCACTAGGGAGTCAAATCCACCCAGTTTCTATGAGTATCGTGTTTGTACCGACTTGGCCGTAGTTAGTCCTTACTTGAAAGTTCTGTCCTTGTGATTATATTCCACAAGATCTACCCTATATTCCTACAAAGGTTCATTCCGTTGAAAATCTATATTAGCTATAACTAAAATGGATGTCGAAATACATGACTCAATGCTTGCGTATATAGGGCCCGATCTAGTCCTGGGAGGAGCACCCGAAAGTACTTGTGCCCATGGGAGCTATTATTGATCACAGTGTGGCATTGCACCAAAGTACTCGTCGTTCTAGATAAATGGCATTCCACAAACTCTTGTACTTGACTTGACGTAACATGACATGCGTGGCCCGGTAGGGTATTTACTTGCTTGCTTGAATATGATAGCCAATTCTGGACATGACTTGATAAATATACATGCTTATTCTTCATGATATAGTTCTCTTGACATCTTGAAAATTCTTGCTAGTCCATGCTATTATCCTTTGCTATACACTCTCTTTAATGTCGTTTCACGTAAACATGTATAGCTATACTTGCATTCATTCAACATGTAATTTACTTAAAGTAAGCTAGCACTTGAGATATAAATCCTACTAAGCATTTGCTCACCTAGTTTTTCCCCTATTTTTCAGGTAATTCCGATGACAAGACTCATTCGGATGGGGATGGACAAGAGTGAAGAGTTTAGAGCCATTCCAACCGTCAAGCGTTATCTAGTCCTGTCTTTTCTATTTTCTTGAGTCACCCATTGTACTTTTATTTTATTGAGTCCTATTGCTTTCATTAAAGAGCTGTAATAGAAATACTTGAAGGATTATGATTAATAAAGGACTTTGCTATCATTACTTGTGCGCGCTCTGTCTATGTATGTCGAATACACTTACGCTCTGATTGACATGATTGATATAACTCGTCACGCATCTTCAGGTTCCTTCCATGCTCGGGGCGTGACAGTTTTTGTGGTATCAGAGCCTAGGATATTCAATTCCTAGGAAACCCAAGTCCAAGGATAGATGTAAACCTTTAACCAGTGAGATTTGGGTAGAACCATGGGTTACGGTAACTTAGGTACTCAAACTCTTGGTCAATCTCGTATTGATTAGTTATTTAAAATCCTTGTAGGAAGATGGCTGCCGAACGTAGTTTCAGAAATATGAACCCACCAAAGTTCGTTGGCTCATCAGATCCCGATGATGCCGAACATTGGCTCCTAGAAGTGGAAAGGATATTCCGTGTTATGCAATGCACGGATGAAGAGAAGGTATTGCTAGCTACTTTCCAATTAGAAAGAGACGCCCGTTCCTGTTGGGAGTCCGTAGAAGCCACCCTAGGTGAAGAACCCATTACATGGACGGAGTTCACCGAGCACTTCAATAACAAATACTTTTTCGACCAAGTGCAAGAGAAGAAAGTCGCAGAATTCACCTCACTCAAATAGAGAACTCTGTCAGTGGCCGAATATGAGGCTCAATTCTCGAGGCTGTCAAGGTACGCGGAACATTTATTAAGTACCGAGAAGATGAAAGCAAGGAGATTTCTCAATAGACTTCGACCTCAATATATTACCCAACTGGCACCGATGGACATTCAATTCTATTTGGATATGGTTCGAAGAGCTCAACTATTAGAAGATGTCATGGAGCTGTCCGACAAGATCCGTGGGAAGAACAAGAAAAAGCCTATTATAAGCCTTGGAGATTTCAAGCCCTCCTTCAATAGGAAGAGAGCCAATGATGGTGGTACTCCCTCCCAAGAGAAAAAGTTCAAGAAGACTAAACCTTTCTCCATTACTACCACACCTTCTAAAGAGGTGTGTAAACATTGTGACAAAATCGGTCATAGGGCCGAGGAATGTTGGAGAAGACTCGGAGCTTGCCTCCGTTGTGGGAGCCGTGAACATCGAATTCCCGATTGTCCGTTACTCAATGACCAAGCCGGAGATGAAAAGCGCCCGGTGAAGAAGAATGCACATCTGCAAGCTCTTCAGGAGGCAGAACAAGAGGATGGCGGACTAGTGGAAGCTACACTCAAGATTTGTTCCAAGTATGCTCATGTCTTGTTTGATACCGGTGCATCGCACTCTTTTGTTTCAAAGAAGTTCGTTGATCCATTACCTATGGAACCAGAGTGGATAGATCTAGTAATTGCAACCCCACTCGGAAATGAATCTGAGATCTCACACCACTATTCCAACTGTACAGTTATGGTAAAAGGGAAAAATCTGCCAACAGACTTAATATGTCTAGACTTAAAAGGATACGATGTTATCTTAGGAGCTGATTGGCTATCTACACATAAGGCCGTTGTTGATTGCCGTGAAGGCAAGGTAACTTTTAAGGAGTTTCCGGAACTTGTCTACACTAGCCCTAAGAGTCGGAACAAGTCACCTCTTATTTCGGCTCTCCGAGTTAGCAAGCTTATAAAGAAAGGATGTGCTTCCTTCCTTGCTTTTGTCACCATAAAGGAGACTAAGGAGACCAAGATAGAAGACATCCCGGTAGTTCGGGAGTTTCCAGATGTATATCTAGAAGAGTTGCCTGGTTTACCCCCATAAAGAGAAGTGGCCTTCACCATCGACCTGGTCCCTGGTGCTGGTCCAATTTCTAAGGCACCATATAAGATGTCCCCTGTTGAGCTCAAGGAGTTAAAGGAACAATTAATGGAGCTTCTAAAGAAAGGATTTATTAGACCAAGCACTTTCCCGTGGGGAGCACCTGTATTATTTGTAAAGAAGAAGGATGGATCTACGAGGCTATGCATCGACTATCGACAATTGAATCATCTCACTATCAAAAATAAGTATCCACTGTCGAGAATCGATGAATTGTTTGATTAGATATCTGGATCTAAGTATTTCTCGAAGATTGATCTCAGGTCAGGATATCACCAACTGAGAATCAAAGATGAGGATATTCATAAGACCGCGTTCAGGAGCAGGTATGGGCACTATGAATTTGTTGTTATGCCTTTCAGACTAACAAATGCCCCTGCCGCCTTTATGCAGTTGATGAATAGCATATTTAGGCCTCATCTAGATCAGTTCGTGGTGGTCTTTATTGATGACATATTAATCTATTCGAAGACCAAGGAAGAGCTTGAAGAGAATTTGAGGATTACATTACAGATATTAAGGATGAATCAATTATATGCAAAGCTTAGCAAATGTGAATTCTGGCTAGAAGAAGTATCCTTCCTATGACATGTAATCTCCAAGGATGGGTTATCAGTAGATCCATCAAAAGTTGAAGCTGTGAAGAATTAGGAGAGACCAACCAACGCTAGAGAGATACGAAGTTTCTTGGGTCTTGCAAGCTATTACAGGCGATTCATTAAGGACTTCTCCAAGATCGTCGTGCCGCTTACTAGGCTAACCCGCAAAGAGATCCATTATGAATGGAGCGAAGAGTGTGAAAGAAGTTTTCGAGCTCTAAAGGATCACTTGACTACTGCCCCGATTTTGGGCTTTACCGACAGAAGGAGAGAAATTCAAGGTATATACCGATGCATCTGGCGTTGGCCTCGGGTGTGTATTAATGCAACAAGGAAGAGTCATAGCTTACTCTTCCCGACAACTGAAGAAGCATGAAGAGAACTACCCGGTCCACGACCTAGAATTGGCTGCGGTAGTGTTTGAATTAAAGATCTGGAGACATTACCTGTACGGAGTGCAATTCGTTGTATACTCTAATCATAAGAGTCTCAAGTATCTCTTCTCTCAAAAGGAATTGAATATGAGACAGAGACGTTGGCTGGAATATCTGAAGGACTTCGACTTCACAATCTAATATCATCCTGAAAAGGGTAATCCTGTAGTTGATGCCCTTAGTCGAAAGCCAAGAGCCCTCTTAGCCAATTGTATGATTCAGGAGTGAAAATTGTTGGAACAATTCTCTAGACTTGACATCAGTATGGATGAGGAGATCAGATGCGTTACACTATCACTTATGAGGATACAACCAGAGCTACTCTCTGAAATACAAGGTCTTCAAGACAACGATCTAGTATTAGTAGAAATCAAGGGAAAGATAGAAGAGAAATCTGATTTCAAATTAGCATCAGATGGAAGATTATTATTCAGAGAGAGAACTTGTGTACCAGATTGTGTAGAACTAAAGAAGAAGATATTAGAAGAAGCTCACAGATTAAGGTACACGATTCATCCTGGATCTACCAAGATGTATCAAGACTTGAAGCGGACCTTTTGGTGGCCTAACATGAAAAGAGAGGTAGCAGATTTCGTGTCTCGTTGTCTCACTTGTCAGCAAGTTAAGGCAGAACACCAAAAACTTGCCGGTAAGCTTCATCCTCTGGATATTCCCAAGTGAAAGTGGGAGGATATCGATATGGACTTCATAATGGGTCTGTCAAAATCTAAAGGAGGACATGATGGAATATGGGTCATCATAGATCGATTGACCAAGTCGGTACATTTCTCGCCAATCAAGAGCCGATGGTCAGTTGACGTTCTGGCTGCATTATACATAAAGGAGATAGTCAGACTACATGGAGTTCCTGTTTCGACCGTGTCTGACAGAGACCCGCGCTTTACTTCTTATTTTTGGAAGGGTCTACAACATTCGTTGGGGACAAGACTCAACCTTAGTACAGTGTTTCATCCTCAGATGGATGGTCAGACCGAGATAACAAATCAGGTAGTAGAAGATATGCTCAGAGCTTGCATCATTGATTTTGGTGGGAGCTGGCATGATCACTTGCCTTTGGTCAAGTTTGCATATAACAAAAGTTATCAGGCAAGTATACAGATGGCACCTTTCGAAGATTTATACGGAATGAGGTGTCGATCACCTTTGTGTTGGGATGAAGTTGGCAAGAAACAACTACTAGCCCCAGACATGGTTAGAGATACTTCCGAGAAGATCCAACTGATTAGAGAAAGACTTCAATTAGCTCAATCTAGACAAAAGGCTTATGCCGATACCCGAAGGAGAGATCTCGAATTCCAAGTCGGAGATCATGTGTTCTTAAAATTTTCTCCAGGCCGAGGATTTAGGAGATTTGGTGTTAAGGGCAAGCTTACACCAAGGTATATAGGACCTTTTGAAGTATTAGAGAGAGTTGCCAAGGTTGTTTACCGTCTTGCCTTGCCTCCTCAATTATCCGACGTCCATAATGTTTTCCATATATCTATGTTGAAGAAATATGTGTACGATCCATTACATGTCATAGATCATGGAGACCTGGTGATACAAAAGGATCTCACTTATGAGCAAAAGCCCATGAAGATCCTTGATCACGAGATACGTGCATTAAGAAACAAGACAATTCCCATGGTCAAGGTACAATGGAGCAAATGCTCAGAACATGAGGCCACATGGGAAACCAAGGAGTCCATGAAGAAGAGATTTCCCGACATTTTTATGAACGGTATAAACTCTGCACCCTCCACGTCTATATACGATTGAATTTGGGGACCAAATTCTTTTATGTGGGGGAGGGTGTAGCAACCCAGGTAACTTGAAGGAATTGAAATCCTAAATAGATTAAAACAAACAAGTAACCGAGGCCCAAGCCATATATCCAACGCAACTTACGCTATTAGACTTCATATACACCCTAATGGGCCTTACCCTTAAATCCAAAGGGGCCAAAGATGAAGGGCGCCTCCTCTTAGGGCGCCAATTAATTGAAGACCCCTCAAGGGGGTGCTAATTGATGAATTGAAGACCCCTCCTAGGGGCGCCATTTACATGAAGGACACCCTTAGCATGGGCGATATTTACATAAAGGGTGCCCCAATCATGGGCGCTATTTCCCTGTAGAGTGAAAATTGGAAATCCGACTGCAGTGTTTCGTTCAAACTAGGATCCTGGTTGCTATTCGGGAAGGTCTTAATCTGGAAGGATTAATACGTAGGGAAGTTTTAATGTCAATAGGATTCCTTCCATGGAAACTTTCTGATAGGGTGCAAGGCCCGGATACAGAGGGGGGGTGAATGTATCCCTCTTCGAAATTGCCCAAATTAAAATTTTGCTCTCTTAAGATTTCGCTCACTTCACAAATTTAAGCAAACTAAAAAGCTAATCAAATCTTCTATTGAACCTGTAAGCAAGCACTTGGAGCGCGCCTATGCATTCATCTAGCGGAAGCAAAGGAAAGCAATCAACCCACTGCACAGAAGATTTTTTAGGTGGTTTGGTCCACAGACCTACGTCCACCCCTCACTCCAAACCGGAGTGAGGCTTCCACTAGCAACAGCTAGAACCGCAGACTCAGTCTGCAAACAGGTGCTGCCTTACAGCTTGACCAAGGGAACAGCCTCCCCTCTTCCTCCAAACCGGAGGGAAACCACTAGTGACACATAGTCACTAGCAACCAGAGACAAAGTCTCTCTTCCTCCAGACCAGGAGGGAACCCACTAGTGACTACCCGTCACTAGCAACCAGAGACCGAAGTCTCTCTTCCTCCACCCAGGAGGGAAACCACAGGTAGCTACCACTACCTCCAAACCCGGAGTCAGAGACTCCCTTCCTCTGAGACCAGAGGGAACCTACAAGTGACACACCGTCACTTGCAACCGGAGATTAAAATCTCCCTTCTCCTGAGCCAACAGGAGGAACCCCGATCTCTAACCAGAGAATCGGAAGAACAAAGCCAAGGAAGTGTAAAATAAAAAAAATAAACGAAAATACAGCAGTCAGAAAGCTGGAAATGAATTCCACAAGATGTAGCTCGCCAAGGAGCAATCTGGCATGGATTTGATCCAAATGCCAGAAGAACGAAGTCTTCTTCTTCTCTTCCTCTTCGACTCTCTGCCTCTCTCTTCCTGCAAGCTCTCTCTTCTCTTTTTCTTCTTAAGCTTTCATACTCTGCCTCTCTGCTTTTCTCTTCTTCTTCTTTTCTTTCTTATGCTACTCTCTCGATCTCTCTTGCTCGATCAGTCTTCTTCTGAGGAAGAAGCTTCATATTTATAGCAGCAGCAACTAGGGCGTGTGTAGGGCTTGTGCCCTTTTTATCCAGAGATAACCTCGGATCACGTGCCAGGTGCCAACCTCGGATCACGTGCCCACTCATCAATCTTTGCAAAGAGTCCCTGTCAGTCAGTCGAAGAGAATTATCAGTTTAAGGTTGAAACATTGTACAGACTTTATGAAGGCAATGCTGAAGCATGTACAAACTTCATGTATGCAAGACTATGGCATGTACAGACTTTGTGAATGCAAAGCTAAAGCATGTACATACTTCACGTATGCAAGGCTATGGCATGTACAGACTTTGAACGTCTGTAAAGTAGTGTGCATGCAGTGAAGTATGTACATTGAAAGTGGATGCACAGTCATGCCGTCAACATATGTATGGACTTAGTGTGTGTAGTGTAGAGTGCATCTAAGCAAGGTATGAACATTACAATTGGATGCACTAACATGCCAAATGAATGTGCAGACTCAACATGCACCATTGTACAGACTTACTAAAATGATGTATGAGCACAGCAACACACAATGTGCAGACTTCGTGCAATGCATGAAGCAATGTATAGACTTAGAGCGAAGGAGTGCACAAATGCAGATAGCAAGGTATATACATTACAAATGGATGCACTGACATGCCAATGTATAGACTTGCAACCTAGTACTTAAGAACCAATGCATCATGTATAGAGTTGCTTAACTAACGCATGGAGCAAGTCTGTATAGACTTGCTTAACTTATGCACGGACATCACAGCAAAGACTGTGCAGACATTGTATATGTATGAAACAACAAATGTACAGACTTATGTATGCATGGATGCACTGACTGAGCCACGAGCTAAGCTAACGGATGTATAGACTAGCTCAACCGTGTGGCATGCAACTGGACGATGTATAGACTCTGCATATGCTCTGAACATGGGCTGTACAGACTTGAAGTAATGCATGCAGCAGACAATGTACAGACTTGGTCTTGCGACCACGGGCTGTACAAACTTTGAGAGACGATGCATGCTATACAGACTTAACATGAGACGCTAAGTGAGACGATGCAGGCTGTATAGACTTTGAGAGACGATGCATGAGAAAACAATGTACAGACTTGACGTTTAGGTGCATGAGAAGACAATGTACAGACTTGCTGTAATGAACGATGCCCAACTGCATAGTGTATGGACTTAGAATGCACGAGACAATAATGTATAGACTTGCATTAGCAGGCGACAATGTATAGACTTGATGCGGCTTCAAAGCAACCATGTGCAGACTTTACCGATGTACAGACTTCACGTGATGTATAGACTTAGTGTTCTGAACGTAGGTAAAGATAAGGAATGTATAGACTTTAAAAGCTTGAACACGAACAGGCTGCAATGTATAGACTTTGAGTGAGACGCTGAGTGAGACTGACCGATGTACAGACTTTGAAAGACGATGCATGCACAAGCCAACGATGTACAGACTTTCCCAATGTACAGACTTTGCATGCAACAATGTATAGACATGATAGATGATGCATGCACAAGCCACAACGATGTATAGACTTGATGAACGATGCAATAAGACTCTGTACAGACTTGGAAAATGTACAGACTTAGCAGTATAGCATGAGATGCTAAGTGAGACGTGAAATGCATTGGCTTTGGCTGTATAGACTTGATCAATGAATGAACGCATGGACTATGTGAGCATGCAGCAGCCAATGTATAGACTCTACGTGCAAGCAACCTGACGATGTATAGACTCTGTTAATGCACTGATGCACAAACATATGTAATGTATAGACTTGATATTTGACAGAATGTAATGCTGTATGAACTGCATGTCTGCACTAATGCAAGATAACACATTCATATGCCTAAAGCAGAACAATCATTCAGACACAGATGTTCATGATATGCAATGCTGACTCATAGTGTTTGCTATCATCAAAATCACAGGGGCACAACAATCTCCCCCTTTTTGATGATTGCAACACTATGAGTCACACTGACTCATGTCAAACTATTCTCCCCCTTTGAATTCATCAAAAAAAAAATAGTTTGAGATGAGAAATACAAACATACATGACATGAATAAATTAAATACTCCCCCTTTGACTCAGTCATTTAGACATGAAAGACACAGAGGCAGTTAAACAATGAAGCACAAATCAAGTCTATGTTGCAGCTGTATGCTCTCCTATACCAGCCAGATAAGATCATGCACAACACGTAAAGGATAGCCAAGAAGTGACAAGCAGGTTAATCTCCCCCTTAAAGCCAGAAATGAGTTGAGGTATGTCAAGAGGTGATAAGCATCTATCAGCAAAAACACATGGGCACTCAAGGATTACCACAATCTGTAAGCACAATGAAAAAAAAATGAGGAAGCAAGATTTTCGTTAGCACACCAAATTCATAAATCTTGATAACCGAATTTCAGACTCTTCAATTATAATAGATTATGAATGAATTGAAACTTACTTTCATGATTTAAGAGTGATGTATTCAAAGTTTATCAAGAAAATTCAATACTCATATCTGAAACACCTTTTAATAGAGATGAACCAAAAACTCATCTGATATTCATGTTTAACCTCCTTCCATCTTACTCATTTAAATTCAATGACTCCTATGGAAGTTGCACAAGATAAAATTGAGATTAAACAGAGATAAATGTGTCTGAACTTATCTTTAGTTTTTTAGAATTTTCTATTGAGCAGCACTTATTTTTCCTGAGCAAGTTTGGTTCAGTCAACACCTTTTTACGTGGGGCACAACACGTCTTAGGTGAAGTGACCCAGTTACTCAGTGTGACAACCATATTGCCTCTCAAAGAGAACAGAGTTAGCAATTTGGAGTGTCTTTTTACATGAGGAGACACCTTAATCAGAGGCCAGAGTCCCCAGTTACTCAACACAACCATGCCATTGCTCTGCCAGATTTTCAATTATTTTTATAAGAGAGGTAACTATGGCACTTCATGACATGGGCTTGCTCTATTTCTTTGATAGAGAACCCAGTTTCTCTGTGACCAAAGTCATTGCTCTTGCATTCTTTTCTTTCTCATATATTCAAGTTTTCCAGACAAAGCTCAGTACACTTAATTGTTTAAGAACAATATTTTTCTACATGTATCTTTACCAAAGATAGCCATGTCTTTTAAAATTTTAGATTTCAGAAGGTTTTGCATGAAGTTCATGAGACAATTGGTTAAGATTTATTAAGCATGATGATTCAGATATTTTCAAGAATTCTAATTCTAGACTTAGGAAATACATTAGACTTAAATCAATTTGATTTATCAAAACATTCTTAAGTCAGTATAATAGAAGATTTTTCTTTTCAGAATATTTCTGATTTATGATTAGGGTGCACTGACTAAAGTCTTTCCTCATTCAGATGAAACAACATTGACATTGCAGCAAATCAGTGGAGTCAACAAAGCATTTTTATTGAGAGAATAGCAGAAAGCAATCATGATGAAACAAGGGGTGAACATTGGAATAGTGCAGTTTAGAGAACAATAGCTGAGTCTGGAGTACAGACAGAATAGCTACACAAGTGGAGACAGCAGTGAATTCAAGTGAACCACACATTTGCCAAGAGAATGGATCAGATTGCTAGACAGAAGAAGTTCAAGAGGTGAAGAAGTGATCAAAAAGGAATGCTCCCCCTGTCTAGATGCAATGGAATATCCTTTTAGGTTTTTCAAATTTTATGACATGCACTACTCTTCAAATGCAACATCAGACCAACTCCCCCTGACAAAGTGCATGATATGCAATTAAGGCACTGCACATGATTTTAAAATTTATGCTCAAAGAGAATTCATGCTTGTTCAATCAGAGAGAGAAACTACCAAATGCATCAATGTTCATGTCAAATTTTCAGAAGATTTCAATTAAACACAAATCAGATTAACAAGATGCTCAGCCATCTCAAACAAGCAATTTTCAGATGATAGAAATTGAATAGTGTTCAGAACTGACCTGACGAGTAGAATCATGGGGTTTTCATTCTTGAGTGCCTTGGTTAACTCAACCTCTTTTATTTCTCCCACCAAGGCACACCTGCAAGTTAGCACACTATTTGGCATGGG
Organism: Amorphophallus konjac; assembly: GCA_022559845.1. Lineage (NCBI taxonomy): Eukaryota > Viridiplantae > Streptophyta > Magnoliopsida > Alismatales > Araceae > Amorphophallus > Amorphophallus konjac. Next base: position 128,223,593 of record CM040120.1, read on the forward strand.
CAGGTACCCAAACAGTCTTGGGTCCTGCATTAACCCTTACAGGTGTTCTAAACAGTCTTTTAGCAACCTTGTCATCAGATTCCATCAAATAACAATTGTCCATAGAATGTCCAAATTTTCCATAATATCTACATGTACCAACAGAATTTTTGACTTTATTATGATGCACATTAACAGAAGCATGAGGCCTAAGTGCATGAACATGAGATTGTCTGTTGTTTACATGAAAATTTTGTCTCTTATTTTCAATTAACCAATAGTTAGCAGACTTGTGACCTGACTTACCATAATTGAAGCATGAAATATTTACAGGTCTTGCTCTAGGGAATTTAGCAAATTTGGAATTTATGTGATTTCCTTGAACATACCAGCAGTCCTTGACTATATGCCCATACTTACCACATTCAAAGCACCTGAGGTGCTTGCTGCTTGATTCAGAATCATTCCAGTAATTTCCTAACCAGCATTTAGTAGTCATATTACCAGACTTGTCAGATAGATGACCATGAGGTCCCCTTGGAACAGGGGTTCTTCTAGGAGCCTTGAACTCATTCTTCTTCAAGAACCAGCAATCATGCCTTGCATGACCAGATCGTCCACAATGGAAACATTTGAGTTGCCTCTTCTGGGCAAACTGATTCTTGGATGAGCTTTTAATAAAATGCATATGTGTATTTCTTGAATTTTTAATTTTCATCATTCTATTATGAGCATTCAATTCATCAGATTTCAGGATATAGCAGTTATGCATCATATGATCAAATCTTCCACAATAATAACATGACCCCTTTTTAATATGAGTGTGTGAGAGATCATGTGACTTATGTGCAACTTTCTTTGTACCAACAGGAGTGTCTTTGTCCTTTTTCTGTAGATTTTCATTCATTTTTAATTTTTGAGTTTGTTCTACAGTTTTGGGACTGACAGTGGATTTTTGGTTTTTCTGAGCACTGAATCGGAAGATAGGTACACTAGATGTGCTGGTTGACTCAGAACTATGCACAAATGAAGTGTGAAGCTTACTGTCAAATCCCTTTTTATTAGCTGGGTTAAAGCCCAGACCCTCGTGCTGGAAATTAATTTTGCTACCAAGGAGCTTATCCAAATTTTCTTTTCCACTCACAAATTTAGCCAAAGATTCAGTCAAACTTGAAATTTCAGATTGCAGTTTGGAGACATGAAGTTCATAGTTAGCAATTTTATCTTCATAGCACACAGCCTTTTCGTTTAACATCTGATTGATGGTCTTTATGTTTGCAATTTCTTGTTCAGCATTCAGCAACTTACTAGAGCTCACCAAGCTTACACTCTTCCCTTTTTCTAAAGTGATTAGCCTCTCAGACATTGCTGAGTTTAGGTGATTCAGCTTATTAATTTCCTCTTTCAGTTTATTGTTCTGCTCTAGGAGTTCATCATCAAGCACCCATTCATCTGAGGAAAACTGACATTCATAAAACATTTCTTGTTGTTTTTCAGATTGAAGTTTGTCGAGATTTTTCTGAATCCCTAGATTTATTACTCTATCAGCCTCCAGTTTCTCAGAAATCAATCTATTTTCTTTTTCAAGATTCATTGATTTGTGTTGAAATTCCTTGAGCTGGTTTTTGAGTATTTCATTTTCAGATTTCATGTTTCCAATTCAGAGTTAACACACTCTAAATCTTTTATCAACTTTTCATTCTGAACTACATTATTGTTATGAGCATGATCATCATCAATCAAGCTAAGTTTTTTCTTTAGTTCAACAATTTCACAAATAAGTTCTTAATTTTCTTCTTTAAATAAGCCAATTTGTTTCTTAAGCACTTGGACTTCAGACAAGCATGCATCATAGGACTGTTTTCGTTTTAAGCAATTTTCACATGAGGACTCTGAACTATTCAGATCAATTTTCTTTTTCAATTTTTTATATTATTTTCTTAACATCTCATGTGACTCAAGTAACTCACCATATGCACCCTGCCAATCATCTAAAGTATAATTCTCGAAGAGGTTTACCTCATCATCATCCTCTTCTTCATTTTGGCTGCCACTTTGATTACTTCTGTTAGCCATCATGCAGCTGTCCTCATTTCTTCTGTGTGCTAGTCTCAGCATATCCATAATATCCTTAGCAGAACTATAGTCATGAAAGCAAGAATGTAAGGCCTTGTCAGTAGCTGCTTTCATTAGATTCATAACTGTCTGATTCTCTTCATGCCTTGATCTGTGACTATCAGTCCATTTGGACTCTTTCTTTGGTAATCTATGAGGACCTTGTGAAATTAGATTCCATAGATCGGGATTGATAGTCGTAACAAACATATGCAAGTTTTTAAACCACACATTAAAATCCGTACCTTCGAAAATCGGTGGATGAGCCATGAAGGCAAATCAATCAAGCAATTTCAAAACTGTATGCAGAAGACAGTGATGCACCGAAAGCCAGCAGGATCCTCTACAGATCGTTGGATTTGGAAAGTCAGAGACCTTCTCTGATACCAATTGATAGGGTGCAAGGCCCGGATACAGAGGGGGGGTTGAATGTATCCCTCTTCGAAATTGCCCAAATTAAAATTTCACTCTCTTAAGATTTCGCTCACTTCACAAATTTAAGCAAACCGAAAAGCTAATCAAATCTTCTATTGAACCTGTAAGCAAGCACTTGGAGTGCGCCTATGCATTCATCTAGCGGAAGCAAAGGAAAGCAATCAACCCACTGCACAGAAGATTTTTTAGGTTGTTCGGTTCACAGACCTACGTCCACCCCTCACTCCAAACCGGAGTGAGGCTTCCACTAGCAACAGCTAGAACCGCAGACTCAGTCTACAAACAGGTGCTGCCTAACAGCTTGACCAAGGGAATAGCCTACCCTCTTCCTCCAGACCGGAGGGAAACTACTAGTGACACACAGTCACTAGCAACCAGAGATAAAGTCTCTCTTCCTCCAGACTAGGAGGGAACCCACTAGTGACTACCCGTCACTAGCAAGCAGAGACCGAAGTCTCTCTTCCTCCACCTAGGAGGGAAACCACAGGTAGCTACCACTACCTACAAACTCGGAGTCAAAGACTCCCTTCCTCTGAGACCAGAGGGAACCTACAAGTGACACACCGTCACTTGCAACCGGAGATTAAAATCTCCCTTCTCCTGAGCCAACAGGAGGAACCCCGCTCTCTAACCAGAGAATCGGAAGAACAAAGCCAAGGAAGTGTAAAAGAAAAACAATAAATGAAAATACAGCAATCAGAAAGCTGGAAATGAATTCCACAAGATGTAGCTCGCCAAGGAGCAATCTGGCATGGATTTGATCCAAATGCTAGAAGAACGAAGTCTTCTTCTTCTCTTCCTCTTCGACTCTCTGCCTCTCTCTTCCTGCAAGCTCTCTCTTCCCTTTTTCTTCTTAAGCTTTCACACTCTGCCTCTCTGCTTTTCTCTTCTTCTTCTTTTCTTTCTTCTGCTACTCTCTCGATCTCTCTTGCTCCATCAGTCTTCTTCTGAGGAAGAAGCTTCGTATTTATAGCAGCAGCAGCTAGGGCGTGTGTAGGACTTGTGCCCTCTTTGTCCATAGATAACCTCGGATCACGTGCCAGGTGCCAACCTCGGATCACGTGCCCACTCAACAATCTTTGCAAAGAGTCCCTGTCAGTCAGTCGAAGAGAATTATCAGTTTAAGGTTGAAACCTTGTACATACTTTATGAAGGCAACGCTGAATCATGTACAGACTTCATGTATGCAAGACTATGGCATGTACAGACTTTTTGAATGCAAAGCTAAAGCATGTACAGACTTCACGTATGCAAGGCTATGGCATGTACAGACTTTGAATGTGTGTAATGCAGTGTGCAGGCAGTGAAGTATGTACATTGAAAGTGGATGCACAGTCGTGCCGTCAACAGATGTATGGACTTAGTGTGTGTAGTGTAGAGTGCATCTAAGCAAGGTATGAACATTACAATTGGATGCACTAACATGCCAAGTGAATGTGCAGACTCAACGTGCACCATTGTGCAGACTTACTAAAATGATGTATGAGCACAGCAACACACAATGTGCAGACTTCGTGCAATGCATGAAGCAATGTATAGACTTAGAGCGAAGGAGTGCACAAATGCAGATAGCAAGGTATATACATTAAAAATGGATGCACTGACATGCCAATTTATAGACTTGCAACCTAGCACTTAAGAACCAATGCATCATGTATAGAGTTGCTTAACTAACGCATGGAGCAAGTCTGTATAGACTTGCTTAACTGACGCACGGACATCACAGCAAAGACAGTGCAGACATTGTATATGTATGAAACAACAAATGTACAGACTTATGTATGCATGGATGCACTGACTGAGCCACGATCTAAGCTAACGGATGTATAGACTAGCTCAACCGTGTGGCGTGCAACTGGACGATGTATAGACTCTGCATATGCTCTGAACACGGGCTGTACAGACTTGAAGTAATGCATGCAGCAGACGATGTACAGACTTGGTCTTGCGACCACGGGCTGTACAGACTTTGAGAGACGATGCATGCTGTACAGACTTAACATGAGATGCTGAGTGAGACGATGCAGGCTGTACAGACTTTGAGAGACGATGCATGAGAAAACAATGTACAGACTTGACGTTTAGGTGCATGAGAAGACAATGTACATACTTGCTGTAATGAACGATGCCCAATTGCATAGTGTATGGACTTAGAATGCATGAGACAGCAATGTATAGACTTGCACGAGCAGGCGACAATGTATAGACTTGATGCGGCTTCAAAGCAACCATGTGCAGACTTTACCGATGTACAGACTTCACGTGATGTATAGACTTAGTGTTCTGAACGTAGGTAAAGATAAGGAATGTATAGACTTTAAAAGCTTGAACACGAACAGGCTGCAATGTATAGACTTTGAGTGAGACGCTGAGTGAGACTGACCGATGTACAGACTTTGAAAGATGATGCATGCACAAGCCAACGATGTACAGACTTTCTCAATGTACAGACTTTGCATGCAACAATGTATAGACTTGATAGATGATACATGCACAAGCCACAACGATGTATAGACTGGATGAACGATGCAATAAGACTCTGTACAGACTTGGCCAATGTACAGACTTAGCAGTATAGCATGAGACGCTAAGTGAGATGTGAAATGCATTGGCTTTGGCTTTATAGACTTGATCAGTGAATGAACGCATGGACTATGTGAGCATGCAGCAGCCAATGTATAGACTCTACGTGCAAGCAACCTGACGATGTATAGACTCTGTTAATGCACTGATGCACAAACATATGCAATGTATAGACTTGATATTTGACAGAATGTAATGCTGTATGAACTGTATGTCTGCACTAATGCAAGATAACACATTCATATGCCCAAAGCAGAACAATCATTCAGACACAGATGTTCATGATATGCAATGCTGACTCATAGTGTTTGCTATCATCAAAATCACAGGGACACAACACTTTGATCCTAATCAAACTCTAATTCCCATTAGGATTCTCTACTCTATAAATACCCAGCCTCTTCGATCAAGCACCGGCTACTGCTTCATCTACGTCCGACGACTGCTTCTTCCCCTCTACTCCCAACTGCTACCACGATGTAAAAAGAAGCCTCTTTTGCTTCTTCTCTGAACCTGTTGAAGTTCCTCTTCCTCCTGCTGCGGTGAGCGGAAGGAAGGACATCTGTGTCTTTGGTTTCTTCCTCCTGCTTGACGAAGCCTGCTGCTGCTTGCTTTCGGCTGCTAGGGCCAAAAGAACAAGCTACTATTGTTGTTACTCCTTCTATCCAGTTTCTCTGTTGCAAACAGAGTACCATTTCTGGGGTTATTCGTGTTGCTGACCCTTCAATCGCTTCACGATTCTCTCATCCAGATCACTACAAGGTAGGTGTTCTCAAGTATAGGCCCAATCTAATAGATATCAGATCATGAGCATGCATATAGGTCTGTTAGATTATTTTCCAGTAGGTTTTGTAATGTTTTTGTGAGTTTCAATAGAAGGTGCCCCCCTGTAGGGCGCTATTTTGATTAACGACTGTGTAAACAGTCGTCATTCAGTTGGTTATTTGATAAATGCACATGTTCAAAATTTAATAACTATGAACCATGATATCTAATCTAATGCATGAGTATACTGCTAGATTCTTGCTATTTTTTACTACCTGTCCATGTACTTGTTCCTGCAAAACTATTTTTAATTGAAAAGTGCTACTGTTCATGACCAAATACAACAATGTCTGTCAGCCTGTCACTATTCTATATACCACCCCTGACCTAGGTGCTATATTCCTAAAAGGTGGCAGCAGCTAGGGCGCTATTCAACTAAAACATGACACTACCCAGGGCGCCATTCACCCTGAGTAGTAATATTCCTGGAAAAGATTTTTGGAATTATATATATAAGTGAATCCTGAATCTATATGCTTTAAATTTCAAACCGGATTTAAAGAAATAATGACTCTACATGTAGGCGCCATTACCCTGAACAGTGAATTCTCCCAATTAAATTATGAATGAAATGGAGACCTGGGCTAAGGCGCCATTCTCCTATTTCTTGTTTTTCCCAACTATTTTTCTGTAACCCATCTCAGTGGGTTTATATATAGGCACTATATTCAAGTCCGTGAGTATAGTCCCATGTTTCTCGATATTTTATCGATTACCCCTTAACTCTTGGTGACATACGAGCCCTCCGTTGGACATTCCGTTCCTTCGGACTGGCAAGTTAGTCATTGGGACCTCCGTAAGACTCCTCGTAGCCTTGGATTCCATCAAGGCCGATTGAGCAGGTTGTACCACTAAAACCTATGACACTTTTTGATTGCCATGTCACTCTAAGAAACATGGTAACCCGGCCCTCATGGTATGCTATTTGGATACCGTGAGAATGTTTCTTAAGTTAATAGAATGGGAAACCATACCATTGCCATCACTCAAAGATTTAGTGCCCTACATGTGGACACTAGTTCTTCCTGCCTTATCATGTATAAAGGATGAGCAATCATGAGGATATGAGTGATTGTTCTTCTTCACTTGGCACCCACTAGGGAGTCAAATCCACCCAGTTTCTATGAGTATCGTATTTGTACCGACTTGGCCGTAGTATGTCCTTACTTGAAAGTTCTGTCCTTGTTATTCTATTCCACAAGATCTACCCTATATTCCTATAAAGGTTCATTCTGTTGAAACTCTATATTGGCTATAACTAAAGTGGATGTCGAAATACATGACTCAATGCTTGCGCATATAGGGCCCGATCTGGTCCTGGGAGGAGCACCCGAAAGTACTTGTGCCCATGGGAGCTATTATGGATCACGGTGTGGCATTGCACCGAAGTACTCGTCGTTCTAGATAAATGGCATTCCATAAACTCTTGTACTTGATTTGGCGTAACATGACATGCGTGGCCCAGAAGGGTATTTACTTGCTTGATTGAATATGATAGCCAATTCTGGACATGACTTGATAAATATACATGCTTGTTCTTCATGACATAGTTCTCTTGAAATCTTGAAAATTCTTGCTAGTCCATGCTATTATCCTTTGCTATACACTCTCTTTAATGTCGTTTCACGCAAACATGCATAGCTATACTTGCATTCATGCAACATGTAATTTATTTAAAGCAAGCTAGCACTTGAGATATAATTCCTACTGAGTGTTCGCTCACCTAGTGTTTTCCCCTATTTTTCAGGTAATTCCAATGATGAGACTCATTCGGATGGGGATGGACAAGAGTGAAGAGTTTAGAGCCATTCCAACCGTCAAGCGTTATCTAGTCCTGTCTTTTCTATTTTATTGAGTCACCCATTGTACTTTTATTTTATTGAGTCCTAGTGCTTTCATTAAAGAGCGGTAATAGAAATACTTGAAGGATTATGATTAATAAAGGACTTGGTTATCATTACTTGTGCACGCTCTGTCTATGCATGTCGAGTACACTTACGCTCTGATTGACATGATTGATATAACTCGTCACGCATCTCAGGGTTCCTTCTGTGCTCGGGGCGTGACAGCCATGACCTCTCTTCTTTTGACCATCACGAGGTCACCTTTCTTGAATTCACGCCCCTTGACAAGCTTGTCGAAGGCACGGGCTATGCGGGCATGGTAGACCTAGATGTTCTATTGGGCCTGGAGTAACTTTCCTTCTATGTTGGAGAGCTCTTCCAATCTCTGTTCTGCGTTTGTTCGATTATCTTTGACCAATCCATGTTGGATTGTGACCTGGAGTGAGGGTATCTCTAGTTCAATGGGGACAACTGCTTCCGAGCCGTAGACCAAAGAGAAGGGCGAACAGCCTGTTGGGGTTTTATAGATGGTACGGTACACCCACAGCGCCTCATACATCTTGTCTTCCCAGTCCTTTTTATTAGAACTGGCAGTCTTTGCTAGGAGGGTGCAAAGTGTTTTATTGAATGCTTCAGCCAACCCGTTTTTCTGCGAGTTGTATGGAGTGGATGTCCTCCAGTCAATCTTGTACTTTTTGGCCAATCTGTAGAACTTTTGATTCTAGAAATGGCTTCCATTGTCTAAGATGATCCGGTTGGGGATGCCTAATTGGAATATCACATTTCGCTAGATAAATCGGGCCACAATTTCTCTTGTCACTTCATTGAGGGCTACAGCCTCCGCCCAGCAGGAGAAATAGTCTGTTATTGCCAGAATATAATTGCATCCTGAAAGGAATGGGGGCAATGGGCCCACGACATCTGTTCCCCATTGGGCAAATGGCCAGCTGGGTACTGTTGGATGTATCTGTGTTGGAGGTCGCTTGGGGACCATTGCATGCTCTTGGCACTTTTGACACGACTTGGCGTACTTGTAGCAGTCGTCGAACATTATCGGCCAATAGTAGCCCAACTTTTTAATTTCAATTTTCATCTTTGGCCCTGCTTGGTGTGCTCTAGTCGACCCGGCATGAATTTCTTTCATGACTCTCCAGGCTACTTCCGTAGAGAGGCACCGAAGGAGTATTTTATTCTTGACGTCCGCGTTGATTCCGAATAAAATTTCATTTCTGACTTCATAAGAGTCTTTCATTCGGATCAGCCTGATCTTTTCTTCCCTTTGCTTGGGCAGCTGCTGGTGTTTAAACCATTGCATGAGGGGCTCTTACCAGTCGGACGAGCCCACCACTTCCGCAGTTGCTACTTCAGGCTCTTCTTGACCTGGCTCTTCTTCTATCATGCTGAGGACCTGCAGTCGGTTGATCACCCATATGTTGAGTGATTCATTAGGCGAGATTGCCAGTGAGCTTGCTAGCTTTGCTAATGCATCGGCCTATGCATTTTGACCTCGGCCGATGTGGTTTATTTCAATAAAGTGAAACTTCTCCATGAGTTGCTTCACCTTAGCGTGGTAGGGGAGTAATTCAGCTTTTTGGACTTCAAACTATCCTTGGATTTGTTTGACGATCAGCATTGAATCCCCAAACACTTGCAACATGCGGATATCCAATTGGAGAGCTACCTGGAGACCGATAATTAGGGCTTCATATTCTGCTTCATTGTTTGTGCAGGCTTTGTTGATTGAGCAAGGGGAGTGCAGCACCTCTCCTTCGGGGGATTTGAAGACGACGCCCGCCCCTGCTCTTATTCTCGTTCGCCCTTGCGCGGATGTTTCTGTTCTTGAAGCACCGTCAAAGTGTAGCAGCCAGGCGATTTGCTGGACTTGTCCCACTTCTAAGGTCTCGCCTTCGGGGAGCTCCGCGATCAAAGGAGAATCGTCAGACACTAGATGTGTTTCAAAGAAGTCTGCAATGGTCTGGCCTTTGATGGCCTTTGGTGGCACATAACAGATGTCAAACTCCTTGAGAATGACGGCCCATTTGCCTAGTTTCCCTTTCAGGACCGGCTGAGAGAGTATATATTTAACCGGATCGGCCCTGGATATCAGCTTGACTTCATGCGATAGCATGTAATGCCTCATCTTCTTGGCTGCGAAGATAAGAGTGAGACAGACCTTTTCAATTGGGGTATATTTTGTTTCAACCCCGACCAACCTTTGGCTGAGGTAGTAGAGGGCCTGTTCTTTTCCTTCTTTATTGCTTTGGGCCAGCATTGCCCCTAGAGAGTATTCAGTGGCAGCTATGTACAGGATCAACAGCCGCCCTTTGACAGGTGCCCCTAGGACTGGCGGGATATTCAGGTATTCTTTCAATTGATTGAAAGCCTTTTGGCATTCTTTGTTCCAGTGGAATGGGGTATCCTTTGTCATCAATTTATGGAACAACTGGCACCGGCCATACAAGTTGGAGATGAACTTACAGATGTAGGCTAGCCGGCCTTGTAATGACCATAATTTTGTCAAGCTCCTAGGAGGAGACAGCTCCTGAATAGCTTTAATTTTTGCGGGGTCTATCTCAATCCCCCGGTATCTGACGATGAAGCCCATGTATTTTTCGCTGGAGACGCCAAAAGCGCACTTCATCAGATTCATTTTCAGTTCATGTAGCCGCAGCCTTTCAAATATAATTCTGAGGTCATCCAAGTGGTCCTTCCTCTTCTTTGTCTTGATGACCAAGTCGTCGATATAGCATTCGACTTTGCTGTAGAGCAACTCGTCGAATATTTTTGTCAACGCCCTTTGGTAGGTGGTGCCAGCATTCTTGAGGCCGAAGGGCATCCGTTTGTAATGGAAAATCCCTTTAGGTGACCGAAAAGCTATGTGGATTCTGTCATGCTCAGCTATCCAGATTTGATTGTAGCTGGACAATCCGTCCATGGACGACAATGCCTCATGGCCGGTAGTGGCGTTGATCATTACTTTAGTGATTGTCACCAAAAAATCGTCCTTCGGACAGGTTTTATTTAGGTCCCGAAAATCCACGCAAATTCGGATCTGGCCATTTTTCTTCTTGACAGGCACAATGTTGGCCAGCCATGTAGTGTATTGATTTTCAGCCACGAAGTCAACATCTAATAGCTTGTCGACCTCCTTGCAGACTTGACTTATCAGTTCGAGCCTCATTCGCCGAGGTGATTGCTTCACCGGCTCGGCTTTAGGGTCAATGGACAGGATATGCTGGGCAATTGCAGGGCTAAGGCCTGGCATCTCTTTGTAATTCCAAGCAAAACAGTCTCAGAATTCTTGAAGCAGCTTTATGTATTCCCCCCTTTCTTCGGGTAGCAGGAGGGTGTAGATATATTTTCCTCCCTCTTTCCTTTCTTTTCCCTCCTTTCGAAATCAAGATATGAAAATAAAATAATGCTAATTGGGGGGCAAAGTGTGTGAATGGATTGTGATCACCACCAAGACATAAAGTGTAAACGAGAAGCACTACGTACCTTGGAAAAGGGAGGAGATGAGGCACTCGCCAATGAAGCAGCGCTGGAATAGGACAGAAACGGTTCGGTGGAGACCGCGCAAGAAGGTACACGGCCGCTCGCTAGGCTGCTCACAGCGTTGAGAAGGAACGCGGGATGAAGAACATGCTGGTGCTTACACGGTCCTTGATAGGCCGCTCACAGAGTTGGACGGTCCATGGAGGACCGCGCAAGTCTGAGAACGAACAGAGGTAGACCGCATATGGCGTCCAGACCCCAAGATGTGGAGCGTATTCCTCCACCCCTTCCGGTCGGCCAGAGGGGATGGGCCTCGTGCTAAGCTTCTGTTGACCTGCAAAACAAATAATCCATTTATCCCCAAAAAATAGACCGGCTGACCCGACGCAGGACGCTCAAGATAAACACGGTCTACTGATAGACCACCCACCAAGTACCATGGTCCATTAACAGACCGTGTATCAGATGTCGGTGATAAATCAATAAAAATAGGATAATTAGATATTAATCTAAACAACCAACTCGTTTAGGCTAGCACATAAACGATCTGATGAAAGACCGTCCAACCTGTATAAACGGCCCAACGATAGATCGTTCACAGGGTTGTCGATGGAAATTCAAAAAAATCCAATTAATCTAGAGATAAAATACTGTGGGACTCTGAGAGACATAAGCGGTCTTCAAAATGACCGTCCAAGACCTACACGGTCCTTCGATAGACCGTGTATGTGCTGGGCGGTGGAAATTAATAAAATGGGATAAATGAGCCCATTTACCCCAAAGACCGAGTGAGATCAAGGCCGATTAAAACTTTGAATTCAAAAGCAAGCCTAGCTAGGGAGGAAGTACCCATAAAATAAGCCCAAAGACGTGTCTGGAAATGGCCCAATGAGTAATGGACAACTTGAGGCATCAAAAATGATGGTAAGAAGAATGACCCAACTAAAAGGCAAAAAATGGGTGTCAATAGATGCCTCTCCTTAACGTCCTCTTTGCAGGGGAGCGAGCAGAGGTGAAGCGAAAGCGCAATGGGAAATGGAGATAAAGCGAAAATGAAGCGGAGCGGATTGAAAAGCGGGCGTTAAGGCAAAAGACACCCATTTTCTCATCAACGAGCGATAGGAATCTTTCAAAAAACTCCGAACCAAACACAGGGAATGATCAGACCAAAACGACACCAGTCTGGAGGAACTAACTAAATAAACAGCAGGGAGAAAATAAATGGGCAACCTCATCAGGGGACACAATCCACAACCAATGAGGGAATCAAAACAAGCAGTAAAAAGTAAAGGGACAGACTAAAACTCCAGACGGGGACTCTTAGTCAATCAAACCAGGAGAACAGACTAGAGAGAACCTTCCAACTCGGAGTTGAATTGCTCCTCTTACTCAAAACCATGAACACACAATCATCCATCACAAACGCGACACTTTCAGACAAACCATAAGACATGAATGCTCAAAAGGATGCGTATGATGCATGCTGGGCTAAAATAAAAGAAATCATTAAAACAAATGCAAATAAAGTCATAAAATAGAAAATATTAAAAAATAGTAATGCTAGACTGGGGCAATCAGTGTCACGCCTCGACGCGGTATATCGGGACTGGCAATAGAAACAAGTAATAACAATATGTTGATTTCTAGACATGATATGCTAAAACATAAGGATTTATCACGAACATAACTCCATTAATTAAATAACAAATTCATAATCCATGATCCCATTACAACTCCATCTTGAACAACCTTAATGAAATTCCACCACAACATTAAACTACATTACATTGACTGACTACCCATTGCAACTCTATGATCCACATTCTAAAACACAACTAAACATAGACTATTATTCTGGCTCCACAACATCTAACTGGCTCGCTCCATGATCAACACTCTTGCTCGTTCCCATCAGATTGCGAGTCCTCACCTGAGCTACCTAAAAAGGGGGAAAGAACTAGGTGAGCGAACACTCAGTAGGTAATAACAGGTAAGTTTAAGTAATTAACCAATTAAGTTGCATGTTTGAGCGCGTAAATAAAGAACGAAAAGAAAATAACTATGCAACAAAATAATGAAAGGAAGGCAAGAACATGATATAACCGGGAATTTGGCCATCAAGCAAGATTTAACCAAGTCAAGAGAAATTAAAGTAAGACATTATTGCCATAGACATCATGCTAGTCATGCACTCGGTGCAATGCCTCACCATGTCATTCAAACTTCCCGGGGCACAAGTACTTTTGGGCGCTCCTCCCAGGACCAGATCGGGCCCTTACGATGCGTTGGCATTGATTTGTTGGATCCAAGATCCCAAGTTATGTCTAGACATTAATCAAGTTAGATGGCCAATACTTCAAGATATGGAACTTACCAAAATTTCAAGGGTAAGTTGATACAGACATCATGTCTGGAAAGTTCAAGTTATCAAGAACCAATCAGGTCCTTGGATTCAAACACGAATACCCATGGAAAACACTTCTGGATGATAAGCGGTCAAAACTGTGCCGCTCAAGCAATGCACGGTCGAAATTGGACCGTTCAGGACAGAGATGGGCTTAGGACTAGCCATACCGAAGTCAAGGATACACGGTCTATGTAGGGCCGCGCGAGGAATTGGACGGTTGAAAATGGGCCGTTCACGACTAGTAGAGCTCGGAAGCCCAAGAACAAGATAAACGGTCCATATAGGGCCGCTCAAAAGACAGACGGTCCAATAATACCCGCTCTAGTACATGGGCGGTTCCAATAGGTCCGTTCAACTTAATCAACTAGAAGTCTACCCAAATGGGCTCCGGGCTGCCATAAGTGGGGCAGAACTGAACCAGGGTCCAGCCCACTCTCCACTGGTCAACCTAGGGCTTATTGGGTAGAGCCAAACACAATTTGGTCGAAGATAGATCAAGGTTAAACGGCCAATGTATTGGCACTTGGCCAGGGTTGCACGGTTATTTATGGGCCGCCCGATATGATAAACGGTCCCTTTCGGGCCGCGGAAATCTCAGGGGGTCCAAGTTGAGCCGTGACTGACAATACCATAACCCAAGTGATTCGATTATGTACACAGGTTCAGGCCTTTGTGGTACAACTTGCCCGGCGTCCTTGTAGTGCCCCAAAAATTATATAAGTTATTTCTAGATTATTTTATAATTTATTGTAATTTATAAGGGCTAAATAAATTTATAAAATGATTATTGAGTTTATTAGTCATTATAAGGCCCAATTGTGTTAATCAATTAACCTAATCCACTTAAACAAATAAAAAAGGTTTAAAGACCAGGCCTATTTAATTTGGCCCATATTCTAGAAGGTTATTAAGCCTATTCATGGATTTTAAAGGATAAACACCACTTAATAGGATAAGTAGATGAAAAATAAATAAAAGAGTTTTATTAAAATTAAAATTCTGAATGCGTCGAATGTAACGGTCCATCGGGCGACCGCCACAGCCTTGTGACGCGTATACCCTAGACTGTCACAGCCAGCAAGTTCCGTAAGTAAGAGAATGTATAAAAAGATTAGAACTTGATGATCCTATCCATAAGAGACCTAATTAGAATGACATGTAAAATCACTAGGGACTCTTAGAAGTCAGGTTTTAGCAGAATAAGGATTGATACAAATTATATAAATAATTATATAGGATAATTAGCAAAAGAGTTTGATTAATGTTGAACTCTGGGAACATTGAATGTAACGGTGTATCGTGAGACCGTCACATGCTTGTAACGCAGGGGTCTACAACCGTTACACCCTGATAGTTCCGTGAAGGAAAGAACGAGTAGAAAGATCAGAACCTTGAGGTCTTATCCACTAGGGATCAACTTGGGAGAGTTCATAACACTACTAAGGACTCTTAGGGATTAGATTTTGGCAGATTAAGGACTCTAGAATCGATCTAATCCTCAAACCCTAGCTAGAACTCTATAAATAGGACCTAGTTCTGAACTGCGCGACCCTTACTTTTACTTGCATGGAATCAAGGTAAGGAGTCATAATCTCAGGTAAGTTCTTTAGAAGAATTTGTTTATAATACTTTAGATTAACTCCTCTCCAAATTTCACATCTTTAGGTCAAGAGGTCGTGGAGTTAGAGCCCAAGGAAGTTGCTGAAAAGTTACAGGAAGAGGAGAGCTAGGGCACGTTTTTCAAACCCTAAATTGGAAGTTTAAAGCCAAGTTAAGAGGTAGGTTATCTCATGAACGGCAAAAACATCTTGATAGGACTAAAATCCCTCTGGTTGGATTGGATTTTATGCATTATAGATCATCTATTTCATGTTTTACTAGCTCCATGCATTTCACACATCTCTTAGCCTTAAATAGAAATAAAAGATGTTATCTTGTCTATTCACTGAAACCCATGCATGTAGATAGCCTATACTTTGTTATCATGCCTAGGATAGACATGGTATTTGATTTACAGACATGATGTGTGTTGATCACTTAGGTTTTATATCAGTTTCTGTCAGAAGACGCTCTGACGCATCTTAGTAGGACCGTCACACTCAAGTAACGGGCTTACGATGAATCGTCACAGTCTCTGTTGTCTATTGCTTACTCCGTTGTCTCTAACGCACCAGGACAGGAGCGTTACATTACTGTAACGGCCCTCGATAGACCGTCACAATCATTGTGACGCTCTCCTGTTAGACCGTTAGACTCTGTGTTCTGTCAGCTCATGACAGAATAGTTACCAATTAAGTTTACTTATAATTAACCCTAGATAGCTAAGTTTTAACCTGTTATGTGACTCTTAAGTTATCCAATTGTTCATGATAAGTATTGCATGTTATTTTAAGTTATGCTAGTTTCATGTACCAAAAGTTCTATAGTTTTGTATTATAAATCATGATTTCTAAATGTTGTATTGACGGAGTTTATCTTGGCTTCACAACGATTATACATTCTCTCTTTATCAATAGAGTCGTTTCTATAAGTACATGGCAAATATTTTGGTATGTTGTCTATTAGTTCACTTTGCACTATAGGAATATTATTCTTGGACTTGAGGACCTATCTATTGGATATTCCTTCTAATGGGCTAGGAAATCTTGTTTCAAGGCCTCTGTAATTCTCCGCAAGCTTGGGATTCCCACTAGGACGCTGAGTTGGTTGTACCATTAAAGCCCATTAATTAGACTACACTATCGATGTTTTCTGATTATCAGTAATGTAACGGCTCTGTGTTGGGCCGTCAGGCACATGTAACCGCCCAATATAAGACCGTCACATTCATCTGAGTTTGAATTCTTGATTCGGGATTCAGACTAATGTAACGGCCTAATCCTAAACCGTCACATAATGTAACGGCCCAATGCATGACCGTCACCTTTCTCTGAGTCTATTTTTATTGTTCTGGACTCGGATCATTGTAACGGCCCACTACTAGAGCGTTACATGATGTAACGGCCCAGTAAACGACCGTCACATTACTTAAGTATTTAACCCAAGGTTTGACCCAAGGGTTGATATTCCAAAGGTTCTAGATGGACTAATGATAGTCTAGAACTTATAATATTGATCAAGAAAATTAATATAATGATTGGAAAGAGAAAAGAATGTACCGTTATGCTGTCGATTTATTTCCGTGAGCATGACATTGTTTAAGTCTTTTTCTTGATCTCTCATACTCTAAATTGAAGCATTCATTCATTGATTGTTGTTATCATGAGTTATTGAACTTATTACATTCTTGGCCATACTTTTTTGTTACACTCATAGAAGTAGCTTGATTTATACGTGAAGATGCAGTTCGGGCGCTGATTGTGTCCAAGGGCTCTATGCTAGTCCCTACGGCTGATTGTCGGAAATATACTATTTTATAAACCATGGGATATGATGCTAATGACGTCGCATTGCGCTGGGAGTACTTTCTTTATAAATAAGTGAAATCCATGAGCACTCGTGAAAATCTAGTGAATTGCTACATGATTGACATTCTCGTGCGTAACCTTTATGGTTATGAAAGTGAAAGTGAAAGTGCATTCTCGTTACATTCTGTTCATGAAAGGCCAAATATCATGTTCTTGTTACATTTTTGCTAGTTCATTCTTGTTCACTCTATCTTACATGATTATCGTGTTACTTTGATTTAATCGCATGATATTCGCATTCACATGATTTTGCCTTACTTCTTTAAGAGCTAAATTGTTAATTACTTTAATAGTGCCTTCATGTTGATGCAAAGATACCTACTGGGCAAGTGTGCTCATTACCTATTTCTAATGTTTTTCAGGAAATGAAAGTGAGTCTGATTCGGGTTCAGAATGTTCAAGTAGCGGATCCCAGAGTGAATAAAGATGAGCGAAGACTTAGGAAGTCTATATTGTTTAGATGGAGTCAATGTAATTTTCCTATTTCTTGAGTCTAGTAGAGTAAAAGATGGTGGAAAAAGTTATTGTATTTTGAATATTTGATTGATAATGGAATGAAGTTGGATTTTTAGTAAATATTGTGCAATTGCATTCATTTTGTGTGATTGTCTTGCGCTCTGATCGTTCTTGCTTGCAAGAGGCTTACCATGCCGGCTGTTCGCGCTCCCCGAGTTAGTCTTCCGCTGAAATAAAGGCTCGGGACGTGACAGTCCAAGTGTGAATCCCAGGCTCGCGAGGGCTTACAAAGGCCCCTTAATGAAGGTCCTAGTCTGACGGAAGGAATATCCGGCGGAGAGTCCCAAACATTACAAGGAATTAGGGCTAATAAAACATCGGAAACCAGTGAGACGGTCAGTCAATCCTACCGGAGTAGAACGACTGTCATACAACCCTAATAAAATTTTCAATTTAATAATAGATTCATGATTAACACTAACATTCATTGAAGAAGACGATCTTAGGTCAAGATGAATAAATCAGTAAGAGTTATGATCATTTACTGTTATAATTTTCCAGGGTTTTTATGCATGTTGCTAACTTACATTTAACCACTAATCTACTATCAAAAATCATGCGATGAGCGATAACTTAATCAATTCTATAAAGATGGACGGTCCAGTAGGGACCTTTCATCCTCCTCGGCGGTCGCACGACAGGCCGTTTATCCCCCTCAGGTCAGAAGGCCTTCTGGAGATGAGCGGTCTGTAATGAGCCGCTGGGGGAGACGAATGATCAATCACTGGCCGCCTAACAGAAGGGCGATCTAGGTCAAGCGGCTCTTCCCGGAAACATAATACGAATCACAACACATAAACGGTCAGTAATATGCCGCCTAACAAGGTTGGGCGGTCTATCGTGAGACCGCATAAGTCAAAACCACTCAAGCCCCCTTTCGCCCTGCTTGCCTCTAGCGAGTTGGCTAGGGTTACAATAATTTACAAAACACACATAGCATAGAGCATGATAATTAGGGCTTTTGGATTCAAAAGAAAGGGCACGGAATACTCTACAAGATAACGTAAACAATTTAAGATTTGTGCTTGTAATCCCTACTTACAACGAGCTGAAATAAGTGAAACCCTAGATGTGACACGCTTCTACTAAACCCTAAAATTCTCGCATGATCTGAGAAAGAGGAAAGATCATCAGAACCGATTGCAGCCTTCATTAAATTTAGAGCTCTCACATTATCATCATTTTTCAACTTGTGAACATGAGTCCACTTGGACTTATCCTTAGGAAGTTCATGTGGACTGTGAGAGATAACCTTCCACAATTGTGGATTAATAGAGTTAACATGTTTGTGCATACGATATAGCCAGAATTTAATATTTGAACCACTGAATAGTGGAGGATGAGCCATGACAGCACAACAGATTAATGCAACAGGAATATTGATGCACTAAAAATAAATTAGCACCAAAAACCAGAGATCGAATCTGCAGGTCATTGGACCTTGTATGCAGACACCGCTCTGATACCAACTGTTATGGTGCTTGGCCCGGATACAGAGGGGGGGGGTGAATGTAACCTTCTACAGATTATGGCCAAATTAAAAACTAGGATGCTAGAGAAAGACACAGAATAGAACTAATTCATTTCAACTCAAATACAAACTCATGGGCATGCCTATCCAAGCATCTAGCGGAAGCAAATCAATCAATCAAGCCACTGCACAAGAGATTTTAGGTGGTTCGGTCCACAGACCTACATCCACCCCTCACTCCCAACCGGAGTCAGGCTTCACTAGCAAATGCTAGAACCAAGCAGACTCAGTTTGCAAACAGTTGCTGCCACACAGCTTGACCAGGGGAACAGACTCCCCTCTTCCTCCCAACCGGAGGGACACCCAAGTGACTCCCAGCCACTTGGAAACTAGAGGTCGAAGACCTCTCTTCCTCCAGACCAGGAGGGACCACTGGACTTGCAACCACAAGCCCAGAACCGGAGGACTAGCCTCCCTTCCTCTAACCAGAGGGCAACCCACAAGTGACAACCTGTCACTTGCAACATGGAGATCAGATCTCCCTTCTCCTGAACCAACAGGAGGAACCCGACCCCCAACAGGGCAATCGGAAGAACAAAGATGATCAGAAAATAAAGGAAAACAATAAACGAAAATAACACAGCAATCCGAAAGCTGTAATAGATGAAAACATAGATGTGGCTCTCAACGGAGCTGACTGGCCTGGATCTGATCCACGGTCCAGTGAAGACAGATCTTCAAGCAGCTTCTTCCTTCTTTTCCACGAGCTCTCTCGCTCACTCTCTATCTCTCTTTCTTTCTCTTCTGCTCTCTTCTGCACTTCTTCTTCTTCACTCTTTCTTCTCTCTTCACACGAGCACTATCTCTCTCCCTTTTTCTTTTTCTTCTCTCACTCTCACTCTCTTCTCTGCTCTCTTCTTTTCTTTTTCTCTTTTTCTGGGTCGAAGGGCTTTCTGCTCTTTTGACTTCTACTTCGATCTTTCTTCATCTGAAGACGAAGGCTTCATTTTATACCTGGAGCAGCAGCAGGGCGCGTGTGGCTTCCACAGTTCCCGCCCTAAGAATTCGGACCACGTGGCAGCATCCAGTAGACTGTCAGAACACGTGTCCTCATCTGGGCATTCTCCTTATCCTCGGACCACGTGCCCAGCACCAGTACGCTCAGCACCTGGGGTTAGATGGCGTCAAC
Organism: Amorphophallus konjac; assembly: GCA_022559845.1. NCBI lineage: Eukaryota > Viridiplantae > Streptophyta > Magnoliopsida > Alismatales > Araceae > Amorphophallus > Amorphophallus konjac. The sequence goes on from CM040120.1 coordinate 128,243,919, forward strand.
TCACTAGCTCCAAAGAGTTGACGCAGTCATCAAAAATCTTCAAACTTCTTAACCGCTGCGTCGACTCCATCAGCCTATTGCGTTGACGCAACGGTATCGGCAGCTCAGTGTTCAAGTCTTCAACAGATAGGCGTCCTTTCTTGAACTGCTGCGTCGACGCTACCAGTTGGTGGCGTTGACGCACGAACATGTACATTCGTATAAACGCGTCTCTTAAGCCGCTGCGTCGACGCTGCTTGTTGATGGCGTTGACGCATCAGTGTGTACTAGCAGCTAAAAGGTGTCGTTCCATCAACCTGCTGCGTCGACCCAACGAGCTGCAGCGTCGACGCTGTCAAGGTACTCCAGAGGTTGAAAGGAGTTACTTGAACTGCTGCGCCCACGCTGCCAGTGGGTGGTGTTGACGCATCTGAGTAACCCAGTAACCCATTGGTTCTCTTTTTGTAACTGCTGCGTCGACGCTACTTGCTCAATGCGTTGACGCACCAGAATAATCCAGGAGCTTCTTTCTTGATTTGCTGTGTCCACGTGTCAGCCTCTCAGCCAGCTTCGGCACACGTGTCACAATCCTGTCTGCCCTTCCAGCCTCGAATCACGTGCCCTTCATAAGCTTCACGATCAGAACACCTATCAGACAGAGTATCGGCTAAGTCATCAGTTTAAGTGAAGAACTCTGTGTAGACTTGTAAAGACGATCATGCTGTATAGACTAGGTGTGTACAGTGTGCGGGAGTGTGTAGACTTAGTTAGAAGGAGCCCGATGTACAGACTTGCCTATGCGAAGCCACTGTACAGACATTGAAAACGTAAAGTCAAAGTGTAGACTTCACGCTGTACAGACTTGAGGCTTTGATGAACGAAGGTTCAGTGTAGAGTTTGAATGTTAGGCCCAAAGTATAGACTTTATGATATGAAGCCAATGTCCAGACTTGAAGAGAAAACAAATGTATGGACTTTGACGGAGTGAGACAATGTTCAGACTTTGATGATACACTGTGGATGTACAAACTTGGAAGATCATGGTGTGTATAGACTTGAAAGTCTGAAGGCGATGTACAGACTTTGATGCCCAAAGACGATGATCAGTGTATCAGTGTACAGACTTCAAAGTTCACTGAAGGATGTTCAGACTTTGTTCCACCGACCAGCGTATTGGCTTTGCAAGCGTGAGACGCTGAGTGAGACGGTGGCTGAGACGAACGCTGTATAAACTTTGAAATCTGAATCGACAGAGCAGGCTGTACAGACTTTGAGAGTCTTGAAGGATGTACAGACTTTTAGGATTTTGATGGCCAATGTACAGACTTGTTCGAATGTCTAGACTTTACATGACCAGTCGATGTGTAGGCTTGAAGAACTGACGCCCACGTTGTATAGACATGACCTAACAGTCCAGTGTATAGACTTGAATAGCTGAAAGCTACAGTGAGAGAGTGTATACACTTGACCAGATCAAGGGCAATTCGAGTGTACAGACCTCATGCCATGAGACGCTGAGAGAGACAGTCCAAAGTACAGACTTATGAAGACTGATGCATGAACAGTAATGCATAGACTTAGGAGCATGAAGCCCAATGTGTAGACATCAACTAACAAGACGCTAAGGAAGACGGACAATGTACAGACTTCCTGTAACATTCTGATGTACAGACTTCATGAAGCTAGACGAGCGGCTGAACAGACTTTGAATGTGAAGACTGATGAGCAAACTTGCTGAGTTGACGCTGTAGCCCAATGAGTTGACGCTGTAACGTATATTCTTGATGATCAACTGATGATGTATAGACTTCATCAAATGAAGAAACTGAACTGAAGCGTCGACGCATCAGCTCAAGGAGTTGACGCACTACTGTATGGACAGATACAAATATGACCAAGGGGTCGACGCATCGGCACACTGAGTTGACGCACTGCAGTGACAACTGTGCAGATAGAGTGTAGCAATGAATGCTTTATGCATCAGTTAACATGACTGAACATCAAAATATATTAAACTAAACTGAGCAGCAAGATGACTGAACATTTGATTAACTCACATCAACACCCAATCATCAAAACCAAATCAATCATCAAAACAGAACATCAATGCATGGTGACTCACAGTGTATGACTCACATCAAAACCAATCATCAAAACCACAGAGGCACAACAATCTCCCCCTTTTTGATGATGGCAACTCTACACAGTGAGTCAATCTGATGGTGAGTTAATCTGATGCTGACTCAGACTATTCTCCCCCTTTGACTTCATCAAAAAGAAAATAGTTTGAGGAATTATAGCATGTTTAAAAATTCAGACAATTCCTCCCCTTTTAGGAGTTTCAGCAAAAGCATGAGTTAGAGATACTCAAAATGAACCTGCTTGCACTTATTGAATGATATACTCCCTCTTTGGCAAGCAATCTCCCCCTTTGATATAATCAAAAAGAAGGGAAATGGTTTGATAGTCAAATGCAGCATAACAATGCAGAGAATGAGTCAAGGTTCTTTAAAATGAAGATCTCCCTTATGACAATGAAACAGTTCTCCCCCTATCAACATGCATGATTGACTACTCTCCCCTTAGATGAAAATAAACCATAACTCCCCCTGAAGCATAGGGATGGACTCTGGTTATCCAATAAATCAATCTGAAATCAGCCATTCTGAGGTTCAGAAGGCTGCAAATGAACAAGGTAATAAAGGGAGTGGCACCTCACATTTGTATGGTCAGAAAAAAATGCGGATGGAATCAGTCAACTGATAAGAAAGGAGTTGACTATACAGTTTTTGTTGATCATGCATAAATCTGATCATGAGGGATTTGAAAGCAAGGTCACAAATGATATGAACCTGATTCAGTATGACAAGGAATGCTCCCCCTGAATAGATGCCAATTGATATGCAAGTGACGCATGACATGGAATCTCCCCCTCAATAAGTGGAATCTTATGAGATGAATGAGAAGGAGACCACAGGGGCAAACAAGGACAAGTTCAGGTCAATGAACCAATAACATGAGCAGAAGAAATTCAGCCAGATTTTTAAGGAAGCTTCAATCTCAGACAATTCAGTCAGATTTTCAGAGAGATATCAATCTCATAAATCTAAAACATAAGTTTTCAAAGTCTTCCATTATAAGGGCTTATGAATGAGCTTTATGAACAGCATGGTTTAAACATGATGTATGCAGAGTTTATCAATAAAATTCTGTATTGATATCTAAAAACTATGTTTTAATAAAAATGAACCAAGCCCTCATATTTATCTTGATTCTCCTCCCTTTGTCTTACACAATCAAATTTATTGCCTTCTTTCAGAATTACATGCACTAGTATTGAGATTAAGCAATTATGAAGTCATATTATTTTATCTAGGGTTGTAGCAATTTGATTTTAGCATCAATATTCAGATATTTCAATTTGTTCAACAATTTTTCATGCTACAAATTTTACGAGCACTCTAGTTCAGTGCACACATTGTAACTAGAGGATATACCTTGATCAGAGGCTAATATCTCTAAGCCCTTAGTGTGACTAACTGTCATGCTTTATGTGAACAGAGTTAGCATTTACACATCATGACACACTATAAATCATTTTTTTTTAATGAGTGAGTTGTATTTCTCAGTGTGCATGCCATTGCTCTGCCTGAGTTTCAATGAATTTTATCAGAGTTAACGAAGGCACCTCATGACACAGTCCTTTGGACTTGTGTTTCTCAGTGGCCAATGTCATTGCTCTGACAGAATTAACCCTTTAGACATTTCAGAGACATTCATTTGCTTCAAATCAATAATAGTTTCATGTACTTAACCAATTAAAGTCATATATTCAAAAGTGCAGATTTCAGAAGATTTTACAAGACATAGCATGAGACAGATGGTTAAGGTTTATTAATCATGCTTCAGATATTTTTAAGAGATTTTAAAGTCAAACTCCATGAACATTAAACTTAAACCACATGAGTTATTTCAGACATTCATAAAACTGTATAATAGAAGATTTCTAGTTCAAAATTTTTCAGATTTATGATCGAGATAGTCCCATTGAAATCTTCATGACAGACTGATAGATTTCTGAAGCCAAATGATACCAATTGATAGGAGAAATACCAATTGTTAAGAGAGATTGTGAAGCTCAAAGTTTTCAGAATATGATTAAGGTTTGTCAACAGAATCAGTAAGAGAGGATATGCAATGAGTTCTGACACATGTATGCATTTGACAACCTATATGCAATGCAATGACTCCCCCTCGCAATATGCATTCAAACTCCTTTTTTGGTATTTTCAATGCAGTAAAGTGCAATGCAATTAACTACATGCATGCAAGGACTCAACACTGAATGCTATGCAACATAACGCAGTCCTACATGCATTGAACAACTTCATTGACAGTCATGCAAATGATGTATGCAGACATTTGACACATGCATTGACTGTATACATTAAAGAACCATTTAGCTTAGTGCAAAATGCAGTGCATCTAGAATCTTATTCATTTAGTGCAAACAACAGCATGAGAAGAGCATCAAATATATTCAGAATTGAATTCAGTGAAGAGATCATCAAAATTCAGACAAACAGATCAACATGAAATTCACATTTTTTCATACTCACAAATTCAGATAATGAATTTAAAACAGATTTCAGAACTGACCTGAATTGAGTCCTGGGGTTTTCTTTTTGAGTGCCTTAGTTAACCCCTTTTATTTCTCCTTCCAAGGCACACCTGCAGCAAGTCAATCAATTTGATCTTGCAGGAATCCAAGCTGCCTTGGGTCCTGTAGAAGCCCTAACAGGTGTTCTAAATAATTTCTTAGCAGTATTATCATCATGATCCATCAGGTAACAGTTATCCATGAGATGACCAAATTTTCCACAATCTCTACATGATGTAGCAAACCTTGAATTCTTTTTGTGGACATTATTATCATCATGGAATCTATGTGAATTTGTATGAAAATTTTTGTTACTTGCATGAGGTTTTGATTTAGCATTGCCTGCCCACAAGCATTCAGAAGCTCGGTGGCCAGGTTTTTCACATTCAAAACATACAAGAATCTTTTCTGTAAAAATAGGTTCATTTCTGCCAAGAAAGTTTCTATTTTCAGGGAATTTATCAAATTTGGAATTAAGATGTTTTCCCTGAGCATACCAGCAGTCCTTGACTGCATGCCCATACTTGCCACATTCAGAACACCTTAGGTGCTTACCTCTTGAATCATTATATCCCCATGAAGTCCTAAACCAACACTCAACAGCTTTATGACCACGTTTGTTACAGTTATAACAAGTGATGTGTTGGTTTGAGGCATACATGTTTCTTTTGGGGTGATGATGAACAGAAGACCTAGCATGCATTTTATCATCTTGTTTCATGATGAAACAGGCATCCAGGAAATGATCATGCCTACCACAGTAATGACAAGATGTATCAGACTTCCTAGTAGCATGTTTTCTACCAAATGAATTTCTCGAATGCAATGTTTCACTTGCATGCCCATCTTCAGTCAATAATCTGCAATCATCCATTACAAGGCCTACCTTGCCACAATAATGGCATGAAACACTCTTATCAGATGCATACAGATAATTAATTGAGCTATGAGTGGTATGCATTGAGTCATCAGATGCAGTATGGGTAGCATATTTAAAGACACAAGTAGGGACATGTTTATACTTGTTTTTATTACCATTTTTGCTCATTTGTTTACCCTTGTTCACAACTTTTATTTGTTCTTCATTTTTCTGGGCCTTGAATTGGAAAACAGATGATGTAGATGTTTTAGGAGGCCCAGAGCAGCTTGCAATGTCAGAGCTGCGAGCAGGAGTAGTGTACAACTTTTTCTTAACAGATTTTTCAATTTGGGATTTGCATCCTTGCTCTCCACTTGATTTAGTGGCGTTATCACACAAAGGAACATTCATTTTCTCTTTTCCCTTGATAGATTTAGACATGGAACGAACAAGTTTTCTTATTTCAGATTGGAGAGAACAAATTTTGAGTTCTGAATTAGTCATGTCTTCCTCACATGTGATAATTTGTCTCTGCATGACATCATTCAAATTTTTAACTATTTCTAGTTCCTGTTTCAGTTTCAATTCATTCTCAAATTGAATTTCCTTATCAGCAGATTTTCCTTTTTCAAATGACAACCATTTTTCAGAAAAGATAGTATTAAGAACCATTAGCCTTTTATTTTGATCTTTTAGATGAGAGTTTTCTTCAATCAACTTGTTTTCAAATTCTTCTTTCAATTTCAATTCAGTTTTTAGATTTTCATTTTCAGCCTTTAGACTTGTGATTTCAGCATTTTTCTCTTTTCTTAATTTTCTCTTTCCTGATTTGACTCTTTCATATTTATCTAGAAGATGCTCATGCATGGCGACTAACTCAGCATGGCTAATATCCTCGGTCTCAGAGATCACCTGGGATGAGGACTCATCAGATTGATCATTCCTTCTTGCCATGAGACATTCTTCTTCCTGTTCCACGTGTGTTGTAGTCACTCTATCAAACATTTCCTTTGCAGTGCTACAATCTGAGAAAGAGGAAAGATCATCAGAACCGATTGTAGCCTTCATTAAATTTAGAGCTCTCACATTATCATCATTTTTCAACTTGTGAACATGAGTCCACTTGGACTTATCCTTAGGAAGTTCATGTGGACTGTGAGAGATAACCTTCCACAATTGTGGATTAATAGAGTTAACATGTTTGTGCATACGATATAGCTAGAATTTAATATTTGAACCACTGAATAGTGGAGGATGAGCCATGACAGCACAATAAATTAATGCAACAGGAATATTGATGCACTAAAAACATATTAGCACCGAAAACCAGAGATCGAATCTGCAGGTCGTTGGACCTTGTATGCAGACACCGCTCTGATACCAACTGTTATGGTGCTTGGCCCGGATACAGAGGGGGGGGGGTGAATGTAACCTTCTACAGATTATGGCCAAATTAAAAACTAGGATGCTAGAGAAATACACAGAATAGAACTAATTCATTTCAACTCAAATACAAACTCATGGGCGTGCCTATCCAAGCATCTAGCAGAAGCAAATCAATCAATCAAGCCACTGCACAAGAGATTTTAGGTGGTTCGGTCCACAGACCTACATCCACCCCTCACTCCCAACCGGAGTGAGGCTTCACTAGCAAATGCTAGAACCAAGCAGACTCAGTCTGCAAACAGTTGCTGCCACACAGCTTGACCAGGGGAACAGACTCCCCTCTTCCTCCCAACCGGAGGGACACCCAAGTGACTCCCAGCCACTTGGAAACTAGAGGTCGAAGACCTCTCTTCCTCCAGACCAGGAGGGACCACTGGACTTGCAACCATAAGCCCAGAACCGGAGGACTAGCCTCCCTTCCTCTAACCAGAGGGCAACCCACAAGTGACAACCTGTCACTAGCAACCTGGAGATCAGATCTCCCTTCTCCTGAACCAACAGGAGGAACCCGATCCCCAACAGGGCAATCGGAAGAACAAAGATAAACGAAAATAACACAGCAATCCGAAAGCTGTAATAGATGAAAACACAGATGTGGCTCTCAACGGAGCTGACTAGCCTGGATCTGATCCACGGTCTAGTGAAGACAGATCTTCAAGCAGCTTCTTCCTTCTTTTCCACGAGCTCTCTCGCTCACTCTCTATCTCTCTTTCTTTCTCTTCTGCTCTCTTCTGCACTTCTTCTTCTTCACTCTTTCTTCTCTCTTCACACGAGCACTATCTCTCTCCCTTTTTCTTTTTCTTCTCTCACTCTCACTCTCTTCTCTGCTCTCTTCTTTTCTTTTTCTCTTTTTCTGGGTCGAAGGGCTTTCTGCTCTTTTGGCTTCTGCTTCGATCTTTCTTCATCTGAAGACGAAGGCTTCATTTTATACCTGGAGCAGCAGCAGGGCGCGTGTGGCTTCCACAGTTCCCGCCCTAAGAATTCGGACCACGTGGCAGCATCCAGTAGACTGTCAGAACACGTGTCCTCATCTGGGCATTCTCCTTATCCTCGGATCACGTGCCCAGCACCAGTACGCTCAGCACCTGGGGTTAGATGGCGTCAACTCACTAGCTCCAATGAGTTGACGCAGTCATCAAAAATCTTCAAACTTCTTAACCGCTGCGTCGACTCCATCAGCCTATTGCGTTGACGCAACGGTATCGGCAGTTCAGTGTTCAAGTCTTCAACAGATAGGCGTCCTTTCTTGAACTGCTGCGTCGACGCTACCAGTTGGTGGCGTTGACGCACGAACATGTACATTCGTATAACTGCGTCTCTTAAGCCGCTGCGTCGACGCTGCTTGTTGATGGCGTTGACGCATCGGTGTGTACTAGCAGCTAAAAGGTGTCGTTCCATCAACCTGCTGCGTCGACCCAACGAGCTGCAGCATCGACGCTGTCAAGGTACTCTAGAGGTTGAAAGGAGTTACTTGAACTGCTGCGCCCACGCTGCCAGTGGGTGGTGTTGACGCATCTGAGTAACCCAGTAACCCATTGGTTCTCTTTTTGTAACTGCTGCGTCGACGCTACTTGCTCAATGCGTTGACGCACCAGAATAATCCAGGAGCTTCTTTCTTGATTTACTGTGTCCACGTGTCAGCCTCTCAGCCAGCTTCGGCACACGTGTCACAATCCTGTCTGCCTTTCCAGCCTCGAATCACGTGCCCTTCATAAGCCTCACGATCAGAACACCTATCAGACAGAGTATCGGCTAAGTCATCAGTTTAAGTGAAGAACTCTGTGTAGACTTGTAAAGGCGATCATGCTGTATAGACTAGGTGTGTACAGTGTGAGGGAGTGTGTAGACTTAGTTAGAAGGAGCCCGATGTACAGACTTGCCTATGCGAAGCCACTGTACAGACATTGAAAACGTAAAGCCAAAGTGTAGACTTCACGCTGTATAGACTTGAGGCTTTGATGAACGAAGGTTCAGTGTAGAGTTTGAATGTTAGGCCCAAAGTATAGACTTTATGATATGAAGCCAATGTCCAGACTTGAAGAGAAAACAAATGTATGGACTTTGACGGAGTGAGACAATGTTCAGACTTTGATGATACACTGTGGATGTACAAACTTGGAAGATCATGGTGTGTATAGACTTGAAAGTCTGAAGGCGATGTACAGACTTTGATGCCCAAAGACGATGATCAGTGTATCAGTGTATAGACTTCAAAGTTCACTGAAGGATGTTCAGACTTTGTTCCACCGACCAGCGTATTGACTTTGCAAGCGTGAGACGCTGAGTGAGACGGTGGCTAAGACGAACGCTGTATAGACTTTGAAATCTGAATCGACAGAGCAGGCTGTACAGACTTTGAGAGTCTTGAATGATGTACAGACTTTTAGGGTTTTGATGGCCAATGTACAGACTTGTTCGAATGTCTAGACTTTACATGACCAGTCGATGTGTAGGCTTGAAGAACTGACGCCCACGTTGTATAGACATGACCTAACAGTCCAGTGTATAGACTTGAATAGCTGAAAGCTACAGTGAGAGAGTGTATACACTTGACCAGATCAAGGGCAATTCGAGTGTACAGACCTCATGCCATGAGACGCTAAGAGAGACAGTCCAAAGTACAGACTTATGAAGACTGATGCATGAACAGTAATGCATAGACTTAGGAGCATGAAGCCCAATGTGTAGACATCAACTAACAAGACGCTAAGGAAGACGGACAATGTACAGAATTCCTGTAACAGTCTGATGTACAGACTTCATGAAGCTAGACCAGCGGCTGAATAGACTTTGAATGTGAAGACTGATGAGCAAACTTGCTGAGTTGACGCTGCAGCCCAATGAGTTGACGCTGTAACGTATATTCTTGATGATCAACTGATGATGTATAGACTTCATCAAATGAAGAAACTGAACTGAAGCGTCGACGCATCAGCTCAAGGAGTTGACGCACTACTGTATGGACAGATACAAATATGACCAAGGGGTCGACGCATCGGCACACTGAGTTGACACACTGCAGTGACAACTGTGCAGACAGAGTGTAGCAATGAATGCTTTATGCATCAGTTAACATGACTGAACATCAAAATATATTAAACTAAACTGAGCAGCAAGATGACTGAACATTTGATTAACTCACATCAACACCCAATCATCAAAACCAAATCAATCATCAAAACAGAACATCAATGCATGGTGACTCACAGTGTATGACTCACATCAAAACCAATCATCAAAACCACAGAGGCACAACAGATACTAAGCAACTTTTAGGGCTTTTACGTTCAATAGAAAGGGCACTCGATGCTGGTTCTAACTATATATGATACTTAAGGTTTGGCTTGTTATAACCTACCTTAAACCGAGGAAGAAGGAAGAAGAGGGGACGACGACGCGCTACGGACACCCTGCCGGTGATTGCTGGAATTCTCCCTCCACCTGAGCTCTCGTCGGCCACCACAGCACCCAAACGAAAATAGGGTTCCTAAGGGTCATTTTTATAGGTCACACAAGGTCTAGAGTCTTCTATTCACGGAGATAGAGTCCAAGCAAGTTGGACATGCGCGAATCACGCGGATAGGGTTGGCCGTCGCCTTCTAAACTGAAATTCACCCTCTAAGGCTTAGGGTTTCGAGGAGAACTAAGAGGGGAAACGATCCTCTCATCTTAGCCTTCCATTTGGATCCGGTCTCAGCCTAAATCATCGGGTATTGGGCACAAACTTCACGTTTTAAGGTCAATTAGGTTTAAGTGTGATTTGGGCCTTAATCAATTAATTTGGCTTGTTTACGAATTTTATTTGGGCCGGTCATTGAAGACACTATTGTTAAATGTTTTATCCTCTACAAGATTCTAAATTTTCCAGATTTTTATAAAATAGTTAAAATTTAACTTACTCTATTTATCAAAGATTTTCTAATTAATTTCTTATAAAATTTCTAGAAATTTTTATTTGTTAATAAATCAGGGTATTACAATCAGGGTCAGGATACTGTCTGCAACCACGGCGTGCAAGATAGAACCGTCGTCCCCTAATTTTCCCAACCGAACGGCCTATCCGATGATTAAACGGATGCACCTAGATCATCATCATTTTTTGTTAAAGGAGAACATCAGATCCTGGAACATGTGAATGACCAGCTGGTTCTCGATATAATATAGCATAAATATCATACAGTAATGCATTAAGGGATTTGGGATCGAAATACTTACCTGACTTACCTGTCGACAGTGGAAGGCAAAGTGATGCTGCAAAAGAAGTCATGAATAGAGTTTGCAATGATATATATATCATGAAACAATATAAGTCAAAAGAGTTATCAATCAAGCACATAATGTAGCAAGAATAGTGAGCATAAAAAGTTATTAAGCATCTACACGGTCTACATCAAGACCGCCCAAAGCACATAAACGGTCCATATAGGGCCGTAAAGGCAATGCTAGTTGGGATCTGATCGTGGCATGCATACGGTTTAATTATAGACTGCTCATAGAGTTGCACGGTCATGGACGGACCACTTATGAGGAGTTGAGTCGCCACGTATCAACGGCCTGAACCGTCTAAGATCTACACGGTCTATCGCTAGACCGTGTACTTACTATCGGTTTCAAAAAAAACAAGATCGACCCCTCCATCCTCTTCCCACCGTAACCGACAGTGAAAGGCTTTCCCCCCACGTTCTCCATTCCATACTCACCACCGGAGACCCCATCTTCCCATTTCTCCCCATTCTCGCTCACCCCCACTCCCTTCCCTACTCTCTATGCGCTTCAAGCATCAAGCCTTGGAGCACCACGCCCGTCAAATGGCCGGAGAAGATGCCACCGTGCCGCCGTCGGAGACCCCCATGGAGGAGACGGCGCCGCCATCCACGACCGAAGGAGGGGCACCATCGTCACCGCCCGTGGCCGAGGGAGACGCCACGACGATCGTCGCCAGGGAGTAGGAGGTAGACACACCGCCGGAGGAGGCCACGGCGGTGGTGGAGAAACCACCGCGAACCTCGGAGGTAGGCCCCTAAACCCACCCCCATGTCTATTTTTATGCAAACATGGAGCCTTAGGGGTAGAAGAGGGGCATACGACCCCTGTAGGGCCGGTTGGGAGGCCGCATGGACCCTCACCGCCGGCGGGATGAGGGTTGCACGTTACCGAGGAAGGAGAGTGAAACACGGTCCCACAGGGACCGCCTAATGGGACTACATGGTTCATATAGAATCGTTTATATTTCGAACGGTCCATGGGTGGCCGTTCATGGGAGCTGAACCGACGAGGTACCGGGGAGAGAGCACGGTCTGAGGAAGACCGTTGATATTGTGGACGGTCCCCCTCGGACCGTTCAGGAACTGAAACGTTGGGAATCAAGCAGTCTCCAACAGGCCGCCCACCAGTCAAACGGTCAAGGGGTGACCGTATAGGCTCAGATCAACGGAGGCTTGAGGGAGATGCTACACGGTCAGGTGGGGACCGTTGGTGTGCAAAACGGTCAGAGGGCTGCCGCTATTGGGATAGATACATGAAGGGTAAACGGTCCCACCTGGGCCATCTAGATGGAAAACGGTCAATGGGTGACCGTGCAGAGAGAGGGGTTCTCTTGGAATGGAAACAACCTGAAATAATCCTTTATGGAGAGGTAAGCGGCCTAGTGGGAGACCGTTAAATTGCCAGACTGTAATTTTTTACTTTTTTCTTTAATTTATTTATTTTGTTGCATGATTTATTATGACATGTATGACTAATGTAAATTGTTTAAATGCATGAAGGGAAAGTGCATGACCTGGATCTCCTGGCTCTAGGTTCGAGCAGTGTACCTCACACTGTCAGACTTCCAACGAGAGCGGCTGGCAGCCATGGGGTTCGGCGAATTCCTCGCCGTGGAGGTGACTAGACTGGACACAACGCTTCTCTACGCCCTGCACGACCGGTGGGACACGATGAGTCGAACATTCTTCTTTCCGTGGGGCCACATGGTCTCGACGTTGGAGGACGTTGAGCGCATCACCGGCCTACGTGTGCATGGGGTAGCGGTCAGCGGGAGGACTTTCCCCGACTACCAAGAGCTGGCCCAAAGGTTGCTGGGCCTAGAGCTGCTGCGACCAGAGCGGCAGTCGACGATGCTGCAGGAGAGTCTCAGCTTACGAGGAGCCGGGATCACCACGGGAGAGCTACCGAAGCAGCACCTACGACAGCTCGTAGACCGGGCACGACCAAGGGAAGCCGCCGCAGTGGGATCGGAGGCGGACGTGGTTCTGAGGCGCTTCCTGATGCTGTTCTTCGGGAGGCTTCTCTTCGCCACGTGAGCAGATGTCGTCAGCTGCTGTCTGCTGCCACTACTAGAGGACGTGGACCGCGTCGGGGAGTGGCCATCCTCACGTTCCTCTTCGACACCCTCAGCTCGACGAGCAGACGCACGATGCTCGGTGGGTTCTCCCCGCTACTCCAGGTACGACTCGATTCCTAACATGATTATGCAGTTGCTATATGAATTCTCTAAATGCTTATGTGCTAACATTTAATGGAATGCAACGCACATGTGGGCCTATGTGCACCTACTCGGGCTGGGGAGAGGAGAGGAGACTCACCCAGACCAACTGCCCATCGTGAGACGGTGGACGGCACCACGGGAGATCGGCTCCCTGCGTCACCAGGTCCGGGCGATTCAGGATGACCTGGACACTGTACCCTACGCTCCTGTAAGATCTAAAAACTTAAACTTTTTGTTAAATGCAACTATATGCTTACTATGCTGATGCAATTTTCCTATTTGATAGGTCAAGTGGACGCCCTACCAGGGAGAGGGGCACGAGGGCCAGCCATGGGTGGTGGCTGCCCTGGCCTACGCCGGACGGGACATCTGGCTCCACTGCATGAATGTGGTGGAGCCCCTCTACTATTAGCTCGTGATGAGGACCCTCGGGGTCCATCAGGCAAAGGTGGAGTTCCCGGCACCCGAGAGGCTAGAAGACCGCGTGGGACGCCACGCTCGGGGATTAGCAGTAGAGATCGACTGGACCGTCAGGGCAGCGGAGCAGATCCGCGACTGGACGGGGCTTGGGCCAGTGGTACGCGCCCGGGCAGAGAGCGAGGAGGCCTACCTGACGGCCTATGCGAGACGCTACGGAGACCAGGTCTTCCACGGCACCCGACGACCAGTACGACTCTAACCCCATGCTTTCTATTATGCTTTATTATTATGATGCACTGACACTTGACTTCTACATGCAGCTCGACCCCCAGGGGCGGATTGTCGAGCTCCAGGGCCTCCTCCACTCCACCGTCCAGGAGCGGGACGAGCTCCGACAGGCGCTGGACCTCCTGGTGAGTTTCCCTAAATCTTAGACTTAATTGTGCATATGCTTATGATATTGACTAACCTGGTGTTCTAAATGCAGCGAGCCGAGGGGACCCAGCATCAAGGGGCTTACGCACCTTCTTCCTCCTCCCAGCCATCCGCGGACCGTGCCGAGCGGGATGCTCTCGCCGAGGAGGCTGAGGCCGCTCTCGCCGAGAGGGTAAGTAAACACCTGCACTTCCCCAGTTGATTATGATTATGAAATGCCACTAACTGACCACGATGCATGTACATGCAGACGATCGAGCTGACCTGGCTCAAAGAGGAGATGGAGCGGAGCCGCATAGCACCGCTGGACGAGGTCGCCCGACTTAGAGCGGAGATGGAGGGCAGCCGTTCGGCGGACGCAGTGGAGACGGACCTCCTTCTTTCGGAGCTGGAGAGACTCCGGGCCGGGGCTACAGAGATGGAGCGCTACCGAGCCGAGGCGGAGCGAGCCCGTCTTTAGGTGGCGAGGCTGGAGGGTGTCATGGAGGGGATGAGCTAGAGATTCGAGCATAACAGGACCCAAAGCATCGCGCCTAGCGGTTCTCACTGGGACTACCTGACGGGTTCCTCCGGCTACCGGAGGAATGAGGACGAGGAGCGTCGGCGACGCTGGCGTGCAGAGGAGAGCACCTCCATGGCGCCACCAGCGAAGCACCACGAGGGCTCGGGCGAGAGTGGCGGCCCAGGGGAGGGTCAGGCTTGATGTATTTGGATGTGACTTATGTAGATGTGGACAATATGATGTGGTAGTGATATGACATGTTTTTTTAGATTTCGCGAATGAATGTGTGAATGAATGCCTGTATGTATGCTTAATGCTAACTAAATAATGACTCCTAGACTGACACGAGAGAGTGAGAGAGAGGGAGAGAGAGACGGGGACTTGAGTGGGAATTGGTGCAAAAGAGATGAAACTAAGGCAGTAGGGTTGCAAATAAACGGTCTCATGAATGGCCGCTGACACTTGTTCGGCCAAGAGCCCAAAGGAGGTGATAGATGGTCCCAATTGGACCATAGAGAGTATAAAAATGGTTCTTCCTTGACCGTTTGAATTGGCAGAATGGCCACTTCAGGACTATTTAGGTTGCCAGGGGCGAAGTATGTAGAAGGTTGGTAAACGGTCCCTAAAAGACCGTCTTCATGCTCCCGCGGTCTATCGATAGACCGCGTATGAGGAATCCCTGGCAGCTCCGATCGGGACTCCCTTGGAGAGTCCCAACCCGAGGAGAAAGAGTCCAAATCGGGGCCAAGGCCTATCTTAACCCAATTTTGAGCTATCCTACCTCAATTGATGCGGCACGGACAGAGGGACCGACTCTAAGTGATGCGGACCTCAAACTCTAAATGTAGACGCGACCAGCAACATATGACTAGGCGAGACACTTTGGCCCGACACTAAGAGTTCCTAAGGGCTATACGTCGCTAACAGAAATGTAAGCTCACTCGTCGTCCCAAGCGAGGGAAAGCGTGGATCCGCGCAGTTGAGAAACCGGCAAAGTCAAGGGTGGTCGACTCACTTCCGTGCTCGGATCGAGCCACGGGACGGGTCACTCTCTCGCTCACAGCGGTGACATGAACTCACGGGCTAGGTTCCTAACGCACTCGCAGCGACATACAACCATATACTAGCTAAGCAAATGTAATACCAAGGAGTTAAGACCGTACCTCCATGCTCCCAGCGTGGGGAAGACAACCCCGGCCAAATCCGTACCCCCGGTTAATAAATATTACAACGGTACAAAGTTTCGACCCACTCCACGTAGGGAGATAATAGGTCACATGTGGGGCCCGGGAGTAACGGGAATTGGGTTGACAGGTAGCATCTTGATGTCACTCCGTCGGTGCCGAAACCCGCATTTGGTGCTGTCTGGACGACGCGATCTGCGGGTTCGTGGGGCCCACATATTGCTCGGTCCTCCGGATCTAACGGGGTGGGTCCCGCTACAATGGTGACACCTGGTGGCGCATTCCCCTAGACGACGGCTGGGCTGGAACACCAGTCGGAGGCCGGGTGGCTCCGATCTTCACTCGTCAGGGTTGCTGTCCACGGATCTGCAGCTTCTGTTTTACAGCGCGCGACCCGGCGAGATCTGTTGCTGTGATTAGCACCGACATCGGATCGGCACAAAACCAGCACCGTTGGAACGCTGACTCGAAATCCTTCGACCCTTTGTAATTCCTGAAATTTCTTCGGGGCCGTAATTCTGATGGTAGATTTTTGAATAGGGCTGTGCTCAGTCTCAGATCTGGTCAGGCAGACTAAGATCTGAATGAGAACCAACATTGACCGCGATGTAGACCTCCGAATTAGATGTTGAGATCTTCATGCAATTTGTAGCAGGGAGAGAGAGGAAGACGGGGATAATTTTTGTGAAAGATTTGGTGGGGGTTTGGTTGGGGAAAAGTATTTTCTAGCACCAGGTGGTCGGATCTAGACAACGGAGACAGAACTGAATTTTGGATCTGACCATGATTTTTAAAATAGGTAAAGGACTCCAAAAATTCCAAGAAAATTCGTGGATGATGGGGGTGGTGGACAGAACCTCTAATTAATTTTGGGACTCAAACAAATAAGGGGAAGTGAGTCGAAGAGGGGAAACATAGGGTTGCTGTGACTCAGGACTGAGAACTGGCAGATCTGGAAAGAGGGGGAGAACGAAAATGGAAAAATGGAAAACAAATGCTAGAAGTCCCACCAGTTTTTATGGGATGTGGGAATGACCTCTGGAACTAACCCTGAAAGTTTGGGCTCCAGAAGATCTCGTGGTTGAGAGAAGAAATTCTGGGATCAGGGGGGTGTCCTGGGTGGATAGAACTCCGGAGACGATGGCAGTGGTGGCGGCGGCGACGATCTTCACACCAGATAGATGAGGCTTCACACCTCTGAATCACAGCCTTCCCAGCTGCAGAAGGGGGAGAGAGGAGAGGGATAGGGGGCGGCCCTTGCTACTTTGGAAGAAATTCTGATTTTTCTTTGCATTAATTCTAATCAAATGAAAATACATGCTATTTATGCGAAATAACAAAAGACACTAACTATCCCTAGATCTAGGGTTGGGGAGGGGTAAAAGAGGGAGTCCACATTTTATTCTCCCATGTGATTTGGAACTAAATAAAATAAACTACAAATCCTAATAAACTATAATAGATATGGGCGCCCCCTTGACTTCTTGGTTCCAATCAGTGTTATCAGAACCGGACCGGCCGGTCGGACCGGTTCGACCGTGAACCGGTCCAGGAACCGGTCCGATTAGCCCCGGTCCGGTCAATTGGCTAAAAACCGTCCGAACCGCCCGAACCGCGGTTCGACCGTTGAACCGGTTCGGGCCGGTTCGACCCTATTCCCCCGCCAAAAAAAAAATAATAATAAAAATGGTTCGGTACCCGCCCTCGTCAACTCAACTCAACTCAACCCAACCAGGCCCGGCCCGGCCCGGCGCGGCACGGCACAAATAAATAAATAAATATATTATTTATTTATATTCAATCAAACCATTTGATTCGACACACAACTTAAGCTTCGACACACAACTTAAGCCCACATCCTATGCCCCTTGGGTCCTGACCCAAGGGTGAGCTTTCCAACATATAAAGTCAAGTAAGTTTTTCTAACTTCCAATATGGGACTAAACATAAATACTCTATTTCCAACATATAAATGAGGATATTTGAATCAACATAAAGGCTCTATTTCCAACAAGTAGTTACAAGTTATACTCTATATACATGTATGTTTACTTATTTTGATCACTATATCTTATTTGAGTTATTTCTTATTGTATTAGGTTATGGAATCGGGTCGGACCATATATCAATATTATAATGACATTACGGTTCAAATCGGTTCGAACCAACAGTCAAACCGGTTCGAACCGAACCAGCTCATTGTCCGATTCAGGCACCGGTCCGGTTCTGATAACATTGGTTCCAATTTTTAAATTTTTCTACCATTTGTCCCCCCCTTGGTCCAACTCTTCTAGAAGCCCACCTTGAAGGGTTGACTGACCCCACATAGACCCTAGGGCTGAGGTGGATCAATGGGAGAAGGGATGGGGGGCCCGCGGGACCCAGGTGGTCTCAAATTACAAATAAACCCCTTTTATAATTCGAATTACAATCCGAATAAATCCAAATAAACACACATTACACACAAATAAAATCCCAGTAAATATGATAAATACTAAGACTCAAGGGGGAGACTCCAGACTGTCTCTGAGCCAGATGGATGATGGGGACATCACCTCCCATGCCCACGTTCACAGCTCGTCTCCTCGCCCCGGTTGCATCCGACATGGTCTAATTATTTAATTTCGAGTCCTATGTAATTTTTATTTGAGTCATTTGATGTATTTTCCCTTTTATTTGAGTCATGTTCCTAGGTCTTGTGTTTATTTCCCTAAGTTTGAGAGTCATTATGTTGTTTAGTTAGTTATTGGGCCCAATTCATTGGGTTTGGCCCAAGTGCACCCCCTACCCCCTCGGTTATTTGTCATTGAGTCTTTTGTCGGGGACTTATTGTAAAATGTGGGTTGCCTATATATAGGACCCCATTCCCCCCATTTCAACTAATGAATCAATGAATGAAAAATTTGCCATTTTGAGAGTTTACACTTCTTATCTAGTGGAGAGATTCCATTTTTGGGGTGAGAAGCCCTAGGGGAGAGATTCCCCACCCTTCCCTATCTTAATCTCTCTTTTTCACTCCACTTTCTCTCTCCTCAACACCCAAATTCGAATTTTCTTCTCTCTCCTCCCTTCCCAACCACCTCCACTCCCCACCTACCCCATTTAAGCCTCTTCCCATTCCCCACAACCCTCATCAATACTCCACCCCTTCCCAAGACCCCCTCCACCAATCCTCTCCTCACCATCCAACCCCCAACTACCCCTCCCACTTTCCCAAGAACCCTTCCCACTACCCCAAGCACCCCTTCCCTTCCCCAACACAACCCCCCCCATTCCCAAGACAAAAAATTAACCCCACCCTTAAACCTATTTTTGAATATCCTTTCCCTCTCTCCATTCCAACCAAATTCGCAGCCCCCACTACCACCATCTATTGGACCCTCTTCCAGACCTTATTCTCCACCTCCCACACCTTAGAACACCCCCTACAAGACCCCCTTACAACTAGGGGTCACTCCCACACTCATCTACCCCCTTCCCCTTCTTCTTTCTTGGTCATTGGAAGCTACATCGAAGTTGCAGTTTGCTGTCCACAGGTTGCAGATGAACCAGCAACTTGCAGCGGCCACCACAACTTCCTCCGGATGAGTTTGAAAACCCAAGAGCCATCGTCGAAAGCGTCTACCAGTCTCCTTCGCAACAGAAGTGGTTTCATCTTCTTCTGATCTCCGAGCCGTCCAGGAGGTCCATTCTCCCACAACTGCGCAGTTCTACCTCGGCTGAGGACCTGAGCCAGATTAGACGCTCTGCCACGACGAACCCCGAAGGAATCAGTCCACGAGTTCTTCTTCAAAGTTCTTCATCACCCAGTCTACTTCTAGAATCAAGAAACAGAACTTCATTCGGCATTCGTGATCCAGAGTTCTCATTTTTATCCCTCAGCTATGCAGATCTGCTACTCATAGTCTGCACCGACCAGTTGCCATTGTTCTGCATCCCCTAGTCTTCTCCAACATCGGTTGGCTTCCCTGTCAGTTTTTCTCCGAAGAGAACTCGTCCACGATTCCAACGACTCTGACGGCGCTTGATTCTGAGGTCGGGAGCTGCCGGGGCATCCTCTGCAACCTGCTGTTGGAAACCAGGAGCCAGCTCTGTAGAGATCCTGATCCAGAGAGAAAGCTTCACCACGACAAACCCCAGAGGAATCAGGCCACAAGCTCTTATGCAAAGTTCTTCCTCTCCCTGTCTACTTTCAGAACCAAGAAGCAGAACTCCGTTCAGA
The DNA here is from genome assembly GCA_022559845.1 of Amorphophallus konjac. Classification (NCBI taxonomy): domain Eukaryota; kingdom Viridiplantae; phylum Streptophyta; class Magnoliopsida; order Alismatales; family Araceae; genus Amorphophallus; species Amorphophallus konjac. Next base: position 128,264,113 of record CM040120.1, read on the forward strand.
ATCTTGCAGCAGAAGTTACCAATTTTCTTCCTCAGGTGGTCGACTCTGCTTCCCACTGTCTGCATCGACCACTCCTCACTTTTCTGAGTCCTCTGATCTTCACCGGCATCTTTTGGCATCCCCGTTTGTTCTGCTATAAATAGGACTCACCCACTGTTCCAACGGTTCCAACGGTGACTGATTCGGAGTTTGGGAATGGTCGGGGTAGCCGCGTCTTCCTGCTATTGATAGTCTATTACAGACAGTCCGAGATTCAGCAACCCTGTTCGTACTCCCGCCCAGGCCGCCAGTGACCCCTGAAGAAATTGGCAAAATTCAGAGGCACTCCTGTTCTAGAGACGAAGAGATCCCCACTAGTCTCACCCTCAGTGAAATTCCAGAGAGAGTTCTGCGGCCCCCACACCCTCTGTCTGTCAGCTATTTCAGAGAGAAGGCTGATTCGGTGTCATCACTTCTTCATCACTCTTAGCACTAGTTTTCCCTCCCTGCTTGGCTGGCTGAAGGCCCCTCCTTGTGTGGAGGTAGTGTTTGGATGTAACTATCATCTTCCCTTCCCCACAATCCCCCCCTTGCATGGGGTGTAGTGTTGTAATAGGTTAAACAGGTCAAGCTACCCCAGCGCGGCGTGTGGGGAACCCACGCTTCCCCGCTCGCCCTCGTCTCCAAGCGGGACCGGATTCTTCAAACCGGTCGAGTGAGTGCTCCAAAACTTTGCTCTAATTCATGCTTTTTCTTTCAATATTAGTTCATAAACTCCGCTGGCCGTGACGAGAGCCCGATCCTTAAGCTCATTTGCTATAAGTGATCATCCTGGGAAGAGAGTGGAACCCGTGCCCTTTGGCACTTCGTCGGACCCTTGATTTGGGCAGCCGTACCCTTGGGAAATCAAACCTTGGCCTTGCTGGCCCTCTACCAGCAAGGGCCTAGCCCACACAACCTCCCCTTGGCATTGCCAAGTTACCCCGGGTCTTAGTGAGCATCGGGTGAGCGGTTGCTATTATCGGTCCGTTTTTGAATGTTTAATTGTGCTTGCTTGTTGAGTCCTAGGTTGTGTCACATCAATTGGTATCAGAGCAAGTTCACAACTTATCTCTCCACAAGTTGGTCCTAGGGCATGTTTATGCATTTAGAGTCCTCGGTTACATCTCCCATGTCCACTAGAATGGCCACTTCATACCCGTCATATCCATCCCCATCAACTTTCCCAATAAGCCCAAATCCTCATGGAAGCTCCATTGCCAACAAAGTGGGTAGCAACACTTCTATCATAGAAGCCCTACCTAATGTCCTTGATCGGCTTGAAGATATCATGTCTCGACTCGACCGACTTGAAGGAAATAGCCGTGTACCAAGAGTGAATGAGAGTGACCTTTAGGGAAATCTAGAAACCATATTTTTAGAACACTTGAAAATCAAAACCCCCGCCTTTGATGGATCCAACAGCCCAAGCCTTTACCTAGATTGGGAGATTTCCCTAGACCAATTCTTTAAAGGTTGCCCCTTGAACGAAGGAAGGAGAATGAGGCTAGCCAAGGCACACCTCTCCAAACAAGCTAAAACTCATTGGTTAGTTGTGGAAGGTTTGAGAAAGATCCGTAGGGAGGCTCCAATTAGCACTTGGGATGAGATGAAGATCGAGCTTAGAAAAACCTACACTCTCCAACCCTCTCCCTCCTACTCAAATCACCAAAGTCCAAGGAGCACTTCAACTCCATCATCCCCACCCAGTCAATCCAAGACCCCAATCACCCATTCCCCACCACTTCACATCTCTCCTACCCCAACCACTACATTTACACCCCACCTCCAAGTCCACATCACAACCATAGGTCCCCATACCCAATTGGGCCCCATGACCAACTCTCCACCTAGGCCCATGGTAACCCTCACCACTACCTCTCCATCACCCCCAAAAGGGGACACTCCTCCCAAAACCAATCAACCCAAACCCCTTCAACCCACCCATCTTCCTCTCCCTACCCCAATCCAACTCCCACCAAAGCCTCCACTACTACCCTTACCTATCCTAACCCAAGTTTCCCACTACCTACCACCCCCGATACACCATGCCCAAATCATCACCACACTCTCAAAAGCCCCTCTCACCTCCTTGGAAGAAGAACCCATACCCGATCTAATAGTGGTGAACACCCCAAACCCACTCCCTACCTTGGAGGAAACCCATGACCAAGAAGTAGAAGAAGCATCACATGGTGACCTTCACGTTACACCACCCTCTCTAGTTAGGGCCAAACTCATCTTAGAGGAACCCCTTATTAGTTGGCTAAAGAAGAGCCCAATAAGAGAGATCAAGGCCCACGATTGCCTTCCCATAAAGGAAAACCCTCCCATAGTGCACATCTCCACCTATCACACCATAATCCAAACATCCTACCAAGTGGAAACCTTAGAGGACCTTCTCAAGGGCTTAGCTTGGCAATATGAGTTGACCGGCTTGTTGACCCCCATGGCCCACCAATCTAGGAGCCTTGACCTCCTACACCTTTGTGTCGGGTCTATCACCTCGGTTTGCACCATTGGATGCTACACTAGTGACCTCCTTCTATTCCTCCCCACACCCGAGGAGCCCGACCTTCTCCTCAATTTGGAGCTTCTTATATCGGGTGGAAAGTCAAGCCCTTCCCTCATGGTCGACCCACTTACAAAGAACTTCGACCCAATTGTCTCATTAGAGGAGGATGGCCCACCACCACTTGAGGATCTTGAGGACATAGGGCCCCTCCCCCTCGATAACCCTTTTTATGATCCCTTTGATCCCTTCCAATGGGGGTCAAAGAACCCATGGGACCCAACCACCTTATCCACCACCAACCTTTCCCTATCCCAACCCACCATGTTTGATCCAATCCACCCCATCCTAGACCCGGGTTACACCTTGAGAGCCATGACCTTGGGCCACATATCCCTAGGTAACAAGGTTGTGCCCCACCCCATGATGACCACCTTCTTAGATCTATTCGATCCTTTCCAATGGAAGTTCAAAGGTTGTCCCACACCTATACACATGGAAGTCACATTTGGGAAAAGCATGCATGTGTCTAGGCTTACCATACCCCTTGGCATGAATACTATGTTGGGTCCATTCATTCATATCACCCACATGTCAAGTAGAAAGTATGAGTGATCCATATTCGGATGTCATGGTCCACCTTCATTCATCATGGGTCTTAAGCATGTCAAAGGCATCTACGGATGTCCGGGTCCCCCAATATTTATCACCAATTTGCATGATAGGGCCACCTACGGGTGCCCCGGCCCACCTAGGCTAACCAAAGTCTACACTGCATCATTACACGATAGGTCTACTTTTGGTTGCCCAGGTCCACCCATCACCCCCAGAATGTCTGCATACACAACATTGCATAAAGAGATCCGCAAGCACATTGGCAAGAAGAATGTGACTTATAAAAGGCAAGCCGACTCTCATCGACGTCACCAAGAATTCCATAAGGGTGACTTTGTGATGGTAAGGACGGAGAGGCTCTCCCCGGGAGCCATCTCCAAATTGAGGCCACGTGGGACTGGTCCCTTCCAGGTCCTGAGGCGCATTGGTGCAAATGCCTATGAGTTAGATCTCCGTGAGGAATATGGGGTAAGTCCCACATTCAGTGTCGCCGACCTAGTGCCATACAAGGGACCCACAGTGGTACCTAGTGAGGATATTGAGCCTATTCCCTCCATTGAGAGAGCACCCACCCGTGAGGAGAGTCCACCAGCCTGGAGAGCCCAGCGTGAGCGCATTGAACGAATATTGGATGAACAGGTCACTACCACCAGGAGCAAGGTATACGAGCGCTATCTCGGCAGGTGGATGGATTGGTCTCGTTCGGAAGACTTGAGGGCAGTACCACTTCTACACCCTCCAAGGAGGGAAGGACACTTACTCGACAGAGTCGAGTTCTCCGCACCCCGGGAGTATGATGGGGACATCACCTCCCATGCCCACGTTCACAGCTCGTCTCCTCGCCCCGGTTGCATCCGGCATGGTCTAATTATTTAATTTCGAGTCCTATGTAATTTTTATTTGAGTCATTTGATGTATTTTCCCTTTTATTTGAGTCATGTTCCTAGGTCTTGTGTTTATTTCCCTAAGTTTGAGAGTCATTATGTTGTTTAGTTAGTTATTGGGCCCAATTCATTGGGTTTGGCCCAAGTGCACCCCCTACCCCCTCGGTTATTTGTCATTGAGTCTTTTGTCAGGGACTTATTGTAAAATGTAGGTTGGTTATATATAGGATCTCATTCCCCCCATTTCAACTTAATGAATCAATGAATGAAAAACTTACCATTTTGAGAGTTTACACTTCTTATCTAGTGGAGAGATTCCATTTTTGGGGTGAGAAACCCTAGGGGAGAGATTCCCCACCCTTCCCTCTCTTAATCTCTCTTTTTCACTCCACTTTCTCTCTCCTCAACACCCAAATTCAAATTTTCTTCTCTCTCCTCCCTTCCCAACCACCTCCACTCCCCACCCACCCCATTTAAGCCTCTTCCCATTCCCCACAACCCTCATCAATACTCCACCCCTTCCCAAGACCCCCTCCACCAATCCTCTCCTCACCATCCAACCCCCAACTACCCCTCCCACTTTCCCAAGCACCCTTCCCACTACCCCAAGCACCCCTTCCCTTCCCCAACACAACCCCCATTCCCAAGACAAAAAATTAACCCCACCCTTAAACCTATTTTTTAAATATCCTTTTCCTCTCTCCATTCCAACCAAATTCTCAGCCCCCACTACCAGCATCTATTGGACCCTCTTCCAGACCTTATTCTCCACCTCCCACACCTTAGAACACCCCCTCCAAGACCCCCTTACAACCAGGGGTCACTCCCACACTCATCTACCCCCTTCCCCTTTATCTTTCTTAGTCATTGGAAGCTACTTCGAAGTTACAGTTTGCTGTCCAGAGGTTACAGATGAACCAGCAACTTGCAGCGGCCACCACGACTTCCTCCGGACGAGTTTGAAGACCCAAGAGCCATCGTCCGAAGCGTCTACCAATCTCCTTCGCAACAGAAGTGGTTTCATCTTCTTCTGATCTCTGAGCCGTCCAGGAGGTCCATTCTCCCACAACTGCGCAGTTCTGCCTCGGCTGAGGACCTAAGCCAGATTATAAGCTCTGCCACGATGAACCCCGAAGGAATCAGTCCATGAGTTCTTCTTGAAAGTTCTTCATCACCCAGTCTACTTCCAGAATCAAGAAACAGAACTTCATTCGGCATTGGTGATCTAGAGTTCTCATTTTTCTCCCTCAGCTATGCAGATCTGCTAATCATAGTCTGCACCGACAAGTTGCCATTGTTCTGCATCCCCTTGTCTTCTCCCACATCAGTTGGCTTCCCCGTCAGTTTTTTTGTGAAGCGGACTCGTCCACGATTCCAAAGACTCTAACGGCGCTTGATTCCGAGCTCAGGAGCTGCCGAGGCATCCTCTGCAACCTGCTGTTGGAAACCAGGAGCTAGCTCTATAGAGATCCTGATCCGGAGAGAAAGCTTCACCACGACAAACCCCGGAGGAATCAGGCCACGAGCTCTTCTGAAAAGTTCTTCCTCTCCCTGTCTACTTTCAGAACCAAGAAGAGGAACTTCGTTCAGAATCTTGCAGAAGAAGTTACCAGATTTATTCCTCAGGCGGTCGACTCTGCTTCCCACTATCTGCATCGACCACTCCTCACTTTTCTGAGTCCTCTGATCTTCACCGGCATCTTTTGGCATCCCCATTTGTTCTGCTATAAAGAGGACTTACCCACTGTTCCAACGGTTCCAACAGAGACTGATTTGGAGTTCGGGAATGGTCGGGGCAGCCGCGTCTTCCTGCTATTGATAGTCTGTTGCAGACAGTCCGAGATTCAGCAACCCTGTTCGTACTCCCGCCCAGGCCGCCAGCGACCCCTGAAGAAATTGGTAAAATTCAGAGGCACTCCTGTTCCAGAGACGAAGAGATCCCCACTAGTCTCACCCTCAACAAAATTCCCGAGAGAGTTCTGCGGCCTCCACACCCTCTGTCTGTCAGCTATTACAGAGAGAAGGCTGATTCGGTGTCATCACTTCTTCATCACTCTTAGCACTAGTTTCCCCTCCCCGCTTGGCCGGCTGAAGGCCCCTCCCTGTGTGGAGGTAGTGTTTGGATGTAACTATCATCTTCCCTTCCCCGCAATCCCCCCCTTGCATGGGGTGTAGTGTTGTAATAGCTTAAACAGGTCAAGCTACCCCGGCGCGGCGTGTGGAGAACCCACGCTTCCCCGCTCGCCCTCGTCTCCAAGCGGGACCGGTTTCTTCAAACCGGTCGAGTGAGTGCTCCAAAACTTTGCTCTAATTCATGATTGTTCTTTCAATATTAGTTCACAAACTCCGCTGGCCGTGACGAGAGCCCGATCCTTAAGCTCATTTGCTATAAGTGATCATCATGGGAAGAGAGTGGAACCCGTGCCCTTTGGCACTTCGTCGGACACTTGATTTGGGCAGCCGTACCCTTGGGGAATCAAACCTTGGCCTTGCTGGCCCTCTACCAGCAAGGGCCTAGCCCACACAACCGCCCCTTGGCATTGCCAAGTTACCCCGAGTCTTAGTGAGCATCGGGTGAGCGTTTGCTATTATCGGTCCGTTTTTGAATGCTTAATTGTGCTTGCTTGTTGAGTCCTAGGTTGTGTCACATCAATGGAAGCCGATGTAGCTCGAGTGGTGCTCCGCATACGGTACCGACGGCTCGTCGGTTCGTGCTTCTCGATCGCTCGGGTGTCTGCACCAATTCTCCCCGGGTGGGAGAAACTCGACCCTGTCGAGTAAGGGTCTGCATCGCTCTGGTAGTGTTCCAGTAAGTCCGGATCTATCCTCTGCAACTCTCCACGGGTGATCCAAGTATCCTCGGTGGCGGGTCACCCTCTCCATCGCACTAGGTAGCACGGGTAGGATCCACTCCTGGTAACAGTCACCTGCGCATCCAGTATATGATCTATATGCTCTCGCTGCCATGGAAATGTGGTTGGTGGTGGACAGTCAGGTGTGGGATTACTCTCAATGGGTGGAGATGGCTCGAAAGGCTTACTAGGGATCACCGCTGGGTCCCTATATGCAACTAGATCCGACACATTGAAAGTTGAGCTTATGCCATATTCCTCGGGTAGGTCCACAACATACGCATTGGATCTAACGTGTTTCAACACTCTAAATAGACCGGCTCCGTGAGCTTGCAATTTCTTTACGGTTCCAGAGGGAAACCCTTCAGGTCTTACCCTGATCATGACATAATCACCCTCTTGGAACTCACGGTGGTGTCTATGGGCATCGGCTAGCTCCTTTTACCGTGCATTGCTGGCCTCAATGTGACGACGGATGTCGTCATGCAGACTCCTAACATGCCTAGCAAATGACTCGGCAGACTCAAACACTCGTGCATGAATGGGCATGGGGACAAGATCCACTGGCTTCCTAGGCCTACAACCTGTGACAATCTCGAATGGACTCATACCTATAGACCTATTGACCGAATCATTATATGCAAATTCTGCCAGTGGTAATATGAGATCCCAATCACCGACACGATCCCTGACAAGACACCTCAAAAGGTCACCCAGACTCCTATTGACCACCTCGGTCTGACCATCTGTCTGAGGATGATATGCAGTGAAAAATTTGAGGTGAGTACCCAACATATGCCATAGTGTCTTCCAAAAATAACCGGTGAACCTAACATCACTGTCAGGCACTATGGTACGAGGCAACCCGAACTTGCACACCACATGAGTAAGGAATAGGCGGGCTACCCTCGAAGCATCCAAAGTCTTCGAGCAGGGAATGAAAAGGTCCATCTTCGAGAATCGGTCAACCACCACATAGACCGAATCATGCTTTCTAGAGGTACGTGGCAATCCTAAAACAAAATCCATGATAACATTATGCCACGGAGCATCAGGCATGGGAAGAGGCGTATAAAGGCCCGAGATTTGCTTCTTCATTTTGGCCGTAGTACATGTATGGCACTGGGCCACAATATGAGCAACATCACGCTTCAAGCTCGGCCAATAAAATCTGTGCTCAATAGCCTCGATAGTCTTGTTCAGACCAAAGTGGCCGGCTAGACCTCCCGCATGTAGTTCCCAGACTAAGAAGTCGTGAACCGAAGTTCGGGGAACACAATGCCTGCCTCCTCGAAATAGGTAATCCTCCTGAAGCACATAGTCATCATGGTCCCCCGAGGGTCTGGCCTGGAGAGTGGTATAAATCTGACCGAAGTCAGGACAGTCAACATAGGCCTCTCTCATCTTCTCTAACCCTATGACTTCGGCACTCATGGTAGTCAGCAGACATGCACACCGACTCAAGGCATCAGCTACCTTGTTCTCCACTCCAGCCTTATGTTTAAGTACAAATATTTACTGCTGGAGATACTCAACCCATCTGCTATGATGCACATTAAGCTTCTTTTGGAAATGGAGGAACCTCAAAGCCTCATGATCGGAGTACAAGACAAACTCCTGATGTAAAAGATAGTGCCTCCAATGCCTAAGAGCCTGAGCAACTGCGTAGAATTCTTTATCATAAGTGGAGTATCGCAGTTTCGCTTCATTCAGCTTCTCACTGAAGTATGCGACCGGGTGGGCCTCCTGACTCAACACTCCTCCAATCCCTACACCCAATGCATCACAAGAAACCTCAAACACCTTCAATAAATCTGGAAATCGAAGGATTGGTGTCTGGGTCATGCGCTCCTTGATGTCCTTGAAGGCAGCAGTAGCGGCCTTCGTCCATACAAACGTGCCCTTCCAAATACAGTCTGTGATCGGGGCAGTGACGGAGCTAAATCCGCGGATGAAACGACGATAGAACGTCGCGAGCCCATGGAAGCTGCGGACATCATGGACCGTACGGGTTTCCGGCCACTCAACAATGGCCCGGACCTTCTTCAGATCAACGGAGACCCTAGTACTAGACATAATAAAACCCAAGAAGGTAAGCTGAGGTGTCATGAAGGCACACTTCTGTGGGTTCGCATACAACTACTCTTGCCTCAAAAGCAGACAGACCTGCCGTAGATGGTCCAAGTGGTCCCCTTTAGTGCGATTATATATAAGGATATCATCAAAATACACAACCACAAAGACTCCAATGAACGGTTAAAGGACCTGAGTCATGAGTTGCATGAAGGTGCTAGGGGCATTGGTCAACCCAAAGGGCATAACCAACCACTCATATAGACCATCCTTGGTCTTAAATGCGGCCTTCCACTCATCACCTGGCCTAATCCTCACCTGGTGGTGGCCACTCTTAAGATAAATCTTCGAGAAGATAGTGGCACCGGCCATCATGTCTAGCATATCATCTAGGCGGGGAATAGGGAACCTGTACTTCATGGTAATTTTGTTGATGGCACGACTATCAATACACATTCTCCACGTGCCATCCTTCTTTGGGGTGAGTAATGCAGGAACAGCACACGGACTCATGCTGTCTCGAACAGACCCTCTCTGCATCAACTCATCGACCTGCCATTTTAGCTCGGCATGTTCCGTGGGACTCATGCGATAATGAGGAAGATTGGGCAACGAGGAGCCCGGAATCAGGTCGATAGCATGCTGAATATCCCGCATAGGTGGGAGTCCCTCGGGAAGCTCCTTAGGAAAAATATCAGTGAACTCCTGGAGAATAGGAATGACATCGGGTGGGAGCTCACCCTCAGACTTTGGCTCCACCTCTCGGACCGTAATAGCAAACAAAGGGCTACCCCTACTAGCCTCCCGCTCCATTTCTCGAGAGCTAATCATCATCAACCTCCTAGAAGAGGGTTCGCCTGTGCTCGATGTAATGGTCATGGCCCTAGCTGGGGATGGGATACTGGGTCCCGGGATGGAAGGCTCCGGAGTACTAGGACCAGTAGGACCCCTAATTGAAGGCTTCTTGGGCTAAGAGGGGTTGAGGGTAATCCGCTGGCCACCATGGTCGAAGGTACAGGTGTTCGACCGACCATGGAGTGTGACATCCCGATCAAATAACCACGGCCTACCAAGAATAATACTACCAACCTCCATGGGGAGGACATCACACCCGATCTCGTCACGGTAGGCATGGAACTGTAGTGGGACCAAACACCGCAGCCTGATCGGAATGGAGGTGGAATCCACCCATGATACTCGATAGGGGCAAGAATGGTCCACAGGAGTAAGACCAAGACGTGAGACAGCGCCCGTGGAGATTGCATTGATACAACTCCCACTATCGATAATCACCTTACATACTTGCCCGCCCACCCTACAGTATGTATGAAAGATAGTGGTCCGACGCCAGTCATCACTGGCTTGTGGCTGAGTGAGAATACACCTGACGACCCCCCAAGTGGGTATCGTCCGAATGCTGGCCATCCTGGCCATCTCCTTCAATCTCATAGAACTCGTCAGCTAGCTCCGGATCTGCTTCATAGCTGACTAACACAAGATCTGAAGAGGTGGCATCCCTGACCTGTGTGTCCCCAATGATAAGAGACTGGCGAGTGGGACACTGGTTGGCAAAAAGGCCAAACCCATTACAGTGATAACAATGCTGTCGTGATCCACTAGGCTCCCCAATCAAAGGTCCTTTCCCCTTATCCTCTCGACGGATAGGAGGTGTAGACAATAAAGGACGAATAACAGGTGCGGGTGCCGGTGGACGGACCGTGGGTGCCGTGGGTTGGGGACGAGGAGGGATATCCCTCGGAGGTGGAGGGCGAGGCCTAGGAGCGAATGGCTCAAGACGAGTGGGCTCCTGAGGTCGAGCCATGGGGGCCCTCGGATACGTGCCTGAAGAGCCACGGGGCTCGACACTATGAAGGGGAAAGGGGCCCAACCGATGGGTAGGCTCAAACTCGGACTCGAATTGCTCCAATTCGAGAGCAACCTGATACGCTTGTTCCAAAGTGGTCACATTGCGGCGGAAAAGCTCATATTGGTAGTTCGGCCGCAGACCTCTTCGAAAGCACGAGATGGTCATGGTGCTCTCTTCCGTAACTCCACACCGCAAATAATACTCATCAAACTCGGCAATATACTCAGTCACGGACCGGTTCCCTTGGGAGAGACTTTGTCATTTGTCTATGAGACGCTGGCAGTATGTGGCATGAAGGTATTTCTACCTCAACTTGATTTTCATGTCATCCCAAGTACCGATCGGGGGTTGATGTCGCTGCATTAACAGGCTCTCCACATTTATCCAATAAGTTTGGGCCTGCCCATGCAACTTCATCTTCGCGTACTGAACTCTTCGGTGGTCTGTCATCTCAAACCACTCGAAGTACTGGTCTATGCCGGCCTCCCAATCTAAATAGACCTTCGGGTCCAGAGACCCATCAAATAGGGGAGGGTCCGCACGCATGCTCCTAAGAATGCGGTCGTCATCATCATCACGATTCCGTCGTTGGTTTCGATGACCATAACCCCCTTGTTCATTGTCAGATGCATAGTCATCCACCTCGTGCACGTGCTGCCTCCCAACATCTACCCCATGAGCCCTTGGCGCAGCAGGTTGCTAAACCGACTCTTGTTGGCCATTCGTCGACGCGGGTTGCGCCGCCACTGGGGCCCTCTCGAGGATGGCTATTCTCCCCACAAGACGCTTAATGGATTGGTCCGATGCTTCGGCTGGATCCTCTAGGGCTTTCATCCTCCCTTCTAGACGTGTTCCTACGCCATCTTGATGCTTACTAAGGCCATCTATATGCGTATCGAGACTATCCATGAGGGCTCGGAACATCTCGATCGTCGAGGGATCATCGGAACTATGGGCTCGGGAATCCGCCATAGGTGGTGGTGGGGAGTATTGGGTGCCTCGACGGGTGGGCATGCAAAGACACATGGACTAGGTGACACAGACTAATGCAAACACAGACTAATGCAAAGATGATGCATCTAGACCTAGCCAATATCCGGTACGTGGCGGAGGGTCGACCCGAAGATCTCCTCTACGCGAGTGTGCGGCCTTCTCGATAGGCGTAACCTAACGTTCGGGCGACACCTTTTAATATACCGGGTTATCGGGATGAAATGCAACCCAAAACACTTTTTTTTGTTTTAAAATAATGATGATCCTAGACTCGACTTAGACTGTGCAAGACTTATGCAACGACTACCCTAGACTCGACTCGCTCTGATACCAAACTGATGCGGGACGGACATAGGGACCGACTCTAAGTGATGCGGACCTTGAACTCTAAATGTAGACGCGACTAGCAACATACGACTAGGCGAGACACTTTGGCCCGACACTAAGAGTTCATATGGGCTATACGTCGCTAACAGAAATGCAAGCTTACGTGTCATCCCAAGCGAGGGAAAGCATGGATCCGTGAGGTTGAGAAACTGGCAGAGTCAAGGGTGGTCGACTCACTTCCGTGCTCGGATCGAGCCACGGGACGGGTCACTCTCTCGCTCACAGCGGTGACATGAACTCACGGGCTAGATTCCTAACGCACTCGCAGCGGCATATGACCATATACTAGCTAAGCAAATGTAATGCCAAGGAGTTAAGACCGTACCTCCACACTCCCGGCGTGGGGAAGACAACCCCGGCCAAATCCGTACTCCCGGTTAACAAATATTACAATGGTACAAAGTTTCGACCCACTCCACGCAGGGAGGTAACAGGTCACATGTGGGGCCCGAGAGTAACAGAAATTGGGTTGACAGGCAGCATCTTGATGTCACTCCGTCGGTGCCGAAACTTGCGTTTTGGTGCTGTCCGGATGGCGCGATCTGCGGGTTCATGGGGCCCACGTACTGCTCGGTCCTCCGGATCTAATAGGGTGGGTCCCGCTACGATGGTGACACCTGGTGGCGCGTTCCCCTAGATCGTGGCCGGGATGGAACACCGGTCGGAGGCCAGGTGGCTCCGATCTTCACTCGTCGGGGTTGCTGTCCACGGATCTGCAGCTTCTGTTTTATAGCGTGCGACCCGGCGAGATCTGTTTCTGCAATCAGCACCGACGTCGGATCGGTACAAAACCAGCGCCATTGGAACGCTGACTCGAAATCCTTCGACCCTCTATGATTCTTGGAATTTCATCGGGGCCGTAATTCTGATGGTAGATTTTTGAATAGGGCTATGCGCAGTCTCAGATCTGGTCAGGCAGACTAAGATCTGAATGAGAACCAGCGTTGACCGTGATGTAGACCTCCTAATTAGATGTTGAGATCTTCATGAAATTTGTAGCGGGGAGAGAGAGGAAGACGGGGATAGTTTTTGTGAAAGATTTTCTAGGGGTTTGGTTGGGTAAAAGTATTTTCTAGCACCGGGTGGTCGGATCTGGACAACGGACACAGAACTGAATTTTGGATCTGGCCATGATTTTTAAAAATAGGTAAAAGACTCCAGAAATTCCAAGAAAATCCGTGGATGATGGGGGTGGTAGACAGAACCTCCAATTAATTTGGGGACTCAAAACAATAAGGGGAAGTGGGTTGAAGAGGGGAAACACTGGGTTGCTGTGACTCAGGATAGAGAACTGGCAGATCTAGAAAGAGGGGGAGAACGAAAATGGAAAAATGGAAAACAAATGCTAGAAGTCCCACCAATTTTTTTGAGACGTGGGAATGACCTCTGGAACTCACCCTGAAAGTTTGGGCTCCAGTAGATCTCGTGGTTGAGAGCAGAAATTCCGAGATCAAGGGAGTGTCCTGGGTGGACAGAACTCCGGCGACGATGGCGTTGGTGTGACGGCGGCACGATGGCGGTGGCGGCGGCGGCAACGATCTGCACAACAGATAGATGAGACTTCATACCTCTGAATCACAGCCTTCCCAGCTGCAGAAGGGGGAGAGAGGAGAGAGATAGGGGGCGGCCCTTGCTCTTTTGGAAGAAATTCTGATTTTTCTTTGCATTAATTCTAATCAAATGAAAATACATGCTATTTATGTGAAATAACAAAAGACATTAACTATCCCTAGATCTAGGGTTGGGGAGGGGTAAAAGAGAGAGTCCACATTTTATTCTCCCATGTGATTTGGAACTAAAAAAATAAACTACAAATCCTAATAAACTATAATGGATATGGGCGCCCCCTTGACTTCTTGGTTCCAATTTTTGTTTTTTTCTACCCTTTGTCCCCCCCTTGGTCCAACTCTTCTAGAAGCCCACCTTGGAGGTTTGACTGACCCCACATGGACCCTAGGGCTGAGGTGGGTCAATGGGAGAAGGGATGGGGGGCCCGCGGGACCCAGGTGATCTTAAATTACAAATATACCCCTTTTATAATCTGAATTACAATCCGAATAAAGCCAAATAAACACACATTACACACAAATAAAATCCCAGTAAATATGATAAATACTAAGACTCAAGGGGGAGACTCCAGACTGTCTCCGAGCCAGATGGAAGCCGATGTAGCTCGAGTGGTGCTCCGCGTACGGTACCGACGGCTCGCTGGTTCGTGCTTCTCGATCGCTCTGGTGTCCGCACCATCAATCCTAGGGATATTAGGACACAAATTAGGCTCTATAAGTAGGAGGGTAGCCTAAACTCGTTTCTCACATAACACCTCTCTCTTAAGCATTGAAAACCTTGCCAAATCCTCCCAAAAACACTATGAAGAGGGCCCTTGCAGGAAGCTCCATGGGTGAGGCCGCTTACCACGGGCCAAAGCTGGCCAAGAAAGAGCACGGGGTGCTGCAAAGGTTAACCGCCATCCCCGGCAATTTGGAGAGAGGTAAGCCAAAGCTATTTCAACATATTCATTCAATTTCTTCACGAATGCTTATATTCTTCCTCTCTTCTTTCTCTTTTTTCTTTCTTTTCTCCTCCATCATCTCAGCTTCTCCCCAGCCCTAGGCATTATTCCACCTTGAAGTGGATGTCTCCCATGATCCGCGAGCTCCCTATAGCAGTGATATCCATCCTAAGGGCCTGGCACTTGCACCCTCTCTTAATCTTGGCCAAAAATTACCCCAAGCTTTCAATGGAGTGGCATAGTATCACAGCCTTGATAGAACTATGGCATCCACAGACACATACTTTCATCTTCCCTTCCTTTGAGGCCACCATCTTGCTAGAAGAGGTAGAGACCGACCTATCCCTTCCTAGATCCAAAGTTGGTGAGGCAGACTTGGTTTGCCATACTGTTGCCCCTGTAGACCCTGCCCTCATCCTAGGGGAGTTCCTACCTAGTGCTAAGGACATTCGCACCATAGTTGGCCCACACCATATCCATTTGTTGCCCCTCCAGTGGGTCATAGCTCATTGTAAAAATAAGTGCGGGTGGGATGAAGCCATAGGTAAGGCTATTTCGATTTGCTAATGTGGTGCCATACTCTTCCCCTCTACCGACCATGTCCTAGATATTCCCAACCTTATCACCATTAGTGGCCTGTGGCGAGGTCTTTCCATCTCTCAGGCCGTCCTTGCTTACCTTTACGAGGGCCTTAGCTCAGCAGCCTTAGGAGGCCCACTCTTTGGCTCTATGATCCTTCTCGAGTGCTGGATAGGTGTCAGGTTGAAATTCATGCCTAGGGAGGATATCACTTCTGTCAGCCGGATCTTTGGGAGCCATCCACTCTTCTTCATTGGTGGTTCTTTCAGGTTTTCTTAGCAGGTGGAGTGTCGGACAGCGGACAAAAAGACTAGGGATGAATGGTGCCTTTACATCAACACTCTGCCCCTGGACCGGTTCGTGATGCGCCCATCCTTACTCCACGGCACCACCCTTAGGCTTTCTAGGAGGCTTGGACTCGACTTGAGGCTTGTGGGAGACACCACCTTGGCGATGTACAGCCCCTACAGGTGTTTTCTACAAGTCGGACTCTCCAGGATGATAGTTCCAGTGCTACCCCACCTTCCTGCACTACATGCGAGGAGCCTCGGGTCGAAGGAGGACGAGCAGGCGGTCAGGAGCGCCCTGATCATGTGGGAGATCAGCAGGGTGCGTACCCTACCAGCAGAAGTGAGCGAGCTTCAGGAGGAGTACCAGACATATGTGAGAGAGCTACGTGAGATTAGGCCTCGTGGGGATCCCCGGCTGAGGTTTGAGTGATTTTGATCATTTATGATGTATAGAGGCCCACGGATTTGATTTTGATTGATTTTCTTGAATAAAGAATGGAATGATTTGATCAAACGAAATTGGCCTTGTTTCTTGTGCATTTGTGGATTGAGGTGATTCTCTGGAATGGAAGTGGTTCACAATGGACCGCTGAATAAGTTAGACGGTCCTCATGTGACCGCGGACCCAAGCCAAACGGTCTTAAAAAGACCGCTCGACATACGGGTGACAGGGGTTCAGAACAAGGGCCCACGCGGTCCATCGTAGGACCGTTAATAAGTTGGAAGGGTTATAGTGGGACCGTTTGTACGTGATGAGCGGTCTGATACAGACCGTTGAATTTTGAGCGCAAGGAAGGACCACAAGGCTTATGAGTGAGGGTTCTGAAGTGAGGGCGGTCTCACCGAAGCTATGTAGGTAGTTGAGACGGTCATTATGTTGACCGTGGAAGCAGTGAAGACGGTCTTCCATAGACCGTGTATAAATAAACATGCTTTAACTGCCTTCATTCCTATCCCTGCACACACATTCAAACAAGAAAACAGGTCAAATCTGTTTTAGACTTAACCCCTTGCCTGCAGCAAGTTAGGGAATGACCAGTTCTTGACTTTTGGTCAAGGAGGTAAGCCTTATTAAATAGGTAAAATGACAAAAGAAAAAGGATGCAATACATGCCATGAAATGCAAAGGGGACTATGTGATGATTTGAAAATATATTTGTTGATTTTTGTTGATTTTATTTTTGGGGGGCTTTTTTGGATCTTGAAATATTTGTTTTTTTTCTTTTTTTATTTTGAAATACTTGATTTTTTTTATTTTGAAATAATTGATTTTTTTATTTTTAAAATATTTGATTTTTTATTTTTGAAATATTTGATTTGATTTTTTTAGATTTTGAAATATTTGATTTTTTTTTCTTTTTGAAATATTTGATTTGATTTTTTTGATTTTGAACTATTTGATTTTTTTGGATTTTGAAATATTTGATTTTTTTAGATTTTAAAATATTTGATTTTTTTTCTTTTTGAAATATTTGATTTGATTTTTTTGATTTTGAAATATTTAATTTTTTTGGATTTTGAAATATTTAATTTTTTTGTGTTTTGAACCTGTTCAGCCCTGACGACGGGGGACCCACACATCTCATTAGGGGCTCCCCAAATACAACGTGCATTGGGGGTGACCGTCCATGGTCGGGGCCCAATTCTACTTAACGGTGCCTCTGCTAAGGCCATACTCGGGATACGATCCAATCCTTGGGAAATCAAAAAGAGAATTTAAAAGGAAAGCTGGCAATAGGTATAGAGATTTTTAGGGCTTGAGTTCTTCTCACGACAAACCCTCTTTAAGAGTTTTTGGTCTGTTGCGCCGGGGCTTTGTGTCCGTCATCGAACCTTCATCCGTTCTAGGCACGCGTACGACCAGGCTCATAACGTCTCGCGGGGAAACTGTACTGCCACTCTTGCCATGCCTAGTTTCATTCTTTGGTGCAGTTAGACTTTTGAGCTTCGAGCTTTTGAATGAGCTTTTAGCTTTTGCCTCGATTTTGCCCCTTTTCTTTTCATTTCTTTTCTTTCTTTTTATTTTTATGAGTGCAGAATCAGGTCATAACGAACCACCCCTATTTGAGACTTCTCTTTCATTGGGGTGTCTAGATCAGTCCTCGCCCCCTTTATTCACCACTTGCCCCTATTTTCAGCCGAAGAGAGAGAAAAAACAAGGATTTTCACTTTCCCCTAAGCTTGGCCAAAGGAGAAATGGTGTTGTGCAAAAAGGAAAACCCGACCTTGGAGGTCATGTAATGTGTGAATGTTGTGCTGGGGATCCCTCTTCATGATCAAGGAGAGGAACACCCCGCCACCGGGCAGTTGCTAGCTCGACTCTAAGGGTAAAAATGTTTAAGATACAACCCATTCCACATATTAGGCAATTCTTCGCCCTCTGCGTTGACTAGACGGTATGCGTTCCGAGAATAAACCTCCATGATTACAAACGGACCCTCCCAATTGGGTTGTAGCTTAGACCTAGGACATGCTGATCTAACAAATTTGCGCTTTAAAATCATATTACCCACTTGGATTTTCTTTCGATGACCTTCTTTTGAAAATGACGCGAGACGCGCTTTTGATAAACGGAGACGTGATTGGCCGCATTAAGCCTCTTCTCGTCCAAGAGTTCCAGCTGAACTAGCAACGCCTCTCAACGTTCATTGAGATTAAGTTCTTTGTCAAGCTTCACTCTTAAGGAAGGGATCAAAATCTCATACGGGAGTACCGCCTCTATCCCATAAGTGAGAGCAAAGGGAGTTTGCCCCGTGGGAGTACGGACGGAGGTGCGATAAGCCCATAGAGCTTCTACTAATTTATCGGCCCAATCAGCAAATTTATGCGACTCGTATGTTTTCTTGATGATTTTAAGAAGAGTCTTATTGGTGGCCTCGGCTTGGCCGTTGCCCTGGGGGTAGTATGGTGATGAATGATGCAATGAAATGTTGAATTTCTTACAGAGGTCCTGGAGTTCTGGTGACACGAATTGAGGTCCGTTGTCGGTGATGATGTCGCTTGGCACTCCAAACCGTGAAATAATGTTCTTGTGAATGAAGCGACAAACTATGGAAGCCTTGATTTCCGCATATGCTTCAGCTTCTGCCTACTTGGTGAAATACTCCGTAGTGGCGAGGATGAAAGATTTTTGTTTGACCTGGGAGTTTGGATCACCTTGTGGGCCCACAATATCAAAAGCCCACATGAAGAATGGCCAAGGAGCATAAAGAGGATGGAGAGATGATGCAGAAGCGTGAATTTTTTAGGCATGGAGTTGGCACTGAAGACACCTACGGACATAGGTGGAACAATCTTCTTCTAGGGTTGGCCAATAATAGCCCTGCCTAAGAATCTTCTTTGCCAAAGCTTGACCATTAACATGCCCTCCACACTCACTTGCGTGAGCTGCTTCCACAATTTTCCAAGCTTCATCATCGTCTAAGCACCTCATAAGAACTCCATTAAGAGCCCGCCTATCAAATTCTCCTGCAATGAGGGTATACTTAAAGGCGACTCTTCTAATGGCCTTGCGCTGCTCGGCGTTGGCTGATTCTGGGAATGACCCATCCCTGCAATACTGCTCAATTTTGTGATACCAAGGTAATTCCTCTTCTTCTAAGATTTCCTCGAGCTCAGTTAACGACACTTCTTTCAAATCCTCCTTCTCAACTTTCCTCTCTACGGATTTCCTAAGGTTATCAAACCATGGATCCTGAAGGGAATGAGTATCTAACCGCTGGACCACAATGGTCTCAGTGGAGCGACTGAGGGGGAAGGAGAGAGAAGAAGCAAGCGATGTAAGTGCATTGGCAAGAATATTCTGAGACCGAGTGGTGTGAATATAAACCAGCTTATGGAATTGCTTAGCCAGGAGCGTGACCAAATCTTGATAAGGTTTGAGCTTAGGGTCACGTGTGCGATAGGTAAAGAGAACCTGGCGTAGCACCAACTGAGAATCTCCTATAATATTTAAGTATCGCACGCCCAGAACATAGGTGTGCTTCAATCCAGCAAGGAGAGCCTCATACTTGGCTATATTGTTGGTAGTCAGAAAGGAGAGTTGATACGCAAAGGGAATGGTCACTCCTTTGGGAGTGAGGAGGACGACGCCGATCCCTCAGCCCTCAGAATTGAGTGCACCATCAAAGTGCAGAGACCAAAAAGGGTGATGAGTGAGTACAGCCAGATGTTCATCGGGAAACTCGTCTTGAATGGAATCTGTATAAGGGATCGACAAATGAGCAAGATGTTCAGCAATAGCATATCTCTTGATTACTTTCTGAACAACGAAGGTAATATCGAATTGAGAGAGGAAGCTCTGCCAGCGAGCTAACCTACTAGAAAGGACGGATTTCTCTAAAAGATAGCAAATTGGGTCCATTCTAGAGATCAACTTGACCTCATGGGCAAGAAAATAATGTTTAAATTTCTGGGGTACCCAAATTAAGGCTGCGCAGGTCTTCTCCATAGTGGTATACTTGGACTCAGTAGGATTCAACAACCTAGAGAGATAATAGGCTGCCCTTTCCTTCCCTTCGTCGTCCACTTGAGCCAGGACAACTCCTAGGGAGTCCTCAAAAATAGAAATGTATAATATCAAGGGTTTTTCTAGGATAGGTGGTTGTAAAACCGGGGGATTGGACAAATAAACCTTAAGATCCTCGTTGGCCTTTTGGCATTGTTCATTCCATTCAAATTTGGCCCCCGCCTTCAACAGTTCATAAAATGGGTGGCATCTTTACGAATGTTGAGATATAAACCTTCGAATAAACTGCAAACGCCCAATCAATCCTCTAAGCTCAGTGATGTTCTTAGGCGATGTCATTTCCATAACAGCCTTTGCTTTGTTTGGATCAATTTGAATCCTCCGCTTGCTAACTATAAAACCTAGCAACTTCCCTGATGCTACCCTAAACTCACATTTCTTCAGGTTCATCTTCAACTGGTACTCCCTAGCCCTTTGTAACACTTTGGCCAGGACAGCGGGGTGTTCTTCTTTTGACTTCGACTTCACCAGAATATCATCCACATAAGCCTCCATATAGACGTGCATCATGTCGTGGAAGATTGCCATCATCGCCCGTTGGTACGTGGCACCCGCATTCTTCAATCCAAACGGCATGACCAC
Organism: Amorphophallus konjac; assembly: GCA_022559845.1. Taxonomy (NCBI): domain Eukaryota; kingdom Viridiplantae; phylum Streptophyta; class Magnoliopsida; order Alismatales; family Araceae; genus Amorphophallus; species Amorphophallus konjac. The sequence continues at coordinate 128,284,805 of CM040120.1, forward strand.
GTAGCTGTAGGTGCCCCAGGGCGTGGTGAATGAGGTCTTTTCCTGATCTTTGGGAGCGAGATGGATTTGATTATACCCTGAATATCCATCCATAAATGAGATGGTTTCGTACCCGGCCGTGTTGTCCACCAACACGTCGATATGAGGAAGCAAAAAATCATCTTTAGGACATGCTTTATTTAAGTCCCTGAAATCAATGTAAATTCCAATCTTTTCATCCTTTTTCATCACAGGGACAATATTTGCCACCCATTGAGGATATAAAACAACCCTAATGAACTTGGCCTTATGCAACTTGTCTACTTCTTCTTTTATCCTTAAGGCCATTTGGGGGTGGAATCTTCTTGATTTTTGTTTAACGGGCGTTGCCCCTGGTTTAAGTACTAATCTATGTTCTACCAGGGCGGGTTCAAGACCCGGCATGTTCTCATAAGACCAGGCAAATGAATCACTATACTCCCTCAAAACCTTGACTAGCTCCTCTTCAACCTGAGGAGGGAGATTAGCGGAGATAATTATGAGCCTGGGATCCTCTTTAGTTCTAAGATTAAATTCTTTTCGTGGGTTCATCCACTGTCGACGACGGTTCATCAAATCTCTTCAAACCCTGCGCATACAAATCGGCAGTGTCATCCACGTCGCTATACTCATAATCGATTGGGTCCTTCTCATCTATGATCTCATAAACACCTAATCCATCATCGCTCCAAACCTCATCTAATTCTTCATCATCCTCCAAGATGATGGCTGTCTCTACAAACTCAGGGCATTTAAGGAGGGTGTGGTAATGTTGAGCAAGGTCTTGGAGGAACCTATCAGGAATGGTTTTAGAATGACGCGTCATCAGGCGCGTAGCAAACGTGAAAGGGTTGGAGACACTGGAACAAGACCCTACTTCGCTAGACTCAATCGACTCTACTTCCCTAGACTCATCAAACTCTATACCTAACCTAGGGGATAAAAAGTCTACAGGAAGGGAAATAGGGGCCTCGTGCCCCTAGGAAGAAGACTGACAAAACATAGCATAATCCTCCATTGAAATCTCCGTTTTGAAATTGGCATTTTTTTTGGAGACTGGAGGAAATCATGCAACAAGATGGATTAGAGGGGGAAGGAGGAGGAGGAAATTGACGGGGAAAGACAGATGGAAATAAAACATTAAAGAAAGGATCTGATGAAGAAAACCACATGTTTGAGAGATCGGAAGAGGAGGACCACATGGTGGAAAGATCAATCGGTGGGCACTGCCCTCATGCACACGGCACAAACAAAACCTCGAATGGCATTTCTGTAAATAATGGATTAATCATGATTGGAGGTGAACTGGGTATGGATTCTAGCTGTTGAAAAAGGGAGGCAAGGTGGGAAGGAGACCAAGAAAAAGCAATGAGGGAGCTCCCCTCTTCCCGCGGCCTTTGGCAAACTGGCTCTGCTCAGGTGTACTTCACAAGCTGCACCCCTGGACTTCTCAGACAATCTATTCTTCGTAAAATAACTTTTCAAAACTGATACAAAAATCTTCCATATCACCCTCCAGCCCCTTAGTGGCGGCGATGGGTCAGCAACGGTACAAGCATCATCACTTTTCATATCAAAACAAGGTGGCGTCTTCAGGGTGCCTGGCTGCAGCGGGCCCTTCACAAAATGCTGACGGTAGTCCCATGTCAGCGAACTGGAATCTCCCAGAATTGATAGTGTGGACTCCCTGTAGCCGAGACCTCTTCTGCTCATTTTTCTGCCCCTTGGGATGGGCGTGGTATGCCCCTGTAATTGGGCTCCGAGACCCATGCCTGGCCTGTAACCTAGCTTCAGAATCATGTTCCATCCCTTGGAGTCTCGTATCTTGGACTTGGTTTTGGCATTAATAGGTGTAGTGGCGGGCTTGCGTGACGCATATGCCCAGGGAAAATCCAAGTCCATCACAGAAAGAACATGCTTATTGCTCGGCGAGAGAGTTGGGAAAATCTTGTCTGAAATAGCTTCAACAGTTTGCACCATGGAAATACTCTTAACCTTGACCACCCGCCCCTGAAATGGAAATTTGAGACATTGGTGAGCGGTCAAAGGTACAGCATGAAGACTGTCAATCCACGGTCGACCCAAGATAGCTTTAAACATTGGATCAATGTCTAATACATAAAATTATACGGCCATTGTGAGAGGCCCAAGCTCGGCCTGAACAGTCACCACCCCGTGGCATGCCCTCCTGGAATTATCATAAGCAGCAATAGTCATCGGAGTTGGCCTTAGCATATCTTTAGAAATATTGCAGGCACGCAGAGTGCTCAAGGGACAAACATTTATCGAAGCTCATGTGTCCACTAGAGCCACGTCGACCGCCACTTTATTTAAGGTAATTGAAATGCAAAGTGGCATCTTGCGTGCCTCAGGGGGTGCTAATTCTGACTCTGAAAAAGAAATGGATGGCCCCTTTGTAATTGTGGCCAACGTTGACGGTAAACTCTCCACTGCCATATCCTTACTGACCATAACTTTTTGAAGGAAAGTTTTTAGAGCATCCTGGTGCAGTGTGGACCTCTTAATCTACTCCAATATTGAAATCTTGCCCTGCGTCCAGTCCAAGTGCTGTAGTAGATCATATCTCGTGCCAGGTAGGGGGTCGGCTTCTTCTTGCTCAACTATTGGTGAATGAATTGGAGGGTTGGGTGCAGGTGCACCAGTAGAGGGATAGCTTCTCTGGAATAAACGCCTGCTCTGGAGGGCAAGGTTCTGTGCTGGCACGGCATTGGATGGACTCCTGACTGGCCCAGTGGGGTAGGCAGAAAGAACAACGGGTGGAGAGGTGACAATGGAGGCGAGTCTGACAGGCCCTGGCAGAAGGATGACAGGAGAAGGGTTTGGCGAGGGGGTGACAATGGAGGGTATGACGAGCGAAGGTGCAAGGATTGGTGAAATGGTGGGCAAGGTGGTAGGTGTACTGACGGGTTTGGAGGGAATAGTGGATGAAGTGGAGGTCAAAATGGTGGGTCGGATGATGGAGGGAACAAAGGGTGAAGGGGAGTGGGTGTATGTATGGTGGAGGGCCAACAGACAAGCGGGAGTCTCATCACCATAGGACCACCCAGCGTTGGGAGCTGGGTAGTGAACAACATTCACCTGAGCCGGTGCTGGCGACTGAGGTTGTGGAGCGGGCGGGTGGTTCGGCATTGGATCCTGATGAATCCCAAGCTCTGGTGCAGGCTGCTGCTGCTGAGGTTGAGGTTGCTGAGGTGGCTGCTACTGTGGCACCGGTTGCTGCGGCCTCGGCGCCTATCTTCTTCTCTCCTTAATGTCTTCGATCAACTTATGCATCTGTGCCCAATCAATCCTCTGTCCCTCATGCAAATCATAAAAGAAGTCACGGAACTGATAGCATCTTTCTATAGTGTGCCCGGGTTGCTGATGATATATGCAATATCTGGACTGGTCGGCTGTCGGATTCCAATTTGGGCGTTCCAGAGGGAGCTGAAGATCACCAGTGTACATCAGAGCTGAGAAAATGTTCGGGAGAGTTTCGGGAAGTGGGGGGTAGTGGGCTCTCTTGGGACTCGATCGAGCAGGTGCGTAGCCATTTGGTGGAGGGACATTGTGGTATTGTGGTGGCTGTTGTGGCTGTTGTGGTGGTTGTTGTGGTGGCTGAGGAGCGAGAAATGATGGTCGAGTAGCTGGTGGAGCGGTGAACTGGGGGTTGCAGGGAGGTTGCTGGAAGCGTGGTGGAGCGGATTGATTGGGAAATTGGACAGCTTGCACCTGCTCGTTTGTCTGGACTCCTTCAGTGACTGGGCCTTGGGGTTTTCTAGTGGTTTTGGGCTTCTGGGCCTCGAACAAAGAATGAATGGGGGAGTCCTTAAACTGGGTCTGGATGAACCGGGCCCTACTGTACAACTGGTGCATATTGGAAATATCATTCATGGCTAATATGTTCCGGAATGTGGGAGTGGCATTAGAAATCAGCAACTTCACTTTCTCTTCTTCCAGAATCTACCCGGGCACACGGGAGGCCATCTGCCTACATCTGTCAGCATAGGTTCCAAAGTCTTCATCGGCCTTCATCTTCTCTGCCACTAAATCAGTAAAAGAATATTCCGAGCCCACCCGATCTTGGAATCTCTGTATAAATTTCTCTTTCACAATTTTAAAACTCTCTGCCACCTCCAGCGGTAGAGTATAAAACCATTCCAACGCTACCCCAATTATTGGGTCTCGTAGTGCAAGAACACGGATCTAGAGGGGGGGTGAATAGATCCTACTACTATAAACTATGTCCGATTAAAAACATAAACTTGCGCATAGCGGAATTAACAAGATTGATAAGATTGATGAATTTAATCTAAACAGATTTAAACTTAATTCACTCAATCTCACCGAGCTCACACGATTGCATAAACAGATAAGATATCGAAGCATACAAACACAAAGATCAAACCACAAGACACGGGGATTTTTAAGGTGGTTCGGGACTATGACGGGCTCCCTACGTCCACCCCTCACCAAACCCGGTGAAACTTCACTCGGGGATAAATCCCCAAATGGAGACGACGCCCCAAACACACACGGGACGACGCCCGCACACACACGGGGACACGCCCCAACACACACACACACGGAGACGAAGTCTCCCACACAATCCGACGACCGGATCACAAACACATACACGATCCGACGACCGGGTCACAATACACACACACACACACACGCTGCAACAACCGTAGCACAATGATACAAACACGATCGCACGAACGTGATCAAACACGACCATATACACAAACGGTCACACACACAAATATCTCTAATGTTCAAAAAATAAACACAAATATTCAAGCATGCTCAAACCCAAAATATAGATCATAGAACACATCACAAAGAACTGATAGAAGACATAGAAGTAGTCCCCCTTTGTTTATCAAGGCCGGTTGATGATGTTCCTTGAACCACGAGTTGGAGGGAAGCCGGATGAAGATGATTCTTACGTCCTCTTGATCCTCTCTTCGATCCGCACCTTTTCTTCTTCTTCCACGATCTCCAGATCTTCACGGAAGTAGATGATCTCCTCCTTGCAAGAGCTCCACCACATTCTCCCCTTTTCTTCACCTATACGAATGAACAAATGAGCATTAGGGTTTATCAACTCCCAAATTCGTAACTCTTATATAAGCAACTTAAGGGGTGGGGAAAAGACTCATAAAACCCTCCTAATACATGTTAAAAACACCTTAATAATAATAGAAACTAATAGGGGGTAGTATGGTAATGTTTGAAAGGGTTTTCAATGGGTTTAAAATACTTCGCAAATCTCGTCCGGAAGGGGTCGACCCTTGGGGTCGACCCTCGGCAACCAGGGTGCTGCCGGGGCCAAAAAATGAGCCAAATTTACAGGGGTCGACCCCATGGGTCGACCCTTGCAGTGGGGGTCGACCCCTAGGGTCGACCCATGCAGGTGCCTGGGCACCAGCCCAGGGGGGGTCGACCCCAGGGGTCGACCCCTTCAGTAGAGGGTCAAAAAAAGTGATTTTAGCCCCGACAAAATGCCAGAAAAATTCCCAAAAATCAAGAATTAATTACCATGAATTCCATAAAGTATTAAGACCATCTAAACCACATTTCAACAAGATTTATGAGAAAATATTAAGCACATTGTAAAGGTTCAAACATCTCATTTTAAGGATGCATAAAACACTTCCAATGCAATGCAACCTCATGAAAGATGTTCATGAAAACGACCCAGAACTTAGTATAGAAATGGTTAGATGTTACCATCATCCACTTGACATGGGGGGGTTTAAAAATCATTCTTGAACATGTAAAAACCTGATAAACCAAGAAGTTAGATGATAATCAAAACTCATGAACCAAGCTTAAACTCTTTGAACTGGTTAACATAAAAATTCATCGTTAAACACATTCAAGCATGTAATTGACTTCTCAATTCAACCATCAATAATATATTCACCATTTGACAAGGTTTTGATATGATGAACATGAATCTCTCACTTAATCAAATAAAATGACATAGGAGCTCAACCATTCAATCTCTTTCTTGAATCAACCAATTCTTCAACATCAAAGTGCTTTATTACACAAGTGTTAACAATTATGTCAAATACAAAGCATGCATAATATCATGGAACCATATTCATTCAAATGGCATTCTTGTTGATTAAAAGCTAACATGCATGAAGCATTATCTCAAGAGGAACATTGATATAAAATCACATTCATCAAGATTCAAATAAATATGCTAAGTATATTTCTAGTCCAAAAGCCTTGAGAGGAAAATGCAAGGAAATACCTCAATCAAGACTTGAAACCTTACTTGATGAAATGTATGAATCATATAAAGATGAACTGCAATTCAATGAGAAAGGTAACTCCCTTTTTGAAGAAGAACTTCATTGATGCACTCCTTTGAGTTCCAAAACGTGAATCATGGACTCTGATTCTGCAAAGGAAAAATATTCAAGGCATGAGATCCTTAAATACAAATCATTCATATAACTTTCAAACATGAACAGAGTTAACTCCCTTTAAGAAGAAGAGCTTCATTGATGGACTCCTTAAGATTCCAAGTATGAGCCATGAAGTTGTGTTCCTAGAAACCAACATAAATATAACATTAGTTCCTTAACCACCGAGAGTTCACATGACTTTCAAGAGTAAACATTGATGTCATCTTTCAACTCATCAAATCAAGATATAAAACATGTTGCTCAATGAAACACATACACACACAAACACAATCGTTTTGATATCATTGAAACCAAGCACGAACTATGGGATGCAACAATCTCCCCCTTTTTGATGATGACAAAACGATGTGTGTGATAATACAGATTTTACAAACATTTGCAAACATTGAGCATAACCACTTCTCACATTCTCCCCAAGACAACAACATTCATACACCATTGAGCACACACCAATCATTCTCCCCCTTGTTGTCATCTACAAAAAGAAAAGGGAGCATGTGACATAAAATGAACATGTGAGGCCAAAGGACAAGTTTCCAATTTAAATGCCAATTGATGTTAAGTAGGGGCTCAAATATATGATATCATTTGTTGGTTGAACTCATTTTGGCATTTATGCAACATGAAGTGTTAAGAATATGCATTTCAAAATGAGCTGTGCCAATTGTTGAAAAGTATGGATTTGATTAAGATGATATCATGAATGACCTACGTGCATGCTGAAAATGTCAAATATGTAAATATCTAAATTAGCACTGAATATGCACTATGTGAATGCTAATCATGCAAGTTATGAAGCAATGCACATGATGACTTCTATCTTTCAAAAGTAAGGTTTATGCTCAGAATAAGACTCAAGGGGAATGCATGAACATGCAAGCACACAAGCACAATCGTCATGCACACATATAGTACATATAGTAACTCCCCCTATATGAGGCACGGGTTAACAAAAGAGCATGTGATTTAAATTTAAGAATGTAAGGCATGAAGCATAACTAAGAGATTTGTGCATACACAAGTAGGAGTACTACATAAACCATGAGTGTAGGCAAATTCATAAAAGACATACATCATAAAAATGCCCATGTGAAATGTGAGGCAATGACTAATGAGCTTCAAAGCATATGGATTTTCAGATTTTCTAAAGAACACTAGAAGGTAATCTCCTCTCTACACTTTCACTTTAGATTCTCGACTTTCGGTAGTTTCGCACAACCCCTATTTTGTTTCTTTTGAAAGACTTCACCTTTCGGCGCGAGTTTCCTCATATGTCTCAATGGGGATTTTCGGCTACTTGGATTCGTCACACATATGGAGTTTTGTTTCTTCTTTCGACATGAGTTTCCTCCTTTGTTTTAGGGGGGATTCCCGGTTACTCAGATCCACATACCACTAAATGAATTTTTTTGTGGGGTAGGCAGCTTTTTCCTCACGATTACTCTTTAATATCCATGTAGAGATTTAAGTTCCCTTTAGAGTGTTGGAAAGAATGTCTTAAATCCTTATCAATGAAAGTCATTGAATTCATTATGTGCAAGAGTGTGGGGGTAAATTTTTATTTTACATGTATAAAATGAATTCGACAAGACATAGCTATGACTCCCCCTAAATGTATGCACGGTCGGAATCAAATCCTCCCCCTTAATATATGACATGTATCACATATGAATAAAATCACAGCATTGTTATTTATCAAGGAGGTGAGGTCTTAGAAAGATCAAGAAATAGTTTCATAGGGTAAATACTTACAAGCATGCAAGGATTCATGAAATATACATACAAGCATTCACGAGTCAAGATATGCGATTATCATGAAATATATACATATGCTCTATATGCATGAATATGTAATATGCATCTTTTTGTCATTTTATATGCATAGTGTATGAATGATATGCAAAGATGCTAATGCGATGCAGAATGTCAGATTTTTATAGAAGCATGAGAATGCAATGCAAGATGCAAAAAAAAAAATTATTATTATTTTTATTTTAGAACATCATGACAGAATGCACAAGGAGACATACAAATTCAAATGATGACCAGCAACCATTTTCCAAGACTTGCCCTTTTTGAACAAGGGTACACAAATGATCAAAATCAAGTAGTGAACCCAAATTATTTTTAGAAATGTTCAAAAACAGATTTTCAATAACATTTCAAGAGCTTAGAGTGTCATCCTCAAACCAAACAAATTTTGTAGGTTCTGGTACGAGGTGGAGGTGAAGGTTTTAAAACCCAACTCACACATAGTGAGAGCTTCTAGGTGGACATAATCCACCTTTCCACTACACACCATTTGATATACCAGATACTCAATTTCACTCAGATGCTCATGCATTTCATATTAAAAAGTATTCAGTAGGCAAAGACATCATGTTTATTCTTCAAAATTTTCAAATTTATTCAACCAATGAGACATGTTCATCATAGCAGAATACAAGAATAACAGATCAAGTTCAGAAACAATATCTGTCAAAAGAACAATTTTGCATATCAGAAATTTTGCTTTCTAGAAGCAAGAATGAATTTCAGAATCAATTTGAACGCACATGGTATTTCAGAATTTCAAGGCAAATTGATTTCCTTCAAAAGACATGTTTCCACATTTCAATACCAATTGTTGCATTTGATCAAGCAATTCCACAGTTCAAAAATTTTGCCCTTTTGAAACAATAAGGGTTTTCAAATTCAATTTGAAAGCACATGCAAATCAAAGGCAAATTGATTTCATTCAAAACACATGGTTCCTTATAAGCCAAATAATTCAATTTCTGAATTTTGGTACTAGGCGGAGAACATAGGTCCGAAGACCACCATCACGCTTAGTGGAAGTATCCAGTTGAACGTAGTCTAACCTTCTCTAACCACCATTTGATATACCAAATATTCATCCATTGTAGACATGTATGGCTTGTGAAGAATTTTGAGCATAACATGAGAATATACCAAAATCTCATTCCAAAACATCAAGACCACCAAGTTTGACAATGAAGGAGCAAAGTTGGAGTTTTACCATATGAGTGTGCCTTGTTCCATTTTATTGGAACCCCTTTCATTCTTTATTTACCTCAAGGCACACCTTCATCACAACCGACTCATTTGTCGGATTTTGGCACCCAAGCCTTCTTGGGTCCTTGGATGTTAGAAGCATTTCTTCCAAAAATTTTCTTTGACATTTTCATTGCCACCTTGTCATCACTTTCCATGATCCTGCAATTCTCAATAACATGTCCACGGTTTCCACAATAAAGGCATTGAGGAGAAGTAGTTTTACCAAGAGACTTCCTTTTAGGAGTAAAGGAATTTTTAAATCCATTCCATCTTCTATTTTTAAAAGGTCTAGATTTAACAAAATTAGACCTAGCATGCATTCTAGAAGCATGAAAGTTTTCTATTTTCAAAAATCAACACTCCTTCATAAGATGTCTATACTTCCCACAATGAAAGTAACAAGGAGATGTGGGTCTACGGAATGACTTTCTATTGTTTACATGAGTGTTTATGAACAAGTTTCTCTTATAGGATGAAGACCCTTGAGCATTGGAAGCATGTTCAGTTTTGAATTTTCTTTGAAAGTTCAACTTAGCATTCATGAGACGATAATCATCATTTTGTTTGACAAAGCAATCATTCATGACATGGCCAAGTTTGTGACAATAAAAGCATGAGATATTTTTCTTTTTGCATGCTAGTTTGTCATCCTCTTTCATGACAACACAATCATCCATCACATGTCCAGATATGCCACAATAGAAGCATTCAACATTCAACTTTGATTTTTGAGATCTATTTGACATGGAATACTTTTTGTTGATATTTTTCTTTTTATCAAAACCATTTTCAGAGATTTTCACTTGAGCAACGGGAGGAGGTGTTTTGGAGGTGCTAGGAACGTCGGAGGCATGAACAAAAGAGGTTGTCATTTTGTGTTCAAAAGATTTTTTATTGACCGGGGTGTATCCAAGACCCTCTTTTTGTAAGTTCACCGTGACACCTAGCATTTTGTCTAAATTCTCCTTCCCTTTGACAAATCTAGACAAGTCATTTTTCAAATCATTTGTCTCTTTTTCACATACAAGGATTTTCTCATTGAGCAGGCAATTCACAGATTCCAAGTTTTCATTCTCTTTCAAGATTTCCTTATTTTCATCATTCATGGCATAGAGTTTTTCAGTTAAGTTTTCAAGAACTTTCTCAGTTTCCACAAACTTTAAAATCTTAACAAGCAATTGTTCATTCTTAGATTTCAACAAGGAATTTTCTTGTTCAAGCTTATCAAAGCATTTCAATCTTCCCTCAAGTAAGGAATTCTGAATTAACATGGCACCATTTTTCTTTTTAAGATCTTCATTTTCATTCATGATGCTTTTGCTATCAATTTCAGAATCAAGTAACTTTTCAAATATTTTATCATCATCAGACAAAGAAGCTAGCTTGTTCTTAAGATATTCTTCATTTTTCTCAAGCATGGAGATTTTAGACATGAGGAATGTATTTTGCTCACGCAGCTCATCACACTCATTTTCAATTTGAAAAGATGTGTTAAGTTTTCTAGTCATTTCAACATCTTCATTCAAACAGGAAATCTCTTCTGAAAATAATTTAATTTTTGATTCAAGAGATTCATTTTGTTCTTGCAGATGTTCAATTTTTGACTCCAAGATTTTACGGTTCTCACAAGAGGAATTAGCATGTCCATTCTCATTAATCTTCCTTTTCAAGATTTTATTTTCAGATTTGAGTTTCTTGCATTTATCATACAACGTATCATATGCCATTTGCCATTCCTCAATAGAGAGTTCTTCGGATTCAGAATGTACCTCATCATAATTTTCTTCATTGAGTTGATCATCATTGTCGGCCATGAGACAATTTTGTCCTTCCAACTCTTGAGCTTTGATCAACTGATCCATAAGCTCCTTTGCCGTTCTACAAGATGAAACAAATGGAAACATATGAGTATCAATGGCACTTTTCAATAAATTTAAGATAATGACATTTTCATGGTTCTTCAATTTATCTTGACTAGACCACTTGGTCTCATCTAGAGGTAATATGTGAGGACCATCATAAATTAACTTCCAAAGATTATGATTAATTGAATTGATCAGTCCACACATTTTACCTATCCATGAAGTAACATCAGAACCATTAAGAATAGGAAGGCAATTCATCGACATGTGCTCAACAGCAAAATTCATGATTATATAATGCACTAGATGACTCTATAGATCGTGAGATCTAGGGACAGCAGAGCCTCGCACTGATACCAATTGTTGGGTCCCGTAGTGCAAGAACACGGATCTAGAGGGGGGGTGAATAGATCCTACTACTATAAACTATGTCCGATTAAAAACATAAACTTGCGCACAACGGAATTAACAAGATTGATAAGATTGAGTAATTTAATCTAAACAGATTTAAACTTAATTCACTCAATCTCACCGAGCTCACACGATTGCATAAACAGATAAGATATCGAAGCATACAAACACAAAGATCAAACCACAAGACACGGGAATTTTTAAGGTGATTCGGGACCACGACGGGCTCCCTACGTCCACCCCTCACCAAACACGGTGAGGCTTCACTCGGGGATAAATCCCCAAACGGAGACGACGCTCCAAACACACATGGGATGACGCCCGCACACACACGGGGACATGCCCAAACACACACACACACGGAGACGAAGTCTCCCACACGATCCGACGACCGGATCACAAACACATACACGATCCGACGATCGAATCACAAACACATACACGATCCGACGACCGGATCACAATACACACACACACACGCTGCAACAACTGCAGCATAATGACACAAACACGATCGCACGAAGGCGATCAAACACGACCGTATACACAAACGATCACACACATAAATATCTCTAATGTTTAGAAAACAAACATAAATATTCAAGTATGTTCAAACCCAAAATATAGATCATAGAACACATCACAAAGAACTGATAGAAGACATAGAAGTAGTCCCCCTTTGTTTATCAAGGCCAGTTGATGATGTTCCTTGAACCACGAGTTGGAGGGAAGCCGGATGAAGACGATTCTTACGTCCTCTTGATCCTCTCTTCGATCCGCACCTTTTCTTCTTCTTCCACGATCTCCAGATCTTCACGGAAGTAGATGATCTCCTCCTTGCAAGAGCTCCACCACGTTCTCCCCTTTTCTTCACCTATACGAATGAACAAATGAGCATTAGGGTTTATCAACTCCCAAATTCGTAACTCTTATATAAGCAACTTAAGGGGTGGGGAAAAGACTCATAAAACCCTCCTAATACATGTTATAAACACCTTAATAACAATATAAACTAATAGGGGATAGTATGGTAATGTTTGAAAGAGTTTTCAATGGGTTTAAAACACTTTCGCAAATCTCGTATGGAAGGGGTCGACCCTCGGCAACCAGGGTGCTGTCGGGGCCAAAAAATGAGCCAAATTTATAGGGGTCGACCCCATGGGTTGACCCTTGCAGTGGGGGTCGACCCCTAGGGTCGACCCATGCAGGTGCCTAGGCACCAGCCCAGGGGGGGTCGACCCCTTCAGCAGAGGGTCAAAAAAAGCGGTTTTAGCCCCGATAAAATACCAGAAAAATTCCCAAAAATCAAGAATTAATTACCATGAATTCCACAAAGTATTAAGACCATTTAAATCACATTTCAACAATATTTATGAGAAAACATTAATCACATTGTAAAGGCTCAAACATCTCATTTTAAGGATGCATAAAACACTTCCAATGCAATGCAACCTCATGAAAGATGTTCATGAAAATGACCCGGAACTTAGCATAGAAATGGTTAGATGTTACCATCATCCACTTTACATGGGGGGGTTTAAAAATCATCATTGAACCTGTAAAAACATGATAAACCAAGAAGTTAGATGATAATCAAAACTCATGAACTAATCTTCAACTCTTTGAACTGGTTAACATAAAAATTCATCGTTAAACACATTCAAGCATGTAATTGACTTCTCAATTCAACCATCAATAATATATTCACCATTTGACAAGGTTTTGATATGATGAACATGAATCTCTCACTTAATCAAATAAAATGACATAGGAGCTCAACCATTCAATCTCTTTCTTGAATCAACCAATTCTTCAACATCAAAGTGCTTCATTACACAAGTGTTAACAATTATACCAAATACAAAGTATGCATAATATCATGGAACCATATTCATTCAAATGACATTCTTGTTGGTTAAAAGCTAACATTCATGAAGCATTATCTCAAGAGGAACATTGATATAAAATCACATTCATCAAGATTCAAGTAAATAGGCTAAGTATATTTCTAGTCCAAAAGCCTTGAGAGGAAAATGCAAGGAAATTCCCCAATCAAGACTTGAAACCTTACTTGATGAAATGTATGAATCATATAAAGATGAAATATAATTCAATGAGAAAGGTAACTCCCTTTTTGAAGAACTTCATTGATGCACTCCTTTGAGTTCCAAAACGTGAATCATGGACTTGGATCCTGCAAAGCAAAATACTCAAGGCATGAGATCCTTAAATACAAATCATTCATATAACTTTCAAACATGAACAGAGTTAACTCCCTTTAAGAAGAAGAGCTTCATTGATGGACTCCTTAAGATTCCAAGTATGAGCCATGAAGTTGTGTTCCTACAAACCAACATAAATATAACATTAGTTCCTTAACCACCGAGAGTTCACATGGCTTTCAAGAGTAAACATTGACGTCATCTTTCAACTCATCAAATCAAGATATAAAACATGTTGCTCAATGAAACACATACACACACAAACATAATCATTTTGATATCAATGAAACCAAGCACGAACTATGGGATGCAACAATCTCTCCCTTTTTGATGATGACAAAACGATGTGTGTGATAATACAGATTTTACAAACATTTGTAAACATTGAGCATAACCACTTCTCACATTCTCCCCAAGACAACAACATTCATACACCATTGAGCACACACCAATCATTCTCCCCCTTTTTGTCATCTACAAAAAGAAAAGGGAGCATGTGACATAAAATGAACATGTGAGGCCAAAGGACAAGTTTCCAATTTAAATGCCAATTGATGTTAAGTAGGGGCTCAAATATGTCATACCATTTATTGGTTGAACTCATTTTGACATTTATGCAATATGAAGTGTTCAGAATATGCATTTCAAAATGAGCTGTGCCAATTGTTGAAAAGTATGGATTTGATCAAGATGATATCATGAATGACCTATACGCATGCTGAAAATGTCAAATATGCAAATTAGCATTGAATATGCACTATGTGAATGCTAATCATGCAAGTTATAAAGCTATGCACATGATGACTTCTATCTTTCAAAAGTAATGTTTATGCTCAGAATTAGACTCAAGGGGAATGCATGAACATGCAAGCACACAAGCACAATCGTCATGCACACATATAGTACATATAGTAACTCCCCCTATATGAGGCACGGGTTAACAAAAGAGTATGTGATTTAAATTTAAGAATGTAAGGCATGAAGCATAACTAAGAGATTTATGTATACACAAGTAGGAGTACTACAATAACCATGAGTGTAGGCAAATTCATAAAAGACATACATCACAAAAATGCCCATGTGAAATGTGAGGTAATGACTAATGAGCTTCAAAGCATATGGATTTCAAGATTTTCTAAAGAACACTAGAAGGTAATCTCCTATCTACACTTTCACTTTAGATTCTCGACTTTCGGTAGCTTCGCACAACCCCTATTTTGTTTCTTTTGAAAGACTTCACCTGTAGGTGCGAGTTTCCTCATATGTCTCAATGGGGATTCCCGGCTACTTGGATTCGTCACACATATGGAGTTTTGTTTCTCCTTTCGACACGAGTTTCCTCCTTTGTTTCAGGGGGATTCCCGGTTACTCAGATCCACATACCACTAAATGAATTTTTTTGTGGGGTAGGCAGCTTTTTCCTCACGATTACTCTTTAATGTCTATGTAGAGATTCAAGTTCCCTTTAGAGTGTTGGAAAGAATGTCTTAAATCCTTATCAATGAAAGTCAGTGAATTCATTATGTGCAAGAGTGTGGGGGTAAATTTTTATTTTACATGTATAAAATGAATTCGACAAGACATAGCTATGACTCCCCCTAAATGTATGCACGGTCGGAATCAAATCCTCCCCCTTAATATATGACATGTATCACATATGAATAAAATCACTGCATTGTTATTTATCAAGGAGGTGAGGTCTTAGAAAGATCAAGAAATGGTTTCATAGGGTAAATACTTACAAGCATGCAATGATTCATGAAACATACATACAAGCATTTACAAGTCAAGATATACGATTATCATGAAATATATGCATATGCTCTATATGCATGCATATGCAATATGCATCTTTTTGTCATTTTATATGCATAGTGTGTGAATGATATGCAAAGATGCTAATGCGATGCAGAATGTCAGATTTTTATAGAAGCATGAGAATGCAATGCAAGATGTAAAAAATTTTTATTATTATTATTATTTTTATTTTAGAACATCATGACAGAATGCACAAGGAGACATACATATTCAAATGATGATCAGCAACCATTTTTCAAGACTTGCCCTTTTTGAACAATGGTACACAAATGATCAAAATCAAGTAGTGAACCCAAATTATTTTCAGAAATGTTCAAAAATAGATTTTCAATAACATTTCAAGAGCTTAGAGTGTCATCCACAAACCAAACAAATTTTATAGGTTCTGGTACGAGGTGGAGGTGAAGGTTTTAAAACCCAACTCACACATAGTGAGAGCTTCTAGGTGGACATAATCCACCTTTCCACTACACACCATTTGATATACCAGATACTCAATTTCACTCAGATGCTCATGCATTTCATATTGAAAAGTATTCAGTAGGCAAAGACATCATGCTTATTCCTCAAAATTTTCAGATTCATTCAACCAATGAGATATGTTCATCATAGCAAAATAAAAGAACAACAGATCAAGTTCAGAAACAATATCTGTCAAAGGAACAATTCTGCATATCAGAAATTTTGCCTTCTAGAAGCAAGAATGAATTTCAGAATCAATTTGAACGCACATGGTATTTCAGAATTTCAAGGCAAATTGATTTCCTTCAAAAGACATGTTTCCACATTTCAATACCAATTGTTGCATATGATCAAGCAATTCCACAGTTCAAAAATTTTGCCCTTTTGAAACAAGAAGGGTTTTCAAATTCAATTTGAAAGCACATGCAAATCAAAGGCAAATTGATTTCATTCAAAACACATGGTTCCTTATAAGCCAAATAATTCAATTTCTGAATTTTGGTACTAGGCGGAGAACATAGGTCCGAAGACCACCATCACGCTTAGTGGAAGTATCCAGTTGAACGTAGTCCAACCTTCTCTAACCACCATTTGATATACCAAATATTCATCCATTGTAGACATGTATGGCTTGTGAAGAATTTTGAGCATAACATGAGAATATACCAAAATCTCATTCCAAAACATCAAGACCACCAAGTTTGACAATGAAGGAGCAAAGTTGGAGTTTTACCATATGAGTGTGCCTTGTTCCATTTTATTGGAACCCCTTTCATTCTTTATTTACCTCAAGGCACACTTTCATCACTACCGACTAATTTGTCGGATTTTGGCACCCAAGCCTTCTTGGGTCCTTGGATGTTAGAAGCATTTCTTCCAAAAGTTTTCTTTGACATTTTCATTGCCACCTTGTCATCACTTTCCATGATCCTGCAATTCTCAATAACATGTCCACGGTTTCCACAATAAAGGCATTGAGGAGAAGCAGTTTTA
This sequence comes from Amorphophallus konjac, assembly GCA_022559845.1. Classification (NCBI taxonomy): domain Eukaryota; kingdom Viridiplantae; phylum Streptophyta; class Magnoliopsida; order Alismatales; family Araceae; genus Amorphophallus; species Amorphophallus konjac. The sequence goes on from CM040120.1 coordinate 128,302,097, forward strand.
CCAAGAGACTTCCTTTTAGGAGTAAAAGAATTTTTAAATCCGTTCCATCTTCTATTTTCAAAAAGTCTAGATTTAACAAAATTAGACCTAGCATACATTCTAGAAGCATGCAAGTTTTCTGTTTTCAAAAACCCACACTCTTTCATAAGATGTCCGTACTTCCCACAATGAAAGTAACAAGGAGATGTGGGTCTACGGAATGACTTTCCATTGTTTGCATGAGTGTTTAGGAACAAGTTTCTCTTATAGGATGAAGACCCTTGAGCATTGGAAGCATGTTCAGTTTTGAATTTTCTTTGAAAGTTCAACTTAGCATTCATGACACGATAGTCATCATTTTGTTTGACAAAGCAATCATTCATGACATGGCCAAGTTTGTGACAATAAAAGCATGAGATATTTTTCTTTTTGCATGCTAGTTTGTCATCCTCTTTCATGACAACACAATCATCCATCACATATCCAGATATGTCACAATAGAAGCATTCAACATTCAACTTTGATTTTTGAGATCTATTTGACATGAAATACTTTTTGTTGAGATTTTTCTTTTTATCAAAACCATTTTCAGAGATTTTCACTTGAGCAACGGGAGGAGGTGTTTTGGAGGTGCTAGGAACGTCGGAGGCATGAACAAAAGAGGTTGTCATTTTGTGTTCAAAAGATTTTTTATTGACCAGGGTGTATCCAAGACCCTCTTTTTGAAAGTTCACCATGACACCTAGCATTTTATCTAAGTTCTCCTTCCCTTTGACAAATCTAGACAAGTCATTTTTCAAATCATTTATCTCTTTTTCACATATAAGGATTTTCTCATTGAGTAGGCAATTCACAGATTCTAAGTTTTCATTCTCTTTCAAGATTTTCTTATTTTCATCATTCATGGCATAGAGTTTTTCAGTTAAATTTTCAAGAACTTTCTCAGTTTCCACAAACTTTAAAATCTTAACAAGCAATTGTTCATTCTTAGATTTCAAAAAGGAATTTTCTTGTTCAAGCTTATCAAAGCATTTCAATCTTCCCTCAAGTAAGGAATTCTGAATTAACATGGCACCATTTTTCTTTTTAAGATCTTCATTTTCATTCATGATACTTTTGCTATCAATTTCAGAATCAAGTAACTTTTCAAACATTTTATCATCATCAGACAAAGAAGCTAGCTTGTTCTTAAGATATTCTTCATTTTTCTCAAGCATGGAGATTTTAGACATGAGGAATGTATTTTGCTCACGCAGCTCATCACACTCATTTTCAATTTGAAAAGATGTGTTAAGTTTTCTAGTCATTTCAACATCTTCATTCAAACAGGAAATCTCTTCTGAAAATAATTTAATTTTTGATTCAAGAGATTCATTTTGTTCTTGCAGATGTTCAATTTTTGACTCCAAGATTTTACGGTTCTCACAAGAGGAATTAGCATGTCCATTCTCATTAATCTTCCTTTTCAAGATTTTATTTTCAGATTTGAGTTTCTTGCATTTATCATACAACGTATCATATGCCATTTGCCATTCCTCAATAGAGAGTTCTTCGGATTCAGAATGTACCTCATCATAATTTTCTTCATTGAGTTGATCATCATTGTCGGCCATGAGACAATTTTATCCTTCCAACTCTTGAGCTTTGATCAACTGATCCATAAGCTCCTTTGCCGTTCTACAAGATGAAACAAATGGAAACATATGAGTATCAATGGCACTTTTCAATAAATTTAAGATAATGACATTTTCATGGTTCTTCAATTTATCTTGACTAGACCACTTGGTCTCATCTAGAGGTAATATGTGAGGACCATCATAAATCAACTTTCAAAGATTAGGATTAATTGAATTGATCAGTCCACACATTTTACCTATGCATGAAGTAACATCAGAACCATTAAGAATAGGAAGGTAATTCATCGACATGTGCTCAACAGAAAAATTCATGATTATAGAATGCACTAGGATCACTCTATAGATCGTGAGATCTAGGGACAGCAGAGCCTCGCTCTGATACCAATTATTGGGTCCCGTAGTGCAAGAACACGGATCTAGAGGGGGGGTGAATAGATCCTACTACTATAAACTATGTCCGATTAAAAACACAAACTTGCGCACAGCGGAATTAACAAGATTGATAAGATTGAGGAATTTAATCTCAACAGATTTAAACTTAATTCAATCAATCTCGCCGAGCTCACACGATTGCATAAACAGATAAGATATCGAATCATACAAACACAAAGATCAAACCACAAGACACGGGGATTTTTAAGGTGGTTCGGGACCACGACGGGCTCCCTACGTCCACCCCTCACCAAACCCGGTGAGACTTCACTCGGGGATAAATCCCCAAACGGAGACGATGCTCCAAACACACACGGGATGACGCCCGCACACACACGGGGACACGCCCCAACACACACACACACGGAGACGAAGTCTCCCACACGATCGACGACCGGATCACAAACACATACACGATCCGACGACAGAATCATAAACACATACACGATCCGACGACCGGATCACAATACACACACACACACACGCTGCAACAACCGCAGCACAATGACACAAACACGATCGCACAAAGGAGATCAAACACGACCGTATACACAAACGGTCACACACACAAATATCTCTATTGTTCAGAAAATAAACACAAATATTCAAGCATGCTCAAACCCAAAATATAGATCATAGAACACATCACAAAGAACTGATAGAAGACATAGAAGTAGTCCCCCTTTGTTTATCAAGGCCAGTTGATGATGTTCCTTGAACCACGAGTTGGAGGGAAGCCGGATGAAGATGATTCTTACGTCCTCTTGATCCTCTCTTCGATCCGCACCTTTTCTTCTTCTTCCACGATCCCCAGATCTTCACGGAAGTAGATGATCTCCTCCTTGCAAGAGCTCCACCACGTTCTCCCCTTTTCTTCACCTATACGAATGAACAAATGAGCATTAGGGTTTATCAACTCCCAAATTCGTAACTCTTATATAAGCAACTTAAGGGGTGGAGAAAAGACTCATAAAACCCTCCTAATACATGTTAAGAACACCTTAATAACAATAGAAACTAATAGGGGGTAGTATAGTAATGTTTGAAAGGGTTTTCAATGGGTTTAAAACACTTTCGCAAATCTCGTCCGGAAGGGGTCGACCCTTGGGGTCGACCCTCGGCAACCAGGGTGCTGCCGGGGGCAAAAAATGAGACAAATTTACAGGGGTCGACCCCATGGGTCGACCTTTGCAGTGGGGGTCAACCCCTGGGGTCGACCCATGCAGGTGCCTGGGCACCAGCCCAGGGGGGGTCGACCCCAAGGGTCGACCCCTTCAGCAGAGGGTCAAAAAAAGTGGTTTTAGCCCCGATAAAATGCCGAAAAAATTCCCAAAAATCAAGAATTAATTACCATGAATTCCACAAAGTATTAAGACCATCTAAATCACATTTCAACAAGATTTATGAGAAAACATTAAGCACATTGTAAAGGCTCAAACATCTCATTTTAAGGATGCATAAAACACTTCCAATGCAATGCAACCTCATAAAAGATGTTCATGAAAACGACCCAGAACTTAGCATAGAAATGGTTAGATGTTACCATCATCCACTTGACATGGGGGGGTTTAAAAATCATCATTGAACCTGTAAAAATATGATAAACCAAGAAGTTAGATGATAATCAAAACTCATGAACCAAGCTTCAACTCTTTGAACTGGTTAACATAAAAATTCATCGTTAAACACATTCAAGCATGTAATTGACTTCTCAATTCAACCATCATAAATATATTCACCATTTGACAATGTTTTGATATGATGAACATGAATCTCTCACTTAATCAAATAAAATGACATAGGAGCTCAACCATTCAATCTCTTTCTTGAATCAACCAATTCTTCAACATCAAAGTGCTTCATTACACAAGTGTTAACAATTATGCCAAATACAAAGCATGCATAATATCATGGAACCATATTCATTCAAATGGCATTCTTGTTGGTTAAAAGCTAACATTCATGAAGCATTATCTCAAGAGGAACATTGATATAAAATCACATTCATCAAGATTCAAGTAAATATGCTAAGTATATTTCTAGTCCAAAAGCCTTGAGAGGAAAATGCAAGGAAATACCCCAATCAAGACTTGAAACCTTACTTGATGAAATATATGAATCATATAAAGATGAAATGTAATTAAATTAGAAAGGTAACTCCCTTTTTGAAGAAGAACTTCATTGATGCACTCCTTTGAGTTCCAAAGCGTGAATCATGGACTTGGATCCTGCAAAGTAAAATATTCAAGGTATGAGATCCTTAAATACAAATTATTCATATAACTTTCAAACATGAACAGAGTTAACTCCCTTTAAGAAGAAGAGCTTCATTGATGGACTCCTTAAGATTCCAAGTATGAGCCATGAAGTTGTGTTCCTACAAACCAACATAAATATAACATTAGTTCCTTAACCACCGAGAGTTCACATGGCTTTCAAGATTAAACATCGACGTCATCTTTCAACTCATCAAATCAAGATATAAAACATGTTGCTCAATGAAACACATACACACACAAACACAATCGTTTTGATATAATTGAAACCAAGCACGAACTATGGGATGCAACACCATCCAATGATCGGCGGAAAAGATACGCCATGAGGTGATCGTCGTATTGGAACTGCGTCGACTCGTATAAGAACTCCCATATGTGAATGAAGCGGTTGCCATTCCCATCGTACTTACGGTACATGGGGAGCTCCGACTGGGGAGGGAAACAGATGTCATGGAAATTAGGCACGGGGATATCAGCAAGGGATTGTGGGCCGACCCGCTTATGAAGAAGGTCAATCTGTTGCTGCATGGCAGCCCACCTATCAAGAAGTTCCCGTTCCCAAGAAGGAGGAGGCAAAACTGAGAGAGAAGACCCAGCATATGGGGCTGAAGGATAGACCGACGGAGGGGGAAGCCCGTGTAACGACCCAAGATCCAGATACCGGGAGGAGCCCGATACCATTCGAATCCCGGCCCGCCGCTCACGAGCCGGGAGGGCTCGGAAGGGCTAAAAGGAGTGTGGAGGTACAAAGAAATAGGAAATAGAGCAGGATAATTCAACAATTAACAGAAATAAATAAACAACTACTACAATAGAGTCCAATCCAATAGAAAGTACAGTCTAAAGAAGTAAAACGTACCACATGCCAAGTGAACACTCAGCCCGACGAGCTGGCAACTAAGAACCTCCGAACAGCACCCTCAAACCTCGAGGAAGAACCGCCGCACCTGAAACGCAGGGGTGAGCCTCATGTCACTTGCTTAGTAGGGATCCCGCGGAACCCCAACCGAGAACAATGGTGATAACAGAAAGGAAAAATAGCTACAACTACAGCAGGAACAACGAAACGGTGGCCAGTCAAAACTTGACACTACAGCTACTCCTACTGTACCGGTCAAGTAGAAAGAGAAATCTCGATCTCACAATCAGGAACCGGACCACTCCAACACAAGGCCTATTGAGGAAACACTCACGACAGCACTGCTGTGAAAACCTGTCCTCCCAGACAAGGCCAACCTGGACCACGCTGTCCAAGGTAGGGTCACGACCACGCTATCGTGAATACAACTCTAACAAGACGCAACCTCGGTGAAGCCACTGCCACTAAGGCCACTAACTTGGAAACACCGGACGGTCCAGAAAACCACATCTTGCAGATGGGAAACGGAACCCAGAAACAGGAGAGTCATGTCTCACGTGATAGGAGTACCTGCCCACAAGAAGCAAGGCCAGATGCGTCTATTGACGGCTTAGACCGCGCCGCAGTTGTCTCCCTCCGGCCTAGCTGGAACCGAGACACTGTACAAGTAACCATAGAGCAAGAACTAGCGGGGGGTCTCACTCATCAGCACGGGTCCAACTGCCCCCAACCACGTGTGCACACTCAGACCATGCGTCCTAGGTCTTGCTCTCTGACTGGTTTTCCCCTCAGCTAGACTGTGGTTGCAAGACGTGGGGCCCGACGGTAACCAGCCTAAAAACCATCTCTCTGGGATAGCCTCGCCACCACTCCCTGGTGGGACCACTCGCGTATCGAAAGGCTACGACTAGTGGGGAGTCACTGATGTGACCACTCTCCAAGTAGAAACTCTGAGAAACACACATGCACCCTGTGCGAAAGTCACGAAGGACCAAGTGGCACCGAGCCACTGGACTCTGGACGGCCCTCTAAACTCACTAAATCTAACGGTCCTTGAGTCACAAGACTCGGGGTCAAGACCGTCGTACACAACATCACAACATCGTTAATCCCGCCTAATCTTTAGGTCTAAAACCACGGTAGTACGAATACCGAGGTAGCGCACGAGCCGCCGAGACCATTCCTTCATAAAGGATAAACCCTCCAGCCCCAGGCTGGGCAACTGGACTCACAGTCCAAGGCCACACACACGGCCCACGCGGAAAGCACAGAAGCACGATTCCTAAGATAGCTCACACGCCGCCATGCCGATTCTCCATCCTAGGGAAAAGCGGGAAACCTCTAGCCCCAGGCTAGATGACTGGACTCGTAGTCCAAGGCCATACAATTGGACCACTCGGGAACCATTTTTCGGAGAACCTCACGACATGCGAGGGAACCCCACCACACTCACACCGATACACGGTGACTCGATCGAGCGTAACACAAAAGCTCGGAACACATGGGGTCACCCGGACCCACCACACCTACGGGCATGCTAATCGAGGTAGCATGGTACCTCCATACATCCCAGAAACGTGATCACGGAACCCATGGGATGTCCAGGACACTCACGAGGCCGAAGGTCGACCACTGGGTCACAACCGGGTCGACCGGAGACCAACACAATGGTAAACGGCATTGCGAGCATGAAAATCACCTAGCGGTCTAACCCTAGACCGCCACGTGGCCAAGCGGTCTACCCTTGGACTGCTAAGGAAAGGCTAGCGGTCTACCACTAGACCGCCACACACTAAAATCACGGACCCCTAGCGGTCTACCCTTGGACCGCGAAGTAGAGCCTAGCAGCCTATTACTAAACCGCTAACGGCCCTAGCGGTCTATCGTGAGACCGCAAGGTCCAGACCGATATGTACGGGATGCTAGCGGTTTACACCCGATCGCTAGCACCCTAGTGGTTACTGAAAGGACCGCTAAGGTGTCCTGAACCCGAAACTGGCAAAAATCACGGGAAAGCCCATTCCACGCCCCAATCACCCCCGGGTGATGGGGAAACAAAGGGGAAACCCTTCCCCAAGACTTTAGGCATCACATGGTGCCTCAAAACCACCAAATAACGCGTTAAAACGCAAGATCGAGCTCACATCCCAAAATCATGCTTTTTCCCCAAAACGGCAATAAACCCACGCTCGGCTCGCCACGGGCTACCAAATTTACGGGAATTGAAATACAGGAGCTGAGGGTCCATCTGCCTACCTCTACCGAAGATTTCACGCACCGTGGACGCCGCTCCGCGAAGAAAACGCTGCGAAACCCTCGCCGATTCACGAACTGGCACCCGAGCTTCCACGCACCGCCGGCCCTCGATGCTCGACCCGTTCCTCGTTCCTCGCCTCCCGCCATCCCCGCCTCGCCCTCCTCCGCCACTGTCGGCCGCCCAGGGAGAGGGGGAGAGAAAGAGATGAGAGAGAGTGAGAAAGAGAGAATGGGGCGAGAGAGAAGTTAAGGGGGGTTATTTATAGGAAAATCCAAAAATTCCATAAAATACCAAAAAATAAGAAAAATACCCCACGCGATCCTCAAAAAATGCACAACGCAGTGGTAACGTCCCGGAGTCAGAGAATGCAATGGTTCACCCTACACGGGGTTCCGAAGGTCTGACTGACGAAAAATACACGTAAAACCCAAAACGCGACCCGAGACCCACAAAGGCGCTCTAAAAATTCCAAAAAATTACTGGCGTGCTCCTCACAACGCCACGGACCCTAGGAAATTCACGGGCAAACCACCAATGGGTACGACAATCGAGTATAAAAAGTCAAAGCTCACTCGGACACAATCCGCAGCCCGCAGAAAGATAATCCGAAACCCACGGATGTAGATCCGAAAAACCCGAGACATTACAGCCCTCCCCCCTTAAAAAAAATTCATCCTCGAAATTCAGGATAATGCTGGAACACAGGGGAAGAAAGCCTTAGCCAACTGACAACGCTGTCAGAGCCCCAGCACAGAAAACTTTGATTCTCACGAAAGCACCGATCCCGAGGGACACAGCCAGACTACAATCACGGACGACACCTTGCTCCGCACAATCGCATACACCGGCCATCAGAGCAGGCACACATCAATGTACATAGTTCGGCATCACCTCAGTCACAATGAAAAACCAATTATGGCATCGCTGCCATCATCTCATTTACCGAGGAGACACAGTCCTCATCATGAGAAACAGCTATCGATCCATCCTATGGTCGGCGGAAAATACACATCAACTTCACAACCAGCTGACCGGTCGCAAACCCTTCTCAAGGGAACAACCAATACAGAGCCTCCGTCATCTCAACAGACCGCAATCAGATCATCGGCTTAGTGCCAAGGATCACCTCACACTTGGCAAGCTGAAGCCAGACATATCACTGTGCCAACTCTGCCAGAAGATAAACTTCGACAAAGCCCAGATCCCATCCAGAAAGGCACATCACAAAAATGACCACCAAAGGCCTCACCTGCACACGGCTCCCGCCAATCTCGATGCGCAACCACCAGCATCATCAGTCTATGAAAATACCATCCACAGGTCGCCAGATACACGTCAACGGAAAACCTCCACCGGCCCAACGGGCACGGTCCAACTCATAACAGGCCATCCGCTCACTCACACACAGAGAATTACCACATCACGAGCTGAACTTCACTCGGACATCGCATCCGATCTCGATCATCGGGTCAACTCAACCCTCTCAGGAGGGCACGACAAAACCAATGACAAGACTCAGGAGTCTTCGGTTGTCACGCCCCGAACCGATAACAGCGGAACGTGTAGTTCGGAACGTGGCAATGATACAGTCGTGAATAATCAGAGCGAACATAAGACACGAAATTACAACCTGGACAATGTGGGCCAATTTAACCTTTATTGATATTCAAATATACGAATTACATACCTCGACTCAACATACATAAGTGAAGAAAGGACTCACTATTACACTCAAATAAAGAGAAAGGACTCAAATAACAGGACGAGACTCAAAGAAAGACACCGACTCAATTCTCCATTTCTCTCATCACTCTTGCCCTTCCCCATCTGTTGGACTATCTTCAATGTCGTTACATAAAAAAAACGTTAAAGATAGGCTGGTGAGCGAAACGCTCAGTAGGAATTACATCTCTCGTCAAGCAGAATATCAGTGATTAGCCAATTAACATGTTCATGAAGATGCAAGGCATGGAACTAGAAAATCATGACGATCAATCTAACATGAAAGATGAATATTAAAGTCAAAGGCAGTTACGAGCTCAAGAGAAATAGGGATGAATTCCCATGCAGAGTCAAGGACAAGCTATCAGAATATAACAAGGACAGTTACTCGGATGAACATAACTTTAGAATTGGCCAGAATATAACAGAGTTTCAATAAATATAAGCAGAATTAAACAATCTAACAGAATATCTAAATTATCAGAATAACCGAACAACAAAATATCAAAATAATAGAACTTCTAGAATTAACAGAATTTGCAGAATGACAGATATAACAGATGTACAGAGTTTGGTGCAATGCCACACCCAGAATTACCATGGTTTACAGAATTGGACTTCCGTCCTACCTGGCACTGAAAAGTCGCGGACCCACAGCCCTTAATGTTTCAGAATCAGATTTGGCCAAATCCAGAGTCAACGGGTTATGTTCTCGAATTGATGGCAAGAAGATTCCAAAAGGAGTAGTGTCAAGACCAACGGAAAATCAAAGTGACACGGATCGGATCCTAGGGTTTTTAGGGTACAACCAGCTCGGCTGTCTTGAGGGAATCCATGGCTAGTGGAGACTTACGGAGGTCCCAATGACTAACTTGCAAGTTCGAAGGAACGGAATGTCCAACGGAGGACTCGTATGTCACCGAGAGTTGAGGTGTATAACGTGAACCAATCATGAAAAAGGGCTCCATCTATGGACGTGAGATGAGAGTGCCAAAAGACCCGAGGTATGGGTCAAAATCGGAAGAAAACAGTGAGAACATGAATGCGTTAATTATAGAATTCACGTCCATCTAATTCTAAAATTAACTATAATTAAATAAACTTATTTTAATTGACGTCCGTGAGTAGTGTCATTTATTAATTAGCGTCCACTTGGAGGGACGTTAATTCTATGATTTTTAACTTAATTTATTTAACAAGAATTCACCTCAATATCTATTTAATTGAATAATTTAAAAAATATACATTCAAAGACACATTTATTTATTTATAATAATTTAGAGAAATAAAATATATGATAATTAAGAGAAAAATATGAGAATTCTAGATATATAATTTTTATAATTTTCTGGTACATATTTTAATAGATATGAATTTTGAAAGATATAATTACAAGATATATATATATATATATATATATATATATATATAATTTGACGACTTTACATTATGTCGTCAAAAGGATTTGACGCCATTGAGATGGTCGTCATTTCAATAAAAGTGTCAAATTTCAAGCCTCCTGTTCTCGACGTACACACGTCGGAATCACGCGTTCTATATATCGAAATGACAGACTCGAAAAACTCTACATAACTGGACGTTCAAAATAATTTTTCATTGAGAGATGGGGGATCTTGAGATAGGGGGCACGAAAAATGATGCAACCACTCTCACTACTTCGGTCTCCACTCCAATAACACGCCCATAAAATTTCATGACCAAAGGTCACTCCGACGTGCATGAACAAGTCGACAAAGTAAAAATCCATAACTATCACACTATGGTAAATACCGTGATTTCGTCAAGTATCTTGATAAAACATATTAAATTGTTAAACTAATTAATGGTACTAGTTATTACACCACATAAAGGCATGAAAACGTTACAAAATTCATACATGAAAATTATTCTTACATAGAAATCATGTTAACTGCATGCAATATTAACAGGTTTAGGCTTGAGAGAGATCACCTACTTTTTGGACGATTAAACGGATGAACAGTGAAGAACTAGGTTGCTACTACGGCGCTCTGTTCGAACAGAGCAAATCGTAGGAAGAAGAAGAAGATGGAGGAAGCAGGTGCAAGCATCAACCACAACAGCAGGAGGTAGATGGAAGATGATGTTCCACGTTCAGCACAGTAGGACGAAGGGATCACTGGGTAGACGAGAAAAGGATGCAGACCACGCTCGCAGGAGGAAGAAGACGCGAACGGCAGCAGCACGATGGAGAGGAAGAAAAATTGGTGGTTCGACGGGCATGGGGGTTTTATAGCGATGCAGGGTTCTAGAGGCTTCTCCATCAACGATGGCAAGGGTTTCGATCACAATAGGCAAGGGTTAAAGCCTACTATAAATCATTTTCTCCCATCCCAGTTAAGAGCCACCTGCCAAGCTTCGTTTCAAAAACCCTAAAACTATCACCATGCACGTCCGAGCTTGCATGAGCGGTCGGGTCGGTTTGGGCTACAGTGGGTGGTTGGTTTTAAATATGTGGATGCACATGGGATTGGTTTGTGAGAGACGTGAAATGGGTTTGGGTTATTTGGGTTAACATGGGCTTGCTGTGGCCTTGTTTGAGTTTTAGTTTTTAGAAGAAAAGGCTTGGTATATTAGGTTTGGCTTTAGACGTATATACACATGGTTTGTGGGTTTATATATATTTTTAATTAGCAATTTGGTCTAAAACCCTGAGAGCTTAAACCCATGCGTCGAACGTATATGGCATTTGGGTTGGGTTTTTGGCTCACGTGGGCTTGCCTTATGTTTTTAGTGGAATTTGGTCATTTGGTTTAAGTATAAAAATACACATATATAGGGGTTACGTGGGTCATATGGGGTATATACGTATGTGTGCAGTTTTATTCATTTTTGGGCTTCATATATATATATAGGTGGTTTAGGCTTTATTTAGTAATTGTTTTAATGGCAGAATAAAATATCTAATATGTGTTTTAGGCCCATTAATGTGCATATATGAGTTATATTGTTTGGGCCTCATTTATTTTTATTTCTAACGAGAAAAGATAATCAATTTATTACGACCCATAATTTTTATTTGGCCTTCTTTATACAACTTTAATTTGTTTAGAATCTATTTATTCCTTATTTGTATCCGGGGTGTTACACCCTGCCCCACTTAAAAGAATTTGGTCCCCAAATTCAACTGAAATTCATCTCCGATCTATATCAGTGGGGTATCAAGTTCTAGTTTCCATTTATAAGGATAAATCATCTAGGCATTCTAATACAACAACTCAAGGAACTAGGCCAAGGTTAATGGGTACCTCTAGTTACTTCATCATCAACAGGTTCGATTTGTCTTATTGCTTGTAATTGTACTCGAAGCCGTGCTTCCTTGTGATCATTTGCCTGCTGAGGTTGATCCTTGGGAAGGGGGCAGTCAGCTACCCTATGCTCCTGGCTTCCATAGCGAAAGCAAGCTCCGTTCTTCTAGCGACACTTCTCGGATTTGTGACTGTCATTCCCACAATGCTTGCACTTTTCTTCCTTAGGCTTCTTGCCATTTGGAATGTCGTTTCCCTCATTGGGCCTCTTGTTGCCATTACCTACTTTCTTCTTCTCCATTCTCGCCTTAACTTGGTCAGATAATTCCATAGCGTCTTCTAATAATTGAGCTCTCTTAACCATCTCGGCGTATGATTGAATATCCATTGGTGCTAACTAGGGTATGTATTGCAATCGTAATCCATTTAAGAATCTCCTAGCTTTCATCTTTTCCATCATGATCAAATGAGGCGCATATCGGGACAACCTCGAGAATTGGGCCTCATATTCTGCCACGGACATACTTCTTTGTTTAAGTGAAGCAAATTCTCCCACCTTTCTTTCCCAAACTCTTTCCGAGAAATACTTCTCGTTGAAGTGTTCTAAGAACTCTACCCATGCCACTTGATCATTTGGTAAAGTTGCTTCCACGGACTCCCACCAAGCCCTTGCATCCTTCTCTAGTTGAAACGTTGCCAAAAGGACATTATCTTGATCCGAGCATTGCATTACTCAGAAGATTCTTTCCATCTCCTTTGTCCAATCTTCCGCCACATCAGGATCAGGAGTTCCACTAAATCTAAGGGGATTGAGACTCCGAAACTCACGATGCAACTCTCCAGCTCCACAATTGGCTCCACCCTCGACTACCCGTTGAAGAGCCTGGGTCAAATCTTGTACCGTCCTTTGCATTTCACACCATTGGGCATGCTCGGCGGCCATTGTTATCTATCTAGTTCTATAAGACATAAACAATCTCATGCAAGGTTATCAAGTAATTCTCGTGAAATTTTACTAAGCTATTTTCATAAGCTGATATTATTAGTATTATAATTCCTTTTTATCTCTTAACCCAAGGTTCTACCCAATCTCACCGAGCAATAATAGGGTTGAACCTAGAACTTATGGCAACCTATTGTTGAGAGCTAGGGTTTAATAAACCTAGGCTCTGATACCACAAACTGTCACGCCCCGAACCGATAGCAGCGGAACGTGTTGTTCGGAACGTGGTAGTGATACAGTCGTGAATAATCAGAGCAAACATAAGACATAAAATTTCCAAGGCCAGACAGTATGGACAAAAATATAATCTTTATTGATAATCAAATGTCAATTACATAACTGGAGTCCACTTATATGGGAAAAAGAAAAGACTCAAATACTTTATAAAGGGAAAAGACTCAAGGACAATATAAGACTCAAGAAAACTAAAAGACACTGGCTTGCTTTTTCCATAACACTCAACACTCTTGCCCTTCCCCATCTGTTGTGACCGTCATTCCCACAATGCTTGCACTTTTCTTCCTTAGGCTTCTTGCCATTTGGAATGTCGTTTCCCTCATTGGGCCTCTTGTTGCCATTACCTACCTTCTTCTTCTCCATTCTCACCTTAACTTGGTTAGATAATTCCATAGCGTCTTCTAATAATTGAGCTCTCTTAACCATCTCGGCGTATGATTGAATATCCATTGGTGCTAACTGGGTTATGTATTGCAATCGTAATCCATTTAAGAATCTCCGAGCTTTCATCTTTTCCGTCATGATCAAATGAGGCGCATATCGGGAAAACCTCGAGAATTGGGCCTCATATTCCGCCACGGACATACTTCTTTGTTTAAGTGAAGCAAATTCTCCCACCTTTCTTTCCCAAACTCTTTCCGAGAAATACTTCTCGTTGAAGTGTTCTAAGAACTCTACCCATGCCACTTGATCATTTGGTAAAGTTGCTTCCACGGACTCCCACCAAGCCCTTGCATCCTTCTCTAGTTGAAACGTTGCCAAAAGGACCTTATCTTTATCCGAGCATTGCATTACTCAGAATTCCATCTCCTTTGTCCAATCTTCCGTCACATCAGGATCAGAAGTTCCACTAAATCTAGGGGGATTGAGACTCTGAAACTCATGATGCAACTCTCCAGCTCCACGATTGGCTCCACCCTTGACTACCCGTTGAAGAGCCTGGGTCAAACCATGTACCGTCCATTGCATTTCACGCCATTGGGCACGCACGGCGGCCATTGTTATCTATCTAGTTCTATAAGACATAAACAATCTCATGCAAGGTTATCAAGTAATTCACATGAAATTTTACTAAGCTGATATTATTAGTATTATAATTCCTTTTTATCTCTTAACCCAAGGTTCTACCCAATCTCACCGGGCAATAATGGGGTTGAACCTAGAACTTATGGCAACCTATTGTTGAGACCTAGGGTTTAATAAACCTAGGCTCTGATACCATACACTGTCACGCCCGAACCGATAACAGCGGAACGTGTAGTTCGGAACGTGGCAGTGATACAGTCGTGAATAATCAGAGCGAACATAAGACACGAAATTACAACCTGGACAATGTGGGCCAATTTAACCTTTATTGATATTCAAATATTCGAATTATATACCTTGACTCAACTTACATAAGTGAAGAAAGGACTCACTATTACACTCTAATAAAGAGAAAGGACTCAAATAACAGGACGAGACTCAAAGAAAGACACCGACTTGATTCTCCATTTCGCTCATCACTCTTGCCCTTCCCCATCTGTTGGACTATCTTCAATGTCGTTACCTGAAAAAAATGTTAAAGATAGGCTGGTGAGCGAAACGCTCAGTAGGAATTACATCTCTCATCAAGCAGAATATAAGTGATTAGCCAATTAACATGTTCATGAAGATGCAAGGCATGGAACTAGAAAATCATGACGATCAATCTAACAGGAAAGATGAATATTAAAGTCAAAGGCAGTTACGAGCTCAAGAGAAATAGGGATGAATTCCCATGCAGAGTCAAGGACAAGCTATCAGAATATAACAAGGATAGTTATTCAGATGAACATAACTTTAGAATTGGCCAGAATATAACAGAGTTTCAATAAATATAAGCAGAATTAAACAATCTAGCAGAATATCTAAATTATCAGAATAACCGAACAACAAAATATCAGAATAACAGAACTTCTAGAATTAACAGAATTTGCAGAATGACAGATATAACAGAATAACAGAATATAACAGATGTATAGAGTTTGGTGCAATGCCACACCCAGAATTACCATGGTTTACAGAATTGGACTTCCGTCCTACCTGGCACTGAAAAGTCGCGGACCCACAACCCTTAATGTTTCAGAATCAGATTTGGCCAAATATAGAGTCAAAGGGTTATGTTCTCGAATTGATGACAAGAAGATTCCAAAAGGAGTAGTGTCAAGACCAACGGAAAACCAAAGTGACACGGATCGGATCCCAGGGTTTTTAGGGTACAACCAGCTCGGCTGTCTTGAGGGAAACCAAGGCTAGCAGAGACTTACGGAGGTCCCAATGACTAACTTGTAAGTCCAAAGGAACGGAATGTCCAACGGAGGACTCGTATGTCACCGAGAGTTGAGGTGTATAACGTGAACCAATCATGAAAAAGGGGCTCCATCTATGGACGTGAGATGAGAGTGCCAAAATACCTGAGGTATGTGTCAAAACCGGAAGAAAATAGTGAGAACATGAATGCGTTAATTATAGAATTCACGTCCATCTAATTCTATAATTAACTATAATTAAATAAACTTATTTTAATTGACGTCCGTGAGTAGTGTCATTTATTAATTATCGTCCACTTGGAGGGAAGTTAATTCTATGATTTTTAACTTAATTTATTTAATAAGAATTCACCTCAATATCTATTTAATTGAATAATTTAAAAAATATACATTCAAAGACACATTCATTTATTTAAAATAATTTAGAGAAATAAAATATATGATAATTAAGAGAAAAATATGAGAATTCCAGATATATAATTTTTATAATTTTCTGGTACATATTTTAATAGATATGAATTTTTAAAGATATAATTACAAGATATATATATATATATATATATATATATATATATATATATATATATAATTTGACGACTTTACATTATGTCGTCAAAAGGATTTGACGCCATTGAGATGGTCGTCATTTCAATAAAAGTGTCAAATTTCAAGCCTCCTGTTCTCGACGTACACACGTCGGAATCACGCGTTCTATATATCGAAATGACGGGCTCGAAAAACTCTACATAACTGGACGTTCAAAATAATTTTTCGTTGAGAGATGGGGGATCTTGATATAGGGGGCACGAAAAATGATGCAACCACTCTTACTACTTCGGTCTCCACTCCAATAACATGCCCATAAAATTTCATGACCAAAGGTCACTCCGACGTGCACGAACAAGTCGACAAAGTAAAAATCCATAACTATCACACTATGGTAAATACCGTGATTTCGTCAAGTATATTGATAAAACATATTAAATTATTTAACTAATTAATGGTACTAGTTATTACACCACATAAAGGCATGAAAATGTTACAAAATTCATACATGAAAATTATTCTTACATAGAAACCATGTTAACTACATGCAATATTAACAGGTTTAGGCTTGAGAGAGATCACCTACTTTTTGGATGATTAAACGGATGAACAGTGAAGAACTAGGTTGCTGCTACGGCGCTCTGTTCGAACAGAGCAAATCGCAGGAAGAAGAAGAAGATGGAGGAAGCAGGCGCAAGCATCAACAACAACAGCAGGAGGTAGATGGAAGATGATGTTCCACGTTTAGCACAATAGGACGAAGGGATCACTGGGTAGATGAGAAAAGGATGCAGACCACGCTCGCAGGAGGAAGAAGACGCGGACGGCAGCATCACGATGGAGAGGAAGAAAAATTGGTGGTTCGACGGGCATGGGGGTTTTATAGTGATGCAGGGTTCTAGAGGCTTCTCCATCAACGATGGCAAGGGTTTTGATCACAATAGGCAAGGGTTAAAACCTACTATAAATCGTTTTCTCCCATCCCAGTTAAGAGCCGCCGGCCAAGCTTCGTTTCAAAAACCCTAAAACTATCACCATGCACGTCCGAGCTTGCATGAGCGGTCGGGTCGGTTTGGGCTATAGTGGGTGGTTGGGTTTAAATGTGTGGATGCACATGGGATTGGTTTGTGAGAGACGTGAGATGGGTTTGGGTTATTAGGGTTAACAGGGGCTTGCTGTGGGCTTGTTTGAGTTTTAGTTTTTAGAAGAAAAGGCTTGGTATATTAGGTTTGGGTTTAGACGTATATACACATGGTTTGTGGGTTTATATATATTTTTAATTAGCAGTTTGGTCTAAAACCCTGAGAGCTTAAACCCATGCGTCGAACGTATATGGCATTTGGGTTGGGTTTTTGGCTCACGTGGGCTTGCCTTGTGTTTTTAGTGGAATTTGGTCATTTGGTTTAAGTATAAAAATACACATATATAGGGGTTACGTGGGTCATATGGGGTATATACGTATGTGTGCGGTTTTATTCATTTTTGGGCTTCATATATATATATAGGTGGTTTAGGCTTTATTTAGTAATTGTTTTAATGGCAGAATAAAATATCTAATATGTGTTTTAGGCCCATTAATGTGCATATATGAGTTATATTGTTTGGGCCTCATTTATTTTTATTTCTAACGGGAAAAGATAATCAATTTATTACGACCCATAATTTTTATTTGGCCTTCTTTATACAACTTTAATTTGTTTAGAATCTATTTATTTTTTATTTTTATCCGGGGTGTTACATCGGTCATCACCTCACTCGACTCAGGCTTACAGGGGAACCATCCCATGCTGGTCACAGACCAAGGACCAACATCCCACGACAACGTCCCATCAAGGACTTCCAACCACTGGCGTCACTCCTCCGTCTTATCTCATCGAATCCTATCTCAATTCATCCAAGTGGACACCTGCCAATCCTGATTCCGCCCTTACCACAGAGCCACGGGACACCACCGAGACAATTCATGGCATACGTCTCTAGGGGAGGAGAGTGCCACCCAATCTCACAGCAACCTGGTCACCAACACTGCGACCAACGCACACGGGTCCTAACAATACACATCTCACCATGGTCGACTACGAGACTAGCCTTACCAGTCACTTTAGCTACCAACCGGAACCCAAAATCTCTCAGAGATCACTTCCTCTAGAACACGATCTCATCCGAGAACACAGTTTGCAACACAATTCGGGCACCAAACCACCGATTCTGACCAACACGTCCTCGACCTCTGTCAGGCGACATCCTCGACAACCCCATCTGGGTCTAACACCGATGCCTGACATGGCTCTCATTACATGGACAGGGTACTCCTGCCAGTGTCAAGAACCACGATATCTCAAGCAACGGCACAGTAACAACACGTCCCACACCGAGGAACCAATCCTCTGATGCTCAACGCAACCTCAAGAATCCTCCCGTAGCAACCCACGCTACGATCTTGAACCTGTGGGTTATGGGCCCACCAGGCTTCCGCTGCGCACTCTGATCCGCACGCACAGCCAAACATGGTACCTCGGGACTCACCATCCCGACAATCCACCACTCGGCTGGTCAACTTCAAAAAATAAGGTGAGGACAGCTCCCTTACCTCGAACCCCAAGCACAGATTCACTCCCAAAACTAGCAATCCTCTGCAAATCTGCAGACTCCGAACTCCCACGCATCGAAAAGTTCCAGCACCAGCCAAGAATGCGAACACCGGCCAACCAGCACTCGTCCTTCCGGAACAGCACCAGCACCCTCACACACCAGGGGAAATGGGCACAACTCTCACAGGCAACCACCTTGCCAAAACACATGACACCTCTCGCACGGATTTCATGGCACACAGAGGCCAACCAATCCGGACACACAATGCAAGACGATGAACCTTAGCCAAATGCAATCTCTCCAACCAAGGGAGAAACAAACGCACCTCCGACCAACGGAAAAACTCCACGCCCGACCTGATCTCGAATCTCGCACACGCTGGGAACAGCACCACCCAGCACCAAGAAAACCATTGCTTCCATCAGGTCAACACCTCCGACACACTCGCCAAGTGTCACGTCAGACCAAAATCATAGTATCTATCGATGCACCACCGCTGCAATTCCTCGAACTGCAACACGCCACGCCAAGAGTCGCATCAGGAGTCACAATTGAC
Organism: Amorphophallus konjac; assembly: GCA_022559845.1. Lineage (NCBI taxonomy): Eukaryota > Viridiplantae > Streptophyta > Magnoliopsida > Alismatales > Araceae > Amorphophallus > Amorphophallus konjac. The sequence goes on from CM040120.1 coordinate 128,321,774, forward strand.
AACCGCCAACGCTCATCCTCGAGTCCCGAAACTCACCGCGGAACCTTCACATCTCAACCCAAATCCAAGGCGAACACAACCCATTTACACATAAGAGCGCAGGAGCAAGACTTACTGGGACAACTCCGCCCAAACCTGCCTCAAAATCCGCAAGAATAACTAGGACCGACACGTCATTTCTGACGCCATAGAGCATGACAAGGACATCAGGCTCGACGAAACAACAGCTCACTGAGAAGATCCTCAGCTCACCAGAGCACACTTCTCGATCAGAACACCCTCTCCGACACCTCAAATCACAACCTTAACACATCAGGGGCAGGATAGATCTCAAACTGGATTGGCCAGACTCAATAATAGCTCCCTAAGAGCACAGTCACGGCCACTTAACCATGAACAATCCTCGCCAGCCACCTGACCTCGCAGCAGACACCTCGAACGCAGCACCGCAGTAACGCACCTACCGATAACCTCTGCCCAACGTAGCACAACCGGGGCCACATCCTATCCGGAAGAAAGCTCTCTTTCACATACCTCGGGCCCACACCGGTACGAAAGCCACGAACAGTAAACACCTTCACAGCACCATGCCGCGCACTCAAGCTCTCAAGCGAGAAACAAGATGAAAAATAAACACAAAACCCTAAGCCAGCTGCCGACTGTACTGGACCTTATGGACTCTAATCACTGCAATAATCTCGAATTCCTATGTACGTCCACAACCTCCGCTCTGATACCATCTGTAACGACCCAAGATCCGGATACCGGGAGGAGCCCGAAACCATTCGAATCCTGGCCCGCCGCCCACGAGCCGGGAGGGCTCGGAAGGGTTAAAAGGAGTGTGGAGGTACAAAGAAATAGGAACTAGAGCAGGACAATTCAACAATTAACATAAATAAATAAACAACTACTACAATAGAGTCCAGTCCAACAGAAAGTACAATCTAAAGTAGTAAAACGTACCACATGCCAAGTGAACACTCAGTCCCGCGAGTTGGCAACTAAGAACCTCCGAATAGCACCCTCGAACCTCGAGGATGAACCGCCGCACCTGAAATGCAGGGGTGAGCCTCCTGTCACTAGCTCAGTAGGGATCCCGCGGAACCCCAACCGAGAACAACGGCGGTAACAGAAAGGAAAAATAGCTACAACTACAGCAGGAACAGTGAACCGATGGCCAGTCAAAACTCGACACTACAGCTACTCCTACTGTACCGGTCAAGTAGAAAGAGAAATCTTGATCTCACAATCGGGAACCGGACCACTCCAACACAAGGCCTACTGAGGAAACACTCACCGCAGCTCAACCGTGAAGGCCTGTCCTCCCAGACAAGGCCAACCTGGACCACGCTGTCCAAGGTAGGGTCACGACCACGCTGTCGTGAACACAACTCTAACAAGACGCAACCTCGGTGAAGCCACTGGCACTCAGGCCACTAACTCGGAAACACTGGATGGTCCAGAAAATCACGTCTCGCAGACGAGAAACAGAACCCAGAAATAGGACAGTCACGTCTCACGTGACAGGAGTACCTGTCCACTAGAAGCAAGGCCGGATGCGTCCACTGACGGCTTAGACCGCGCCTCAGGTTTCTCCCTCCGGCCTAGCGGGAACTGAGACACCGTACAAGTAACCACATAACAAGAACTAGCTGGGGTCGCGCTCGTCAGCGTAGGTCCAACTGCCCCCAACCAAGTGTGCACACTTAGACCATGCGTCCTAGGTCTAGCTCTCTGACTGGTTTTCTCCTCAGTCGGACTCTGGCTGCAAGACTTGGGGCCCGACAGTAACCAGCCTAAAAATTGTCTCTCTGGGGTAGCCTCGCCACCACTCCCTGGTGGGACCACTCGCGTGTCGGAAGGCTACGACTAGTGCGGAGTCACTGATGTGACCACTCTCCAAGGAGAAACTCCGAGAAACACGCACGCATCCTGTGCGAAAGTCACGAAGGACCAAGTGGCACCGAGCCACTGGACTCTGGACGGTCCTCTAGACTCACTAAATCCAACGGTCCTTGAGTCACAAGACTCGGGGTCAAGACCATCGTACACAATGGCACAACGCCGTTAATCTCACCTAATCCCTAGGTCTAAAACCACGATAGCACTAATACCGAGGTAGCTCACGAGCCGTTGAGACCATTTCCTCAGAAAAGGAACTGAGAAACCCTCCAGCCCCAAGCTGGGCAACTAGACTCACAGTCCAAGGCCACACACAGGGCCCACGCGGAAAGCATAGAAGCACGATTCCCAAGATAGCTCACACGCCGCCACGCCAATTCCCCATCCCAGGGAAAAGTGGAAAACCTCCAGCTCGAGGCTGGATGACTGGACTCGCAGTCCAAGGCCATACAATTGGCCCACTCAGGAACCATTTTTTGGAGAAACTTACGACATGCGGGGGAACCTCACCGCACTCACACCGATACACGGTGACTCGATCGAGCGTAACACGAAAGCCCAGAACTCATGCGGTCACACGGACCCACCACACCTATGGGAACGCTAATCGAGGTATCACGGTACCTCCAGACATCCTAGAAACGTGGTCACGGAACCCATGGGATGTCCAGGACACTCACGAGGCCGAAGGTCGACCACTGGGTCACAACCGGGTTGACCGGAGACCAACACAACGGTAAATGGCATTGCGAACAGGAAAATCACCTAGCGGTCTAACCCTAGACCGCCACTCGGCCTAGCGGTCTACCCTTGGACCTCTAAGGAAAGGCTAGCGGTCTACCACTGGACCGCCACACACTGAAATCACAGACCCCTAGCGGTCTACCCTTGGACCGCGAAGTAGAGCCTAGCGGCCTATTACTAAACCGTTAACGGCCCTAGCGGTCTATCGTGAGACCGCGAGGTCCAGACCGATATACACGGGACGCTAGCAGTTTACACCCGACCGCTAGCACCCTACCGGTTACTGAAAGGACCACTAAGGCGTCCCGAACCCGAAATCGGCGAAAATCACGGGAAAGCCCATTCCACGCCCCAATCACCCCCTGGTGATGGGGAAACAAAGGGGAAACCCTTCCCTAAGCCCTTAGGCATCACATGGTGTTTCAAAACCACCAAATAACGCGTTAAAATGCTAGATCGGGCTCACACCCCAAAATCATGCTTTTTTCCCAAAACGGCAATAAACCCACACTCGGCTCGCCACGGGCTACCAAATTCGCGGGAAATGAAATATACGAGCTGAGGGTCCATCTCCCTACCTCCACCGAAGATTCCACGCGCCGTGTACTCTACTCCACGAAGAAAACGCCGCGAAACCCTTGCCGGTTCACGAACTTGCACCCGAGCTTCCACGCACTGCCGGCCCTTGATCCTCGACCCGTTCCTCGTTCCTCGCTTCCCGCCATCACCGCCTCACCCTCCTCTGCCACCGTCGGCTACACGGGGAGAGGGGGAGATAAAGAGATGAGAGAAAGTGAGAAAGAGAGAATGGGGAGATAGAGAGGTTAAGGGGGGTTATTTATAGGAAAATCCAAAAATTCTTGAAAATATCAAAAAATAGAGAAAATACCCCACGTGATCCTCGAAAAATGCACAATGCAATGGTAACGTCCCGGAGTCGGAGAACGCAACGGTTCACCCTGCACGGGGTTCTGAAGGTCCGATTGACGAAAAACACACGTAAAACCCCAAACGCGACCCGGGACACATAAAGGCGCACTGAAAATTCTAGAAAATTACCGGCGTGCTCCTCACAACGCCACGGACCCTAGGAAATTCACGGGAACACCACCAATGGGTCCGATAATCTGGTATGAAAAGTCGAAACTCACTCAGACACAATCCGCAACCCGCGGAAAGACGATCCGAAACCCACGGATCCAGATCCGAAAAACCCGAGGCATTATAGCCCCTAAGAAGGATAGTGGGCCAAGGAAGGGCCCATATCCGCATGAGCTAGCTGGGCCGCCTTTGTTTGAAGATGAACAAAGTCAGCCGGGGCCACAAGAGCCTGCGGCGCTGGAGAAGTGGTTATATAAGGATCTGAATAAGAAGACGAGGGGATCTGGGTCTTCCCCTCGTCAGAAATTTGATGGGCCAAGCTAGAAGCTTGGCCCACTTCCATACTAGGAAATCGGAGGGTCCGAGGATGGACAGGAGTGAGATCAATGGGCGCAGCAGAAGCAGCCCCTAACCTAACTACTGGAGATGAAGTGGCGGAAGCAAGCCCGCCCTGAGGAGAAACTACAGATGGGGCATCCAGCCCCTACAAAGCTTGGCGAAGAAGGTGGAGCTGGGTGGGATCCAACTGGGCCATCATGTGAAGAACATGGTTGGCTGAATTATGAGAAGAGGAATCGGAGTGAGAGGGTTGACTACCCTCAACAACAATGGTCAGGAGAGGAGGGGCGGACCCCTCTCTCCCCTGCACAGTGGTGACCCTAGGTGGGTCCTCCAAAAATCCGTGAGGAAGAGAGTCCTCGCGGGAGTGAGAGAAATCATGGAAAGACATGTTGGAAGGAGAATCGAACAATGGATTTAGGTAAGGAATGAATAAGGAATTGCCCTTAGGAGAAGATCTGATGGGGGCATCAAAGGCTATTTCATTATACGTGTGGAACGTATTTGTGTATTATGATTTGTATTGGCTTATATTTGTGTGTTTGTTTGGTTTTTTTCATTTGGGCTCCTTTGTAAGGCTTTTAAAAAGCCATTGGGCCACATTCCGTGTAGAGTCCATTGATGGGTTTCATTTAGTAGAGTCCATTAAGGGGGTTGTGTCATATTGAACTTTAAGGCCTTCATAATGGACCTTAAAGCCACTTAAGGTCCAATTGGGCTTTTCGCTCTCATAGGCTATCTAGGTTGGAAGGTCCATAGGCTAAGTATGGGTTCATGGGCCTAGTGGATGGCCTTGGCTCATAAGTGGCCCCTTTGGCCCATGAAGGGGGCACCCCCTATTTTCTCTTATTAGGCTAGTTTGATTTAGTTTGATTATCATATGTAGAATGCTTTGACCACATGGGATAAATTGGGATTTGACATCTCCAAGATACCCTTCACCCACCATAGATCTGAGGGTATGGGAGGTCAATTGTCAAGGGAGTCAATTTCATACAAATACCATGTATTTTCCATTTACTAGAATTAATGAAGAAAAATTATTGTGAATTGCCAAGAGAAGCAAGGGTGTGCCCCTCTCCCTCTCCCCTACTGTTCTTCTTCTTCCTCCAGCCTTCCAGGGTGTGAAGTCCTCCTCTATCTCTCCCTCTGCCCCTCTGAGTTCTATCTCTATCGACGCCGCCGCCGTTCGTGCCGCTGACGAGCCACCGCGAGCATTCTTCCAAAGTGCTGTCCAGGGTTCTGTTCTGCTGGACAGAGGCCTACTATGGGATTTTTAGCTCTCAACTCCCAGATCTTCTGGATCTGAAATTTTCAGGGTAGGTTCCCCACGTAGTTCCCCACCTCCAGTAAATTTCCCTCGAATTTAGGCCATCATCTAATCTTCCTTTCCATTTAAGTTCCCCAGCTTTCCAAATCTGCCAGTGTTCTGTTTTGTGTCATAGCAACCAAGTAGTTCACCCATGAACCCACCTTCCCCATGTCTGAAGGAGTTGAAATTTTTATTGGGGATTCTGTACGTCCAAACCCTCTTCCAAGAATTTTTTTGAGAATTTTAGATCTTGTTTAAAGTTTCTAAAAATCTCTATCTTTCCCAAATCTGTGCTGCCCCCTGCAATCCAGATCCGACCACCCAGTGTTAGAAATTTCGTTTCCCCAACCAAACCTCCACCATAAATTACATAAAAAATATCCCCGTCTTCCTTACTTCCCCCTCTCCAACTTTCATGAAGAACCCCACACCCAGATCCAAAGTCTGAGTCATAGTCAACGCACGTTCTCAGTCAGCTCTCAGTCTGCCTGGCCAGATCTGAGACTGAGAACAGTCCTGTTCAAAATTCCACCATCAAAAATACAGCCCCAACAAAATTCCTAGAATCAGAGATGGTCGAAGGATTTCGAGTCAGCTTTCCAACGGCACCAGTTTTGCGCCGATCCGACATCCGTGCTGGTCGCAGCAAATTTTACCGCCGGAGCGCGTAGGTCTGAAACAGAAGCTCAGGTCCGTGGACAGCAAGCTTCCACGTGACGGTCGGTGCTGCCTCGCCTTCCACGAGGTGAACCAGGGTGTTCCCCTCCTAGGGAGCGTCCCCCCATGAGTTCTCTTCACAGTGGGACCCGTCCCACCTAATTCGGAGGTCCGAGCAATACGTGGGCCCCACGTTCGTGGTACGCGTGCTGCCGAAGCTACACAAAACGCTGCCCGTCAACCCGAACCCGCTACTCCCGGGTCCCACCGTGTAGCCCTTTACCTCCCTGTGTGGAGTGGGCAGTAATATTCGTTGCGTGGAGTGGGCAGTAATATTCATTGCTGTAATTTAATTATTTACTGTTCCGGGAGTACAAGTTCGGCCGGGATAGTCTTCCCCACGCCCGGCGCGTGGAGGTATCGTGTTCGCTCCTTTACTCGGCATTTTTCTTTATTTCGTATATATTTCATATGCCGCTGCTAGAGAGCATGATAGAATAATTTGCTCATCAATATTGTTATTCACTACTGCTAGTGAGAGAGCGAAACCCGTCCCGTGACCCGATCCGGGCACGAGAGAGAGCCGACCACCCTAGCTCACTACCGATTTCTCAACCGCGCACGTCCGTATGCTTCCCTCGCTAAGGGACGATCGCGAGCTTGTCTAGAGTCCAAGGTTTGCATATCAACTTGGAGTCGAGTCCACTGTCCGTCTCGCATCAAGATCCTGAGGGTGTGAAGCAACTCCACATGCACTGAATACCTAGGAAATAAAAGAAATAACACCTAGTGAGGACCTAAAAACGGCAATGATCATCCAAAATGCACACACCAAGAAAGAAGAAAAGAGGCAATCAATTATCAACCAAGTTTTAAATGATGCACGGAAAGTTTCATATGTTCCCCTTTTTAGAACCTTAGTGAATTTAATTTAGGTGAAAATTCTCTCAACACAAGGGGTTCCTAATAGGGGTGGAATGGTGACTTGGTTGACTCTAAAGGTACTCCCTCTCTCACTGATGCAACCTAGACTTGGGGTGGTAAGGTACAACCTGCCCGGCGTCCTTGTGGGAAGCCACGGCTCACGGGGACTTACAGAGGTCCCGGGTAAGGTCACCTAGTTGGCTCTAAGGAATATGGAGACGAGAGGATCCCCTACCAAGGTAGGAATGCAACTAGTATGATAAGATGTATGAATCCTATGTGCACCGGAGTGCATGCAAAGTCTAGCCTAAAACTAACAATCAATGATCACACGATATGGCAAATGTAAGAATAAGCATGCAAGGATAAATGGCAATGAGAGGAGATGAATAGCACCCAAAAATAATCATGGAATTATATGAAATCACACTGAACTATAAACCTCGGGTGCACTGTAGCACATGCGCAGTCTGATGGGAGACAGCACAGGGAGTCTGAACGGCCCTTGGCAGGACCATGTGGTGACAGGGAGCAGTTGTTGGCACCCAAAATATGATCATCGGCGACCAAGCCATAAAGACGAATGACCCGGCCCACCGAAGCACGGAAGCCGATAAAGATCAACATATTGAAGACTTCTCAAGCTGCCAGAGCCTCGAGTCACTCCGTATGGATACGGGGACTTCACCTCAGGAGAGCCAAGATGAATCCACAACCAACTGGCAGTGCGACCAAGCCTGCCCAATGAACCGGCATCGACGTTGTCGTTCCGCATCTACTACACCCGTCGTCCGATCAAGGACGACGGTCTATCCGGTCGTCCCCCACCACATGAAGAGGCTCTTCTGAAGACAAAGGAGTTTCCCCCTGGCTTCCCGAAACGGAGGACCGAAAGCCCGGTCGGCGGAAGATCCCGATCGCCTCGCATGGGCACGGCTTCCCGCCAAGATGGGCCCGTTAGTGGCCGAATGACCGCCCAGCTCGGGCGGAACTATCCCTGGGGTTATCTCACCTTCCAAGGAGCTTCGGGCACGAGCCATGCCGAACCAACAGCATGGATCGTAGAGCCGAGGGCCGTGTCAGCAGGAAACCCGCACGATCAAACTAAAGCTATCTGGAGTCTTGAGAATAGACGTAAGTCGACCAAGGGATTCCGACAAAACACCTCGTCAAAGTCTGGATGGGCGTTGGCGAGATAAAAGCTCACGGTGACCCCCAGAATTGTCCCCAGACTCATCGACTGCTCGAAGCTCGTATAGAGCACTAGCCCGGTATGCCCTTGTCCCGGCGCGCCCCATCTTCAGCCCTTATACCGGCGCGCCCCCATCTTCAGCCCTTATGTCGGCGCGCAAATCACCCTAATGGATGGCTCTGATCTCGGCACGATAAGCCTTGAAGGCTCCCCCCGGTGCGACAATCCCACGCCGGTTCAACGTTCGAACTCGTGCCCCTATATATATATGGCTATTCGAGAACAAAAAAAAAGATGGAAAAGAAGAGAGGCAGATCAAGAAGAAAGACCAGAAGATATAGAGAGAAGAAAAGAGGAAGAAAAGGAGGGAGAGGAGCTCTCGAGAGGGTTTCTTCCTGAAGTAGAGAGGGAGTAGGAGGAGCTCCGGCCGGTCGTCTTCTTCCTCTGCGATACCCTGTTTCGGGAACAGGTGGGCGCCGGTGTGCTGATTCTTTTCCGGTTTTCCGAAGATCTCTCTTCTGAAACTTCCACCCATCGAATGTAAGTGAGGGGGGGAGGAGCGACGATGATATGAGTCGATTCTCCTCCCCCCTCTATGCGATTTTCTTCTTTTGTTCTTCCCCTGTTGTTGCGTTCCGAGCGTCCTCTGCCTTTGATATTGTCGAACGGCGACCAAACAATGGTGCCGGTGCTGTACTCTCACCATGTAAATGCTAAACCCTTCCCGTTTCTGGGGTGGTAATATATATACGTGCGTGTGAACGCTCAAACCCATAGATCGAATGAATGATCCTTAGCCTCTTTTATCTACGCCAATGCCCGTGTCTGGGTTCTTCTCGGCATGGCTGTGATTCCGGTTTCCTCCGAAGTCTGCATCGTGCCCCGAATCATAATGGGCTATAGAAACACCCCTCCCCGGGGGGCTTTTCTGTCGTTCATTCCTTTTTCATGTTTGATTCAAGGGTTTTGCATCTCTTTCTCTTCTCGGATGGAGCCGTGCCTCTGCGCGTGCCTCTGCCCGCCATACACAGGGTCTATCCCCCCTGAACATTGCCTTCCAACTGTTCGAGCATATGCCCATGCAATGAGCCCGCCTCATTTATGCATTTACTGCATCTGTGCATCACGATCATCTGCACTGTTCCGAGGGTTTCTCGCCGCTTCGATCACCCGGGGAGGGGGACATTCCCCTGTTGCTTCTTGAAGTTGCTGGGCGACCGGGGGGGGGCTCTATCTCTCAATGGTAGGCGCCTCCTCGAAGCCATCACAGACAATGATAGGGGTCCTGGTTCAACGAACTCAACCCCAACAAATCAGGGCCCGATCGAGACCGGGGGATGTGTGCCCCTTGTAGGCTAGCCCTCGGAGTCCCACTCTCCCAATGGTCAGTTCCTCCATGGGATGAATCGCAGACTATGGGTCCTCCACCCCTCGCAGGCTAGCCCTCGGGGTATGGCTCCCTTCGTCAACGACCTCGTCCCTTTGTCTCTTCCCCTATGGAATTTTGGTGCCCCTAGCAGGCTAGTCCTCGGGGTATCCTATCCAATGGGGTTTGCTGGCTGCCTTCGTGTAGACCGGCGGTTTAGGGGCTTGTTCCATAGGTGAGCATGACCCCGCTTCTCCCCTGCAACTCTTCAGGTTCAGGGGAGATGCTGTCCAATTTTGGACAGATTAATAATGAATAAACCATAACGAAATGATCGTTCTGGACCCAATTATCCCGGTGCTCGAGTAGGAACCTCGCACTGGCTTAATCACACCATCCTTCAGGGTTCTGGACTTCAATTCAATAAGCAATTGGCCCCAAATAACTTTAGAATCCTCACCAAAAACTTAACAAACCCAATAGTTGCAAACTTCATAGAAAAGGTGGGTTGAACGGCGCGGCCTTAGCCGGCGCGCCCTAATCCGACGCGATACCCCCCCTCCGCCGGATTAACGTTAGACTCGTATCCCTTTTTTTTTCTTTTGCGCCTTTCCGGCGCGCCCTAAACCGGCGCGCCCCAACCCTTTTGCTCGCCGTCTTAACCGGCTATATGGCCGCGCCGTATTAGCCGCTATACCTACGTTTCTTCGTGCCGTATTAACATTCATCATGGCCGCGCCGGATTAAGACGCTATACCTACGTTTTATCGCGCCGTATAAGCTACCTATCGCATGGTCGCGCCGGTTTTGAAACCTCTTGTTGCTTTAATCGCTCATTTGCCCCCGAGCGGATCTCGTCCCTCGGGGTTGGCGTTAATAAGTCTCAATGGGTAATAAATTGAATAAGGGGGGGGCCAAGCGAGCCCGAATTATATTGTTATCATCTCTGCATTACCATGTCCGTTAGCACTTTGCTTTCGCTATCACACTTGTGTTGACTTTCTTCTTCTCGATGGGGAGTAATAAACGTGGTTGATCACCATTTGCTTCCATAATTCCATTATCATGCTTAATATAGTCATGAACGTCTTGTGTGCATGCATGCATAGATCCTCGGGTATATCAAATGGCGTCGACAGAAAAGCCGGATTACGTCTGGTCGGAAGTCTTCGCTATGCGCGACGGTGGTCTTCGGACCTACATCCTCCGCCACGTACCGAGGATCCATAATTCAATGAACTATGCATCTTCTGCATGATAAATATATGCATCCTGTATGTCTTCGTCATGATCATCATGTAGCTCTTTTTAATCCGGCTTCGACAGCCCGCTATCTCGGCAATTAATCAAAGGTGTTCCCTCCTCGTGGGGGATGTAATTAATGCCATAGCCTTTATGGTATGGCGGACTGCTGGTCCCGATCGAACCTCACATTCACCCGACATGGGTCAGAATGAGCGCATCATAAATTCGTCACTCATGTGACTGGCACGCCTGCGTCGTCAATCGATCATTTGACTACCAGTTGGTCAGTTGGTCGATCGACGCGCGAAAGAAAGGAAAAAAAGGTCGCGAACAAGTCTGACATGCCCGGTGGGACCAGTGTCACCTTTCATCTCTTTGCCAAGATATTTGGGCTTCGAAGCTCTCTCAAAGGCTACTGATTATTGCCTTGTTTGTCTGTGCAGGCGGATCAATGACGATCAACGAGATAGCTGGCATTGACTTCGATCTTTCGATAGTCGCTGGACACGCGCAAGGGTACCTGGCGGTACCCATGGAATTCGGCAGCTTCCCCAACTTTTTGGGGTTAGCATTTGTAGATATGCTGGAGGTCGAAGCCCCAGAACCTGTCAAGGAAGCTGTGGAAAAAATGGAGCCTCTGGAGGTTCTCTGCTGCAAAGACTTGTCCGAAAGTCTGGCCCCGGCCACTAGCTGTCTGGTGCACCACATCATACGTGGGGCCCACCCCAATGTCATCAACAAACACCCTGGAGGACGCCAGCGTCGCCAGGCTAGCAAGAATGCTGTTGTAATCACCGGAACTCTGTCTCAGTCCGGGAAATCTATGCTAGTTGGGGGTATGCGCGTCTTCCTCGACGGACGCACTTCACGGGTGACCCCGTACCAAGTCATCCCCAACACTCCTGTCTAAAATGCCTATCAGGCCCTCGCCGGAAGGAGGGCAGAAATAGAAGAAGCCGGCCACTATGGCCAGGAAAGCCCGGCACCCAGGCCGAGGAAGTTTAAACAGGTGTGGGTTCCCAAGCGGACCCGACCTGCCCACCAGCTAACTCCCATCTGCCATCGTCTTGTGAACAATGAGGCGGAAGTGAGAAGAGAAAGGGGCTTGCCCCCGAAGAAGGAAGAAGAGGTGGTTGCGGATCCTCCGCGCCACAGAAGTTTCCGGGCCGCGGCCCGTCAAGCCAACGTCCCTGCTGCGGGACGAAGATTCCAACAGCCGGTCGACAGAGCTCGGCTGGCCTATATCCCTCCTGCTGGAGGTCGACAATCGCCCCCCGTCCTACATCAAGAGCGGGGTCGAGAGGAGATGACCTGCTTGGTCAGAAATTATTTCCGAGGCTTAGGCAACCCCTCACTCGGACAGTAGCGACTGATGAAGACAGTCGCCACTAAGGAAGACTACTGCCCATCAATGGCAGATGAAGGAAGTATGGGATATAGAATGATGCTGTCGTCAGTCTACGACAATGGATATATTGACGGCTTCGAGGTCGAAGCCGATGAAGTTTTCCCCGAGCGGGAAGAAAGGAGAAGGATCTCTGTGTTTGAAAGACTGACTTTCCCGCAGCATGCTAGAAGGAGGGTCTATCAACAAAAGAGAAGGATGCAGGTTTTCACCTGCAACATGGCTGGTATATCTAACCGATATGGGGAGCTTCCTAAAGACCCCCAAGAATTGGCTCAATTGGCCGCACGGCCGGGGCCAACTACCCGCAGAACAGAAGCAGCAAGAGAGCTTCTGATGATGGTTAAAGGGAAACAGCCCCAGGTCTATCCCCACTGGGATGACAAGGCCCCCGTCTTGACCGCTAATGTGGTGACGGCGGAAGAAGAAGATGACGTCCTCCTCGACATCCTGCCTGAGGGTACGTCCGGGGAGACAACAGAGAGTATCCCCACCACTATAGACCCATCAGTTCTGATGCTGCTACAAAAATATCAACGGGAGATAGACTCTCTGAAGAAGCAGCTGATGGAAAAGACTGAATATTCATCAGCTTCTAAACCACCCGAAGTCCAGGGTGAGTCATCTCGGGGAGCGGCTCGTCGTGACGACCCTCCACCGCTCTATACACTATCCCAGCCGTCAGAGCCAAGCATGGCGACAGCACAACAGCGGCCGCCACAGCCACAACCTCAGCCGCTGCTACCTCCGGTGCTCCCTCAGGTGCACCCGACACCCCCGCCGCTACGTCCTCCACAGGCGACCACCCTGGTCACCCCATACTTGCAGCCGGCACACTTCTATCCAGAACCGGTTGACCCCACGGTTGTGAACCGGATGATGGTGGAGAGAATTGTGAATCATGGAAAATAATCTACTTTTAAGACAAAAAAAAATAATTAATAATAATAATAATAAAGCATAAGAATAATAATGAAAAAGGGAGTAAAGGAGCACGTGGTGCTACTAAGGAGGGTGATCGCCAGAGGGGTTACCTCAATAAGAAGAAAAAGATCGCGAATACCTGGTGATAATAGGATGCGGGATGGATGTGGGTTCCTTCCTCCTCCTTCTATCGGCCGGCCGATGAAGGGGGTTTTCCTTTTTGATTACCCTTAAACAAAGAACAAACAAGTAAAAGAAAAGGAGATCAGCCAAACATGAGTGTAGTATCAATCCCAAGATAAAAGATGGTGATGAAAGAAGAGCATGAAGTGTGCACCTTTTGTTTGTTTTTTAAAACCCCTAGAGAATTAGGGAGAGGAGAAGAGATGCAATGAAACTAATGCAAGGAAAAGGCTATACGATGATGAGCAGAGATGACAAATAACAACGAAGAGAAGAAAAGATCCCTGCTGTTCCTATAAACAGTAAAGGGAAGACACTTTGCTTCGACAGCAGGAGGAAGCAGAAGGAAGCAGAAGAGAAATCAATCACCAGCACCCGTGAAACTCTGTGACAACAACAGCTCTGCTTCTAACCTCGCACGATAACCTCTCTGTGTTCTCTGTCTAACTCTGTCTATCTCTGTGCATTCGTTCACCTCGCGCGAGATCAACCAGGGGACTCTTTTATAGGGTCTCGATCAAGATAAACACAGATTTGGGAAGATAAGAATAGGCAGTGGTTGTTAACGGCAAGGACTCTAGTTCCCAGATGGAGCAAGGTGACCAAGAAAGGCAGGGAACTCTTTAGGAAAGGTGAGTTTAAGCAGGACACGAAAGGGTGAGACACGACCTACCAAAGGGCGTCAATTAAGAATTGACGACCTGCTCAAGGGCGTTAATTCAAAACATGATCAGGATCACGGCGTCACTTCCTGGATTCAATTTTGGTAATAAAAACCTTCTTTATTTGAAAATTGCAAAGAGATGCCTGAAGCAAAGGCGTTAAACAAAAACACGCTCTATGGAAGGACGTTAATCATTGATTTTCCAATCGGGGTGGGACTCGTAAAATACCAGGAATTGACGCCCTTCTCTGTGGTCGTCATTTCTTGAGAACACGCCCCAGATTAGGTCGCTATTTAAAGCACGCCCCTATTCAAGTCGTGAATTACCAAAAACCCAAGAATTACTCATAAAAAACACATAAAAATAGAAAAACTTTATATTATAGAAATATTGAAGTTCACTTGGGGGCGTTAACATAGTGACATGAGATTTAATCAACAAAGCGTCAATTTTGGCGTATCTACAGCTGCCCCGCCTTGGCGTCTGCTTTGGAAGGGAGTGAGATGGAATGAAGGTGAAAGTGCAACAAGCGAAATGAAGTGGAGCGAACTGATAAGTAGATGCCAAGGTGTGATGTGACATGCCTCAGACACTAAGCATTAGAAATCTTTCCAAGATTCAAAGTGAAACAAACTCCGGGTGATTCCAAGGAAGCATCGATTTGCTGGATAATAGAAGACTAAACTAAGTAAATAAAATGTGCACGTGGGCACGACAGGGAGACACCATTGGAGAGCAGTTACCAGCCAATGTGAACGTGCTACAACCAAGGTGGATTTGCAGAAAAATAAAGGGAATCGAGATGAAGATCCAGCAAAAGAACAGTTTCAAGGAACTAGCCTGAGTGGCTTCAGAGAGAATAAAGTACTCAATTTGGAATGGAATATCTCATATCAACTCAATCAAGAGCGAGTGACCTTCATTATTGCCATAATATGAAGATTTTCATCATGAAGCTCAAAGTCCTACATGATGCATGCTGGGCTAAAAGGAAAAGATAAAAAAAACTAAAAATAGAAAATAATCAAGGATAATATTACTAAGCCATCTAGAGTTGGTCAAGAATCCAGATCTCTGAGCTGACACTAAGCCGAAGCCCGTTTGTCCGCGCATCAACCCAGAAAGTGGAACCATCGTCCCACACCTTTTAATGACTCAACGGCCTATCCGTGTGACTAATACTCTCCTGGAATTATCACTGTTTTTGATGAAGGGGAATTCAAATTCCAGGTTCATCAGAACCACAAGGTCCTTGATATGCTATAATAGCGTAGAATACCATATAGTAACAATGCTTACAGGAAAGAAATATAAAAACAGAGCGATGATACTCCGACACATGACCCACGCTCCTCGAACTCTGTAATTTTCTACACTTAAAAGTTCATTAGTTCTCTTAAAGCAAAGCAAAATATGATCATAAGTGCTTAACCAAAAATAACTCCAGTTAAAAGATAGCACTTAAGTTCATCAAAGCATATGGAATAAAATAACGACTGCGGTGCATGGCGTCAAATTTAAAATAGACGACTGACATCAAGGCGTCTAAGAATAAAACACGCCCTTCGTCAAGGCGTTAAATTCACCGAGAGTTCAAGAAGAAGACGACCCTCCTGGAGACGCGAAATAACACACGACCTCGGTCAAGTCGTCAATTCAACAATTGACGCCCCAAGAGAGGACGTTAATTAATAACGCGCTTCCGTCTCTGATTCGAAAGCTAAGCTCAATCCTAATGGTAATCAACCTGCAACTCCGAACAGGCATTAAACTCTCCAAACTTCTATAAAAAGGAAGAAACTTCCTTATAATCAATCAAGCAGCTCGTCGAATTCCTGCTTCTTCTGCTTCCTCTGTCTGTTCACAGGTGCTGCGACCGCTCAAGTTCTTCCTGCAGACTTAAAGATGGAGAGAGCTATTAAAAGATCCAAGAGTTCCACTCTCAGACTAACCGAAATCAATGGGCATATCAGCAGTCGAATTGCCATGAACCAGGTAAAGTGGAATTGTTTCTTTCTGTTCTTTCTTTCATATCTTCATATTCCTTCTGTTCTGTATTCTCATCCTTCTCTCTGTTCTCTTCTTTTTCCTACAGGATTACCCAAATGTTCCCGGAGCCAGGAGATTCACAAAGATTAAGTGGCTGCCTCTTCTTCTCTGCAAGTTCTCTTCAGACATGAGGGTCTACTTAGCAAGATGGCACCTCTTAAGCCTAGTCACTCATGCCAAACATTATGACCAGATCCACCTTGATTGGGCTGCCATAGGAGCTTTAATTGAAATATGGCACCCTTCCACTCATACCTTCCTATTCTCAACTTTCGAAGCCACAATCCTGTTAGAAGAACTAGAGATGCTATTGGGCCTAAAGAAGATGAAGCAAGGAGAAGAGGAAAAGATGGCCATCATGCCAAGACCAATCTCCTCACAT
Source organism: Amorphophallus konjac (assembly GCA_022559845.1). Lineage (NCBI taxonomy): Eukaryota > Viridiplantae > Streptophyta > Magnoliopsida > Alismatales > Araceae > Amorphophallus > Amorphophallus konjac. The sequence goes on from CM040120.1 coordinate 128,338,164, forward strand.
GAGCTTCTAACAAGTTTAATTCCCAGCCCAAACTTAGTGAACCAAATCAAAGCTTCAAAAGGAATCAATCTCCTAAAGCTTGCTTCTTGGGTGTACAAGAGATCCGATCAAGCTAAAGAGGATGAAGAGATAGAGCGGGTGGCAAAGGCTTTCATGGTGTGCTTGGCAGGAGCAATCCTATTTCCATCCACGGAAGACTTCTTGGAAGAATCCCAATTAAGCGCAATAGCGAGCCTATGGGAAGGAGAGAGAGCGGGAGCGGCAATTCTAGCCTATCTCTATAGCGGGCTTACCTCAGCGGCAATAGGAAGACCCATCTATGGATGCATGCTAGCACTCTCTAGTTGGGTAGATCTCCACTTCAAATTTGATCCATGTGAGGAGACCCAACAACCTTCTAGAATCTTCTCAAAAAGCCCACTCTCTTACATGACCGGCTCATTAAGAATAAGCAATAAGGTGATGAACCGGATACCTCAAATCAAAAAGAGAGTGGAATGGAGAGAACATCTCAAGGTAATGCCAAAGAACCTTTTTACTTGCGCCCCGGGAATACTCAAGACTCAAGAACTCCGTGCATGATTCTCCCCTGGCACGGACCTTCGACTCATAGGCGCTTCAGAATTCGTTCTGTATAACTCACATCGGTGCCTTCCTCAACTTGGGCTTCCATGGCGAATATTCGAAGATCCATCTCATCTCCCTCCGATCAAGACACGGGATATTGGCAGCAATGAAGATGGAGAAGAGTGCACAACTATCCAAGCTCTGTGGAAAATTAACAAGGCTCATCATCCTGTGAAAAACTTAGAAGAAGATAGAGAACAGTGGAAGTCTTATGTAATAGCTTTAAGAAGCTTGAGGCCCAAAATGTCTCATTGAAGCAATGTAATCTTTTTCTTCCAATGAATCAACGATAATATTCTGATTGTGCCATAACACAATGATTCTGATCAAATCTTCCAATAACCTGTTGTTCTGTTGCAAATAACGACCCAGTCAATGTCATTAATTCCATAAATGACGCCTCAGCATACGTCGTCTTCAATGATTGATCTCTCATAATTGACGCCTCCACATATGGGCGTTAACTGAATAACGTCTTAAGACAAGGCGTTAATTCGATTTATATTCCAAAAAGATTTCGTTGAAATTCCAAAAGTAACGCCTTCAGCAAAGCCACGTTTTATATAAATAATGCCTCAAGAATGGTCGTTACTCAGAAACAGTAATCATCACTCCCATCACATCAATCAATCCCCATTGAATGCGTCTGACGACGTTTATCATTCCCCATGCAAACAAAAATAACGCCTTAAGCAATGTCGTCAATTATCAAGAAACGCCCTGGTTTCAGTCGTTAATTCCATAAGACACGGCCTTCCTTAAGTCGTGAATTCTTTTTGACCGTTCGACTTAACTTTCCCTCCTTTCTTCTTCTTCCTTCGTCCTCTTCCTTCTTTCTCTCTTCTCTCCCACTGCAAACCCTAACCGAACCCAACCCCCGCTCTCTATCTCTCTCATTCTATCTCTCATTCCCTCTCCCCAACCCTAAGCAATGACCGGCGGTGGACTCAAACGGCAAAGGGTCTCGGCCCCGGAGGTGGTGGACTTGGGCGAAGATGCCCATGCCGAGGAGGAAGCCCCTCCCATGGCAGCCGAGGAGGGTCCGACGGCGGAGCACGACGAAGGCGAGGAACACGGCAACGAGGAGGCCGGAGACGAAGAAAACGAAGAAGATGAAGAGGGAGAAGACGAAGGAGAGAGAGAAGATGAAGATGAAGAAGAAGAGGAAGAAGCACAAGCCCCGGCGGTAGATGCCGTCCCTCGACCCGGCCAACTCAGACGGCCACGGCAACCCCGGCCCCAACGGGAAGGACCCAAACACCACAAGGTAAGCCCCAACCCTCTTTTCCATTTTTTTATTTATATTTCCATTTTTTTTATTTTCCATAGCTCTCGGGTCTGAGACTCAGAAAGAAGACGCCCGCAGGGGTGTCGTGAATTAAAGAAAAGACGCCCACACCTGGGTCGTCAATTCAAATTATTTTCTGAAAAATAATTAACATCATGAAAACACGCCCTGCAACATGTCGTCCATTTAAATTATCATTTTTTTCATATCAATCATGATGTTAATTCCGTGCATTTGTTCAATTATATATATTTTTCCCATGATTTATATCGCATGCTATTTTGATTTTATTTTCATAACCCTGGAAAACAACGCCCCCCATCGGGGCGTCAATTCAACAGATAACGACCATAGGGATGGTCGTCCATTCAAACAATTCCAGAATAAATTATTAAAACCCAAAATCTATTTTAACAGAAAATGTCCTATTCAGAGGCGTTACTTAAACAAATGACGACCCTGGGACGGGCGTTAATTGGAAAATCTTTTAGGAATTTAGAAATTAACCTCAAAACCACGCCTCCCACTGGGGCGTCTCTTAGATAAACAACGACCTAGGGTAGGTCATTAATTCAAAGCTCACTTAGAAACCACGCCCTCCTCAGGGGCGCCAATTAAACAAACCACGACCTTGGGATGGTCGTTAATTAAATTAAACATCAACATCTCAAACCAAAGCAATTAAGTGAATTTCAACAAGAATAATTGAACAATTAAACCAAAATTTCTTTCTTTATGCGTGCAGGGGTTGATGAGGACACGGATCTCCTTGGTCATGGTCCGGGCAGCATATTACGGCCTCCCCGAGTTCCAGAGAGCCAGGGTAGATGCTATGGGGCTTGGGGCCTTCCTTAGCATAGAGCCAGTTAGACCAGACCTACCACTTATCCAGGTTCTGAGGGAGAGATGGGATAGGACTAGCCGAGCATTCCTGATGCCTTGGGGGCATATGGTTCCTACCCTAGAGGATGTAGCTAGGATCACGGGACTTAGGGTAGACGGGGAGGCAGTGAGCGGGATCACCTTACCAGACTATACCGAGCTGGCCCAGAGGCTGCTAGGGCTAGAGATGGTCTACGAGACACCTAGCGAGTGTAGGACTATCTTCCGCACCGACCTGACTACAGTGATGGGCTTAGGGGATGCTAGGCATAGGTCAGGGGAGTCCTTAGAGCAGTTCTCACAGAGATTGATCGATGGGGCTAGGGCAGTCTATTGCCAGGACCCAGCCGACAGGGAGAGAGCAGACCGAGACTTGAGGAGGTTCCTACTGCTGCTGCTCGGGAGGCTATTGCTCAGCATGAAGGGCGACGTCATCAACTGCCGATTCCTAGAGATCCTCGAGGATTTAGAGGGAGTCGGCAGATACGCCTGGGGAGCGGCACTGCTGGTGCACCTACTAGCCGACCTGTCCATGGGGACAGGACGAGAGACGACCGTCAGTGGCTTCTCACCTTTTCTTCAGGTATGCACTTATATACTTTTCTCTATCTTTTTCTTTTTTTTCTTATGCATGTGAATGCCTCACTATTGCAATGCATGGAAGCAGGTTTGGAGCCATCTGTACATGCCCATGGGGCGCGCCGACCCACGGCCAGGAGGTGAGGGTGCGTTCCCTCTAGCACGGCGCTGGCTGCCGGTGGTTTTCGGTGCCCCACTCGGCTACAAGTTGTGGGTACTACGGAGAGAGTTCCGTGACTTCCCTCCCTCGCTGGTATGAATGATGCATTTTTTTATGTTTATTTGAATTTATTTTGAGTATGATGAGATGACATGCATGTTCATGGATGCAGGTGCGATGGAGGCCTTATGAGGGGATGACCGACGAGGGCCAGCCATGGGTCGTAGCAGGGCGACCTCGCTTTGGGCATGAGCTTTGGGTTCACTGCTTGAGCGAGATCGAGCCATTACGGCTTAGACTGGTGATGAGGACCCTGGGCCTACACCAGGAGTGGATAGAGGTAGGGGAGCCACGAGGGATCGGGAAGAAGACGCGCGGTCGCATGAAGGCGATCGACTGGAGGGTGCGGTTCGAGGACCAGTACGTCGACTGGCGGCGAGGCGGGACCCGATTCACCTCCCAGGCGACTGATAGCTCCGAGTACCTCCGGCGCTACTGGGAGGTTTACGCCGGCCGACCCCAGATGAGGGTCCTAGGGGTATGCAATTATTTCTAAATTAAATGCAAATGCTTATGTATTCCTATTATGCGACTAATATGAAATGGATGCAGGATGCACGGGACATAGCGGCGATGGATGCACAGGCTCACCTGCACAGCCTGGAGGACCAGCTAGCTACCACACGGGCCGACCTCGAGACCCTGGTGAGTGTTTAAATTATTTCTATATGCAAATGAATTTTTGTTGAATTATTGATGATTAGCCACTTACGATTTCAATGAATGCAGCGTGCCCAGTAGGGAGCCATAGGGAGAGATGCGGGGGAAGCCTCCAGCTCGAGGGGACCCAGTGCAGAGGTGACCGCACTAGCAGAGCAGCTAGCGGGAGCAGTCACACGGGCGGGGAGCCCATGCAAACAAAGGGTTTGGTTAAGATATGCCAGGTTCCACCAAGTATACAAATGGAACCTAACCATACATGTCCTCCAATTATATATTAGATAAATTATATCGAGGCTGCATAGCGCGACCTCGCCTCACGGGTAAATTCCAAAACTCAAACCTCATTCAATTATTGATTATATATTGCATTGTGCACTGATGAAATTCATTTTTCAGACTGAGGAGCTTCGAGCCGCACTCACTTGCGTCTGCGAGGGACAGCAGGCGATGACTGCCCAGGTGAGTGATTTACTTTCCGTTATGCATTGCTTATTTCATGAATTATTGCACAATGGAACTGATGATTTGTTTACCTGTTTGCAGACCAGACAGTTACAGGCGGCACGTACCCAGGCTGCCCTAGCCGGGACAGAGTTGGCGATCCGCGAGCAGTGGATTACAGAGCTGGAGCGGTCCCTAAGGCGACGGGAGGAGCTGCCTCAGGACGTGGCAGAGCTGCGGGTTGCTCTTGAGCTGGAGCGGCGAGAGCGCGCTGGAGAGCGAGAGGAGCACCTGGCGGACCGTGACCGGCACCACGAGCAGCAGCAGACGGACCTTGCCCGGTACCAGGAGCAGGTGGCGGCGCGCGATCGTGAGCTGACGGACCTGAGGACGCAGCTGGCCCTTTCTCAGGAGCAGCTACGAGTGTCTGAGGAGCGTCTTCCGCGAGGGCGTGAGCGAGCGCGTGCTGCGGGGTACTCCTTCACCAGCTCCACCTTTGTGGTGGGTTCTTCTCTTCGAGAGAGGAGCGAGGTAGGGGGCCAGGTTCGACTTCCATCTTCTTCACGGGGGCCCATGCCCCCTCCACCAGCGCCTCCTCGGGACGGCGAGGACGAGGTAGAGAGTAGGAGAGAGGAGGGTGGAGGCGAGAGCTGAGAGACTTACTTGTACTCCTCCACCCTCACACCTGTACTCGGATATTCATGATGTATATATATATGAGATTGAGATTTTTGTTACCTGAGCACTTGTGTAGTTGTGTACTTTGCTTCTTTTCCACGTTCTTTGTTTTACCTTACTTTGCCCTGTACCTGCAGCTGTGGTTTACACTTAAACAAACAGGTTAATTCATCTGTTCGACTTGGCTCCTTGCTCAATAAGCAAGGGATGCCTTTACTTTTGACCTGGATAGCGGGTCAAGGGGCCAAGCCTTTAATCAAATAAGGTAAATGAAATAACCAATAAAGGGAGATGCAACACGCAAGCACACGTATGCAAACAATAATCAAGATGCCCTATGCAATAATGCAAGCACGCACATGAAGAATAAACCCCATTTCCTCCTTTCTTTTCTTTTCCTTTTATATTTATTTATTTATTTTTCTTTTATTTTTCAAAAGACGCGCCTTAGATTAGGTCGTTTTTTAAACAAAAGACGCCCAAGGTGACGGCGTGAATTTGAAAATATTTTTGAATTTTGTTGAAAAGATGGCCCACACAAGGGCGTTATTTAAAAAAAAGGACGACCCTCTCAACAGGCGTAAATTTCAGAAAAGGCACCTCAATCAAAGGCGTTAATTTTCTTGTTTTCAGCATTAGGTTGACAAAGCTACAAGGGCACTGGGTCCTACACGGTCATCATTGAGGATTCATTGACCTTTCTAGATTAATCAAAAGGGAGTCGACGTGCCAGTAGTTAAACTTATACGCAAGATCTCGCCCGGTGCAATCTCCTAGGTCAGTCTCGACCATTCTGCTGGTTTGTGACTTACCACAAAGAAAGAGATGGAAGAAAATATAAGGAAGCCCATAAGGGATTCTGAAAAGCTTAAGGTAAAACTACCTCCCCTACCCTATGCCTGTTGGGGTTCGGTCTTTGGCATAGGGAAATTTTATTGCCTTTTGCCTCTTTTATATTGCATGTATATGCCCAAGGTTTTCCTTACGGGGACTTTGCCCTCTTGTCATGCTTTTCTTTCACGATTTGACTTTCACTTCGAGACTGATTTGCATTGATGAAAAAAAACCTAATTGTACTTGGCATTTGTGGCCTTTGTTCCCTTTTGGGCCCTGACTTCCACCTACTAGGGCGGCGGATAGGCTTGGCGGGTCTACCCCGAGACCTTCCTTCCTCCCTTATAGGCCGAAGAGGAAAAGAATGGGTATTATCTTCACCTTTAGTCAGGTTTTAACTTCCCATCAGATTTTGCACCACTTGAGTTCAAGGGTAAGCGTGTAGTGTGTGTGGGTGTCGACCCCATTTTGAGTTAACAAGACTGATGAATGAATACTGAATTTTAACCTTTCGGACCTTGCGTCCTTACAATCATGTCAACCATCTTGAAAATTTTTATTCTTGTTGGAGAATTTCTATTTTTTTGAATAGATTTTGAAATTTTCTATTTTTTTGGTTGGATTTTGAAAAATTTCTATTTTTTTGGATAGAATTAGGGATAGTATTTCTTAAGATACAGACCATTCCAAGGATGAGTTAGCTCTTGTCCTTTAGCATTAATCAGTTTATAAGCATTGCCAGGATAAACATCTTTTATGACGAATGGTCCTTCCCAGTTTGGTTGGAGTTTTGAACGGGGCCCACCAGGCTTTACAAAGATTCTCTTGATTACCATTTCACCGACTTTGAATTTTCTCTCAATTACTTTCTTTTGATAAAAACGTGACAGCCTGTTTTGATAAACACACGCATGCTCAGCGGCGACCAGACGCTTCTCATCTAGGAGTTCCAACTGGGCAAGGAGCGAATCACGACGCTCATCAATAGAGAATTCCTTGTCCAATTGTACTCGCAGAGATGGAATGAGAATCTCATAAGGGACTACCGCCTCCATTCCATAAGCAAGGGCGAAAGGGGTTTGCCCAGTAGGGGTACGAATGGAAGTGCGATAGGCCCAGAGAGCTTCAACTAGCTTGACTGGCCAATCCGAAAATTTATTAGCCTCACACGTCTTTTTAACGATTTTGATCAAAGTTTTATTAGTGGCCTCTGCCTGGCCATTGCCCTGCGGATAATAGGGAGAAGAATGATGCAATGCAATTTTATACCTGTTGCAGAGATCCTTGAGCTCTTGGGAAAGGAATTGAGGTCCATTGTCGGTGACGATGGTACTTGGGATGCCGAACCTTGCGATGATGTTCTTCATCATGAACTTGCAGACAGTTGATGCTTTGATTTCCATGAATGCTTCCGCTTCCGCCCACTTGGTGAAGTATTCCGTGGCCGTCAGGATGAAAGACTTTTGCTTGGTCAGGAGGTTCGAATCACCAAGAGGTCCAATGATATCAAAAGCCCACATGGAGAAAGACCATGGGGAGGACATAGGATGGAGTGAAGAAGCAGGAGAATGAATTTTGTCGGCGTGCAGTTGGCACTTAACCCACCTTCGAACATAGATGGAGCAATCCTCTTCTAGAGTTGGCCAATAGAAACCTAGCCTAAGGATCTTCTTAGCTAGCATCTGGCTATTCACATGACCACCACACACTCCAGAATGGCCTCTTCCACAACTTTCCAAGATTCATCGTCGTCGAGGCATCTTAATAAAACACCCGTGAGCCCTCTTCTATAGAGCACACCTCCAACCAAAACATAACGTTGAGCCACTCTTTTGATTGCTTTCCTTTCTTCCGCTGTGGCCTCCTCGGGATAGGATTGATCATTGCAATACCTGGCAATCTCATAATACCAAGGTTTCTCTTCATCAGCCAATTCTTCTTCCCAATCTAACAACATGACCTCTTTGCCTTTAAGAGATTCACTCCGCCTGACCTTCTCGAGCACCTTATCCCTAATATCGAGGAATGCACGATCCTTAATAGCTGGAGTGTCACGCTGATGAATGAGAGGAACATGAAAATCACGCTCAGGAGGGAAGACTAGAGCAGAGGCCAAAGAAGCAAGAGCGTCAGCTAGGATGTTCTGGCTTCGAGGGACGTGAACGAAGATCAACTTGGTGAAGAGTTTGGCATAAGCTGAAGTAAGTTCCTGGTAGGGCTTGAGTTTAGGATTGATAGTGCGGCACTTGACGAGCACCTGGCGCAGAATGAGCTGACTATCACCAACAATTCGTAATTGGGTAACACCATATCTATGAGCGGTTTGAAGGCCGGCCAAAAGAGCCTCATACTCAGCTATATTATTTGTGATAGAGAAAGTGAGCTGAGCAGCAAATGGGATGGTGACCCCTTCTAGCGTTAAAAGAACCATGCCGATCCCTCTTCCTTGGGAATTTAGAGCTCCATCAAAATGTAACGTCCACATAGGATCGTGGGGTTGATTAATGGACATTAGTTCTTCATCTGGAAACTCTGAATTGACAGGATCGAATCGGGGGAGAGGGTGGTGAGCAAGATGTTCGGCAATGGCGTAACCTTTGATAGCTTTCTGTTGAATGTAAGTGATATCGAACTGTGAAAGGAAGCTTTGCCAGCGTGTCGGTCGGTGAGGATAGATTTTTCAAGAAGGAATTTAATTGGATTCATGCGAGCAATAAGGTGAACCTCATGAGCTAAGAAATAATGTTTTAATTTCTGAACTACCCAGACTAAAGCAGCGTAAGTCTTCTCCATGGCTGAGTACCTCTGCTCACAAGGGTTGAGAAGTTTAGACAAGTAGTATGCTGCCCTCTCCTTCCCTTCTTCATCCACTTGAGCTAGGACAGCACCTACAGAGTCATCCAGGATGGAGACATAGAGGATAAGCGGTTTGCCTGGAATTGGCGGCCTCAGGACAGGAGGATTGGCCAAATAATCCTTCAATCCGTCAAAAGTTGCCTGACATTTGTCATCCCAATTAAACTTGACTCCCGGCTTAGTGAGCTCGTAAAACGACCTGCATCTTTGTGAGTGCTGGGAGACAAAGCGGCGAATAAATTGCAACCTCCCGATTAATCCTCGAACTTCCTTCAAATTCTTGGGAGGAGGCATGTCTCTGATGGCCTTCGCCTTATTGGGATCAACTTCAATTCCCCTTTTGCTAACAATAAATCCAAGTAACTTCCCTGATGAAATGCCAAATATACACTTCTTGGGGTTCATTTTCAACTGATACTCTCGTGATCTTTGCAAGACTTTAGCTAGAACCCCAGGATGCTCAATCCTTGTCCTTGATTTTACTACCAGGTCATCCATATACACCTCAATATAAATATGGATCATATCATGAAAAATTACCATCATAGCCCTCTGATAGGTGGCTCCAGCATTCTTGAGTCCAAAAGGCATGACCATATAGCAGTAAGTACCCCATGGTGTAGTGAATGATGTTTTCTCCTGGTCTTCTTCAGCCAGGCGAATCTGATTATAACCCGAAAAGCCATCCATAAAGGAGAGAGTCTCAAATCCTGTCGTATTATCAATCAAAACATCGATATGAGGGAGGGGGAAGTCATCTTTAGGACACGCACGGTTGAGGTCCCGAAAGTCTATACAAATCCGAACCTTTCCATCTTTCTTCATGACCGGGACGATGTTAGCCACCCAATTCGGATAGAGGACAACTCTAACAAATCTAGCCTTATGAAGCTTGTCGACCTCTTCTTTCATCTTTAAAGCCATGTTAGGGTGGAAACGTCTCAACCGTTGTTTGATCGGGACAGACCCTGGCTTAAGTGTAAGCTGATGTTCAACGAGCGCAGGGTCTAATCCAGGCATATCTTCATAACTCCACGCAAACGTGTCCTTGTATTCTTGAAGTACCAAAATAAGCGCCTCCTCTTCGGAGGGCGGCAAATTCTTGCTGATGAGGATAATCCTATGGTCTTCTTCCGTACCCAAATTTATTTCTTTGGTAGGCTCTTCTACTGAGGCTGATGGTTCATCAAATCACCTCATACCACTGGCAAAGGCATCAGCCTCGTCCTCATATTCTTCATAACTTTCATCCCCCTCTTCATTCATGATCTCATAGACACCAAAACCCTCATAAGAAACATTAGTATCCTCATATTCCAACTCTGGCAGGATGATCGGATTTTCCAAAAATTCGGGAAGAGCTAAACAAGCCTGGCATCTTCTGGCTAACTCCAACAGAAACCTACGGGGAATCTGCTTACCCTTGGATTTCTTATGAAAATCTACCCCATGAATTTTATTAGAAGAAGAAGAACAACTAGCTTGATTGAAGGAAGGAGGTGAAAAAGTGGATACATGAGGTGATACAGAAGGAGACCCCTCACCAGAGGGGGAGAAAAGATTTATCAATGAATCATGGAAGAGTGGCCCCTGGGTCGGGACACACTCGGAAAAGAGATAAGAAGTCCCCTCAACGGAGATGGAGGATTGGAGAGTTGGAATTTTGGCATTTTTTTTCATTTTTATCTTTATCTTCATTTTTATTTTCCTTTTCTAGAAGAAAGGCAATGTGAAGGGAGAATAGTAGGAGGAGTGGAGATTGAAAGTTTGGAGAAAGATTGAATCAAAGATGACCCGCGCGGGGTTGTGATGGAGAGTTTGGAGAATTGCTCGAGGAGCAAGGGAGGAATCGGGAGAGAAATCTGCAGTGAATCTGGAGAAAAACTGATCATAATTGGTGGCGGTCTCGGCACGCGAGAGAACAATTGAGAATGTAAAGAAACAAGAAGAGACGGATGCATAGAAGTGAGGGAAAAGAGGCCGGCCCATATCCTATCTCTTGTAAAACCTTATTCATATGGAACATCTGGCTCTCCAGTGTCAGTGTAGTCACTCAGCAACTGCCTCTTATCTGTAATCACAGCCGGCTTTTCAATCAATTCATGTATTAGTGGCGGCCATTCCGGATCAGTCGGCATAAAGAGACGGCTCAAGGCAATAGTAATATCATACATATCGAACCATCTGTACCAATCACACTCTGGATCATCCATCTTCCTTCTTTTATCAGGCCTTAGAGACTCCAGGGCTTTATAAGTGGCCAATGGTGCAATATGGCGAGCAAACTGTCTCGCATGAACATCTTGACAGTCTAGAATGGAGGTGATTATTGTAGTCTGCTCATGATTCTGAACGCCACCTGTGACAAAATGTGTCTTCAATGTCCAAGTAAGCGGCTAGCGATCTGTCTTCAAGGTGGATGTCATAACTGCCCATGGTTCATCTTCATTTTTGCCCGACCCTTTGTAGCCCAGGCCGCCTCTTGTGATCAATTTCTGAGGCTTAATAGGCCTAGTCCTGCCTTGACAACTGGTACCCAGACCTTTGCCGTTTTGATACCCCATTTTCATTAGGATTTTTCAGCCAGGGGTGTTTATCATGCTTTTCTTCTTCTTCCCCTTGGAAGGCAAGGGTGTCATAGCAACTGTCGTGACTGTCTCGGGCGACATTGGCCATGGGTGAGGGAGGTCTAGCATTGATAGCAACGGCTTGTTGGCAGGCCAAATAGAAGGAACTGATGAAGCCAAGTGTATGTCTTCCTCTGGCAGAATTGGCATACTGGTAACTTTGATAATGCGGCCCTTGTGTGGAAACTTGAGGCACTGATGGTTTGTAGAGGGCACTGCATCGAGCTGTTGAATGTAGGGGCGGCCCAGAATGCCATTGAATGTTGGATCCATGTCCAAGATATGAAAGTCTGCTGTGATTGTAGCCGGACCCAAACTGACCTTTAATGTGATCATGCCGAGAGGAGGCTTCTTGGTATTGTCATATGCTGTGACTATTATGATAGAAGACCGAATCAGGTTTTCAGGAATGCCGCACATCTTCAAAGTGCTCGGCGGCAATACATTGATAGATGCCCCAGTGTCCACCAGACATTGTTTCACCGCCACCTTATTAATATCAACTGTGATGCATAGAGCATATTTCCTTGCTGAGAGTGGTGCCAGTTCATGCTCATGAAAAGTAATCGCCGGCTGACTGCTAGCGGGCGTTAATACTGTGGTTATCTGCTCGACCGGAATGTCCTCATTGACCATGACCTTATGCAAATATTCTTTCAGGGCCATCTGATGAGTGGTTGACCTTTTGATTAGTTCTAAAATTGAAATCCTTGCTGGAGTCCGGTCCAAATGCTTTAACAAATCATACTGAGTGCCGGGCACGGACTCTTGCTCCTGTTCTTGTTCATTAGGCCCCTGCACGGGCTCTTGCTCTCTTTGGGGAAAGATGCGCTGGAACATCCGTCCACTGCGGAGTGGTGCCATGTTTTGCCGTGCCTCTGTCGGGGCAAGTAAAGGAGGAGGAGGGTTGGAAGAAGAAGAGGGTGTATTTGCGTTAAGAAGAAGTGGAGGGGTGTTTGAAGAAGAAGCTCCCGTAAGGGGTGTTGGTGAGGAGTTCAAGGAAGAAGCCCCCGCAGGAGGCGTAGGAGTAGGAAGGGGTGCCCGAGTGTGAGAAGAGTTAGTGGGCGGAATGAGGAGAGATCTGGGTATAAAAGATGGGGGAGCCGATGGTGGGGGGATCCTTGCCGGTGAAGGAGTAGTGGTGGTGGGTGTAGCGGGCGTTGGTGACGGGCGGATAAGGAGTGGTCTAGACGGCGAAGGTGAAGGGTTAGTAGTGGACGGCGGGATTTGCTGCATGGTAGGCTGCGGAGGCGGTAAGCGGGTAAGGAGAGATCGGGTTGGCAAGGATGGAGAATTGGTGGGAGCAGGTGGATTAACGGGGCGTTGAAGAGCTCGGCTCAATTGGGGAGTAGAAGAAGAAGGAAGGGTGTGCAAGAGGCGCGGAGGTTGATTTGGATTATGATTAAATGCCCCGACAGAGGCATTTTCTTCATGCCATCCCTATCCTCTCTCCACCTCACGGAGAGACGTGACAGGGTTCACGTGCTGATTCGGCGGGTGCTCCGGCAATGGATTGTGGACAATCCCCATATCTTGCTGAGGTGCCGGAGCTTGCTGTTGTGCTTGTGGAGCTGGTTGCTATGGCTGCTGAGCCTGCTGCTGCCGAGGAGGCCTTCTTTCTTTCATAGTGGCGATAAACTGTCTCATCTCATCCCAATTAATGCCACCCTGGTCATTTAAATTATAAATGTAGTCCTTGAAGTGGAAGCAACGATCAATATTATGACCAGGGGAGCGGTGGAAGACACAGTAGCGGGACGTATCAACATTAGCGGGCCACACTGCCCTTTCCTTTGGTAGCATGAGCAAGTTGGCGGCCATTAAGGCATTGAAAATATCCGGGAGACTTTCTGGCAGTGGAGGATAATGGGCCCTTTTGGGGCCAAGTGGTCTCCTTTGCTGTTGTTGTTGCGGTCCATAATTAGTGGGTGGCGGTACTTGGTGGTATTGTTGCGGAGCTGGAAGGTCAGTGCGGGGTGCTTGGTTTTGTGGTGGAGCAAAGGAAGGTTGTGGAGTAAATTGGTGTTGTGGGGTGAATTAAAGAGGGTGCCTTGTGATGGAGGTGGCATGGGTCGTGGGTTAGATTGGCGAAAAGGTGTGGGGTTGCCGACCGCACCAACTTGCTCATTTATGACGGTGCCCTCAGTCGTGGGCCCGCTGCTGTTGACATTCGTATTCTTTTTAACCAACCTTGGTTTTGGCTCAAACATGCCCATGATGGGCGAATCTTTCATTTGGGTCTGAATATAACGAGCTCTTTCATAGAGCTCCTCCATGCTGGTCAATCTGTTCATAGCCAGTATATGCCAGAACTGAGGGGTTGCATTGGATATAATCATCTTAACCTGTTCCGGTTCTGATAAGGTATCTTTCAACTTCTCGGCCATTGACCGCCATCTATCAGCAAATATGATGAAGTCCTCCTCGGGCTTCATTTTCTCTGCAACCAAATCTGTAACTGAAAGGGAGGGTCCAACCCGGTCCCTATATTTCTGCAATAATTTTCTTTGAACCACATCGAAATCACTAGCATCTGCCGGATCCAGGGAATAGAACCACTCGAGGGCTGGCCCCTCTAAAGATCTTCTAAACAAATAAGTCAATGAGGCTTTGTTGCCCTGCCAAAAGGACGTTTCATACATAAAATCCTTCAGATGGATAAAAGGATTACCAGTTCCATTGTATCGCCGAAAATTCGGCATCTCAGAAGGCGGCAGATGGAAAACTGGCAGTGTAGGGAGAGAGATTTCAGCAGTAACCTTGTTGAGTTTTTCTTCCATGCTAGCCAATTTCTGAAGGAGCAAAGCATTAGTGTCTGACTCGACCGGGGCCGAATTTGGAATGAAGGTATTTGGCATAGGCGTCCTTAGAATTTGGGGAGGTTGAAAGAATTGGGGCCTAACCACTGAGTAGCTCGCCTGTTGGGCCGGCATGGCCGCACCAGGTGTCGGTGGACAAGAGGGGGGTTTGTGCAAGACCGCTTGGTCATTAGTGAGGTGATGGCCACTCTCGGCCGGAGGGGGATTGGAGGATGAAGAGGGAACAGACTTCCCTTTCAAAGCGGCCTGAACTGCCTACCGCTGGGAGTCATCTAATTGAGATAGAGCATTAATTAAATCAGTAACATTGAAAGATGGGGAGGGGTTCCCCGAAGTGTTGGAGGGTAAAGCCTGAGAAGAGGGCACAACCTCTTGAGTAGTGATATCAACCACATGAACTTGAGGATAATGAGAATGAGGAGGAGGGTAATTCCCCTCATGATAGATAGAATCTTGGGGAACCTCATATGATTGACCAAAAACGTTCTCCTCCACATCATCATAGGAATATTCGTAGCTTGCCATGTTGATAATCTTACCTAAACGGAGTTGCATGCTTAAAAAGAGAGAAAGCTTTATGAAGGAATTATCACACAATCAATCACCCAATCGAAACAAGCTTAAGCAAATCGACCCAACCAAGTTTATGCAATCAAGTTGAGATGAACGCAAGATTTTAGTGTTATGTTTGAGATTAGAGTGAGTTAAATTGCAGAATAATTCACTCCTCTTTGCAAAGTGAAACCTAGTTTGGATCCAAGTGTAGTCTCCGGGTTAACTAGGTTCTCTCTCTTTTCTCCAACGATAGGTTCTCTAAACTCTGGGTACTTCAAAGGTACAACCAGCCCAGCGTCCGTGAGGGAATCCACGGGTGCGGGGACTTACGGAGGTCTTGGAAAAGGGATTTCCGGTCTAAAGAGACGGAATGCTCAATGGAGGGTTGTCCCGATTCCAAGAAAGGTGTGTGGAATCCTAGTGTAGAGAGAGGAGGTCTCTCAACCAAATGCCACAAAATGCAGTATAAGATAAGCCAATCACAACAATATAATCAAATAATCGATGTAAGTATGAATCCAGCATGAATAGATAGAAACAGTAAGGCTTTGTAAACACACAGGAAAGAGGCGACCTGGAGGCAGTCGCTACCAACAAAAGAGACGACAGCGTGGCTGTCATGAAACGCTGTGAGAGGCTCACAGGCAATGCAAAAATGCGCCTTGATGTGGGGCGCTAAATATGATAAAGACGCCTCTGACAGAGGGCGTCAAATATAAGTGGTGCGCACGATCGAAGAAAAACACGCCTTGGTGTGAGGCGCTGCCAAATAAAAAGACGCCCGAGAGGAGGGCGCAAATTCACAGAAGCAGCAGATATGATGAAAGACGCCTTCGGGGAAGACGTTAAACAGCAAAAAGACGCCCTGGATGAAGGCGTTAAATAAAAAAGCGCCTTTGTGAAAGGCGTTAATTCAAAAAAACAGCAATAGATTAATCACAAGCTGGCTGATCCCGGGGAGTGTGTAGTGTGCACAGTGGAGGGTGCCCGTGGGGCACAAAGGAGGGGTACCGTGGGTACCAAAGGGAAAGGGCACGCATGGGTGCCAAAGGGGAAAGGGCACACGTGGGTGCCAATAGGAAAGGGCACACGTGGGTGCCAAAAGGAGATGGTAATCAAAAGAAAAACAGTGGAAGTCCCACCGTGATCGCCAATTTGTGAGTCATGAAAAATAATATACTTTTAAGATAAAAAAATAATTAATAACAATAATAATAAAGCATAAGAATAATAATGAAAAAGGGAGTAAAGGAGCACGTGGTGCTACTAAGGAGGGTGATCGCCAGAGGGGTTACCTCAATAAGAAGAAAAAGATCGCGAATACCTGGTGATAATAGGATGCGGGATGGATGTGGGTTCCTTCCTCCTCCTTCTATCGGCCGGCCGATGAAGGGGGTTTTCCTTTTTCATTACCCTTAAACAAAGAACAAACAAGTAAAAGAAAAGGAGATCAGCCAAACATGAGTGTAGTATCAATCCCAAGATAAAAGATGGTGATGAAAGAAGAGCATGAAGTGTGCACCTTTTGTTTGTTTTTTAAAACCCCTAGAGAATTAGGGAGAGGAGAAGAGATGCAATGAAACTAATGCAAGGAAAAGGCTATACGATGATGAGCAGAGATGACAAATAACAACGAAGAGAAGAAAAGATCCCTGCTGTTCCTGTAAACAGTAAAGGGAAGACACTTTGCTTCGGCAGCAGGAGGAAGTAGAAGGAAGCAGAAGAGAAATCAATCACCAGCACCCGTGAAACTCTGTGACAACAACAGCTCTGCTTCTAACCTCGCACGATAACCTCTCTGTGTCCTCTGTCTAACTCTGTCTATCTCTGTGCATTCGTTCACCTCGCGCGAGATCAACCAGGGGACTCTTTTATAGGGTCTCGATCAAGATAAACACAGATTTGGGAAGATAAGAATGCTGTAGACACGCTAAAATTGACATTATTTTGAGTATATTTCATATCGCTCTGCGATGCCCCATTTGACCCTCAAATCAGCTTATTTGAGTGGTTTTCCCACTTTTTCTTGAATTTCTCCTATTTTTCCCCATTTATCTCCTTTTTCATCTTTTTCTGGATTTTCTGGGCATTTATCTCTATTTTTTTTTTTTGAATTCACGCCCTCATCAGGGGCGTGTTTTTGAAACACGACCTTGTCTAGGGCGTTTTCTCCCATTTTATCTATTTCTCCCCCATTTTATCTATTTTATGAATTTTCTAAATTCACGACCTGGGTAAGGGCGTGTTTTCTTCAAAACATGACTTAACCTAAGGGCGTTTTTTTAAAGAAAGGACGACCTCACCTGAGGGCGTTAATTATTTTGGTATGACCGACTTCCCCATTTGAGCTCTTGAAATTAACGCCCTTCCCAGGGGCGCGTTTTTAAAAAAGTGGCTTTGATTGAGGCGTGTTTCACATTTTTCAAATATGGGGAGTTTTTATTGCTAAATTTGATTTTTGAGAAACGCCCTTGTGCAGGGCGTGTTTTTGAGAAACGCCCTCTGTCAAGTCGTCCATTCATAAATTGACGCCCTGAACTAAGGCGTGTTTGACCTTCTGGCTTCGCCGCCCTTTCCCCCGAGAGTCCTTGCTTCGATGGATGCCTACTTGATTTGGGCTCTTGCCCATTCTTATCCTTTCCCCAGTTGAGACTCTTGCCTTGCTTATCCTTTGATCAATCCTATAAGGGGTTGATCCCCTTATCTTTTTTTTTCTTCTTCGGTTCCGATATTTCTTATTCTCCGCTGACGTTCTTCTATTTTTTCTTCTTCTTCTTCTTCTGCCTCCCTCTTCTTCTTCTTCTTATTCTTCTTCTTCTGCTTCTTCTCTTTTTCTTCTGTTGTTTTCTTTTCTTTTTACAGGAACCGAAGGTAGGGTGGCATTGGCTAAGGAGAGGCTTCTTCACGATTCAAGTCTTCATCCCTTTTGAAGCCTTTCTCCCATCGAGCATTCAAGCCAAAAGAGCCACCAAACAAGATTTTTCTATCTTATCTCCCCCTTATTTGTATTTTTTTTTATTAGTTCATGCATGCATCATGTTTCATTATTATATTAATTTTTCTCAACTATCATTGAGATCTCCCCTTTAGTGCATCTCTTGCACTCTTTCCCCATTATATTTTTACATGCATTCATACCTCCCACACCCTCTTTGCATAGGGGTTTAAGGGCCAACACCCTTAAGGTGTGTATTTCATATGTTATCATGCTCACCTTTCTATTATGAACTTGATGCTACACACACATTATTTCTAATCCATATCTTTTGGTGTTGTTGTCTTTGTTTTGCAAGGGTAACCAAAGTTGAAAGATTCTCTTCATCGGCCGGCCGATTTTGAAGAGAAAAGGAGTACTCACATCCCCGCACTTTCAAGGTATTTTTCGCGATCCCTCCATGATTTTTATTGTTATATTTTGAGGCCTCGTGTCTCTGGCGATCACAAACTCCTCTTGTGCACCTCGTGCATATTTTTCTCCACATTATTGATTATTGCTTATTCTTAATATTTTCCTTAAGTGGATTTTAAATCAAATCTACAAATTGGCGATCACGGTGGGACCCTTTTTGTTTTTCATTTGATTACCCCTTTCCCTTTGGCACCCAAGTGTGCCCTTTCCCATTGGTACCCTCGGTACCCTTTCCTTTGTGCCCCTCGGGCACCCTCCATTGTGCTTTGCACTTTCCCCTAAGTGATTTGTCAATTGAATAGATTTGTTTTAAAATCTCCACTTAGTTAAAATTTTGATGAGCATGTTTTTATCTTGATAATCATATGTGATGATTGCCTCTGTGACTGTGAGTGTTTCCACTCTGCTGGCCGTGGGAGTTTGAAATAATTCACGCCCTCCCACAGGGCGTTTCTTTATTTAGTAGCGCCTCTCATCAGGGCGCGTTTTCATGATTTGACGCCCCCACCCCTGGGCGTCTCTTTATTTGGTTGTGCATCGTTGATAATTAACGCCCTGCCCCAGGGCGTCTCTTTTATTGGTAGCGCCTCTCATCAAGGCGTGTTTTACCTTGCCTGTGGGCCTCCCACAGTGATTCACGCCCTGCCAAAGGGCGTCTTTTGATTGGTAGCGCCCTGCCCCAGGGCGTCTTATTCCTGTGTTTTCACCGAACCCCTTTGTTTATCACTGTATCATATTTTTGCTTATATCTTGCATTCATTCATTCATTCATTTTGCATTGGTTTGGGAGACCTCCTCTCTCCACATACTAGGAGCCACACACCCCCTTGGTGAAGGAACGACCCTCCATTGAGCATTCCGTCTCTTTGGATTGGAAATTCCTAAACCAAGCCTCCATAAGTCCCCGCACCCGTGGATTCCCTCACGGACGCCGGGCAGGTTGTACCCTTTTGAAGTCCCGAGTTAGTCGGCCTATACGTGGTGAGAGAGGGTTCTTAGTTGGCATTGGAGTTCAAATCTCATTTGAAACTAGGCTCCCCCCCCTTGTGTGAATCATTCAAAACTTTGCTAAAAATCATTAATTCACCAAGGTTTAAAACAATCAAAAATCACGGTAACCATTCCAACTTGTGTGCTTATTTGCATAATTATTGAGAATTTTTGATTATATAATGGCTTACCATGATAGAAACATGTTCAATTCAATTCATGAGGATGCACAACCTAGCACTTCATATCCTCAATTTCAACATGTTAATCAGCATTCTCACCATTCTTTCAAGGGACCACGTCCTTATTCTCATGGTCATACCCAACCCATGGGCAATGTCCATTCTCATGGTCCACCTACTCAATTTCAGGCCACTATTCCCTCGGGACCGTCTCCTCCCAATGACGAGAAGGTCTCTCGAATCATCCATGCATTAGATCATCTTACCCCTCAACAGATCCAAGCCCTTAAGGCTGCCGTTGAGGGTACATCTCATGCATCTCCCCCTCTTTCCAATTCTATACGGGTGGCCCATCACCTACCTCCTTCCAATTCTATTCGGGTGACCCATCACCCATCTCCCTCCAATTCTACACGGGTGGCCCATCACCCACCTCCTCCTTCCAATCATATTCGGGTAGCCCATTACCCATCTCCCCCTATTCATTCTACTCGGGTGGTCCGACACCCGCCTCCTTCTATTCCTCCTCCATCACGGCCCCGAGGCCCTTTTACTCCTTGCAATCCGGCCCGTCCGGGTTCTTTTACGGGTCATCCCGTCAACTCCCCTCCACGGCCTTTTTATGCGGCCCCTCCTCCTTCAAGGCCCTGCCAACCTCCTGTTGTTCATGTTACACCCCTCCAGCAAACTCTGCTCGATAAGATTACTTTGATGGAGGAACAAATAAAGAGGGTCACGGCTCCTCCTACTCCAGTCAATCCTCTCCATGCCGCTTTAGACGAAATTACAAAGATGGAGAATGAATGGAAAGACAGGATGGATGATTATGACTTCGGCATTCCAAGCGAGGAAGAGCCGGCAATTGAAAAATCTGAGGCAGCGTACGATGATGATGAAGCTCCGCAGGCACCCCTTCCGAGTTTCCTTAATTTCCCGCTCCCTCCACTTTCATTCGATGAACCTCCTGCTCAGGATGAAACCATCCCCGATCCAATCCCTATTTATGAGACTAATTGGTGTTACGATGATGGGTCGATACTTCAATCACCCACACCGGCACATTGTAAGTCTCCTCCTATCCTTGACACCGCATACATTACACCTCCTCCTATTACACCATTAACCCCCGCAACACTGGCCTCCCCCAAGCCTTCCACCATTAAACCTCCACCCGTTAAGCCATCTACCTCCACACCATTAGCCTCCGTCGAACCCATCATTAAACCTTCCCTAATCAGCCTCCCATTAGCCTCCACCTCGGCCTCCACTTACCCAATTTCACCACCATTACCCTCTATTATGCCTTTAACCCCAAAACCCATACCTCCACCACATAGCCTTTCGCCTTTACCTATGGTTAATTCTGAGCAGGATCCACCACTTTTTGCACCCGAGCCAATCCCGACCGCTTGCAAGCAAAGGGAGAAACTCGATGTGTTTGAACCTCTGCCTCCACTTACGCCAACACCTTCCATTATAACTCCACCATCCACGGAGCCTTCCGCCTCCGCCTCACCTCCCTTTGTTACTCGGAAGGGGCGTGCTTCTGCAGCTACTTGTGCCGAAGATAAGCAAGAGCCGGGCAAGAAGACTTTGGCCACGACTGTGCCATTCAAGATTCAAGAATTCATTTGCCGGATGCCAATCCGGGTTATTGTGCCAAGCATGATTGAAGAGGCCAAGTCACCGTCATGCCAAGCACTGATGCTGTGTAAGGGCCGGGCAGGGCACCCTCTGTTCCAACTTCCAAATCTTGAACCCCCGGGCAACATGATGCTTCTGAGCTCAACTTTACAACTCCCTCACACCATTACTTTGCACTCTCCAAGGGAGTTGACATTCACCATTGAAGTCTCGGCAGGGGCTATTTCTCGTACATGTTCACCGCCATGGAGGGGCAGTTACCTTGATGCTAAGGGACCATCCCTTATTTGTTCCACTTTCTATTCATCTATCTCTATCACTTCTTCTTCATGGGCCATTCCCAGGGATAGGAGGAGGATCTCATCCTCTCGCCCTTCACATTCTTCATATTCTTTGCATTTCATGCATTCATCGCATCCATCCCATTACATGCATTTGCACCTCCTGCTTCCCGGGTTTCCAAACCCGTATCTTCCTCACCTTCCGGCACCGCCAGATATTCCGCATTTCCCATCTCATTCATATTCATCCTTTTATCCACTCCCCTTGGGGCATCGCGTCCCCCTTCCTGCCATTTCCCTGGAACCTCCAGGAATTTTATCCCTCCTCTTTGGGCATCTCGCCCTTTCTGATTCTATTCCTCCGGAACCTCCGGACTTTCTCCCAGGGCATCGCGCCCCTTTCCACCTTATTCCTCCGGAACCTCCGGATTTTCCCTTTGGGCACGACGCCCCTCTCCACCTTCTTTATTTGCTTCCTCCGGAACCTCCGGACTTTCCCCTCGGGCATCGCGCCCCTTTCCACCTTCTCCTTCCTGGTTTCACTCCTTCGGAACCTCCGGATTCTCTCCATCTTTTCCTCGGGCATCGCGCCCCTTTCCATTTGCTTCCTCCCGAACCTCCGGATTCTCCGTCTTATTCTCTCTATCATCTCCCAGGGCATCGCGACCCTCCTGATTTCATTCCTCCGGAACCTCCGGACCTTCTATATTTCTTTCGATTCATCTTCTTGCTCCTCCGGGACTTCATATCTTTTATTCTCTTCTTCCTGTTCCGTCACCTTTTTCATCATCTTTTTCCCTATTTCTCCCCAGGGCATCGCGTCCCTTCTTTTGTCATCCCTCCGGAGCCTCCGGATGATTCCTCTTATCAGGATTCTCCTCCACCGCCTCCGGACCCTCTAGATCCGCCTCTTTCTATCTACCAATTTCTCCTTCTGATTCCTCCTAATTCCGGGTCCGACCCAACTTCTTCCGCATCCACTGCCTTGGGCATCTGCCCTTTCTCCCATTGCTTTCGAGGCTTTAGTCCTCACTCCTCCTTCTAATTCTCCTCTCCTTCTGTAGACCTTTCATGTGATCAGGGTCTCCACACCTTAGTGAGGGAGTTCTAGCCCTCGCCTCTCTTCCTTTTCTCCTTATTCGTCTGAGTCTGGTTTGAACACCACTCATTCTTGTTAAGCCACTCCCAAAATCTTTTGCTTCCAATCCTTTTGACTGCCAAAGAGGACAAATCCCATGATGATCAAGATCGCTTCTCGCGGTAGCTGCTTCTACAAAGGTCGCAAGGTAACATATTGGCGTAAGTATGCATTTTAATGATATCATTTTCTCATTACTTCACGCATGATTTTCAAAATCAAGTGCTTCTTAACGAGATTAAGAGTGGTGTTTTAAACCTTTATCTTAGGCTTTTGTTTAATTAAATCACTCTCAAAAGAGTCTTTAGGCTTGCTATGCAGCACCTTTGGTTGATAAAGAACCCAGCATTGGGAATTCAACATTCTCTCCCCGCTTGTTTAAAAGTAACCCTCGGTTGGGCATTCCACACACTTCACGGCGTCCTTAGCCGGCTCCTTTGGTAAAACACCGTTGCTACCTTGGCCATGCCATGAGTATACCGAAAGTCTTTTCTCTTCTTCACTCGGCCGAATGCAGGGGCAAGAGGTTGACGGATAAGATAACCAACCTTGGTAAATCCCAATACGAGAGGAGTCTCAAATAGGGGCAGTCTTGACCCAAAATCAATATGAATTTCATGATACATCTAGCAAAAAGGGCTATTTTGAAAATCAAATCAACATTTTGATACAAAATTATGAATTATGGCATGTCAAGAGTGGCAAAGTCCCCGCAGGGAAAACCCTGGTCGTATGCATGTCAAGGGTCTAAAAATCAAAGGCACAAAGCCCCGGCATAACAGACTACCTCTTTGAGGGGAAGCACCTTGGAAGGAATTCAAGTCTTGATATCTCCCATCCTGCGTAAAGCTTATCTCCAATTGTTCTTCTCTTCTTCCTCCAAGACCGAATGTTTCTCGGGTATGGCCTTGGTAGGGGCACCGTTAATTAATGGCGGTCGGTTATAGGACGCCACTTTCAACGCACGCCCGGCTTTGGGTAATTTTTAGCGAAAAGGGAAGGAACAAGGACCCCTAGCTAGTGGTTCAAAACACCCCTTGATGCTGCATTAACAATGTCTAAGTCAAAATCTCCACAAAAATTTGAATATTTCTAAAATCTCCACAAAAATTTGAATATTTCTAAAATCTCCACAAAAATTTGAATATTTCTAAAATCTCCACAAAAATTTGAATATTTCTAAAATCTCCTAAAAATTTTTGAATATTTTCAAAATCCATAAAAAATTTTTGCATATTTCTAGAATCTAAAAATTTGCATTGTATTTTCTGATGGTGTTTTGCAGGAACAACTTTGCAGAGACCAAAAGCACGGGATGGGTCCTCTCTCTACTTATTGCTATCAATCTATTGATTCTTCCCAATATTCTCATGACATGCCACCCAGGGGCATCATCTCCCTATATCATTCTGATTATCATATCTCATGATTATTCATCTCCAAATCTTTCAATCAACTCCTGCTCGTTTCATCTGATTACTCCGCTGATGGGCATTATCAGATCCTGATTATTTAACTCCAAAACTTGATTAGCCAGATTGTCATCCTCATGACAAACAACAAATAATGATGCTTTGCTATGCCATGATTTGACTTATGCTGTTCATGATATATGCTATGATTGGTTGCTTTGATTCATGCTATGATTGCTATGCTTAAATGCCTTCTTCATTGATTGTTATCTTTTATATCTTGGCTAATGAATTTTTGAGCGCAGGATAAGAAGCTCTTGGTCCCGCCGACTGGGCATCATCATCAAAGTCTCACGGTGCTTGCAGCTCATTTCTCAGTTCCCATGCTTATTGATATCACCATCTCCCTGTATGCATTCTACTATATGTTACATATGTTACTAGATTATATCAAGGACCTTGTGGCTTTGGTAAATCTGGGATTTGAGTTCCCCTTCATCAAAAACAATGATGATTCCAGAGGAGTCTTAGTCACACGGACAGGCCGTTGAGCCGTCCAAGACTGGGGACGATGGTTCCCTCTTTGCGAGTTGGTGCGCGGATAAACGGGCTTCGGCTTATTGGTTTCTTGACCCAGTCTTGGTAGTTTAACAATATTATCCTTGATTATTCTATATTTTCATTTGATTTATTTTTTCCTTTAGCCCAGCATGCATTCATGTAGGACTTTGAAGCAATTGTTGAAAAATCATTTTTGATAAGCTGATGTGAGAGTTGAATTGACCTTAATCTTTCTCGATATGAGATTTTCCTTGCCGAATTGGATCCTCAGTTCGTTTTGTCGCTGTTTTGGGTGATTTTCTCGAAAGCTCCTTGTTTGGATTTTTATCATCTTATTTTTAATCTCCTTTCCTTTGATCCACCTTGGCTGTAGCACGTCCACTGGCTGGTAACCGCTCCCCAATGGTGAAACCTACAAGTTTGTGACCTGGGGTACTTCCACCGCGTTGGAAGTTGATCATTTATTTTATCTCCTTCGTGCACCGCGTGCGCATCTCCCCTTTTATCCAAACATTGTTGATTTCCTTGAATTTCCCGAGATTTGCTTCATCTCGTGCTTTTGATTTGATTCTCATCAAGTGATGTTGATTGCGTGTCTCATCACACCTTGGGATCTACTTTTCAGTTTGCTACGCTCCCTTGCAAAGCAGACGCCAAGGCGGGGCAGCTGTAGACACGCTAAAATTGACATTATTTTGAGTATATTTCATATCGCTCTGCGATGCCCCATTTGACCCTCAAATCAGCTTATTTGAGTGGTTTTCCCACTTTTTCTTGAATTTCTCCTATTTTTCCCCATTTATCTCCTTTTTCATCTTTTTCTGGATTTTCTGGGCATTTATCTCTATTTTTTTTTTTTTTTTGAATTCACGCCCTCATCAGGGGCGTGTTTTTGAAACACGACCTTGTCTAGGGCGTTTTCTCCCATTTTATCTATTTCTCCCCCATTTTATCTATTTTATGAATTTTCTAAATTCACGACCTGGGTAAGGGCGTGTTTTCTTCAAAACATGACTTAACCTAAGGGCGTTTTTTTAAAGAAAGGACGACCTCACCTGAGGGCGTTAATTATTTTGGTATGACCGACTTCCCCATTTGAGCTCTTGAAATTAACGCCCTTCCCAGGGGCGCGTTTTTAAAAAAGTGGCTTTGATTGAGGCGTGTTTCACATTTTTCAAATATGGGGAGTTTTTATTGCTAAATTTGATTTTTGAGAAACGCCCTTGTGCAGGGCGTGTTTTTGAGAAACGCCCTCTGTCAAGTCGTCAATTCATAAATTGACGCCCTGAACTAAGGCGTGTTTGACCTTCTGGCTTCGCCGCCCTTTCCCCCGAGAGTCCTTGCTTCGATGGATGCCTACTTGATTTGGGCTCTTGCCCATTCTTATCCTTTCCCCAGTTGAGACTCTTGCCTTGCTTATCCTTTGATCAATCCTATAAGGGGTTGATCCCCTTATCTTTTTTTTTCTTCTTCGGTTCCGATATTTCTTATTCTCCGCTGACGTTCTTCTATTTTTTCTTCTTCTTCTTCTTCTGCCTCCCTCTTCTTCTTCTTCTTATTCTTCTTCTTCTGCTTCTTCTCTTTTTCTTCTGTTGTTTTCTTTTCTTTTTACAGGAACCGAAGGTAGGGTGGCATTGGCTAAGGAGAGGCTTCTTCACGATTCAAGTCTTCATCCCTTTTGAAGCCTTTCTCCCATCGAGCATTCAAGCCAAAAGAGCCACCAAACAAGATTTTTCTATCTTATCTCCCCCTTATTTGTATTTTTTTTTATTAGTTCATGCATGCATCATGTTTCATTATTATATTAATTTTTCTCAACTATCATTGAGATCTCCCCTTTAGTGCATCTCTTGCACTCTTTCCCCATTATATTTTTACATGCATTCATACCTCCCACACCCTCTTTGCATAGGGGTTTAAGGGCCAACACCCTTAAGGTGTGTATTTCATATGTTATCATGCTCACCTTTCTATTATGAACTTGATGCTACACACACATTATTTCTAATCCATATCTTTTGGTGTTGTTGTCTTTGTTTTGCAAGGGTAACCAAAGTTGAAAGATTCTCTTCATCGGCCGGCCGATTTTGAAGAGAAAAGGAGTACTCACATCCCCGCACTTTCAAGGTATTTTTCGCGATCCCTCCATGATTTTTATTGTTATATTTTGAGGCCTCGTGTCTCTGGCGATCACAAACTCCTCTTGTGCACCTCGTGCATATTTTTCTCCACATTATTGATTATTGCTTATTCTTAATATTTTCCTTAAGTGGATTTTAAATCAAATCTACAAAGAATAGGCAGTGGTTGTTAACGGCAAGGACTCTAGTTCCCAGATCGAGCAAGGTGACCAAGAAAGGCAGGGAACTCTTTAGGAAAGGTGAGTTTAAGCAGGACACGAAAGGGTGAGACACGACCTACCAAAGGGCGTCAATTAAGAATTGATGACCTGCTCAAGGGCGTTAATTCAAAACACGACCAGGATCACGGCGTCACTTCCTGGATTCAATTTTGGTAATAAAAACCTTCTTTATTTGAAAATTGCAAAGAGATGCTTGAAGCAAAGGCGTTAAACAAAAACACGCCCTATGGAAGGACGTTAATCATTGATTTTCCAATCGGGGTGGGACTCGTAAAATACCAGGAATTGACGCCCTTCTCTGTGGTCATCCTTTCTTAAGAACACGCCCCAGATTAGGTCGCTATTTAAAACACGCCCCTATTCAAGTCGTGAATTACCAAAAACCCAAGAATTACTCATAAAAAACAAACAAAAATAGAAAAACTTTATATTATAGAAATATTGAAGTTCACTTGGGGGCGTTAACATAGTGACATGAGATTTAATCAACAAAGCGTCAATTTTGACGTGTCTACAAGAATGATCGAGCTAAAGCTCGCAGAGAAAAGTGAAGGTGACTACGTCGCATTTGATGCCTATCGGGTGCCCTACCCGCAACACCATGCGGCTAAACGACTTCTCCCGGGGGTCAACAAGCCGCCTAAGTTTGACAAATTCAACGGGAAGGGATCCCCGAAAGAGCATATTGCATATTACATGACTGTTATGGGTGATCTGGCCACCGACGAGTCATATTTGCTGAAGTTCTTCGGGTCCTCGCTGACAGGGCTCGCATTTGAATGGTACTCTAGCCTCTCAGCCGGGTCAATCAGTGATTGGCCGGATATGCAGAGAAAGTTCAGAGAAAGATTCCATGTCACAGAGAGGGAGGTCACAGTGGCCGAGCTCTACTCAACAAAACAAAGGGTAGATGAGACAGCCCTTGATTACATCAAGAGGTGGAGGAACCTCGGAATGAGATGCAAGCGGCCCCCGCATCAGGAGGACGCGGTACAAATATGCAAAAAAAACCTCAGGAGGGAGGTCCTGAAGAAGATGATTGGAATGGAAATACGGTCGTTCGACCGGCTGAATAACGTGGTGGCCGAAGTGGAGGCTTTCCTAGCCAAGCCTGCCCCGGCGTCAGCTGCCAGCACAGCCCAGAAAGGCAAGGCTGCAGAACGGCGCCCCACACCTAAAGAAGCGAATGCGCTTGATATCAAGGCGTTCGAACAACAGAAGGAGAAAGGCAAGAAGGCGGCTCCCTCGCAACCTGCGAAAGCTCTGGATGACAAAGAAGGTTCTTCGCTGAGGGACAAAATGAAGAAAGCCTATTCCTTTTCAAAAGACAAGACCCGAGTCCTGTTCGACTGGGTAACAGAATACAGCATGGTCACTTTGCCTGAGCCAAGGAGACCGGAGGACCTGAAAAGAAGAGACAATCCAAGATTCTGCCCCTATCACCAGATGTTGGGACATCCAATCGAAGACTGTTATGTTTTCAAAGACATCATCGAAGGAATGGTAAAGAAGAATGAAATAGAGCTGGGAGAGTACAAAGTAGACCCTCCTCAGCCACATGAAGCTCCTCTCAGGAGAGCCACAGTCAACATGATCTCCCTCTACCAGGCATTACCTGAGGAGATCTCTGAAGCAAGCACACGGAGCACCTACGAAATCCATTTCCTGGAGTCCGTGAAAGAACAGCAGGGGTGGCAGCAGATCCCTGTAAAGCACAAGAAGAAGAGGGCACCCCGCCCGAAAAAGGGGGCACATATCCGTGGCGTTACACCCCGGCTTGCTCCGCCAGTGGTAGCACCCGTATGGGTCACTCCACCTACAGCCATCAGAATACATACACCTAACAGGAGGAGACAGACTCCGCTACCGGTAATCAAGGAAACCAATCCTGGGGTCCTTCGACTACAGCACCTGATTGAAGGGCTAGATGAATATGTGCAGCCCGAATTGAAACCTCTGCTGGTACGGGACCACGTCCTATGGCAAGAGCTAGAACAACTCTCACTCAAACAGGTGGAGGAAGCTGAAGCAGCACCCCCTGAAGAGGGCAGCCTGTTCTGGGGGCAGGCACCCGCAGAAACCAAAAAGAAGAGAAAGTAAAAGAAGAAGAAAAGAAAGGCCGCTGGGGCCAATAAAGCACAGGTTGTCTCCTGCAATACCCTATCAGCACTCTTCAACCTACCCGGAGAAGAGGAAGAAGAAGAAATTTGCTTCACACCCCATGCTGGGGGAGGCAAAGCCGAGGCCGCAACTGCTGCACATGCCACTCGGTCGGGCCGAAAATGGGGGCGCCAGCCACCACCCAACCACAACATCATGTTCAGAAGGGAGCAACCCTACAAGACACCTCCGCCGGAAGTTAAGGGAGTTCAAATCCCCCCTCCGTCTGGCCTATACAACAAAAGTGGGGGTAAGGCAGTCCCTTCATTCCTTGAATTTATGAAAATGTCAAAGGGGAAACATCCCTGTCAAGAGGCTAACCCTACACCCGGGGCCATTCACCCGCAGCCAGCGCAATCTACTGAGGATGCAAATGCAGATGGAGCTTGCCCTACAGCAACTAATAAAGAAGACCCGACAGCTGGTGCCAGCCAAGAGGATGCCGAGTCCAAGGAAGATGAAGCAGGTCCGTTTGGACCCACAAATCAAAACCTCCCCAAGCCCAGATGGGCTGAAGAGATGAAGATCTCCAATGTCCGAGCTGGGAGCCGAATAATGAAGTTGCTCAAGAAGCTCCCCGCTCAATTTACGATCTGGGAAATACTCTCTTTGAGTGAAGAAACTCGACAGGCGATCATCACTGCTCTGCAGACGCCTGCTCATTTTGAAGCCTGCATAGCTGAGGCTATACCAGAAGCCAGTATGACCTTCTCTCCAGAAGACATGCTACTACCTACTGCCAGCCACAACATGCCGCTATATATGAAAGGGCACCTGAATGGGAGAGAACTGAACAGAATACTAGTTGATCCCGGTGCAGCAGTCAACATCCTGCCATACAGAATATACGAGAGGCACCACTTTAATGTGCATCTCGAGAAAGTCGGGGATATGCGTATCGCTGGCTTCAACCAAAAATATGAAGTATCTATGGGAGTGGCAGAGTTCACGCTGACCCTGGAAGATTTCACTACAACGGTGCAGTTTCATGTCATTGACTCTCGCACCTCCTACAAAGCGCTGCTCGGCCGCCCATGGCTGCATGAAAATATGGTGGTGCCCTCCACGCTCCACCAATGCATCAAATATAGCCTCCAGGGGAAGGAGGAGAGGATATTTGTTGATCTCCACCCATTCGAGGTGTTTGAATGTCACTTGGCAGACGCCAACTTATATACGGGGCCTCCCCGGAAGGTTTCTGAAGTTGAGGCCCCCGTAAGGGCGTCGAAGAATAGATCGGGTGACGGCTGGTATCCACCACCGCCGCGCGGATATGTCAAGCCGAAGGTGGTCTCCCACATCACCGCTTCTGGAGATGTCGACAGGGTAACACCCCCAGCATTATGCCCCAAAGCTAAGGAAGTGCAGGTCAATCGACAGCACGCCCACATCGGAGTCCCGGCCGGCCTCACCAAGCCAGTCCTCGGCCTCAACGACCCCGCTGTCAAACCTTTCAAAGCTTGGGAGGTGACACAGGAAGATGGGCTCAGCAGCTTGTTTTATAAATCTGAGGAGCATCCCACTTGGGAAGACATAGACTGCAGCCTCCCCGAAGATCTAAGCAACCCGCGGGTTCCTGTCCAAGGCCTGGCATTTACAACTGATCGGATGGCCAAGATGTTTCAGAAGCAACACATTCCTCCCGATCAGTCTCAAAAGCGTAAAGAAGCTTTCCAGAAGATGTGGCATCCTACAAATCTGGATAAGGAAATGAGACGTGTCTCTTAACATCCAGGGTTGTGCTTCACCCTGGAGGTATATTATTACAGTGGGCGGTACGACGTGGATACTATCTCCGCCTTCTATCCTACTGAAGATAGCCCTCTGGGGGCAACCTTTGATGAGTATCCGGCGGAAGCCGAATATCTTGAACTGGCTCGGTCCGGGAATCAAGAAGTAGAAACCTCAGCCCCTTGCCGATGCTGGGAGCAAGTTCATCTTGAAGAAGCGGCCTTTCAAGCCGAATTTGATTCGGCTAGCAGCAGCGAAGCCGAAGACAGTCAAGAAGCAGGAGTCTCTCCCTCCATAGAGGTCATACTAATGACAACTTCAACACCCTTTCTGCCAATCAGGGAGGCCTTGGTCCACTCCAATCAAGGGGAACCAGCTACCAGGAAAGAAAAAGCCACTTCTGCAGAAGATACAACTGTCCCAGAAGGCAAGACTTCCTCAACTTCTGCTGTAAAATCAGCATGCTGTCCGAGCCTGGCAGTAAACAGTTACCAGCCCGTCGTGGCTGCAATCTCATCCGCAAATACTAAGGCTGCTCTCTCGCCCTTGGGAGCTGCAACGGCAATGGATTTATTAATAGAACAATCCACCCAGCCGCTAGCACAAGAAACAAGGAAACCTCAAGAAGCTCTAGTAGTGTCTGACGAGGAAGTCGAAGTACTCGACCCTCAAGATGGTATTCCAGACTTCGTTGACCTCCAACCGACACCTCGGAAATAGAAGACGGAGGCCAGGCCACAGTCGATGAACTGATGGAAGTCAACCTGGGAAATGAGAAGGACCCTAGGCCTACCTTCCTCAGCGCCCAACTATCCCCAGAAGAATGGGAGCTGCACATCCAGGTGCTACTAGAATATCGGGATTGCTTCGCCTGGACTTACAAAGAGATGCCAGGTCTAAGCCCCGCTGTCTCACAACATGAGCTAACAATCAACCCTGAGGCCAAACCGGTGAAGCAACCACCGTGGCGCATGAGGCCAGAGCTCATCACCCAAATTTGTGCTGAAGTCGACAAGCTCATTGACGTGGGATTTGTTGAAGAAAACCAGTACACCACGTGGCTGGCGAACATCATCCCCGTGAAAAAGAAGAATGGACAGATCCGGATATGTGTCGACTTCCAGGATCTAAATAAAGCCTACCCCAAGGATGACTTTCCGGTGCCAATAACCGAGGTCATGATTGATGCTACAACCAGCCATGAAGCCCTGTCATTCATGGATGGGTCTTTCGGTTACAATCAGATTTGGATCGCGGAGCATGACCGAGTCCATACTACTTTCCGAACCCCTAAAGGCATTTATCATTACAAGAGAATGCCATTCGGACTAAAGAATGCTGGCGCAACCTATCAGCGCGCGATGACCAAAATCTTTGACGAGCTGCTCTACCACAAGGTAGAATGCCACATAGATGACCTGGTGATTAAAACCAGAAGAAAAGAAGATCATCTGCAAGACCTCCGGATTGTTTTTCAGAGGCTGAGGCAGCATGAGCTGAAGATGAACCCTATGAAATGTGCGTTCGGAGTGTCGAGCGGAAAATTCTTAGGCTTCATCGTCCAATATCGGGGAATCGAGATAGACCCCGCAAAGATCAAGGCAATTCAGGAGTTACCTCCGCCAAGGAACATCTCCGAGCTGAGATCAGTACAGGGCCGCTTAGCTTATATCCGACGGCTCATTTCCAATTTGTCAGGGCGATGTCAGCCTTTTCACAAGTTGATGATGAAAGATGTCCCCTTTTATTGGGATGAAGATTGCCAGGCAGCCTTTGACAAGCTAAAAGACTACCTGAAAACTCCTCCAGTGCTGGGCGCACCGGTGAAAGGATGACCATTGATACTGTATATAGCAGCTACACATAATTCTCTGGGGGCAATGTTGGCCCAGAATAATGAAGAAGGGAAAGGGCAAGCCCTCTATTACCTCTGTCGGAGACTGGTCAGAACTGAAGAGAAATATACTTATATTGAGAAGATCTGTCTGGCACTGGTCTTCGCAGTTAAGAAGCTCCGACACTATATGTTGTCGCATGAAATCAGCTTGGTGTCCAAAGAGGATCCCCTGAAGTACATCATGTCTCAACCGGCACTCAAAGGCCGCCTGGGTAAATGGGCGGTAATCCTTATGGAGTTTGATATCTCCTACGTGCCACGCAAGGCTGTCAAGGGCCAAGCTATTGCAGACTTCTTCGCTGAGCACCCAGTGTCCGGGGATTGCCCGTTGGAGCCGGAGCTTCCTGAAGATGAAACTCTAGAAGCCATTCAAGTACAACCCGCCTTATGGTAGCTATACTTTGATGGCGCTTCCAGAATTGACGCCTCTACGACTAGATCAGCCAGAGTCAGGGCAGGAGCAGGCATAGTCCTGAAATCCCCAAAAGGAGAAGTGGTACATACATCCTGCTCCATAAATAAACAATGCACAAACAATGAAGCGGAATATGAAGCCCTGATAATCGGGTTGCAAATTGCCCTGTCCATGGGAATTCAGATGCTGGAAGCATTCGGAGACTCCATGCTAGTCATAAAACAGCTGGAAGGAGAGTTCGATGTGCGAAAACAAGAGCTTCTCCTCTATCACCAACTGGCAACTCGCCTGATGTCAAGATTTTACTTCATCAGCATCAAGCACATCAATCGAGGCCGGAATGCTCAGGCCGAAGCCCTCGCTAAGCTGGCCAGTTCATTGGCGGTCCCGCCAGACACAAGCCTGATAATAACAGTGATCAACCGCCGACAGGTCCCCAGCGTAACAGAGGTCCTGGTCGATGAACAAGAGATGGAAGTAGCAGTCATCGAAGGGGTTCAGTAGCCCGATTGGCGAGAGCATCTCCTACGCTGGTTTCAACACCAGCAACTTCCAAAAGAAAAGGAACAGAGAATGAAGCTCCTGAGGATCAAGGATTCTTACGAGATGCGAAGCGGGACCTTGCTCCGAATTATGGCAGATGCCCGAAGGAAAGTCCTACTCCGTTGCTTGTCTTCAGCAGAAGCGGGACAGGTGATGCAGGAGGTCCATGCAGGATCAGCTGGAGCACACCAGGCTGGCCCGAAGATGAAAATTGAGATAAAGAAACTGGGTTACTATTGGCCCACTATATTTGACGATTGCTGCAGGTTTGCCAAAGCTTGTCAGAAGTGTCAAGAACATGCTAACGTGGCAAGAAGACCTCCAGTGCCATTGCATCCCACCCTACTAAGCTGGCCGTTTGCTCAGTGGGGCACGGACGTAGTAGGGCCGCTACCAGCATCTTCATCAGGGTGCAGATACATCTTAGCAGCTACAGACTACTTCTCCAGATGGGCGGAGGCAATATCACTAAGAGATGTGACGGGAGAACTAGTTGCAAGGTTCTTCCGGCAGAATGTAATATTTCGGTTCGGGATCCCCAGCCGAATCATCTCTGATAATGGCAGTCATTTTAGGAACCATAAGGTTTATCGGCTGGCCGACAAATACAAAATCGACTGGAGGACATCGTCCCCCTACAACCCTCAAGCCAACGGACTCGCAGAAGCCTTTAACAAGACCTTATGCACACTGCTGGCAAAGACTGTCAAGTCTAATAAAAAAGATTGGGAAGAAAGGATGTACGAAGCACTTTGGGCCTATCGTACTGTCTACAAGACCCCAACTGGCTGTTCACCTTTCTCGCTCGTCTATGGGTCGGAAGCTGTAGTGCCCATTGAACTTGAAGTTCCTTCATTGCGAGTTGCCATCCAGCACGGACTAGTCAGTGGTGAGCAGACCAATGCAGAAAGAAGATTGGAGGAGCTCACTGAGCTCGAAGGAAAACACCTCCGGGCACAGCAAAACATCCAACTCTACCAGGCTTGCATGGCCCGTGCTTTTGACAAGCTAGTCAAGGGTCGAGAATTCAAGAAAGGAGACCTGGTAATGGTCAAAAGAAAAGAAGTGATGGCCTCCAACCCCAAAGGGAAGCTGGTCGAAAACTGGGTCAGGTCGTATATCGTCCGCCGAGTATATGAAGGGGGCGCCTACGTCCTTGTAGACCACAAAGGAGTCATTCAGTTCTCTCCCCTCAACGGAAAACACATTAAGCTGTATCATGCAGCGCAGCCGACATGTCCGAGTGATCGGTCGGAGCTAACTTTTCCTTGGTTAGTGGCACTCCGCCCTAATCAAGCTACCTCCCCTTTGGTTAGTGGCGTTCCGCCCTAAACAAGCTACTCTTTTACTTGGTTTAGTGGCACTCCGCCCAAACCGAGCTATCTTTTCCTTGGTCTAGTGGCACTCCGCCCTGATCAAGCTACCTTCCCTTGTTCCAGTGGCATCCCGCCCTGATCGAGCTATCCTTTCCTTGGTCCAGTAGCATTCCACCCTGATCGAGCTATCCTTTCCTTGGTTTAGTGGCATTCCGCCCTAACCGAGCTACCTTCACTTGGTCCAGTGGCATTCCGCTCTGACCGAGCTACCCTCTCCTTGGTCAAGTGGCATTCCGCCCTGATCGGGCTGCCCTTTCCTTGGTCCAGTGGCATTCCACCCTGATCGAGCTGCCCTTTCCTTGGTCTAATGGCATTCCGCTCTGACCGAGCTACCCTCTCCTTGGTCCAGTGGCATTCCGCCCTGATCAAGCTGCCCTTTCCTTGGTCTAGTGGCATTCCGCCCTGATCGAGCTACCCTTTCCTTGGTCCAGTGGCATTCCGCTCTAACCGAGCTACCCTCTCCTTGGTCCAGTGGCATTCCGCCCTGATCGAGCTACCCTTTCCTTGGTCTAGTGGCACTCCGCCCTAACCGAGCTACCCTTCTCCTTGGTTTAGTGGCACTTCGCCCTAACCAAGCCACCCTCTCCTTTGTTTTGTGGCACTCCGCTCTAACCGAGCTACCCTCTCCTTGGTCCAGTGGCATTCCGCCCTGATCGAGCTACCTTTTCCTTGGTTTAGTGGCATTCCGCCCTAACCGAGCTACCTTCCTTTGGTCCAGTGGCATTCCGCCCTGATCAAGCTACCCTCTCCTTGGTCTAGTGGCATTCCGCCCTGATCAAGCTTCCAAAAGAATACGCCACACTGCCATTACGAGCCTTACGTTCGGATTGGCACGAAAGCCCTTCCTTGCGTTAGCATTATCTTCCCGCTAACGAATAAACCCGAGTCGACTAAAGGCTTTGTGTTCTAGCTGGCATTCTCACATTGTTGCCACTACGGGCCATCTACTGTCGACCAGGAGTCGAACATCACACTTCGACCTGCCACCCTATACATATCAAAAAAAAAGAAAGAAAAGAAAATGGGGTTAAAAATAGAGATACCCCGCCAGACTTGCTCCTATATTAGGACAAGTGCAAAAATGGCTATAACCCAGCTGTGGCGAAAACCCGAAGGGGCGCTGCAGGTAAAATCGGGTATCCCGCGCGTGAAAACCCGAAAGGGCGCGCGGGCAAAAGCAAGAGGGGGCTGGCTCCGGTGAAAACCCGAAAGGGCGCTTGAGTCAGTAAAGTGATAATTTCCAAATTCCTCTCCTATTCTCCACCCAATGAAACTCCGAAAGGGACAACCATCAAAGTCCCGCCGAAAATCCTTTAACAAACCCACATTCAACCTTCGTCATCACTGGCAAGGTCGGGTGATCTCTACCCTCAACTTGGACCTTACGTCCCTGTTGATAATCCCATCTTCGCTTCGGCATGTGACCCGTGCTGATGAATAAACCCACATTCGACCCTCGTCATCATCGACGAGATCGGTCTATCTCTACCCTTAACTTGGACCTTACGTCCCTATTGATAATCCCATCTTTGCTTCGGCATGTGACCCATGCTGATGAATAAACCCATGGTCGACCATCGTCATCATCGGCGAGATCGGTCGATCCCTACCCCTAAAACTTGGACCTTACATCCTTGCTAATAAACCCACCTTTGCCTCGGCATGTGACCCATGCCGATGAATAAACCCACATTCGACCCTCATCATCATCGGCGAGACCGGTCGATCTTTACCCTTAGATCGGATCTTACATCCTTGTTAATAGACCGTATCCTTTGCTTCAACATCTAAGCAGTGTCGACAGACCGAAGTAGGGTCCAATCCTTGTCATCATCGACAAGGCCAGTCAATATTTTCGTGGTCTAGTTCTTCTGCATCACGAATTCAAGAAAAAAGAAAGAAAGAAAATAAAATGGGGTTAAAAATAGAGATACCCCGCCAGACTTGTTCCTATATCAGGACAAGTGCAAAAATGGCTATAACCCAGCTGTGGCGAAAACCCGAAAGGGCGTCGCAGGCAAAATCGGGTACCCCGCCGCGTGAAAACCCGAAAGGGCGCGCGGGCAAAAGCAAGAGGGGGCTGGCCTCGGCGAAAACCCGAAAGGGCGCTTAGGTCAGTAATGTGAATATAAAAAAATTGAATGATGAATAGTGATGATTCATTCTCTGTCCGGAAGACCCCTTACGAGGTCGACAGGGAATTTTCATCCGATATCCCGCCTATATACATCTATTGTCTACCCTCTTCGACCCTTGTCACCATCGGCAAGATCGGTCGCTACCCTACCCGGGTCTTTTTCACCATCAGTAAGACCGTCTACCCTCTTCGACCCTTGTCACCATCGGCAGGATCAGTCGCTACCCTATCCGATTTTTGTCACCATCGGCAAGACCGTCTACCCTTTTCGACCCTTGTCACTATCGGCAAGATCGGTCGCTACCCTATCCGGTTTTTGTCACCATCGGCAAGACTGTCTACCCTTTTCGACCCTTGTCACCATCGGCAAAATCGGTCGCTACCCTATCCGGTTTTTGTCACCATCGGCAAGACCGTCTACCCTTTTCGACCCTTGTCACCATCGGCAAGATCGGTCGCTACCCTATCCGATTTTTGTCACCATCGGCAAGACCGTCTACCCTTTTCGACCCTTGTCACCATCGGCAAGATCGGTCGCTACCCTATCCGGTTTTTATCACCATCGGCAAGATCGGTCGCTACCCTATCTGATTTTTGTCACCATCGGCAAGACCATCTACCCTTTTCGACCCTTGTCACCATCGACAAGATCGGTCGCTACCCTATCCAGTTTTTGTCACCATCGGCAAGACCGTCTACCCTTTTCGACCCTTGTCACCATCGGCAAGATCGGTCGCTACCCTATCCAGTTTTTGTCACCATCGGCAAGACCGTCTACCCTTTTTGACCCTTGTCACCATCGGCAAGATCGGTCGCTACTCTACCCAGTTTTTGTCACCATCGGCAAGACCGTCTACCCTTTTCGACCCTTGCCACTATCGGCAAGAGCGGTCGCTACCCTAGTCCAGTTCTTGTCACCATGGGCAAGACCCTCTACCCTTTTTGACCCTTGTCACCATCAGCAAGATCGGTCACTACCCTATCCGGTTTTTGTCACCATCGGCAAGACCGTCTACCCTTTTCGACCCTTGTCACCATCGGCAAGATCAGTCGCTACCCTATCCCGTTTTTGTCACCATCGGTAAGACCGTCTACCCTCTTCGACCCTTGTCACCATCGGCAAGATCGGTCGCTACCCTATCCGGTTTTTGTCACCATCGGCAAGACCGTCTACCCCATTCGACCCTTGTCACCATCGGCAAGATTGGTCACTACTTTACCCGGTTTTTGTCACCATCGGCAAGACCGTCTACCCTTTTCGACCCTTGCCACTATCGGCAAGATCGGTCGCTACCCTAGTCCGGTTCTTGTCATCATCGTCAAGACCGTCTACCCTTTTTCGACCTTCGTCATCATCTACAGAACCGGTCGCTACCCATTCTCGGGTCTTGCCATCCTCGGCAGGACCGCTTACCCGTCAGTTTTGATATACCCTCTTGAGTCCCCCGGACTCTCGGCTGGCATAGGCGGTTGTTAGTCTCGAGAAAAGTCACGGCGCGGCGGAGCGAACAACTCACCCCTTTGCTGAAGGCGTGAGCGCTCTCCTGCCCTAGTGACTCATACACTCGGATTAGAAACAACGGGCGAATGGAAGAGAAAAGAATAATGACAAGATGGAGTCTTCATTCAAAAAGCACGATGGAGATTTTCCATTACTATGAAGTAAAAGGTACATGTTACACGGGTCATCCCCCGGAGTACATGAAGTGCGTCAAAAAGGGAGCAAATAAAGAGAAAAAAAGACTACGGCAGAGGGCATCGGAAGATGTCCTCCAGTGCAAGAATACCCGGGGAAGGATGGTGGGTCAGTTCTTGCAATCGGAACTCGGTGGCCTCCAGCTCAGATAGCTTCTCCTTGAGGGAAGCAGCTTATCCCTCGGCCATCTCTGCATCCTCCGCCTTCTGGACTCCCAGACGATCTACTTCTTCAAGTTCGGCCTCTACCCTTGAAAGTTCGGCCTGTAATGCCGCCATCCGGGCCGTCAAGAAGCTTCGGCGCTGTAAAGAGGCATTGGCTTCATCCCTCATCCTCGCCGCAGTCTCTTGCAGAGAAATAAGAGCTGCTCGGCTTTCAGCCCGCTCCAATGATATGGCCGCCAGCTGGTCAGCTGCTTCCCGGCCTAGAAATTCCCTCTTGTTTACATACTTCAGGAGCAGGATCACCCGTGGAGTCCAGTCATCCATGGGACAACCAAAGGCCAACAACGAGCGGGATAGATGCTCTATCAAGCCCCTCAGCTGAACATAAGTTAAATCCCTACTGGCCGTTACGGTCTGCTAGAGGGTCCCCAGAAACTGCCACACAAAGTCACTTGAAGATTGAAGACCAAGTGGCGACGTCTCGGGCAGTTCAAATTCCACTCTGCTATCCACGGCAGCCCAGATATCATCGGTCGTCCCGGAAGATGACGATGGCATGAGATGCAGTCCACTGCTGTGAGGAAGAAGCGCGCTGGCAGATACGGTGGCTGGAGCCTCAATAACAACAATCTCTTTTCCTGCCCCCTGGGATGGAGGTGCAACAGAAACATCGAGAGCCGAAGACATCTGCTCTTCGATGATCTCTCCGACTTCTATTTCAGGAGGACCATCCTTTTCCAGAGTTGATTGCTGTGCAGCCTCCATTGGCTGAGAATCCCCGATTGCCGCCGAACTACAAACTTCCACAAGTGCTCCGGGTCCAACTGGAACCATTACCGCTGCATAGTCCTTGGGGTATCGCAATGCGATAGGCCGCAGGACGGACGGGAGGATTGCATGGCCCGTTCCCAGAGCCGAGAGTGGTATCTGCACCATCATGGTTGGCAGCGCCACCTCAGCCTGCATCGGAGATATATATACATTAAAAAAAATGAGGCTGGAAGGAAGATAAAGAAGAACAGCAGACACCGACCCTGGGCAGGTCCTTACCTCAGCGGGTACTAAGCTCAAATCTTTAAGAGCAGCTCCCCCGGCACCGGCCTCTTCACTCTCAAGCGATAATGACGGCTCGGGACCGCCCCACGACAACCGGGCCGGGCTGAAAGTCAGATAATCACTTTCATAGGCCGAGGACGCCCCGTCGTCATCGGTCTCGAGATCAATCAGTGAGAGCTCCTCGTCACTGGAGCCGCCACCATAATCTACCTGCTCAGAGGAAGAGGACCCCTCTGCTCTCTCAGGACGCTCCGCCGTCGGAGCAGGAGCATCACCCTCGGCAGGAACTTCCCCGGTGCTCTCCACACCAGGGGCAACAATAGATGATACCTCAAGAGCAGGTCCGCCCTGTCCCAAGGGGATCGCCTCCTCTACACCCTCCGAGCCCAGAAGCAATGACGGTTGTATATCAACTGCAATTTACGGCAAGAAGGGGTCAAGCTAGCTAAAGACATGAAGATTTACGGTGCTATTGCAACTAAACTATAGATTACCTTCCATCTCCTGCCTGGGTGTTGGTGAGGGCAGATCCCTTTCTACGGGAGCAGTAGGGACTTCCTCTGCCCCGTCCCTAGCCGCTACATCTACCGTCACCTCCAGCCCGACGACCGCGGCGACTGTGTCAGCAACCGTCATCATGGGCTAGCCAAGGCAGTCAAAACAAGCTAATGCACTTTGAAGAGAAAAGGAGCCTACCTTCAGCCTCTATCCCTTGTGTGCGGGAAGCTTCAAACTTTTCAAAAGATACAACCGAAGGAAGGATGGTTGCCGACTCCTTCTCTGTAGCCTTCTTTCGGCGTGCCCGTGTCACCCGGGTCACCGCCGCTTTCGCCTTTCCGACGGCCTCTCTCAGCTGGGACCGAGTCCTCTTCCTCGAATCCCCAGGAGGCAGTGGCGTGGTGGCGGAGCAGGCTCAGGAACTTCAAAATATGTTGGCTTTTGGGCCTTTATGATCAGTTCCCTAAAGTGCCGGGTCTCCTCCGAAGTCGGTCGGACTGCACATGCACAAAGGTGAGAATGACACACCACAATGAAAAGAAGAAGCTGGCCAAAAGGCCTGAAAGAAGAAATGAAACATACTTGCCGGTCCCATATAAAAGGGGAAGAGAGGCCAATAAAATAGCGATGGCGTTTGGTCCCTCGAAGCCGCCTCGCGAATAAGCCAGCATGGATCTCCAATCTTTTCGCTCGGTTCGGCCAGCAGTGCCAGGTCCTCATGACCACGAGAGGATAGGAGATAATACAGGCTCAGATGGTCTAGCCCCCACCTGTCTGTATATTTGAATGAAATCTGAAGAGGATGGTCCCGGATGGCCTCGCTCGGATCACCCACCGACAGGCCATGCGACCGAAGGAGTGTAAATAGCCAGGGAGTATTGTCGTACAAGGCATCCCGCCTGTCTTCCTTGCGAATGAAAGTTCGATAGGGATACAACCTATCCACCTCGGGACGCCAGTCAGCCAGAGCCGCGATGGGCTCCTCTATCGGTAAAGGGAGTTGCTGGAGAATCACCCTCTCACTGCTTACCCGGCATAAACCCCGAAGGGTCTTCACATAATCATCCTTGTTGATCGGGGGCAGCTTCGGTTCAACTTTCATCTTGCGGGCCTCCATATAGGCCTTCACTTCTGTATTGGTCCAAGACTTCAACTTCTTCAAATAAGAGGCCTCAATGTCAAGAACTGGCTCCGACTGGGAAGCTAAAAACCTATGCTCCGCCACGGCCCAGCACTCTCTCCGGGAGTTCCTGTAAAATCCCGTCCGCGCATTCCACCACTTGACGTATTCAAGCGTGACGCGAGGGAAGTGCGCAGGGGCGGGCACCTGAAAAGAAACATCTTCATGATGATGGAAAAAGTCCCACCATATTCGGGCGTCATCGTTTGAAACTTGCCCGGCCCTATGCCTGTTGGGCAATGCAAATTGTGAAGAGGAATGTGGAATCTGCTGGTCGTAGCCAAAGTTCCAGCTGAAGCGGAATGGGTAATACGGCTCCAACCACAGAATGCCGCTCTTGCGAAATACAAGGACACTAGGCCTGATGGCCAGTGCCCAATCAATCAACTCCGACTCCAGAATAGGCTTGGTATATTTGGCCTTGGAAATCGGATGGATGTACTCCTCAGTCTCAAACAGCTTGCACTGCCTCGTCCTGTTTGTCAGCGGGCTCGAATGGGCAGCTAAGCTCCAGAAATGAAGAGCCCCAGGCGAATCCATGGGAATGCGGGCCAATTTACCCCGAATGGCGTAGAGTTGCTCCGCTAGTAAAGATGGCTCAGCACTCGCAAACTCTATCATATGTGGGACCAGAGGAACCGCTTGTAATGCCCGAGGAGCTGCCTCCGGAAACAGGGTGCAGACCCAAGCATTAAAGAAATGTAACGGACCAACTGTCCGAAGGCTTCTGGGGAGACGCGTCTTGTGCAAGTCTCCCAACATCTTGTAAATGAGGCACAAAGCCACTGGGCAAAGGGACAGCTTGATGCCCCAAGCCATAAGACAGGCTGGGTAAATGGCCTCTGCCCTAATCACGCTCTCGTCACCTTGAGGAAGAGCGAACGAACAAAGCCAATAAACCAGATATGCAGCACAGTGAGTGACTGCATCAACACCAGTAGGGTTTGGGTTTTCCCCCTGCCCTCCTTTCGAAGAAGATGATGAAGCGGCCTGGCGTCGCACCCTCTTCTTCCACTTCTGGGCCACGGGTGCTATTGGAGGAAAATCTTCATACTTATTCTTCCCCTGGAAGAAATATTGAAGCCAGGCACCCATCCGCACT
The DNA here is from genome assembly GCA_022559845.1 of Amorphophallus konjac. NCBI lineage: Eukaryota > Viridiplantae > Streptophyta > Magnoliopsida > Alismatales > Araceae > Amorphophallus > Amorphophallus konjac. Next base: position 128,381,167 of record CM040120.1, read on the forward strand.
CTTCGCTTCTCGCCCGGCTTTCGAGCTTCCCTCGTATCGTGCGACGAATGAAAAAGGGTGCGATACGCCTTCATCAGATACCGATAGGCGTAGCCCGCCAAATACCGACCGTCACCGTCGGTCTGGTCTTTCAACCAGTCAGGCCAGCAGACTTCTTCATACGGTTCCCCATCAATGGGTAGGCCGCTGAGCTGCGATAGACTCCACAAGTCTAAAGAGGTCTCCCCCTCTGAAGTGTAGAAAGTGTTATATTCGGGGCACAATACCTCGATCATTCCACAACACAAGCCCCGTGAGATTGGGTACCGGAACCTTGAAGCGTACACGCTGTGATATACGCCGGCCCTGGTCAGAAGAGGAGCGTAATGATGCAGCACGTAGTATGTGAACTCCACTGCTCCGGGCCTGAATGCATGAGCGTCTGTAGCTTTCAGCTCAGCGAACCACCCCACTGATATCTGGTGCTTGAAGCGAACCGCCAAGTAGTCCAGTAAGAATGATTCATCTCTATATCCCCATCTCAACGGGGCAAGGAATAGACCAAAGATCGGTTTCTCCCGATCCACTCTGCCCGCGGAGTCATTCCACCGAGCGGGTACGAACTCGGGAGCTCTAGTCAGCAATCCGTCTGCCGGAGCCAGGTCTTGCAGCACCAGCATAGCGCTCCATTTCCTGACCTCCCCGGGGAGATAGATGGGTCTTCCCCGCATCACACATTCGGCCAGGCTGTCTCTCTCCACCAGCAAGGCCTGCTCGACCTTCTGAATGGCGAACACATCCCTCTTCCCCTGAAGGTTGAAGTGTTGAAGAAGGGACATCAGGTGCTTGTCCTTGGGATAATCCCTCCTGGTCACGCCCTCTCTATTATAATGAAAGGAGCCACCCCCGAGGATAAGGAGACGGCTGGTGTCTACAGTGTCTGTCTCTGAATCCGAAGACTCCACAACTATGGCCACCTGGCCATGCCCCCAGTCGAGGGAATTGACGTTCCCCCATGTCACTACGGCACGAGAAGAAGAGCTGGATGCCATGATAGCTGCAAAAAAGGGCATATCAAACAAAAGTAAAGTCAGAAAATAGCTGATCAAAGGCGAACTTCTGAAAAAATTTTGGCAGAGTCTCCCCAGCACAGGGGATTGCCAAAGAAAAGTGGGAACGCGTCCACCGGGGAACGGTCCCTAAAAGGCAGCCATCGGCATGACACCGAGGCCAAAGGGAACACCTGGGGAAATAGCTCCGAGGGCAAGCCCTGCTAGAAGCCTCCCGGGGCCCAAAGAAAGGGTTCAAAACCCAAATGGATAGCATCCCCACTCACCCGAAGGAAAAAATCACCGTTCTCGGCGCCAGAGGGAGAGCAGAACGGGAAGAGAGAGAAAGAAATTTTGCAAATGAGGAAGGATAAAGAAAAAAAAAAGAAAGAGAAGATATATAGGGGAAGTCCCCCTCGTTAACCCGGCGCGCTATTTAGCGTGCCGGATTAAAAAGCCCCATAAGCAAAGGCGCGCCGGATTTGGCCGCGCCGAGTCTGTGCGTCAATGGGAAAAGCGCGCCGGGTCAACCACCCCAAATGCCAAGGCCGCACCGGATCAAAATGAGAGTGTCATGTGCGCGCCGGATTAACGTCCAAGGCAAGAGGGGACGCACCGGGGCAATCCGCGCCGTGTTAACGTTCAAACGGCGCCGGATTAACGTCTGTATCCGATTAAGGGTCGTCCCAAGCTCCTGCCAGTCAAAGAAGAGATCAGTCCGGGTGAAATTCATCCGTCGGTCTTGCTGCACCTGTGCCTTGCTCGCAACACCCACGTCTGGGGGACATTTGTTGGCACCCAAAATATGATCATCGGCGACCAAGCCATAAAGACAAATGACCCAGCCCACCGAAGCATGGAAGCCGATAAAGATCAACATATTGAAGACTTCTCAAGCTGCCAGAGCCTCGAGTCACTCCGTATGGATACGGGGACTTCACCTCAGGAGAGCCAAGATGAATCCACAACCAACCGGCAGTGCGACCAAGCCTGCCCAATGAACCGGCATCGACGTTGTCGTGCCGCATCCACTACACCCATCGTCCGATCAAGGACGACGGTCTATCCGATCGTCCCCCACCACATGAAGAGGCTCTCCTGAAGACAAAGGAGTTTCCCCCTGGCTTCCCGAAACGGAGGACCGAAAGCCCAGTCGGCGGAAGATCCCGATCGCCCCGCATGGGCACGGTTTCCAGCCAAGATGGGCCCGTTAGTGGCCGAATGACCGCCCAGCTTGGGCGGAACTATCCCTGGGGTTATCTCACCTTCCAAGGAGCTTCGGGCACGAGCCAGGCCGAACCAACAGCATGGATCGTAGAGCCGAGGGCCGTGTCAGTGGGAAACCCGCACGATCAAACTAAAGCTATCTGGAGTCTTGAGAATAGACGTAAGTCGACCAAGGGATTCCGAAAAAACACCTCGTCAAAGTCTGGATGGGCGTTGGCGAGATAAAAGCTCACGGTGACCCCCGGAATTGTCCCCGGACTCATCGACTGCTCGAAGCTCGTATAGAGCACTAGCCCGGCATGCCCTTGTCCCGGCGCGCCCCATCTTCAGCCCTTATACCGGCGCGCCCCCATCTTCAGCCCTTATGCCGGCGCGCAAATCACCCTAATGGATGGCTCCGATGTCGGCGCGATAAGCCTTGAAGGCTCCCCCCGGCGCGCCAATCCCACGCCGGGTCAACGTTCGAACTCGTGCCCCTATATATATATGGCTGTTCGAGAACAAAAAAAAGACGGAAAAGAAGAGAGGCAGATCAAGAAGAAAGACCAGAAGATAAAGAGAGAAGAAAAGAGGAAGAAAAGGAGGGAGAGGAGCTCTCGAGAGGGTTTTCTCCTGAAGTAGAGAGGGAGTAGGAGGAGCTCCGGCCGGTCATCTTCTTCCTCTGCGATACCCTGTTTCGGGAACAGGTGGGTGCCGGTGTGCTGATTCTTTTCCGATTTTTCGAAGATCTCTCTTCTGAAACTTCCACCCATCGAATGTAAGCGAGGGGGGGAGGAGCGACGATGATATGAGTCAATTCTCCTCCCCCCTCTATGCGATTTTCTTCTTTTGTTCTTCCCCTGTTGTTGCGCTCCGAGCGTCCTCTGCCTTTGATATTGTCGAACGGCGACCAAACAATGGTGCCGGTGCTGTACTCTCACCATGTAAATGCTAAACCCTTCCCGTTTCTGGGGTGGTAATATATATACGTGCGTGTGAACGCTCAAACCCATAGATCGAATGAATGATCCTTAGCCTCTTTTATCTACGCCAATGCCCGTGTCTGGGTTCTTCTCGGCATGGCTGTGATTCCGGTTTCCTCCGAAGTCTGCATCGTGCCCCGAATTATCATGGGCTATAGAAACACCCCTCCCCGGGGGGCTTTTCTATCATTCATTCTTTTTTCATGTTTGATTCAAGGGTTTTGCATCTCTTTCTCTTCTCGGATGGAGCCGTGCCTCTGCGCGTGCCTCTGCCCGCCGTACACAGGGTCTATTCCCCCTGAACATTGCTTTCCAACTATTCGAGCATATGCCCATGCAATGAGCCCGCCTCGTTTATGCATTTACTACATCTGTGCGTCACGATCATCTGCACTGTTCCGAGGGTTTCTCGCCGCTTCGATCACCCGGGGAGGGGGACCTTCCCCTGTTGCTTCCTGAAGTTGTTGGGCGATCGGGGGGGGCTCTATCTCTCAATGGTAGGCGCCTCCTCGAAGCCATCGCAGACAATGATAGGGGTCCTGGTTCAACGAACTCAACCCCAACAAATCAGGGCCCGATCGAGACCGGGGGATGTGTGCCTCTTGTAGGCTAGCCCTCGGAGTCCCACTCTCCCAATGGTCAGTTCCTCCATGGGATGAATCGCAGACTATGGGTCCTCCACCCCTCGCAGGCTAGCCCTCGGGGTATGGCTCCCTTCGTCAACGACCTCGTCCCTCTATCCCTTCCCCTATGGAATTTTGGTGCCCCTAGCAGGCTAGTCCTCGGGGTATCCTATCCAATGGGGTTTGATGGCTGCCTTCGGGTAGACCGGCGATTTAGGGGCTTGTTCCATAGGTGAGCATGACCCCGCTTCTCCCCTGCAACTCTTCAGGTTCAGGGGAGATGCTGTCCAATTTTGGACATATTAATAATGAATAAACCATAACGAAACGATCGTTCTGGACCCAATTATCTCGGTGCTCGAGTAGGAACCTCGCACTGGCTTAATCACACCATCCTTCGGGGTTCTGGACTTCAATTCAATAAGCAATTGGCCCCAAATAACTTCAGAATCCTCCCCAAAAACTTAACAAACTCAATAGTTGAAAAATTCATAGAAAAGGTGGGTTGAATGGCGCGGCCTTAGCCGGCGCGCCCTAATCCGGCGCGGTACCCCCCCACGCTGGATTAACGTTAGACTCATATCCCTTTTTTTTTCCTTTGCGCCTTTCCGGCGCGCCCTAAACTGGTGCACCCCAACCCTTTTGCACGCCGTCTTAACCGGCTATATGGCCGCGCCGTATTAGCCGCTATACCTACGTTTCTTCGCGCCGTATTAACATTCATCATGGACGCGCCGGATTAAGACGCTATACCTACATTTTATCGTGCCGTATAAGCTACCTATCGCATGGTCGCGCCAATTTTGAAACCTCTTGTTGCTTTAATCACTCATTTGCCCCCGAGCGGATCTCGTCCCTCGGGGTTGGCGTTAATAAGTCTCAATGGGTAATAAATTGAATAAGGGAGGGGCCAAGCGAGCCCGAACTATATTGTTATCATCTCTTCATTACCATGTCCGTTAGCACTTTGCTTTCGCTATCACACTTGTGTTGCCTTTCCTCTTCTCGATGGGGTGGTTGATCACCATTTGCTTCCATAATTCCATTATCATGCTTAATATAGTCATGAACGTCTTGTGTGCATGCATGCATAGATCCTCGGGTAGATCAAATGGCGTCGACAGAAAAGCCGGATTACGTCTGGTCGGATGTCTTCGCTATGCGCGACGGTGGTCTTCGGACCTACATCCTCCGCCACGTACCGAGGATCCATAATTCTATGAACTATACATCTTCTGCACGATAAATATATGCATCCTGCATGTCTTCATCATGATCATCATGTAGCTCTTTTTAATCCGGCTTTGACAGCCCGCTATCTCGGCAATTAATCAAAGGTGTTCCCTCCTCGTGGGGGATGTAATTAACGCCATAGCCTTTATGGTATGGCAGACTGCTGGTCTCGACCGAACCTCACATTCGCCTGACATGGGTCAGAATGAGCGCATCATAAATTCGTCACTCATGTGACTGGCACGCCTGCGTCGTCAATCGATCATTTGACTACCAGTTGGTCGATCGACGGGCGAAAGAAAGGAAAAAAAGGTCACGAACAGCAGTAAAAAATAAAAGTATAGAACTTAAAAGGAATCGACATAATCAAGACCTATGCATACCTGAGTGTACTGGGCGGTCTGGAAAACGATCGCTAAACCTATGAAACGGCCCTAACAGGACTGTGAATAATAACAAATCCATAAATATAATTAACAGAAATAGACGGATGCAAAGATAAGTTGTCTGTCGACCGACCGCGATATGATAAACACGGCCCTCAGAGGACCGCGTAAAACAACAACCCAATAGAAAATGTGTAGCGCAGAACCATACCTGAGGCCACACACACATGGTCTATCGTGCGGTCGTGGAAACCAAGACATGGCCCGAAGTGGACCGTAGAAGCTATCAGGCTCATAGAAATATATGGAACATAAATGCACGTGAGACAGAAATGAACGGTCTATCGACCGACCGTGGGAATCTAGACACGGCCCAAAGAGGATCGTTAAATGTGACAGGCTCACAGAAGAATAAGTGGTAGACATGTACCTGAGATAGCCGTACACGGTCTATCGACCGGACACTAGAATATGTAAACGGCCCTGAAAGGACCGCGTACCAGTCCGGGAACAGAAAACAGCAGCGAACCGCAATGACAACCCCAAGAGGACTACGAACTTACTTAAACCCAGGAAAACATGTCAACACAAATCAAAAGCACGATGGGCACTAGGCGTCCCACCGTGATCGCCACAAAATTGGGATGTAGATATATTTTCCTCCCTCTTTCCTTTCTTTTCCCTCCTTTCAAAATCAAGATATGAAAATAAAATAATGCTAATTGGGGGAAAAAGTGTGTGAATGGATTGTGATCGCCACCAAGACACGAAGTGTAAAAGAGAAGCACTGTGTACCTTGGAAAAGGGAGGAGATGAGGCACTCGCAAATGAAGCATCACTGGAACAGGATAGAAACGGTCCGGTGGAGACTGCGCAAGAAGGTACACAACCGCTCGCTAGGTCACTCACAGCGCTGAGAAGGAACGCGGGATGAAGAACAGGCTGGTGCTTACATGGTCCTTGATAGGCCGTTGACAGAGTTGGATGGTCCGTGGAGGATCGCGCAAGTCTAAGAATGGACGGAGCTAGACCGCATATGGCGTCCAGACCCCAAGATGTGGAACGTATTCCTCCACCCCTTCCGGCCGGCCAGAGAGGATGGGCCTCGTGCTAAGCTTCTGTTGACCTGTAAAACAACACAAAGAACAAGGAAACACAACTCAAATTAGCACATGGATGTGTAGTATCTATAAAAGAATGAAAGAACACACGTGTAATTGGAATAGGAGATACCTGGGGGTTGGGTTTTTTACCCCCTATAGGGCTTGAAAAGCAATAGGAAGATGTGAAAAATGAGAATGATGGTTAAAAACGTGGATGAAAATGGAGGAAAATGAACATGCAATGAATGAATAAATGACTAGACACTTAGACCAAAACACTAAAGAAATCACTACTCCCGAACTAGAGGCTCAAATGGACATAGAGAGCCTCCCTCCCTAGTTGAGATCCGCTCGAAAACTCGGCAGCACTTCGACGTAGACGTTGGATCTCCCCCCCTCGTGACCTTGGACTAAGGGTTATATTTATAGACCCCAGAAAGTTCAGCCCCAAATTAGGATTTTCTAGTGAGAATTAGGCCGGTATTATTAAAGATAATTCGTAGATAATACTCCCATCTCACGATCAAACGAGGTCTCATTTGGTTGAGAATCCACAGAGAAAATGACGGAGCAAGTTGGAGGTTTAACCACGAACGGAGAGAGAAAACCCAGCCAGCCCAAGGATCTCGGCCTGGTACGCGGTCGAACGATGGGCTGCCCACCACTGTACACGGTCCAATGCTAGACCGCTTACAGGTGTCGGTGGTAAATAAATAAAAAGATAAATAACCCATTTATCCCCAAGAAACAGACCGGCTGACCCGGCGTAGGATGCTCAAGATAAACACAGTCTACCGATAGACCGCCCACCAAGTACCACGGTCCATTAATAGACCGTGTATCAGATGTCGGTGATAAATCAACAAAAATAGGATAATTAGATATTTATCTGAACAACCAACTCGTTTAGGGCCCTAAAACATAAACGGTCTGATGAAAGACCGTCCAACCTGTAAAAATGGCCCAATGATACACCGTTCATAGGGTTGTCGATAAAAATTTAGAAAAATCCAATTAATCCATAGATAAAATACTGTGGGACTCTAAGAGACATAAGCGGTCTACAAAACGACCATCCAAGACCTACACGGTCCATCGATAGACCGTGTATGTGCTGGGCGGTGGAAATTAATAAAATGGGATAAATGAGCCCATTTACCCCAAAGATCGAGTGAGATCAAGGCCCATTAAAACTCTGAATTCAAGAGCAAGCCTAGCCAGGGAGGAAGTACCCATAAAATAAGCCCAAAGACGTGCCTGGAAATGGCCCAATGAGTAATTGACAACTCGAGACATCAAAAATGATGGTAAGAAGAATGACCCAACTCAAAGGCAAAAAATGGGTGTCAACAGAGGGCACTGAGGAAGGTCGGCCTGGGATCATCTTCTGTGCCGAGGTTTATTTTGACTAATTCGTCGATAGTGGCTTGGCCACCATCTTCTATTTTCGTGTAGGTCGACGAAGCCTTCATCATCTTCTTCAACTTTGAGGGTCTCATAGATGTATTCTTGTCTTATTTCGCCTAACGGTGGGACTTCGGCTTTGCCTTGTTCTGAGCCATTTGGCTGCGGATCGGGCTGGATGAGCAGCCCTAGTGTTGGTAGTGTAGGTTCTGTGCAGCTCGGATGCCGGCTTACGGGTGGAGCGGCCTCAAGGGTGGGATGACTTTCTTCAGCTTTTAACTCTTGTGAGTTGTTGTTGGGAATTGCAACTGCTTCTATAGAGATGGACTCCTAGCATTTGCATGGAATAGCAACTCCATGATCATTATGCGCTCGTGGCCGAGGCGGCCCCGAGTCTTTCAATTCAGCTGATGGCTTGGTTGGTTCATAGTCCCCTATGTATTCATCATAAATTGCATCCAGAGAGTCTTCACTTGTTACAATGCAGATGGAAATCATGTCGATTTCTTGGTAGTCTTCAATAGAGAAACCCAGCCCCGGGTGCCGAGTAATCTGTAGCAATCTTCTATCCATGTTCGGTGGATACCATAGTTCTTTGAACATCTTCTTTTGACTGGAAAGTTGACAAAAGGAGATTTGCTACTTTCTGGCCAACCTGATTGCGCAGCCAGTTGTGTACGGGAGCCCCATGATTAAGACAGGTGGATCATGCATCTCTTCGGGGAATCTACAATCATCATCCCCTTTTGCAGGCTGCTCCTTGACCACATAGAACATGGTGGGTTGACCATCGGGATTAGGGACCTCCAGGGTCTTCAATGCTTCAACTGTCTGACAGTCTGCATCAACTATGGGCTTGATGATCCCTGGCGGGACCTCGACATCCCCAAGTAGCTCTTCGAGTTTTAGTGCCCCTGACTTAGGGTAAGTGCTGAGTTGAAGTGCTCTGAGATCCCCTTCCTCCTCAGATATGTGTGACACCTCTGGGGAAGCCGCATAGTCAAGCGGCGGCGGAGGGAACCGGTCGTTGGGTTCTATTTTCTTCTTCCTCTTGTCTTGGGCTGGAGGGGTAGGCTTCTTCGGCTTCTCTAGATACAGGGAAGCATCTAATAAGTGACATTCGAATACTTCGAAAGGGTGTAAGTCAACAAACACTCTTTCTTCTTTCCCGTTCCGAGGGTATTTTATGCATTGGTGGAGGGTGGAGGCCACCACCTGATTTTGATGCAGCCATGGTCGGCCCAATAGCACCTTGTACGACGTATCAGAATTTATCACGTGGAACTGCACTTTGGCAATGAAGTCGCCGAGTGAGAGTTCAAACTCCGCCATGCCCACGGGGACTTCAAATTTTTGGTTGAAGCCAACAATTCTCATATCCCTGACGTCGATCAGGTGCACATCAATGTAGTAGTTCTGATATACCCGATAGGGGAGTATGTTTACCACTGCCCCTAGGTCAACTAGAATTATGCCTATTGGCTGGCCATTCAGTTGCCCCCTCATGTAGAGCTATCTATTGTGGTTGACGAGGGCAGAAGCATCTTCCTCCGTGAATGTCATAGCCACCCCTGACTATGCCTCGGTAAAACAACTTCAAAGTATGCCGAGGTTTGTAGGGCCATGATAACGGCTTGTCTTGTTTCTTCATCGAGGGAGAGTATGTCCCAGACAGAAAAACTTGTAGGGATTCTCTTCAGCTGCCTCACTATTCTACTGGTGGTTCTAACGTTGGTCAACCTCAGCTCTTCGGACCTTTTATGCCTGCCCTCAGGATATTCTCGAGGAGCTGGTTCGGGAGACAGTTCATCTTTTTCTTCAGGTGGCGCCCGAATTTGTTGCATCGGTCCAACCGGCTCCTTCCCTGACATAAATTCAGTGAAGCTTGGGATGCCTGCGTAGTCTTTATTTGCTAGAAGAGAGACTACTGAGGGTGAAGTAGGAGCACCCTTGGCCCTCCACTGTGGTTGCGGGCATGGCCGCTTGTTTTTCTGAGAGGACAAAAATTCAGTAAAAGAGGGGACCTCCTGACTGCTTGCATGTTCAGGGTAAAGCCCTGGTGGAGGAGGAATTTCTGCACCTTTGGCTTTGGGCTGGGGAACCCGGTATGGTTGCTCACCACGTAACATGATGTTATGGTTAGCCTGGGGGGGATGCCCCCATTTTCTTCTAGACCTAGTAGCATGCTGGGAGGTGGAAGCTTCAGCTTAATTTGCTTCCGCTGGCGCGAGGCATATCTCTTCACCATCTTCTTTGAAGATTCAGACTGTGTCAAATAGGGCCGCAAGGGCATTGCAAGATACGGCGAGGCCTTTTCTTTTGTTCTTGGACTTCTTCTTCTCTTTCTTCACAGTCAATGGCTGCTCCTTTGGAGGTTCATCCCATATGTCGGGTTCTCCAGCTTCAGCTTCAGCCTCTTCTGTTAATTCCAAGGACTCAAAATGTTCCCAAGGGACATATTCCTTCAGCTGGACCGACTGAATTTCAGGCTGTTCATATTCATCTACCCCATTAATGATTTCTTGAAGCTGTTCTATTGCCGGATTGGCTTCTTTGGGCACCCACATGGGGATGTGTTTCTTCTTATTGTTGGTGAACCTTCTGATGACCAGCTGAGGAGCCGTCTCAAGCCAGATGGGGGTCACAACCTGGGGCTCCGGCTGAGGTGTGATGCCTCATAAATGAATTCCTGGGCCATGATGAGGCACTGCCCTTCTTCTTGCTTTTGATGACACGGTGTGCCAATCCCCTTGATCTTCTGTTGGCACTAGGATATAGGCCTCATAGGTATGTTGAGTGCAGGCTTCCGCCACTTCTTTAGGTAGTTGCTGATATAGAGATATCATATTGATTGTTACCCCTAGAGTGGGCATTTCATGCGGGCGTGGAGGATGGACTTTTTGCTCCCCCATTAGCAATTCTCCCTTCTTGATTAAAGACTCAATAGTGTCTTTAAAGATATAGCATTCCTCGATAGGATGCCCGATCATTTGATGATACAGATAGAAACAAGGATCATCTTTTCTTCTGAGATCACCCGGCCTCTTTGGCTCGGGAGAGTGATCTTCTTGAATTACGTAGTCCATTCGAACAAGACTCGAGTCTTATCTTGAGGGAACAAATATATCTTCATCATTTTATCCCTTAGAGATGGACCCTCTCGCCGATCGGTGTGCTTGGGCGGGGAAGACTCAACTACCCCTTTGTCTTTTTCTTTTTGTTGTTCAAAGGTCTTGAAGTCGACCGCATGCACTTCTTGAGGTGCCGGCTGTTTGTCGGCTGACCTGGCCTTCTGGCTTGAAGTGGCGGGAGTGACGAAGTCCTTCGAGAGGAATGCCTCGACTTCCGCCACAACATTATTCAGTTAGTCAAACGACTTAATTTTGGTGCCTATCATTCTTTCCAACACCTCTCTTTTCAAGTTTTGCTTGCATATTTGGATGGCATCCTCCTGATGTGGCAGGCGCCTGCACCTCATGCTGAGGTTCCTCCATCTTTTGATGTATTCTAGGGCAGACTCATCGTTCCTTTGCCCGGTTTCATATAATTCGGCCACCGTCACCTCCCTTTCGGTGATGTGGAACCTTTCTTTGAATTTTCTCTACATGTTGGGCCAATCAATGATAGACCCGGGATGCAGGCTTGAGTACCACTCGAAGGAAAGCCCCGTTAACGTGGACCCGAACAATTTTAACAGGTACGACTCATCTGTAGCTAAGTCGCCCATTACATTAGTGTAGTAGGCAATGTGCTTGCCCGGAGACCCTTGCCCGTTGAACTTCTCAAACTTTGGAGGCTTAGTGATGCCAGGAGGTAGCCTCTTTGCAGCATGATGGGATGGGTATGGTACCCTGTATACATCAAATGAGGTGGAGTCGCCATCGCTCCATTCTGCCAACTTCATTTCTATCATCTGCTCGACCATGAGCTTATTCATCACCACCGGGTGAACCGGACTTGGGTAGAAGTGGGCTTATTGCATATGCGGCGTTGTTAACACGGTCGCATGGGGCGTAGCAAGGACCCCTTGGAATTGGAGGATTGAAGGTTGTAGCGCAGCCGTAAGTTGTTGTTGTTGAGGAGGAATGCCCCCAGCATAGTTGGGCGTCGGCTGCGCAGCCATGACCTGCGGCAAAGCCTCAAATGCCTGGATACTGCCCCGTGATGTCCTAGGGGGCACTTCGAGTTGTCTGGGCGCAGAGGTGTGAGTATCCCTCTCGCTCAGTTGCTTCTTTAATGCTTCAATTTCCTGCTGATATCTTTGCAGTAACATCAGCAAGGCTGGATCGTTGATAGAACGGTTGAGGAGGCTTCCTCGGTCCTCAAATGGTGTTTCTTAAGACGAGGTGGATGGCATCCCACTGTCATCTTCAGTCGTAATTACATCGGCAGTTAAAGCTGCCATAGTCTCCTTCGGATTTGTTGTTCCGGCAAGAGTTTGCAATGCCTCACTGGCAGCCCTTCCTCTTCTTGTGAGAGGGCCCGGCCTCTCAGCAATCTTGGCAACTTCTTCAGGGTCAATAGGCAGAGTCCCATGGTGACCGATCACTCCAGTCATGTGACAGGTGTAGATTCGTATATTTTCATTTCTTCTCCTTGCACGTCTGGTCAGCGGACCAGGGAAGGTCAATCTCTCAAACACCGAGACTCTCAGTGGATCTTCTTCATGGCGGGGAAGCTCATAGCATCCTGATTCCACATCTTCTATTTCAGCCGGGTCGGTCAGATATTCTTGACCCTCTTCAGCAGTGGTGATGGCCTGTAGTAGCTGTTGCCTCCCTAGGAAGGTGTTCTCAACCCCACGAAGGTATCCGTGCACAGCCCGGGTGATGTCTTCTTGTTCCCAGTCCGGGTAAGCTATGGGTGACGGTACCCTTGCTGGCCTCTTCTCCTTCCTCATTCTTTTCTTCTCTTCTGTCCTGGGCCTGTTGACTTCGACCCATCCTAGCCGAGTCGTCACTAGGACCAGAGATGATTTGGGCACCCAGACTTGCTTGGTCCTGCATGGCCTTGGGGCGAATTGGGCACCTAGACTTGCTTGGGTCCTGCATGGCCTTGGGGCCCATTCATTCTTCGACCGGCGGGCCATTCCACCATTCTTCTTCTCTATTCACCCTAGCACTTGGAAAGAGTTGCGCACAGGGATGTTTGGAATGATCTGTTCAGGGATCACTTCGGCTCTTCAGCCATTAAGGTGAACTCTGATGCCTCCGATCAGAATCGATTTGCCGGTGTTGGAGATCTGGCCCTTGGGGGTAGCAGTAGCAGCATTTCTTCGGCTCCTTCTTTGGCGGGATCCCATCTTCTTGGTTGTCGAGCCCGTGTCGAAACGAACGTGGTGGACAAAATATCCCACTGTCTTGATCGACGTGCTATCGACAGTAGTTGTTGGTGACCCGACAGCAACGGGTTGGGTGGTGGAAATCCCCGTGGCAGGTATGTGGACTTCGACGGGCTTAGGCCCCTCGATCTCCAGCAGGTTGAAAAAGGCCACCCCCAAGAAGTTGGAGAAGGCCACCACCGGAGGAAATTCGCCAAACTTGATCGGCACTGCGAGGTAGCCATGGTTGGCATGGCTTGCGACGACTGATGGTCCGAAGCTGACGGCCATTATAATCATCAGAGTATGACCCTGCAATTGCAAGCAAAACATTTTAGAATTTCAAGAGGAGGCCGTAGGTCCCCTAGTCCTGGCGAGGAGATGAAGGGAGGTTAAGTCCCACCGGGCGTGCCAGACTTGTGGACGCACTTTCGGGGTACTTCTGTTATTCTTCGTTTATTCGTTTGTTTGGTTTATTCATGCGAGGGTGTGCCAGTCACCTAGGTGACGATTTATTCGGGTTCTGAGACTAGAATGGTCCGGGACCCAGGGTCCACTCGATCTGACTAGTCAGACGATTATGTGTGTTGTGTCGAGAAAAAAAACCCACCGTGCCATAAAGGTCACGACGTTAATTACATCCCCTCGGAGAGGGGAAAACCCTGGATTAATCGCCAGGAAAAGGGACCCTACAGCTTGAAATTCATATTAACGAAATGAGAGAATGAAATCTCGAGCTACGTTTAGATAGACCCCGCATTGGGGCTCAAACGTTCAAAGATATGTCGGTCACTCGTGGACCATTTCATGTTTGGATGAGGGTCCATGTTTGTAGCATAAAAGACGGCGATAAGACCGCGCAAATGTCTACCGCATATGCGACAAGTTTAATAAGAATGCATGATTGGATCCCGATAGAGGGGCGGGTCAGGTTCGATGATCTATCGGCCCAAGGCAACGTCGGGTCACGACCATATCAGGATGGTTCCCAAGGTCCAATCCGACTCAGCGGGACGTCATTCATATTATATTCACCAAGTCTGAGGGAGCGGAGGTTCCGAGACGTTCGTGGTTATGCCATTTTTTTGTTGTTGTCGCCATTTGGATTGTTGAATTTTGTTGTTCATTCGCACGCACGGGTGGTTTGTTTTGATTATTTGTTTATTTGTTTTCATCCCCTTTCTTTTATTCGATTGATTGTTTTCTTTTTGGAAGCCACGCCAGTTCAAGGAAGGCATGGGGACGCATGGTTAAAATGACGTAGGGACGAAGGCGCGCCGATTTAGGGTGATGCCGGGATGAAGTTAAAGCGGCGTGGGTGAGGGCGCGCCGGTTTACGATGATGCTGGATGAAGGCTAAAGTGGCGTGGGCAACGGCGCACCGATTTAGGGCGCGCCAGTTTAAGGGTGGCACTGGGCTAAGGCTAAAACAGCATGGGCAAGGGCGTTCCGGTTTAAGGATGGGGCTCAATAGGGTCTGGTGCTTGAAGGGTTTAGATTTTAGCTTTTTTTTTGTTCGCCTGGCAGAATGGATTGGCAAGAAAATGAAGTGCAGATCATAGAGGTTTATTATGTGTATATGTTTAGCAATGTAGAGGTTGTGTTATGTCAAGTTCGTGAGGACTCAGGCACACACATCTTTTGTCCACAGAAGACTCCTTTCATTCATTTGCTAGTTCTTGGAGTTGGTATTGTGATCGTTCATCTCATTATCATTCATGTTCCTAGAAAAAATTTGGCAGTACTTCCCCCGAGCTGGGGTTTGCGAGGTGTGAAATAGGGAATCGTCAAACGGGATGCCCCAGGACGACCCCCAAAATTCGGGTGAGCTAAAGACAGCTGCCCGATGGCCCGGAGGTGAGTGTAGAAGCCCGAGGAATAGCCTTCGAGGGGTTCTAGAGGCTCACAAGCTGTAGCTCTAGAGGAGTTTGTAGGGACATGTATTCGCCATGTTGTTGAGCAAAGGGCTATCAATATTCACCCTTCAAACGGGTCCCTCTAAGGCCATACTATAGAGAAGTAGGCTTCTAGGGGCCCTGGGTGATTTGAAGATAAAGGGAGGGAGCGATGCTGGTGATGTAGAACGCCATGTATAATTTCATAACAGTTCTTCTTTTCATTCACTCATAGGAGCAAAGTGGGGAACATACGAGAGAACAAATACAAGGGGGGACTTTACCCCATGACAAGAGGGAAACAACAGGAGAAAGGAGAGTTAGATACACCAGTGGGAGGGGAGGGACCGAGCACAAGCTCCTCCCCCCTTTTTTACTCTCACCTCTCTTCTGCCTTCTTTCTTCACCTTCTTCTTTTCTGTAGGTGGGAGCTCTCTCTGTTCTTCCGGGGGAATCCGATCGGTGGTCTGGTCCTCCTTTTTTCTCTAGCTTCCCTCCTTTTCTTTTTGACTTAAGCCTTATTTATAGAATGGGCGGTGGAGAAGAAAAAAATCACCACCTCCTCCTCATTTGCAAGATGAGTGGAGTTGACCTGCTACGCTGGGATCCATTGATTCGTGCAGTACACTGGCACCCTTCCGACGATAGGACGTGTGTCGCTACTGCCACCGTCATTGCTTGCCTTCACTGCTGCCACCATCGGGCTGTCGACTTGGGGTGTAAACAGCTCTGCGATCCTTAAATGGCTATGGGACGGGCGTTAAATGCTATGTTCTCCTTCTCTCTATTACTTCGCATGAGATTCATCAGGAAACAAAGTGTTGGAATGTGGATGGGATGGCATATTTGGTTAAAATGGGGCGATGAAGGGCGCGCCGGTTTAGACCACGCCGGCTTAGATGGGCACGAGATTGTTTACGCGCCGATTTAGCAGCAAGGGGGGAACACCGATTTAACAGGAAAGGGGCAGGCTGCACCGGTTTAGCAGCCAGGGGGGCGCCAGTTTTATCAGAAGGGGACCATGCCGTTTTAGAAGCAAAAGGGGGAGGGCGCGCCGGTTTAACAGGAAAGGGGCAGGCCGCGCTGGTTTTGCTCAAGGAGAGGCCGCGATGGTTTAGAAGCAAAGGGGGTTTTCCCCCATCTCTGAAGCAGCTCAGACAAACGTGTGGCCTCCAGTACTGCCTTAGCTTTGATGCACTACCTCCGGGGTGTCCATTTCGAGGCCTCTGGCCCTCGGTTTGCAATTCCGAGTGATTTTTGGCACGTGCCGAACCCATGTCAAATTGCTCGAGTTCCTCCCTGATTCGGCCTTCAGCACTATGAGTCGTGCCCTTAACCTTGCTCCCTACCCGTGGGGAGTGTCTTCATCGGGTGAGCAGCCACCCAAAGTATTTTTGCCCCCATTGGGCAGTTCCTCGACGTTCTACGGACCATTTCGGCATGATGTTTGCCCCGATTGGGTTACTCGGGTTTTCCTGCTGATTTGTCCTTTGGCACCTTGTTTTGAGGGGCCAAGGCCATTTCTTCAGCTCGAGAAGCTTCCTTATTAGGTAGCGGACTACCAAGTGTGTTTTCATCCTGCTCGGGCGAGATATGGGGTTCATTTGGCCTCTCCGTCCTCGACTTGCTCTCGGGTGCCAGGACGTGCATGCCGTATGGTCATCATTTTTTGGACGTCCACAATAGCTCTCTTCTTTTTCTTATCAGCACTGGACTGGGTTGGACTAGGTGCTAGGCTTTTCACTCTCTTCTTTTCTCTTGCTCATATATTTTCTGCTAAAGGCTCAGGTAGACTCTACTCTTTGCAGCTCTTTTCTTCTACAAGGCAGCAGCAAAACATTCTTCGGACAATGGGTTCGTATTTATGGAAGAAAGGGTAGAAGGTTTTCTTCCTAGATCTCGTCTCTGATTGGTCCGGGATAAAATATGATTCTTTTGTCCTAGAACCCTTTTCCATGGCGATCCTCTGCTTGGCCCATGTATATATGAGAGCACGGACAAAGACTTTTTCCAGATCTGCTTTCTGTCAGGATCTTTGGTAGAGTACTTTGATTGGTCCAATGTAAAAAGGAGGATTCCCTGTTCTAGAACCTTTTCAGATCTGTCTTTGATTGAACCACAAAAAGAACCATTTAAAATACTGTCCTAAGACCTTCTAGAGACCAAAGGACGTATCCTGGAGTCAAGACCTTTGACTTGGAGTAGGCAGTCACGTGACTACTTAAGTTATCGCATGACCAGTTGACTCTGCTTGACAGACTGCACAAGCTGCGAAGAGAAGGCAATATCAGTCGACTGATGTGCATATCTGTCAATTGAATTTCCCTAGGGTCGATTGATTTTAGCCTTTTTCAGTTGACTAAACTTGGGCAGGTCGGCAGATTTTCCTTACTGGTTACTACTACTGCTGCTGTTGCTGCTATCGTTGCTTACTACTGCTATGGCTGCTTGCTGCTGCTGCTATATTGCTATGGCTGCTTGCTGCTGCTGCTATTGCTACTTGCTGCCTGCTGTTGTTGTTTGCTAGCTGCTGTTGTTGCTAACTGCTGCTACTGCTGCTAGCTGATATTGCTATTATTGTTGTTGGCCTTGCTGAACTAGCTGGCGGCTATGTTGCTATTGATACTATTGATGCTAGCTACTGCTAGTGATGTTGTTGCTGGCTGATACTACTCTGAGGCAATTCATCGAACACTTGGTGAGCATCAGCACACGAGCATGAACTTCAGGTGATGTGAGTCGACTTGAGGCTTGCTGGGTCGACGTAGTGCTTGTTAGCTTCAGGTGATGTAAGTCAACTTGGTTACAATATTGAGTCAACTTGCTCTTTAAGCTTGCATGATCGAGCTTCTGGAAGGCAGAGTGAGTCGACTTGCAGCTTAGGCCAAGTCGACTTGGTCTAGTTGTGCTGCTACTGGTGTTGCTACTGCTATTGTTACACTGCATGAGTCGACTTGAGGCTTTGCTGGGTCGACTTAATTTTGGTCACATGTTCTGATATAAACACAGTCCTAGTGTGCTCCACATTCTGATATGATAGTGGTCCCCATGTGCACCGCATCCATTTGAACGTGGTGTGTCAACCAGCCGCGTTCTTGTTCTGTCGACTTATCTGCCTGGAACAAAAAGTCGGTTGACTTGGGTAGATGTCTGTCGACTGATTTTTTTGGTCAAGTCGACTGATTTCTCCTTTTCTTTGTCGACCAACTAGCCAGTCCTTTTGGTCTTCATTTTAGCAAGTCCCAAACCCCTTGCACCTTCGATCTTCATAGTTCCATGCCCTTTACTTGAGCTGTTGTTACTGCTGGCTTGTTGTTGGCTGGCTTGCCTTGCTACTTTTGATATTGCTAGCTACTAGCTTTATGCTGCTTGTGCTGCTACTGTTGCGTCGACGCCAAGCCTTCATTGTTCAAGGGTGCGTCGACTCCATAAGCACTTTGTGTCGACTCAGTGCTCACATGGCCTAGCTGATAGGCTTTGAACCTTTTAGCCTTCTTCTGCCGCGTCGACGTTCTTCAAGCTCTGTGTCAACTCATCCACTGTTGGCTTTGTTAAAATCTATCAACTTGAGAGAAAATCTGTCGACCAAAACTTCATATCGGTCGACCGAAATCTCATGTTGGTCGACTAATTTTGTATTCAGTCGACTGAATTTTACTTTCTTTTGTCAAAGTATTATGTACATGTAGCACCCCTGATAACTTTCTAGAATTATTAAAAATTTAAAGAGATTTATTTAAGCATTTAATAAGGCTTAAGGGCTTAATGGGCTAATTAATTGATTAATAGGTTAAAAGCCTTTGATAAATAGGCCCAATTAATAACTTAATGGTTAAGCCCATTTAAAATGTACCTTAAAACCTAAAAATTGAGCCTTTTGGCCCAAGACCAACCCTCGAAACGTACTAGGGTAGATTTCCCTAATTAAAATAAGATAAATAGTGGAAATTAGAGTTTGAATTATGATAACATTCAAAATTCGGAAAGCCTAGCAAGTCGCGATCAATCGCGCGACCGCTACCCAGTGAAGGCGGTCCAGATCCGACTGCAACCTTCTTCCAAAAATGAAAAGTGATAAACACGGGAAAACTTGGATTTCTATCCCCCAACCAGCCATGATTCGATGTGATCTGGCAAGGAGACCTATCAAGGACTCTTAAGGATCGACTCTACCTCCAATAAGGACCCCTAATTCGACCTAAAACCCTAACCCTAGGCCAATCTCTATAAATAGGACCCAGTTTTGACCTGCGCTAACCCTAATTTTGGATCACGCGTGGCAGAGGTAAAATGTCATCTTCGTAGGTTCTTCCTTTAAGGTTGACTGTTCCCCTTTGTATCTTCTGACCCCCTTCTGATTTTCATGTTAGGGGATCAAGCGGTTAAGGAGCTAGGACGATCGGAAGGTGCTGTTTCTACGCAGGACGCGCAAGAACTGGAGCCTCCTTCCGAGGAGAAATTCAAAGTTTAAGAACTATCCCAGAGGTAGGGTGTCTCGTGAGTGGCTCAAATAGCATGTTAGGAATAAAAGCCCTCTAGTCTTGGTCATTTTCGTACTTTCTACATGGAGTATTTCATGTTTTAGTGTGACTGCGCAATAGGTTTTTAAACTTATGTTGTCTATATAACTTTAACTAAAAGATGCCAACTTTCATAGATCATATGCCCTTTTCATGCCTTTACTTACATGATAGCATGTTTTCCCTTCTTTTGCATATTAGTTGTATTTCTATTTTCCATAGAATAGGCCCTGCAAGCCGGGGTTTTGCTTCTGTCTGGTGATAGACAGATAGCGGTCATACAGAGACCGCTACCTCCATATAGTGATTCTCGACCAACCAGGATTTGCGATTTGTTAACCCTAAATAGAAACCATATCAATCCTTATGATTTCCTGCAAAGTATAAGTAATTATGCCATGTTTCATGTTATTTCATTATGTCCATGATTTCTGTCATATCATGTTTCCAACCAGGTTATGTTTTATGCCCTCATGTGTTAACAAGCTTATTTTCATTATGTGTTAGTTTCACAAATCAACCCCTATACTTTTGTACTTAAGAGATTTTCATTTGGACTTTCCATACATTGATCGCTGTTTCAATATGATTCACTCTCATCTCTTGTCTTTCATTATCACTTGTACATAGTCGTACTCCGGTACGTTGCTATTAGTCACATGCACATGATAGGAAACTTTTCTTGAACTTGAGCGCCTCTCCATCGGATATTCCTTCTGTCGGACTAGGTTATCTTGTTTCAATACCTCCGTAAGTCTTCGCGAGCTTGGGATTCCCACTAGGATGCCGAGCTGGTTGTACCCTAAAAACCCAAGTCTAGAAGAGCACTTCATGATTTCTGCACTCTGTTCTGATCGCGGCCAGGAAGCGACCGCTACCTGCAGATAGCGGCTGGCCAATGACAGTGTTCATGTTTCAGTTAGCAGATTTCTGGTTGAGTCGACCTGTTCTTTCCCTGAGCCGACGCACTGCGTGATAGCGGACTGCACTAGACCGCTACCTCAAGATAGCGGTCCTCATCGAACCGCGTTCTATCAAGTTTTTCTTCAGCCCGAGGTCTTATCCAAGGGTTGATTATGTTCTATTCTCAGACGTTCTTATGACTGTTTGGAACCTAAACGTTATTCATTAAGTCATTAGTGAACCATGGAAATTAATGAATATCCAGTTATGCTGCCGAATTACTTCCGTAGCACAACACTCTATTAATTCATTCTTGACCTCTCAATTCTCAATGTTCATGTGCATTCTTACCTTGGTTTACTATCACCTTAATGAATTGTTGAACTTTACTTTCTTGGCCGAACTTTATTGTTATTTCTCGTGGAAGTAGCATGATTTATAACTTGAAGATGCAAGGGCAGGCACGGGCAGTATCCAAGGGCTCAGTCTAGCCCCCTCAGTAGATGGCTGGAAATATACTATTAACCATGGGGTATAATGATTACTGGCATCGAATTGCGCTGGGAGTAATTTTTTTTATAAACGAGTGAAATCCACGGGGCAATCTTATGAAAGTTACATGCTTGCTAGTACATTCTCATTACATGACATTCTTGTGCATAGCCTTCTAAGGTTATGAAAGTACATTCTCGTGATATTACATGCTTGATTGAAAGGCCAACTTATATTCTCATGATCATATATTCTTGCAAATTATATCGTTCTTTATATTCCTATCTTGTTACTTACTATGGTTTTATTCGCATGTTTCATCACATTTTCATGATCTTACCTTCTAGAGCTAAAACGTTACTCATGTAAACTTGCCATCATGTTGACACGAAGATATCTACTGGGCGAGTGCACTCATTCTCTACTTTTCAAATCTTTTAAGGAAACTCTAGAGGATTAAAATCGGACAACTCAAGTGGTGAGTCCAAGAGCGAGTAAAGATCGAGAGCAGCCTAGATAGAGTCAAACTGAGTCTATTATTGTAATTAGAGACCCTCACTATATTAGGCAGTGAGGTTGATCATGTTATGTAATTTTCTATTTTCTTGAGTCTAGTGTGTCGTTATGTCAAAAAGAGTCATTATCCAGTTGTAAACTTTGATTTATTTGATCAATAAAGTTGAGGTTTTTGTCATATGGTACTGCGTACAATGTTTATGATGTTGTATGTGTAGCGCTCTGATTGTCTTGCTAGCGCGAGGCTTACTTTGCCGGCTATTCATGTTCCCGATTGTTTCCGCTGTATTTATCTCGGGGCGTGACAGTACACCCCGTAGCTGATAGATCAGTCATCCAGTAAGAGGTTCTAGGGGTTTTTTGATATATAGCCACCTCGTGACACATTACATGTGTACGATTAGATTAGCTCGAACCAGTGGTACTTTGTTGGTTTCTACTTCTTTAGCGAGTTCTCACATTCTGTGGCCTTCCCCACTAGTCATAGCTTTCTTATGCACGCATGTGTGGACCTACTTGGAAGTGGGGGAGAGCTTTCCTGATGTGACGGTTTTTAGGCTGGTTATCGGAGGGCCCCTCATCTTTGCAGCCTGAGTCTGGGCTGAGGGGAAAACTAGCTAGAGGACCCGACTTAGAGCAGATAGTCTGTGTGTGCACACGTGGTCGAGGGCTTCAGACATGTGCTGATGAGTGCGACCCCGACTAGTTCTTGTTATGTTCTATGGTTACTTACTTACGGTGTCTCAGTGTCCACCTGGGGCGTGTAGGGAGACACCTGGGGCTGCGGACTAAGTCGTCAGTGGATGCATCCGGCCTTGCTTCTAGTGGGTAGTGCTCATGTCACTTGTGAGGTAGCGACTCAGGTTTCCTTCTTACGAGGTTCAGTCTTTTGGCGGCTCGGTGTCCTTGCTGCACGTGATCAAGACATGGTTTCTTGCTGTCTTTGAGAGTCTTGTTCTGGCAGTGTAGCCGTGTTCCTTCGTTGACCGACTGAGGGTCTACTTGGAAGCCTAGGTTCTAGTGTTCATCCTCTAGGAGAGATGCTCCGAAACAGGTTATCGTGATCTAGCCTTCTGTAGCCCAGGTTATGAGAGTTTGGTTCGACGTAGTGTACGCTAGATACTCGAGATATCCTATTGTTCTACAAGCTTTCGGTAGTTAGTGCTTTAGCATGGTTATTTATGTTTATAGTGCCATTCCTTCCGTGTAGCAACCCTAATAAATTATAGGAATAAACGTTCCTAAATAGATTAAAACAAACAAATAGTCAAGGCCCAGACCACACACATAAAGAACCTTTATACCACATATGGGCCTTGCACAGAAGGGAACCCAAATGGGCCAAAACCAAGCAAAAAAGGAAACAACGCCCTCTGACCAGGCGCTATTTCAAAAGAACGCCCCCTTGAATGGGCGTTAATTCTTGAAATAGGAAACGTTCAAAGGAAGAATAAAGAGCGCCCCTTGTTAAGGCGCCATTTTCAAAAGAGCGCCCCTTGCTTGGGCGCTATATCCTTCAGAAAAAAAATGAAAAAAAAATCGACTGGCTGTATTTTGTTCTAACTAGGATACTAGTTGCGGTTCGGGAAGGTTTCAGGTCGAGTAGGATGATTCTAAGGAAATTTGTATACCAATAGGATTCTTACTTAAATCCCGAAAGGATCTCCTTCTCTATAAATATCCTGCCTCCATCAACGAAGCCCCGACTACTGCTTCTTTGTGGCCATATTCTGTCGTTCTTCTTCTTTTCTCCTTCCGGGTTGCTGCCACCATCGTTGTCTTCATCCCGTTAGTGCACTTTGTTGTTCATCATCTTCCGGTTGTTAGAAGAGGAAAGCAACTCCTGATTCCCCTTCATCTCCTACACGAACGAGAGCCAGCTACTCCTTCTCTACCTATTTCCTCCTCCTGCTGAACAAAGGGTGGAGCCTGCTACTACCGCAGTTGGTTTCTTCTTCACCGATGCTACTGAAGCAAAAGGAGCCATCCTCCCATGTTCATCTCTGAAGAGTTTCACCAATAAGCTGCTACTGCTTCTCCATCCGATAGATTTTAGTTACAGTTTGAAGCTGCATCTTCATCTTCTCCTTCTACCATACTGTAGGAGGCACAACACTTCCTTATTTCTTCGGGTGCGGTTCCACTGAAGTTTATTTGTCTTTGCTTTGATTTATCATCATCCAAACCTCAAACTAGGTAGGTGTTCTCAAGTTCTAAGCCCAACCTAGTAATTTTCAAGATCATATACATGCACATAGGTCTGTAAGTGGTTGCAGAAATCGCTTCTGCATCGAGTTTTATTTGTTTGTTGAAACAGTGAATTAGCGACCCAATCTTGGGTGCTATATTGATAAAACGACCTTATGAATGGTCGTCATTCTTTTGGACATTTAATAAATACCCATGTTTAAAATTTAATAACTATGTAACCTGATGACCAATTTAATGTATGAGCATAGTTCTGGAATCCTGCTATTTTTCTCTTCTTGCCCATATATTCACTTCTGTAAAAATTTATTTATTAAGAAAGTGACACTATTCATGCTAAATTGCATAAGAATGAAAGAATGACGGAACCCCAGACTCTATTCAATATAGCGCCCCTGTCCTGGGCACTATATTCTGAAATGAAGACTTCTCTAGAGGGTGCCATATCCTCTGAGAAGAAAACTCTAGAAACTAGAATATATATATATATATATATATATATATATATATATGAATATGTAATACAACACCTCAACGAAGAGACTTTATTTAATGAAATGAAGGCACCTCCTAAGGCGCCATTTACCTGTTTCACAGATTTCTTCCGAGTTTTCCTGTGACCCATACCGAGGGTTCTCTTGGCACTATATCTCAGTCCGTAGATGTAGTCCCACATTTTCACGATGTTTCACACTTACCCCACTAATTCTCGGTGATGATTGAGCCCTCCGCGGGATATTCCTTCCTTCAGACTGGCGATTTCATCATAGAGACCTCCGTAAGTCTACGCGAAGCCTTGGATTCCCTCGAGGCCGCCAAGTAAGTTGTACCCTAAAAACCCATGACACAGTGTCTTGTCACGTCACTCTAAAGAAACATGATGCTTTAGCCCTCTTAGAGTGCTGTTCCCAGCCTCTTTGAGAAGTCTGTTCATTGTCATTAATTGGCGACATTGACCTGGGCGCCATAAGGAATTGGCGACCTATCCAGTGCTGTTATTTCCCTGATATAGCGGCCTGAGACCGGGCGCTATTTATGAATGAGCGACTGCTTGAGAAGTCACTAATTTTTCGTGCATGTACTGTTCACAGGAATAGGCGACCACGCATATGGGCGCTATTTCTGTAAATCGTGGTGACTGAGTGGACGCCATTTACCTAGTTTTTACGCCATGTCTTGATTTTTCGTGAGGATTAATGATGTGTCATTCTTGTCCAAAGTTCAGCCCTTGAATTCCTTCATTCGTGAAATCTACCTTATCATCCTACAATGGTTATTCCTTGGAATTCTATATTGGCTATAACTATAGTGGATGTCTAAGAATACATGACTCAATGCTTGCACGTATAGGGCCCGATCTGGTCCTGGGAGGAGCACCCGAAAGTATTTGTGCCCATGGGAGCTATATTGATCACGGTGTGGCATTGCACCAAAGTGCATAACTTGCTAGATTGACATTCCACGACTCGTACTTGTACTTGACTTGACATGACTTGCGTGGTCCGGAACGGGTATTTACTTGCTTGATAACATGATAGCCAATTCACTTGACATGACGTGATATGTTTACATGCTTGACCATCTTTTATAGCCTACATGGAATCTTGAAATCTTGCCAGTTCATTCTATTATCGCTTGCTATACTCTTTATCTAGTGTCGTTTCATGCGTATATGCATAGCTATACTTGCATTCATGCAACATGTAATTTGCTTAAAGCAAACTAGTACTTGAGATATAATTCCTACTGAGCGTTCGCTCATCTAGCGTTTTCCCATATTTTTTAGGTAATTTCGAAGACGAAGCTCATTCGGATGGGGATGGACAAGAGTGAAGAGCTTAGAGCCAACCAATTTTAAAAGTGTCCATCTATCAGTGTCATTTCAAATTCTTGAGTCAATTATTAGAATCTTCCTTTTTTGAGTCAGAATTATCCTTTAGTACTTTTCATCAAGGTTATGTAATAGAATTTCCTTCATGGTTATTATGAATAAAGAACATGGTTATCTCTACTTTTGCGCACTCTATCTATCTGTCGAATACACTCATACTCTGATTGACAAGATTGATATAAACTCGTCACGCATACTAGGTTCCTTCCGCACTCGGGGTGTGACATTCCGCCTTACTTTTCTTCCTAGTTTACTGTTCTTTATGCCTTATTATTTACTACGATGTTCGTTTCGTTTCATTGTAGCGGTGATCCGCAGGACCCCTACTGAGCCAATGAGATGAGGCTCGTCCATTTTGTTTTCAAGTCTAGTGTGCCTCCTCATCGTCTAGGGGTCTTGAGTAGTGCCCGAGAGTCTTAGCGTCGCCAGCTTCTGCCAATCAGGGTATGCCCCAAGGCTTTGTACTTTTCTTTTATTGAGATGTAACTTTGGGACTTGTATATCTAGACTAGAAATTGTGTAAAATTGTGTAAATCTATTTATAAATGTAAATTTTAATTTCAACACTTTAATTTTTACATTTCTTTTAGATTTCTGTACACTCCCGTGACACCTATTGAACCCTTCCTAGCTTCCTAGCTTATGGGTGGCGGCGCAGGATCTGAATGGTATCGGGTTTGACTCAGTATCTAGATCTTGGGTCGTTACAGGTGGCATTAGAGCTAGGTTATGGCAGTGTATAGGAATGTAGAATAAATGTAGTGTTTAATTGTCCAAAGAGTCTGGTACAGTCAACAATTGGCTTAGGATGTTCTATTTTCTCACCACATTATTTTCTTTGCGTGTTTAAGGTCTGTGATGGTGCAGAGGGGGGAGGCGTAGTCCCCGGTGGAGTGGGCCGTGGGGGTTCAGGAAGGGCAAGGTGGAGCACCACCCCCGTCGACGGTCGTGGCTCCAGGGGTGCCGGGACCGGCTGAATTTTTCTTGCGATCGTCTCAGTTTCTGGCATTAAGGCAGAAGGAATTGCCGATTGCGTTGTATTAGACCAAATTCAGGGAGCTGAGTAGGTATTCACCACCAGTTATGGCAAACCAGATGATGCTGACCTAGTAGTTTATTGGGTGACTATGGCTAGAGATTCTCCATACACTTATGACAGTTGGCGTGAGCAACTTAGAGGTGGCTTTTCAAACTGCGGTGATCCTGTAGATGGATTTTGTGAGGGTTCAGGAGCAGACTTGGGTGGCACAACTTCAACAAGGCATCCCACAACAACTCCCCATCCAGCCAATGGTGCCAACTATGCCCCCTTCACCTGCTCGTTGGCAACCTCGGAGGGATAGGTAGACGCAGAGAATCAAGCAGATAGTGTATTGGCAACGCCGATAGTAGAGGCAGCAGGTGAAGAGGCAGACTTCGACCGAGAGCGTGCTCCAGCTGGTGGCCAGATTACCACAGCCCGGGTTGGCGGTTTAGAGGGAGCAGTGTCAAAGATGCGGTGGTCCCCACCTCAGCAAGGCTTGTCTAGAGATCATTGCAGCCATGAGCTATTTCGCGTGTGCCCAAGTGGGGCATATGGTGCGTGAATGCCC
Source organism: Amorphophallus konjac (assembly GCA_022559845.1). NCBI lineage: Eukaryota > Viridiplantae > Streptophyta > Magnoliopsida > Alismatales > Araceae > Amorphophallus > Amorphophallus konjac. The sequence continues at coordinate 128,408,470 of CM040120.1, forward strand.
ATTGAGGAGGTGTTTCAGATGCGGTCAGGCGGGGCACTACCACTGTGAGTGCCCCTAGCCGTCTCCTTAGCGCGGCTTTGTAAAGATAGAGGTCCCCGAGTACGTGATATATTTTGTTGAGTAAGGCATGTTGGTGCCCATCGTTAGAAGGTACGATTATGATTTTCTTTTGGCTTTTCCCTGTTTCTGATGTTTCTTGTGATTTCCTTATGGGTTACATGTATTGGGGCATGTGTCAGGGGTTCGCCTCAGACTTTGTAGATCGTTTCTAATGCTGGGAGGTGCAGCAGGTACAGTCAGGCGAGACTTTTGGCACGTGGTGGCCCGAAGGGGCTGCCCCAGCAGCCGCAACGACTTTTGAGATGGCGAGGTTGGATTCTCAAGGCTGCGAGATGTGTAGCCAAGCTAGCGAGTGTTAACACTCGTTTTCAGCCCGCAAGTTGACTTATTTCTCTTATTCACCACCGTAATGCCCTGAATTGACCATTATTTTGGAGTCTTCTTTGAGCTGATCTTGAGCCTATTTCTTGACCATTTTCAAGCCCATTGAGCCTTGGAAGCTTTTATTTTCAATTTCCCAACTTTCGGGTCTGTTTCGGGCCAATCAAGAGCTCAAACGGACGTCCGACCCATTTTTGTAAAAAAGCCTGCAAATGGTCGGTCGACTGGCCGTTTCCTTTGGCTAACGGTCGATCGACCGACCGCTAGACTCAATTCCCAGCCCGAAGGCCTTCTTTTATGCGCCCACCTGCAAACGGTCGATCAACCGACCGTTTCTCCCTGTAGGCGGTCGATCAACTGACCGCTAGGCTATCTGAAGAGTCTAGCTTCTTCAGAACTCTATTTTCTGCTCGACGGGGCTATCCTCCGGGGCTGATATCTTCCAGATTATTCCACCAAATCATGATCTATTTTTTATAGGCTCTTCCCCTTGATATTATCTCGAGATTGATATATCACACTCGATTTATCTTGGACTCTATCCCCTAAAATCTCGAGAGAACTTTCTGGATTCCTACAACTCTATAAATAGAACCCAGGTTTGTAGGTCGCGAAGGGGGGCTCTTTCTGGACGTGGGGCGAGGCCATGCTGCATCTCCGACTCAACTCTTCGACCTCATCTTGAAGAGGGAAGTATTAGCTTTCGTTTCCATCTTTCTGGGCTTGATTTCGTCCTTTCTTCTCTTAGTTCTAGTCCTCCCAATTCTCAAAATCATCACGAATCTCTATTTTCTGCACTCTGTCTTCACTTTTCTCTATTTTGCATAGCATATTCCCACAGTTGTGCTGCGTGATTTTTCTCTCTCTTTGTCTTATTCTCATCACAATACACACACCTATCTTTTGCACCCTTCCACAGGGGTTAAAAATCTCCCCCTGGTGCGTTCTCCCCCTTTTATTCATGCTATTTTATCACTGCGGGATTGATGCTACACTCATAGTTCTAATGGAATTTTCTCTTGTGTTTTATCTTTGTTTTGCAGGAGAGCATGAATAGAACATGAGGCTCTCTTTCTCTAGCCGGCTGGAAGGAGAGGAGGTTGAATCCACAAAGTTCCCCGCACCCTGTTCCTTAAGCTCGATCAAGTCTTCATCCTTTTCCAAGGTACACGGCATCGTTCCTCTCCATTCTCCATCCTTTTGGCCTTGTTAATCCTTGGTGACAATCACGGTCAGTATCTTCATTTTCATCGCCCATTTATTCATACTTTCATACCTTTCATGATTCACATATGTTATTAGCATAATTTGGGGGCGGGGTAGAGAGAAAAAAACATCAACAACCTTTATTTTTTGGCGATCACGGTGGGACACCTAGTGCCCATCACGTTATTTATGCTCTCTTGCAAGTTTGGTGTGTTCATATGCATGTTTAGATAGAGTTTTGTCCATTTTCATGCTATTCTGGGTGTTTTCGAGTCTGTCAGGGGGTTGTGGTCTTCTCCAAGACTACTAGACGTGCCTAGCGGTGATCACTGGGCCACCAAGGCCTTTCTGTTGGCCTTGCAGTCTACCACTAGACCGCAAGGGTGTTAAAAAATGGTCATCTGGTAGACCACTTTCTGATTCTGGCAGGTCTACGCGCAGGCTCACATGGGTGTCATTCGTGGGTGATTTAGTTGAGCTCCTAGGGTTGGATAGCTCTGTTCTTGGGCCCGTTCTGTAGCCCTTTGTATTGTCTTTTCGTCCATATATCATATGCATTATTTGGGTCATGTTTGCGTAGTTTAATGGTGTCTTCATTTTTGAGTTTTCTGCATAAAGTATGCAGGCAGGTCCCGGGACAGACCCACAGGTACGCCTTTGGTAGATGATTTTATTGGCTTCTTGAGATTTGATTACTTACTTCTTGCTTCCATCTTGTTCCCCTTTATATTCTCTTTTCATCCATATATCATTTGCGTCATTTGGGTCATGTTTGCATAGTTAAATATTATCTCCATTTTTACATTTTGTGCATAAAATCTGCATGCAGGTCTAGGGGAAGACTCACAAGTACGCTTTGCATTGGTGATTTAATTACCTTCCGGGTTCTGATTGAGTCTTTTTCTGGTCCTGCCTTGTTGTCCTTTGTATTATCTTCGTTTTCATATATTGTTTGCAATCATATCATTGTGTTTGCATAATTAAATCTTGCCTTCATTTTTCACTTTTATGCTAGATTTTTGCATGCACTCCGGTGCACATAGGATCATGGATTCTTCTCACCATAGTTGCATTCCCCCTTCGTAAGTGATCCTCTCGCCAACATATTCCTTCGGGTCGACTAGGTGATCTTATCCAGGACCTCCATAAGTCCCCGTGAGCCATGGATTCCTACACGGACGCCGGGCCGGTTGTACCTTTCCACCCCTTAGATTTGCATTTTGCATACATGTGAAGGAGTTGAACCTAGTCAACCCAAAGTTTGGACTTTATTCCCATAGGATACCAATCTTGAGGGAATTGTTCTTAATTCAAAACATTAAATGCTCCATTGAAACGCCAAAATAACTTAACGATCATATCAACTTATTTGACTTTGGTGAAACCCCCTTTGCATATTGTTGTTATGCGTTCATATTGTTTTGCATTCTTTGCATAATCTCCCACATTTTATATGTTGCATTTCCCTCATCATCTAGTTTGACTCGTCTGTTTGCATAGTCCTCCCCTTGTGTTATCTTGGTCTATCCGCCTGTCTGTCTCAGGGTCCAATAGCGGTCCTTACTGGGCTGTTTCTATCCATTAGTGGTCTCCCCAAGACCGCCTCTTCCCCTGTGGGCCCCGTCCTCTTCCTTGGCCCCCCTCCTCATTAAGCCCTTGCTTCCCGAGCTGTATTCCCATTGATATCTTGTAGAAAGTCTCCATTTGCCCTCATGGAGCATCGTCATCTCATGTATCCTTCTCCTTCCCAGTCTTATTCATATTCCCGCGTGGAATCTTTTTCCCATGCAAGTCCATCTTCCCATGGTCTCTCTAACCCATCTAAAGAACATGCTAACCTTATGGCCCATCTTTCAAGCCTTGTTCGCCAAATGGACCCGGCTCAGGCCCAAAAATTGATTGTCAATCACCTTAATGGGCCTTCTTCTCATCTTAATGGGCCTTCTTACCTTCATGGGCACCCTTCTTCTCCTTCCCATACTGTTTGCCCAGTTTCTAATGTTCAATCTCCCCTTCATACGTCTTATTTTCTTAATGGGCCTCATTCTTCATCTCCTCATGCCGCTGGCCCAATGGGTCCTCATGTTAATGCTCCTTCCAGGCCCATGCATCCTTCTACTCCTGGGATGGGCCCTTCTTCTTCTCAGCCCGAATCCTCTTATCCGGCCCATTATCATCCTGGTTCATATTCACAACCTCTTGCTCAAGCTGGCCCATACCATTCTCGATCTCTCCCTACCCAGGAGATGATTTCTCAAACCCAACGCCAGCTTGATGAGCTTCAACGCCAAATCGATCTCAAATCTTCCTTAAGTGTTCCATTCATTTTTCAGAATCTTCGGCTCCCGCCATCCTCACAAATTCTCACATATCGTTGTTATGGTGGAGTCGGTGACCCCTATGTGCACTTAAAGGAGTCTCTTTATGAGTCGGCCCAATTTTTACATGACCAACGCTTGATGGCTTATCTATTTGGTCTGCCATTGGAAGGCCCGGCTCAGGATTGGTTCTTCTCATTACCGCAAGAGCAAGTTGTGAACTTTTAAGCTGTCCAAGAGAGATTCATTCAGCAGTTTCAAGACCAGGTTGGGACCAAGTTTCCTATGGTGGATCTGGCCCATGAAAAGATGAAGCCTAATGTAGAGTTCTCTACCTTTGCTGACCGCTGGCGTCGCCTAGCCGCGTAAGTCCCGGGGCACATTCCGGAGAGAGAGCAGATCAAGATGCTCATTTCTAATGCAACGCCCAAGTATGAATTCATCTTAGCCTTGAATGACGTCACCTCCTAGCAACAACTTTATAGCCGAGCCCGCTTTGTTCATCAACAACTTCAAGATTCCATTGACACCGAGTCTTCCCCATCTTCCACATCCACATACACTTTGCCATCCTCATCCACCACTCCCGCATAACAACTCTCCCTATACGCCTCGCCATTCACATCTAGCGTTTACTACTCGCCTTCCACGAGTCAACCCTCCGCTCCTATGCACCCGTCCGCTCCCGCATATCAACCCTCCATGAGTCAACCTTCCATCATCCACAGTCAGCTTTCCGCTTCTTTATATCCCCAGGTGCCTCCGCCTGTGTCTCCATCCCTTTTGGTCAAGGAAACACCACATCCCGAGCAAGTGGATGCTATCTATATACCCCCTCATCCCGCTCCACATATGTCTATGCCTAGTCCTTCCACTAGCCAAACACCCTTGCATACGCATCCCCCACTTCCGTCTCCACAACCCTCTCCACAACCTCCTTCATCTTATACCCCTTGGCATCCACCTTGCTTGAAGCGGGCTCCTCACTCTCCGTTGCTGAAGTATTTTACAGATATTTTCCAGGCTTTGATGGCCACTCACGCGTTGCCGCTCCCTCTAGTTGTGCCTTGCCAACCCGCGATCGGGAATATGCTTCAGTTCTGTGATTTTCATCGTCAGCAGGGGCATTTGGTTGAGGATTGCCCCGAGTTCTGGGAGTTTGTTTACGACCTGGAAGATAAGAAAAGGATTGATTGGACCGCCATTCGCAAGGTTATTCTACATCTCCGCAGCAAGCAGCAGCAGGCGCCGCCCAAGCAGCCATCTCCATCACTACAAGGCTAGGGGCACCCCTGTGATTCTTCATCTAGTGTCGCACCTACTCCCTTATCTGCTCCATCATCTACTCCATCACCCGTTCCCTCATCTAGGCCATCGCCTACCCTATCGTCTCCACCTATTCCTTCACCTACCTCATTACCTTCACCATCTCCTACCCCGTCTTCATTGCCTTGCTCAGGCTAGTGCTTCCGCTTCCTCCACTTCTTCCACCACTACTTCCACTTCCAACACCGCCCGACGCGTCTTGTCGTACGCCGACAGTGGGCGCCACAGCTTTCCTCTTCACCCTCCCCATCTCCGACACCACCTCCACTACCCTCATTACCTACGCCATCTCCACCACCCTCATCATCGCCTAAACCTCCATCATCTCCACCATCACTTTTGCCCGAGCCTGAGCAAGCCACTCCTACACCTCCACCTTCGCTTGTATCCTCGCCCGAGCCTATCATTGCCACATCGTCTTTGCCACCACTCGACACCCTCATTCCCGTTGAAGCCTGCACACCTTCCAAACCTTCACCTACGCCACCCAAACGTATTCCCTCTACTTCTCCATCCACTTCCACCCCACGGAGCGGGTGTTCATTACCTTTGGTGCCCCTCGGGTCTGGTCCCTAGGGAGACGATGAGCCAAGTCGGGATCGTTCGGAGCCGGCCATGTGTTTCAAGATTCAAGATTTTATCTATCGGATGCCGATCCGTATCTTGATCTTGGGCAATTTTGGGAATGATGAGCTTCCACTGCCTATGACGGTTGTTAAGAAAATTTCCCTTTCCCTTGTGCCAGTTTCTTCTCAAGCGAGGCCGGTGGCAATCTCTTTGCTCGCCGAAGGTTTCCTAATTGATGTTGGTATTACCTGTCACTCTATTGCTGTTCAGATGACTGGCCGAAAGGGGTTCTCTACCCATGTTGTGCTAACTCATATGACCACCAAGCCGATTATGAATTCTATATTCAAGGGGCAATTGGTCGTATTCTCAGGATTTTTCAAAGACATTCTACACATCTTATGTAATCTCCCTCGGTTCATTAGCAAGCCCGCCACATCAACGCTGCGCATTACTCTCCCTCAGCTTCATCCTTCTCTACTAGCAAGGGAGTTATGCTTCATGTCGGATTGCCTAGTGGAGTTGCGGAATCTCATTCTACTAGTGCCAAGTGACAAAACTCCATGGTTTTCTGATGCTTATCCATCTAAGGAGTTCACTGTTCAAGAATGTCCACATATTGTTAGCATTGGATGCCTAGGGGCAACTGCCCCAGCGAGGCTGTATGTTCATGACCGAGCTAGGCCGTCTATCAGGTGGGCCCATTATTTGAGAAGGTATTGCAAATCAAGAAGCCCATGGGTCCGAGTCCATGCCAGGTGGGTCTGTTACAAGCATGTTTCCGCTAAGAAGAGGCGGCGGCATAAGTTTAAGGGCCGTCAATTATGCATTCAGGGGTCCACTTCTCCTTCTTCTCCTTTTCACTCATCATTTCTTCTACTCAGCTCCCACCCTTGGGTGGTGTATCTTCCCTCTTCTAACTCTATCTTTACGATTCTCTCTTCTCCTCCCGGGTCCATGAACCCCCGCTTTTCTTCTTCTAGTTCGGGGCCTCTGGGTTTTCCACATTCTCGTTATTCTAGGCCTCGGCCTATGCCCTCTCATCATCCCGATCCTAGGACATCTTCAGATTCTTCTCCTCCGGTATCTCCGGGTTCTAATTTTCCTTCCCCGACCCTGTCGGGTTATTCTCGTTCTCCTTCCCCGACCCTGTTGGGTGTCTATGATTCTCTTTTCCCGACTCTGTTAGGTGGTCCTTATTCTTCTTCCCTGACTCTGTCGGGTGGTCCTCATTCTCTTTCCCCGACCATGTGGGGTGTCTATGGTTCTTCTTCCCTGACCCTGTCGAGTGATTCTAATTCTCCTTCCCTAACCCCGTCCGGTGATTATCATTCCTCTTCTCGGATTGCATCGGATGATTCTTTTTTTCCTCTTTCTTCTCACTCCTCCTCACCCTTTCGGGGTTCTGGCCCCTTTTCATGCTATTTTCGAGGCTTTAGCCCGCCTTGATATCAGTTAATTTCTGTTTATTCTATAAGTTGTTCCTTATTATCAGGCTCTCTGTGCCTTAACGAGGGAGTTCTAACCCTCGTCTCTCTTCCTTTCTATTCTTCTTCATCCAGTATGGTGTCTGCCGCTCCTCCGTGTCGAGGAATCTTGAAATCTTGCTATCCTTTCCTTCTCGCTCCTGACAAGCAAGGAATATAAAGCTTGTGCTGCTCAAAGCTCGATGGTCAAGGTCGCTTCAGGATGCTACTTCCACACTATGGATTTGGGTTGGGTTTGTGGCGCTCCCTCTTTGTCCTTGGTGATGGTTTTGATGATAACAATATATTGTGTGTAGGTCTTGTGGAAAATGTTCATTTGTGCTTGAGGTGCTCACTATTGACTATCTTACCCTGCATGATACTTATACTTCATCTAAGTAAATGTGGATCTAGTATAAAGTTCATGGGACATTTGAGTTAACAGGTTGCTTCATCATGTTTTACATATTGCTCCTAAGATGGCTATGAATTCACTGTGGATTTAAATGATTTCATGTTGAAACTAAATGATTGCATAGATGTTTCACTTCATGTTCTTAGTTGAGGAAAATCTGGGTTTCATGAGGTTTTAAAGCTCCCTTTTAGACTTTTGCTATTTTCGTTTAAAGCTGTTGGTTTGGATGAAGGTAAAGCCGACTTTTGATGGACTCAAAGTCGACTTCTGCTGGCTATGGTTTTGGATGTAGTTTTCGCTACACTATATTGCTTAAGCCTTGATTGTGTACATGCATATTTTTCTTGAGCTCTTAATGCAATGGATATGCTTCATGCATTCTCTTAGAGGTTTCATGAAATGGTTTTCATGAGTGTGTAGAGAACGAGTTCAGGCTCCTTTGGATTGAACATGAAAGTTCTGAACTGAACTTTGAATTCATGCAAGTTTGATTGTATCAACTAATTTGATATGTGAGCTTGTGTAGAAATTAGCTTGAACTGCATATGAAATTCATGTGTGAATTGATTCAATATCAAGTGGTCAAGGTATATTTGCTTGAGTTGGAAATGTATTTCAATGCATGAATCTATATTTGAAATGAGAGCTTGTGTTGTGGATGAATTGAGCGATTCTGGTTTACTCTTACATGTGAATGTATTTTAAAGGTTCCTTATGCAGGTTGGAAGACATAAGTGAATGAGATAATGAAGGATAATTGGTCTTTTCAATTGTGTTGATAAATTTGAACTCCTTATAATGCAAGTTGAAAGTGAAAGCTTGAGTGTGTAAATGGATTTGATAATGCCTTGATAGGTTTAACCCTCTTGACAGTTCATGTTGAGCATATGAAATTTGGAATCTTGAATGAATGACTTGAATGGTGTGGGTTTTGGAGTAAAGTTTTTGAAACAAAATTGTATATGGTTGTAGTTCAACATTATTAATATGTAAGTTGATCAGGCTTTGACAAAGATTGAATTGAGTGATTTATTTGTGCAAGTGCAAGCCTCTTATATAAATTTCCTTCTATCATGAGGATTTATGGTAAGAATTCATGTTTGAATGCATTTCATGTTAGCTAGATTGGGCTTGATCCATTTTACATGTTTTTGGTGTTAATGGGACTACCTTAGGCAGTTTTCCATTTCCCCTCTGCAAGTGTCGACACTTGGTGTCGACACCTAGCTCGCTGGGGCTTATTTTTCATGCTGGCAGAACACCTGGATTTAGCTGTCGACACCTGGTGTCGACACCAACACACTGGGTGTGACTTTTTGTTAAGGGACAGAACATGCTGAATTTGGTGTCGACACTAGGTGTCGACACCTGGTCTGGCAGATCTGGAATGGGTCTGCGAACTTGGTTTCGAAACCCAATTTTTGTGATCCTTTTGCCTTGATATTTTACCACATTACCCTTAGGGTTTCTACTCATGTTTAGGTGTGGTTGTGAAGGGTTTTTCTCATGGACTAACATGTCTTTTTACATCCTTTTCCTTTGGCTATATGTAGCCGCTATTCTCATACGATGGAAATATCTCTTTGGGCTAAACATTTTCTATCTGTTCCAGGAGAAGGAGAACGAGGGTGAGGGCATCGCACCCACTTGCAGGAGGAAGAAGAAGAAGAGGAGAATGCCATCAGCAAGAAATCTTTGCCATTCTGATTGTAGATCTGAACGCGGTTACTGAAGATCCTACCCTGGGCATCTCCTGCGAGCTTGGTCGACTTCCACTCCACGGACAAACTTCCCAGCGCACCCTACTACCCAAATGGACGAGATTCATAGCTGATTTGAGGGGGATTTCTTCATCTCTCATTTCTATTCTTTTATCTGAGCATAGATTGAGATTTGGGCGGTCATTGCATATCTTTTCTTTTTTTCAAACTCGGAATATTGACGTGTGTAGACGGAGCTGTGTCTTCGTGTGGGATTTGTGTGCGGGGTATGTTCCCCGACGGTGTGTGTGTGTGTGCTGCAGTGGCAGCGTCCTGGGGCTAGGCCCCGCGTGTACAAATTGCTACGGAAGCAACATGGTTGTGTGGTGTTTGGGGCTTCATCCCCGTGGTTGCTACATCTAGTAATGTGTTAGTGAAGCCTCACTGGGTTTCGGTGAGGGGTGGACGTAGGGAGCCCGTCGTGGTCCCGAACCACCTAAAAATCTCTGTGTTCATTGTGGATGCCTGTGCGATTGTTCATTTCTCCTACCTCTGTTTACAGGTCTATTTGATAGATTGTTATTCACTGCACCTTCACACTTCGCTACCTCTGCAATTTGATATCAGTAATTGTTCATCGCTTGTTGGTTGGATATCCGTGCTTAGTTGAAGTAAACTCGTTCTTTACACTATATATCTGTGTGAGATCGGAAAGGTTGAGAGAACACTTAAATCACACTTGAGTTTAGGCTAATTAACGCAGTTAATTCTAATTCTGTTGTGATTAGTTTAGATTGTTTTTAAAATCCTCCATCTCGACTGGGGGACAATTCAACCCCCCTTCTTGTCCGCCATCTATTCTGGGCCAACAATTGGTATCAGGGCACAGTCTCTGATTTTTTATTCGCGGACCTCACGGTCTAGGAGAAAAGATCATTTCATGATGGCTAATGTGAATTTACTTCCTATTTTTGATGGCTCTGATTATGCATCATGGCGAGGTGAAATCTGTGTTTACATAAACAACGTTGATCTTAAACTTTGGAAGTTAGTTGAGCATGATCCTCATATCTTGCCTAGAGATAAATCCAAATGGACTAACGATCATAAGATGAAGAACTCTGATAATATTTTTGTTTTGAGTGTTCTTAAGGCTGCAGTGAACACTGATGTATTTCCATTTGTTTCAAACTACAGGTCAGCAAAAGAAATTTGGGATGGGCTAATCAAAGCCCAAGAAAGAAATGATGATGATATTGAATGTCTAAAGGCGAACAACAGCGGAAGACAAAGCAAGGAAAGCTCTGAGGTATCTTCTAACTCTGATTCTGATGATGAGGAGTTCAGTTTCGAGGAATTGATGGATGCATATGAGCTTTTAGTTGAAAATTATAAAATGGTGAAATCTGATAATAAAAAATTGAAAAAGAAACTTGAAAATTCTCCTCATGTTAAATCTCCGTGTGCTAAGTGTCCCGAACTTAAAAACTTGAATGAAATGTTAGTACAAAATGCTGATGTTCATGCTGAAACAATTTTAAATTTAAGAAAAGAAAATGAATCTCTCTTCCTAAAAATTGCCCAGTATGAGAAAAACAAAAGGGAAATGAGAGACAAATTGACGAGGACATCAAAGTGGGGACTTGGCGGCCCGAACCTTTTGGTGGGGAGGTCGCTCCCGTCCCATGGACCATTAGGCCGGGGCCGTCTAATGTTTGGGCTTTTCTCTTTTTTTTATGATGTAATTTTCCTTTTAAAAGCATTTAGTTCTTAATGGGTCAGCTAATTGGGCCCAAAAGGCTAGATTAGCTAGTGGGTCTGGTTAAAGGTCATAGGTAGCTTAATGTCACCTCCTCGAATAGCGGGGTCTTTTTTCCATTTGTTAGGGATAATCAATGTCTTTGTAACCCCTAGCTTCTCCTATAAATAGGGACCAAGGGCTCTCATTTAAGTAGAGAATTATTGAATGAGAAAAATTTGAGTGCTTGTTGCATTTTCCCTCTCCCTCTCTCTCTTGCTTGAGTGCGCACCCCTCTCTCTCTACCTTCTCTCTCTTCCCCCACCACCCTTGGTCGACCAGCCCCTCTCTCACCTCTCTCCAGGTCGCAGCCCACCCTCCCCCGCCTTCTCTTTCCCACCTTGCCACATCAGCCATTATCCTCCTTGATTCTCTCTTCTCTTTCCTCATCTAGTTATCCAATCTCCTCCTTTCCCTATTATCTCTTTCCTAATCCCACTCAAACTCAATCTCAGGCCTCCAATCCCTCCTATTATCCCTCCAAAAGATTCTCATCCCCCAAGAATTTCTCCTCCTTTCAAAAAATTGCCAAAACAAATCAATTTTCTTTCCCCCCAAAAATCTCAGCCACACCCCAACCCCCTTCCCTAACCCTAGGGCGTCCCAGCCCTGCTCCCCACGCCTCCCAGCCCCTATCAGCCCCTTCCCCACTGCCATCAACGGACCCCCATCACCCTGGTTCGTCCACGGTGACCCCGGGACCCCACGGCATCGTCCTCGTCCTCGGCTTTGGAGTTTTCTCTCCATTCTGCTGCTCACAGATCCGTGGCAGAATCCGAGGCTTGGTTTGCAGAGTCTACACCGACATCTACAGTGAGAATCAGCCCGAGCCCCCTTCTGTGGGTTCGTTCTTCTTCGAGTCCTCTTCGTTCTAGATGTTGTTTTGTGTCATTTAGACTTCGGCACAGATCGTGGAGGCCGTTCTCCTACGACTGCGCAGAACCTATGCGACCCAGTCTGCCCAGGGTGTGCAGCAACTTTCAGATCGCGCCACGCCTTCCCTGTCGACTTTCAGGCCGAGCTCTCTTCTTTGGAGTTGTACCTATTGGCGTCCCGAAACCAACCCAGGTGGTTTCGTCACGTTCCGACCTCCGTGCTGAAATTCCCACTACGGCCATGGCACCCCTGTCTAGCTGCTCACCCATAAAACAGAATCTTGCAACATCTATGACCACACCCGGCTCGGTAATCCAATGGCATCCATCTTTTGAGGGTATGTAGGCATTCCTGTCTGCTATCCAACCATGCTGGTCCCGCCTCGTTTGGAGATCTATAGCGAGTGTACCGCCGTCTGCACCGCGAATGCGCAAACCTGTCCTGCGGGATAGAATCGCGTAGGTCCCCTTCTCCGGTCGGCCCCGCCCTCCAGTGACCTCGGAACGTCACCGAATTTTCATGAACACTCCGACACTCCCTAGGCTTCATCTGAGCACCAACGGCCCTCCATTTGGATTTATGTGCTCAGCGTACCACATAGGACGATCGGCTTCATCCCAGCAGGACTATGCGCAGATCAGCACCTCGGTGTTCCCTTCCCCGTGCTCCCCCCTCCTGCGTGAGGGTAGTTGATGTATTAATTGCCCCATCCCCGAGTTCCCCCTCCCTGCGTGGAGTGGTTTATTTTGTTGTTGTATAAGCAGGATCGACCGAAAGCTTCACCGACGCAGCGCGATAGCCGGGTGCGCACGCTCCTCAGTGCACCCACGTCTCCGACCAGAGCCGATCCTTCGGACGGCTAGGTCCTAGCCTCCGACTGGGATTCATCCCGCATCAAATTTGGTATCAGAGAAAGTTCACTGACTTGTTCTAACCAAGTCGGGTCCTAGGCCACAGGCGGCTATGCCCTCAATGCTTGATGGATCCCGCCTCGCTTGCCATTCTCATAGACAAGTTCGGGGAGATTTCAGCAGCGTTGGAGTCTCTCGAGGTCCGCATCGATCGAAGGATGGCCTGCATTGATCGACTATTTATGCACCGGCAGCCTGTTTACCCCGACCGGTCTCACCAAGCGGAGGTCCACAGTGGGCCATCTTACACTACCCTTCAGCCTCCCCAGCCAGCATGTGCTCCCCTTCAACAAGCAACTTCCCCTCCAATGGAGCTACAAGTCACGGTGATCGAGTCACTGCCGGAAGAGGAGCCGATACCGGAAGAGTTCTATGAGTCGGATCCCGAGTTGATCACCTGATACGAGGAGCAAGAACTTGAGTGGGAGTTGTTGCAGCGCACTGTTCAACCCACCCCGATCCACCCCAAGCAAGAACCTGCCATGCAAGAGCATGACGGCCCCAACACTGATCTGGTTGCTATAGCGGCTCCCACAATCCCTCCCGACACCCTTCACCAACCGCCGGAGCTGCCCCATGTTGATCCCATGTGGCATGAGTTCTGCATGGCCTAGGAGAAGCGACACCCCGGCATCCATCATGTGATCAATTGCCTCGACCCTTGGTCATACCCTCTGGCGATCATCATGGTCATGCTTCCCCATTTCAAGATTCGGGGTCGAATCTTTTCCAACCGGGGGGTATGATGAGGACATCAAAGTGGGGACTTGGCGGCCCGAACCTTTTGGTGGGGAGGTCGCTCCCGTCCCATGGCCCATTAGGCCGGGGCCGTCTAATGTTTGGGCTTTTCTCTTTTTATTATGATGTAATTTTCCTTTTAGTAGCATTTAGTTCTTAATGGGTCAGCTAATTGGGACCAGAAGGCTAGATTAGCTAGTGGGTCTGGTTAAAGGTCATAGGTAGCTTAATGTCACCTCCTCGGATAGCGGGGTCTTTTTTCCATTTGTTAGGGATAATTAATGTCTTTGTAACCCCCTGGCTTCTCCTATAAATAGGGACCAAGGGCTCTCATTTAAGTAGAGAATTATTGAATGAGAAATGTTGAGTGCTTGTTGCATTTCCCTCTCCCTCTCTCTCTTGCTTGAGTGTGCACCCCTCTCTCTCTCTCTCTACCTTCTCTCTCTTCCCCCACCACCCTTGGTCGACCATCCTCTCTCTCACCTCTCCCCAGGTCGCAGCCCACCCTCCCCCCACCTTCTCTTTCCCACCTTGCCACATCAGCCATTATCCTCCTTGATTCTCTCTTTACCCAATCTCCTCCTTTCCCTATTATCTCTTTCCTAATCCCTCTCAAACTCAATCTCAGCCCTCCAATCCCTCCTATTATCCCTCCAAAAGATTCTAATCCCCCAAGAATTTCGCCTCCTTTCAAAAAATTTCCAAAACAAATCAATTTTCTTTCCCCCCAAAAATCTCAGCCGCACCCCACCCCCATCCTGCCAAGGCCGCACCCCAACCCCCTTCCCTAACCCTAGGGAGTCCAAGCCCTGCTCCCCATGCCTCCCAGCCCCCATCAGCCCCTTCCCCACTGCCATCCACGTACCCCCATCACCCAGGTTCATCCACGGCAACCTCGGGACCCCACGGCGTCATCCTCGTCCTCGGCTTTGGAGTTTTCTCTCCATTCTACTGCTCACAGATCCGCGGCAGAATCTTAGGCTTGGTTTGCAGAGTCTACATCGATGTATACATTGTGAATCAGCCTGAGCCCCCTTCTGTGGGTTCATTCTTCTCCGAGTCCTCTTCGCTCCAGAGGTGTTTCGACTTTGGCACAGACCGTGGCACCCGTTCTCCTACAACTGCATAGAACCTGTGCGACCTAGTCCATCCAGGGTGTGCAGCAACTTCCAGATCACACCACGCCTTCCCTGTCGACTTTCAGGCCAAGCTCTCTTCTTCAGAGTTGTACCCCTCGGCGTCCTGAAACTAACCTAGGTGGTTTCGTCACGTTCTGAACTCCGTGCTGAAATTTACACCATGGCCATCGTACCCCTGTCTGGCTGCTCACCCAGAAAACTGAAGCTTGCCACATCTGCGACCTCGCCCGGCTCGGTGATCCAATGAAGGCCATCTTTTGAGGGTACTTAGGCCTTCCTGTCTGCTATCCAAGTGTGCTGGTCCAGCCTCGTTTGGAGATCTACAGCGAGCGTACCGCCATCTGCACCGCGAATGCGCAAACCTGTCCTGCGAGATAGAATCGCGTAGGTCCCCTTCTCCGGTCAGTCCCGCCGTCCAGTGACCTCGGAACGTCACTGGATTTTCAGGAACACTCCGGCACTCCCCAGGCTTCGTCTGAGCGCTGACGGCACTCCATTCAGACCTCAGTGCTCAGCGTACCGCGCAGGATGATTGGCTTCATCCCAGCAGGACTGTGCGCAGATCAGCACCTCGGTGTTCCCTTCCCCATGCTCCCCCCTCCTACGTAAGGGTAATTGATGTATGAATTACCCCGTCCCCGAGTTCCCCCTCCCTGCGTGGAGTGATTTATTTTGTGGTTGTATATGCAGGATCGACCGGAAGCTTCACTGACGCAGCGTGATAGCCGGGTGCGCACGCTCCCCGGCGTGCCCACGTCTCTGACCGAAGCTGATCCTTCGGACGACTAGGTCCTAGCCTCCGACCGGGATTCGTCCCGCATCACAAATCGAATTTCATGTCAAATGATCAATGTCTGCTTGATGAGCTGCTTGTAAATAGAAATCTTGCTGAAGAAATTGAGAAATTAAAAGATCAAAATAATTTGCTAGTTGATAAGCTCAATACGTTTGAAAAGGGGGAAATGTGGTTGTTGATGATCTTGAAAATTTTCATGTTCTAGAACAAGAGGTTGCTAGCTATAAGATTGTCAACTCTCTCTTGAATGATAAACTTGTTCTATGTGAAGAAGAGATTGCTAATTATGAATTGCACATTTCGTCTTTGAAAAATGTTGTTGATTGTTCTTGTGTGCATGCAAAACCTCCAACTGCTAAATATAATCATTCATCAAGGAAAAGAATGAATGTTTCATACTTTTACTGTGATAAATATGGCCATGAAATGTATGGTTGCTTCTTGATGAAATCTGATGATGATGAGGCATTAAAGTCAAGAGTGAAAATGGTTGATGGTTCCAAGAATCATGGAAAAATCATAAAGAAAAACTTCAATGTTTATTACTTCTACTGTGATTTACATGGTCATATTTTTAAAAATTATTTCACAAAGAAAGAGGATGACGAATGGTATGTCAAAAAGAATTTTTCGTGTCATTATTGTGGTGAAGTTGGACACATGATGAACAATTGTCCTTTAATGAAAAATAATGATACATGGTTCATGAAAAGAAAATCTTTCTATTGCTTTTATTGTGGCAAGAATGGTCATTCAATGAATGATTGTTCCATAATGAAAAATGATGATGATTGGTCTGCTAAGAAATATAAGAATATATTTCCTCATGCTAGAACTAATCCCTCGGGACCCAAGATGGCTTGGGTACCTAAATCTTCAAAATGAGAATTTATTTTGCAAGGGCGTCTTGAGGCCAAGGAAAGTCAATAAATAAAGGACTCTCAAGGCGAGAAAGAAAAATGGTTTGTTTTTTGAAAATCATTTTGCTTAGGTTCACTTTCAAAAATCTGCAAGGTAAAAATTAAGTTGTAGAAAAATGTTTGCATTTAAACAATTGCATTAATGTTTTGTTGATTTTGGCAATAACTGAGATGTTGAGTTTCGCAGGTTAGATGACTAGGTGATCATGTCAGCTTTACATATTTTCCGTTGCACATCCTGTGAATAAATTCAGTTTCTAAATGCTTTACACTGCACATAAAGTCTCTCATTGTCTTACTCACTTTTTTCAAATAACAATTCAGTCTTGCATACACAACATGCATACTCAACTTTCTGCACATATCATACACATCCTTGCATATTTGTGAATAGGGTTTATCTTAAAATCATTTCCAGTCACATGCATATACTTGGACATACCTTACATACTTGTGTGCTTTAATGCCATGATTATCCGGTATATCAAATGGTGATAGTGAAAGGTTGGACTTTGTCCAACTGGAAGCCTTCCCCATGCTTGATGGTGGTCTTCGGACCAACGTTCTCAGCCAAGTACTGGTAATCAACTCGTGTGAATACTTTACCCTGAGGGATGTTTGCATGTATATATCATATCACCCTTCCTTGATTACATCCTATGACCTTTTTTTCCTTGCTAGATAAAATTACTTTGATTTAGACATGTTTGTTACATGACACATATTAAGGGGGAGGTTCATTTCATAATTGTGCATACACTTAGGGGGAGACATAACTGTGATTGGACTAATTCATTTCTTACATTCAGTACAACCACCCTCACAAATTACACTTTTTGAGATAAATGATTCAATCTAATAAGGATTTCAGTTACTCTACTCAACACTCCTAAGGGCTCTTGAATCTCTACATGGAAATCACATGTCTCGTGAAGAAAAAGTTATTTGTCCCACCAAAAATCCGTATAAGTGGAATGTGGATCCGAGTAGTCGGGAATCTTCCCTGAAACAAAGGAGGAACCTCGCATCGAAAAGTGAAGCAAATCCACTATTAAAATAAGTGGGATTTGGCACCGAGTAGCTGGAAAGTGCCCTTGAGACAAAGGGTACAACTCGCGCCAAAAAGTGACAATATCCGCAATTAAGATAAGTGACGAAACTGAGTAACCGGGAAATGCCTCTGAGACAAAGGGTATAACTCGCGTCAAAAGGTTAGTCACCTTCTTGTGTTTAATTAAAAAAAATTGGGGTTATACGTAGCTTCCAATACTCGAGCATTGTGTATGGAAGTGTATGGAGGAACGACTCCTTTTAATGTTCCTTAGAATATCTGATGATCCATATTACTTTGGAATTCATCACTCAATTTTTCACATATACACATCGGGTTTGATTGTGTGAATGTACTTCTTGAATCAATCATCTTTCATGGTCTATGCAGTACCATCTTTTTGTAAGCACGACCCTCTTAGTATTGTTCATGCTCATCATGTTTGACAATCAGCTGCCTAATTCTTACACATGTCCCTAAGGGACTTGTTTGCTTTTATATCTTATTATGCTTGCTTAAGTGTTTGCTTGCCTGATCCTTTTTTATTCATATCATGCTTCAGCTCATATTGATACATCCTTAGATCATACATGTAAATAACAAGCTTAAATAACCCCGTTGTCAATCAGTTTTTGTTCATGACAAAAGGGGGAGAATAATGTGCTCTTTAGCATGAATTTGCATTAGTCCAGTTCAATCATACTTTTGTGCACAGTTCATTCATACATTTTGCATAAATTTTGCATATAGTCTAGAAATTGAGCATTTGCACATATTTCAAACATCTTGCATATTGTACATCAAATTTCATTTTCTTGCTTAGTGCTCATGGTTTACCCACCTTCCTTTATTGGTAGGTGAATTGCTAGGTTCGTGCACTATTCTATCTCATTTCATATTTGATTGTTCCTCGTCCCCCACTTTTTGATAATGTCAAAGGGGGAGAGAGTTTTGGATGGCCACAATGTATTGTCATCATCAAAAATGGGGAGATTGTTGGGTTTGTGGCGCTCCCTCTTTGTCCTTGGTGATGGTTTTGATGATAACAATATATTGTGTGTAGGTCTTGTGGAAAATGTTCATTTGTGCTTGAGGTGCTCACTATTGACTATCTTACCATGCATGATACTTATACTTCATCTAAGTAAATGTGGATCTTGTATAAAGTTCATGGGACATTTGAGTTAACAGGTTGCTTCATCATGTTTTACATATTGCTCCTAAGATGGCTATGAATTCACTGTGGATTTAATTGATTTCATGTTGAAACTAAATGATTGCATAGATGTTTCACTTCATGTTCTTAGTTGAGGAAAATCTGGGTTTCATGAGGTTTTAAAGCTCCCTTTTGGACTTCTGCAATTTTCGTTTAAAGCTGCTGGTTTGGATGAAGGTAAAGCCGACTTTTGATGGACTCAAAGTCGACTTCTGCTGGCTATGGTTTTGGATGTAGTTTTCGCTGCACTCTATTGCTTAAGCCTTGATTGTGTACATGCATATTTTTCTTGAGCTCTTAATGCAATGGATATGCTTCATGCATTCTCTTAGAGGTTTCATGAAATGGTTTTCATGAGTGTGTAGAGAACGAGTTCAGGCTCCTTTGGACTAAACTTGAAAGTTCTGAACTAAACTTTGAATTCATGCAAGTTTGATTGGATCAACTAATTTGATATGTGAACTTATGTAGAAATTAGCTTGGAATGCATATGAAATTCATGTGTGAATTGATTCAATATCAAGTGGTCAAGGTATATTTGCTTGAGTTGGAAATGTGTTTCCATACATGAATCTACATTTGAAATGAGAGCTTGTGATGTGGATGAATTGAACGATTCTGGTTTACCCTTACATGTGAATGTATTTTAAAGGTTCTTTATGCAGGTTGGAAGACATAAGTGAATGAGATAATGAAGGATAATTGGTCTTGTCAATTGTGTTGATAAATTTGAACTCCTTATAATGTAGGTTGAAAGTGAAAGCTAGAGTTTGTAAATGGATTTGATAATGCCTTGATAGGTTTAACCCTCTTGACAGTTCATGTTGAGCATATGAAATTTGGAAACCTTAATGAATGACTTGAATGGTGTGGGCTTTGGAGTAAATGTTTTTGAAACAACATTGTATATGGTTGTAGTTCAACATTGTTAATATGCAGGTTGATCAGGCTTTGACAAAGATTGAATTGAGTGATTTATTTGTGCAAGTGCAAGCCTCTTATATAAATTTTCTTCTATCATGAGGATCTATGGTAAGAATTCATGTTTGAATGTATTTCATGTTAGCTAGATTGGGTTTGATCCATTTTACATGTTTTTGGGGTTAATGGGATTGCCTTAGGCAGTTTTCCATTTCCCCTCTGCAAGTGTCGACACCTGGTGTCAACACCTAGCTCCTTGGGGCTTGTTTTTCATGCTAGCAGAACACCTGGATTTAGGTGTCGACACCTGGTGTCGACACCAACACACTGGGCGTGGCTATTTATTAAGGGACAGAACATGCTGCATTTGGTGTCGACACAAGGTGTTGACACCTGGTCTGGCGGATCCGAAATGGGTCTACGAACTTGGTTTCGAAACCCAGTTTTTGTTATCTTTTTGCCTTGATATTTTACCACATTACCCTTAGGGTTTCTACTCATGTTTAGGTGTGGTTGTGAAGGGTTTTTCTCATGGACTAACATGTCTTTTTACATCCTTTTCCTTTGGCTATATGTAGCCGCTAATCTCATACGATGGAAATATCTCTTTGGGCTAAACATTTTCTATCTGTTCCAGGAGAAGGAGAACGAGGGTGAGGGCGTCGCACCCACTTGCAGGAGGAAGAAGAAGAAGAGGAGAATGCCATCAGCAAGAAATCTTTGCCAATCTGATTGTAGATCTGAACGTGGTTACTGAAGATCCTACCCTGGGCGTCTCCTGCGAGCTTGGTCGACTTCCACTCTGCGGACAAACTTCCCAGCGCACCCTACTACCCAAATGGACGGGATTCATAGCTGATTTGAGGGGGATTTCTTCATCTCTAATTTCTATTCTTTTATCTGAGCATAGATTGAGATTTGGGCGGTCATTGCATATCTTTTCTTTTTGTCGAACTCGGAATATTGACGTGTGTAGACGGAGCTGTGTCTCCGTGTGAGATTTGTGTATGGGGTGTGTTCCCCGATGGTGTGTGTCTGTGCTGCAGTGGCAGCGTCCTGGGGCTAGGCCCTGAGTGTGCGGATTGTTGTGGAAGTAGTGTGGTTGTGTGGTGTTTGGGGCTTCGTCCCCGTGGTTTCTACATCTAGTAGCGTGTTAGTGAAGCCTCACCGGGTTTCGGTGAGCTGCGGACGTAGGGAGCCCGTCGTGGTCCCGAACCACCTAAAAATATTTATGTTCATTATGGATGCATGTGCGATTGTTCATTTCTCCTACCTCCGTTCATAGGTCTATTTGATAGATTGTTATTCACTGCACCTTCACACTTCGCTACCTCTGCAATTTGATATCAGTAATTGTTCATCGCTTGTTGGTTGGATATCCGTGCATAGTTGTAGTAAACTTGTTCTTTACATTGTATATCCGTGTGAGATCAGAAAGGTTGAGAGAACACTTAAATCACACTTGAGTTTAGGCTAATTAACGCAGATAATTCTAATTCTTTTGTGATTAGTTTAGATTGTTTTTAAAATCCGCCATCTCGGTTGGGGGATAATTCAACCCCCCTTCTTGTCCGCCATCTATTCTGGGCCAACAATTTGCAAGGTATCATTTATTTTTGTGCGAGAATATGCTTTCATTTTCATTATTTTTATTATTCTTGTGCATACTTATAATACTGGTTCCTTAACATGGTTTGAGTGGCTTTAGTTGAGTTTACTTAATTTTAGTCAAAATAAGTTTGCTTCTGCAGCATTCTTAGGCTGGTGTTAGCTCCGCACTGGGAGTCTAGTTCTTTCCCCGATCATTGGGGGTGACCTTTTGTATAGGTTTTCACACACTACACGGCAAGCCATAGCCGATTCCTCTAAGACACATCATTGCTGCTTTGGCCATACTATGGGTATGCACGAAGTCTTTTCATTTCTCTGCTCGGCCAAGTGTAGGGGCAAGAGATGGATGGATGAGATGACCAACCTAGACGCTCCCTAATATGAGAGAGGTCTCAAATAGGGGCAGTCTTGACCCTGAAAAGTGAGCTTTCATGCTATATCTGGCCAACAAGGGCTATAAATGAGAAAGTGAATCAAATTTAAAATTAAGAAATAAAGGCATGGCAAGAGTGGCAATACAGCTCCCCGTGGGACGTCATGAGCCTGGTCGCATACGTGCCTAATAAATATGGGGAAGTCTTGACACCCGTTTTCAGCCCGCAAGTTGAGTTATTTCTCTTATTCACCTCCGTAATGTCCTGAATTGACCATTATTTTGGAGTCTTCTTTGAGCCGATCTTGAGCCCATTTCTTGACCATTTTCAAGCCCATTGAGCCTCGGAAGCTTTAATTTTCAATTTCCCAACGTTCGGGTCTACTCCGAGCCAATCAAGAGCTCAAACGGACATCCGGCCCATTTTTGTAAAAAAGCCTACAAACGGTCGGCCGACCGACCGTTTACTTTGGCTAGCGGTCGGTCGACCGACCACTAGACTCAATTCCCAACAGCCCGAAGGCCTTCTTTTATGCGCCTACCTGCAAATGGTCGATCGACCGACCGTTTCTTCTTGCAGGCGATCGGTTGACCGACCACTAGGTTGTCTGAAGAGTCCAGCTTCTTCAGAACTCTATTTTCTGCTCGACGGGGCTATCCTCCGGGGTTGATATCTTCCAGATTATTCTACCAAATCACAATCTATTTTTTCTGGGCTCTTCCCCTTGATATTATCTCGAGATTGGTATATCACACTCGATTTATCTTGGACTCTATCCCCTAAAATCTCGAGAGAACTTTTTGGATTCCTGCAACTCTATAAATAGAATCCACAAAGTTGGCTGGAAGGAGAGGAGGTTGAATCCACAAAGTTCCTCGCACCCTGTTCCTTAAGCGCGATCAAGTCTTCATCCTTTTCCAAGGTACACGGCGTCGTTCCTCTCCTTTCTCCATCTTTTTGGCATTGTTAATCCTTGGTGGCGATCACGATCAGTATCTTCATTTTCATCGCCCCTTTATTCATAATTTCATGCCTTTCATGATTAACATATGTTATTAGCATAGTTAGGGGGCGGGGTAGAGAGAACAAAACATCAACAGTGAGGGGGTGTCCTACCTCATGGCAGGTATAATCTCGAGAAGTTTGATTGGTGCTTTGGGTGCATTTTTCTTAAATTCCATTGCTTTCCGTTTTATTTAAATTTGTGTTCGTGAGTCCTCGTGAGCATAGCAGGAGTTGGAGTAGGTGCCATGTGTAGTGGTAGTGGAGATACCTATAGGTGTTGGGTGTTCATTCCCCATTTCGGTGTGGCATGTTGGCACCGTAGTAGGAGGGGTAGAGTTACCAGTGGAGTTACATATTGCGTTGTGTGGCTGGTGTCTTGATTTTTTCCGATGTATGTTGGGCATAGATCTTTGGTTTGGCCCACGAACTACCAGACTGAGCGTGCGAGTCTGTGCTCCAGATTTAAGGTACTCAAGTTTCTCACCCTATTTTCTAGATTTAGCCAGTGGAGTTGGAGGTTGTTTTATGGCAAGCACCAGAATCTTCTTTTTCAATGAGGTATGTTGTGCAGGGTTGCGCAGTGGAAGTGTGGTAGGCCCATAACCCACTGGTTCCAGGATCGAGATCAGAAGAGATTGGAGAATATCTTAGTAGTGAGTAGAGTTATGGAGGTAATTTGGCTAATCTTAAGAGGTTGGCTTTCGATATTAAGTGGTGTTGACCACGAGGATGGCATCGTTCATCGTGTTGTAGGTGCTAAGCAGCACCAATGTGGTTAAGAATTAGAACCTTTTTGAGCCAAGGGTTGTTGAGTGAGGACTATGGTTGCCCTAGTTTCTCCCCTTGAATCGTCATGTGTGGTTTATGGAGGAGCCATTGGTCAGTTAGAGCTGTGTGTAAGGTGTGGGAAATGGATTTGGTCATCTTGGCAGCGAGAATGTGCTGCTCTGGAGTGAGATGTTATTTGATTGGCCTTGATTAAGGTGGTGTTCTCCGGGTCAGCTCGAGTTTCGCTGATGTATATGATTAAGAAAATCGCTCCTGGGTCCCAGTAGGAATATTGTGAGTATCGGTGTGGCTGATCGGACCTTTAGCATCCTAACAATTTTGAGGATTCATGTGCCGAGTGAGCGGCAGTGGAAACAAATTGTGGACCCGGTGGAAGCCTAGAAGAAGGTAGCGGAAATATGACCTAGACTATGACCTCGATCAGGTGTGCTTAAGGTTTAATGTGGTGCGAAGCGTTGTCCTCGGGTTTAAGTGATTTTTCATAAGGCGTGAGGTGCCGATATATGTTGCTTAGAGTGGAGGTGGTGATTTGACAGGCCCAGGTCAGGGTGAATGATCTAGATGTAGGGCCGAGAGTAATGGTGTTGAGAATGAGATTCCGTAGGACTGTCGTATGTAGTCGAAGGAGCTAATTGGGTTGTCCTAGTGCCCTGATAATGTGTGGTTTAGTGTACCGGTTGTCCGACGAACATGCTGATCGGGACTAGATAAGTGATGTGATGGGTGTGAATAGAGAGCTTGGCTTTGACAAAACTCGAGAGAGTTTGAAACTCGATGCTTTTTGTGGTGCCATTGACTGGAGTATTGTGCTAAGGTAAGAGGTTTCCCCTTGCTCGGGAGGAGCGGTACAAGGGGACTGTGTGTGAAGTGAGAGATTATTCAGTCTGCACGGTGTTGTGTTCATGCGGGCGCTGGGAATAGGTCGTTGTCAGTTGGTAGTCCAGGTAGAATTGTGGAGTTGTGATGCGGGACAGGATGCGACTCAACGTCAATTTGAATGCGAACCTGAGACTCTAGGCAAACTCATGACTCGTCCATAGCGAGGGAAATGTGCAGATATGCACAGTTGAGAAACTGGTAATGAGTCAAGGGTATTTGACTCTTTCGTGCTCGGATCGAGTCACGGGACGGGTCTCGCACTCACTCTCGCAACGGTGATTAAAATGGAACGAGCTAATTTCCTTTCACTCTAGTAGCGACATATGAATATATACGAGGAAAGTAAATGCCAAAGTGGGGAGCGGACACGATACCTCCACGCTCCGGGCGAGAGGAAGACGACCTCGGCCAAGACTCGTACTCCCGGTACAGTAATTAAACAATAGTTACAACAGTGAATTTTGTGCCCACTCCACGCAGGGAGGTAAAGGGCTACAGTGGGACCCGGGAGTAGCGAACTTGGGTTGATGGGCAGCAAGTCGGAAGGACTTTCGGGCCGGAGGCGGGCTGCTGGTCCGACTCGGCACTGTTCAAACTCGCTGGACAGCAAATGAACTCAGCTACTGGGACGGCCGCTTCCGGTCACCTTCTAGCCGCAGAAGATGGCTGGGACATTGGCGAGAGGTCCCTTTTCGATCCCTGAGGTCGGCGGTGGCCGAATCTGAGCCGGCGTATTTTGCAAGAATTAACCGGCAGACTGCTCTGTTGGCCTGTTAACAGAACAGATTTGCGCGCTTCCACAAAAATAACTGTTGCGCCCAGATCCGGAGGCGGATCGGAGCGAAATTGGCACCGTTGGATAGAGGGCTCAAAGGGATACAACATACATTAATTTCACAATCATCCAGTAAATGGAGTGAAAATGAAAAACTATGTGGCACAGCTGTTACTTCTGGGTCGGATTATTGACAGTCAGGACAGACAAGGATCTGCCTGAAAATGAATTTTGACCGACAGGGAAGTGCTGGATCTGGGTCTTGGGGATTTTATGGGGGATAGAGGGGGATGTGGGGGAGGTGCATAATTTTTATGGTAATTTTCTAGAGTGGTTTAGGGGGTGGGAAAAATAGAAGAACAAGACATTGTCTCGCAGATTTACAAACTGGCAGATTACGCGGATAGAACTAAATGATTGAAAAAATAGCAAACGGTGACGGATTGACACAAAATTTAAAATAGGAGGAGGTAACAACAAGGGGGATGATCTATCAAAATTTGATGACCATCAGATAATCGGATTGGGAGAACCAACCTTTTCTTTGGGCCTCAGTTCTGTAGGTCGTAGATCTGGACAGCAGGATGAAGGTGGGGTTGTGGCGGCTCGTTGGCAACGGTGGTAGCGGTGGCTGAGCTTCACACCCAGGAGAGGAGATAAAACTTGGAATCCACCAAGTTTATGGCATCACACCATAGAATTCACCGCAGTCCAGCTTCAAGGGGGAGAGGAAGAGAGAGGGGCGCCCAAGGCTCCAAGCAATTTCTCAAATTTTCTTCTCATTAATTCTTCAAAATATAAAAATACATGTGTTATATAACTCTAACTAAAATACCTAATTACCCTCGGATCTAGGGTTAGGGAGGGGCAAATAAGGGATAGGAGAATTTTCTCCCATGTGGTCAATTACTAGAAATATAAAAAGTCTAAAGGGGGGGTTATTTAATTCCCACATGGGGACAAGAGAGGGGGCGCCCCCCCCCCCCTTTTGTAGTCAACAAGGGAGGGTTGGTCAATATTATCTCTTGGACCATGGACCAGCCCCACATGGGCCCTATAACCTAGGTGGACCAATGGGAGAGAGAGTGGGGGCCCCGCTGGACCTACTTGGCCTTTTACAAAGAAACCCATTGACTTAGCCCAATTAACCCATTGGCTTATACTTACCTTACAATTAAAACACAATTGACTGAAGGATATAAATGCAAATAAAAAAATGTTAGATGTCTGGTGTTGATTCCCATCAATTCTCCCCGGGTAGGAGAAACTTGACCCCACGAGTATGGGGTGCGGCAGCTCATGTGTCGCTCCTGCGGATCTGTATCTCTACTCGGGTGATCCACGTGTCATCAGATGTGGGCCGTACTCTCCACCGTACCAGGTAGCGCGGGTATGCTCCACTCCTAGTAATCATCACCTGCTTATCCCGTATATGTTCTATATACTCATGCTACTGTGGGAACGAGGCTAGTGGTGGACACTCAAGGGTGGGGTCACTCTCAAAGGGAGGAGATGGCTCAAAGACTCACTAGGAATCACCGCTGGGTCCCTATAGGTGACTGGATCTGACACTTTGAAGATAGAGTTGATCCCATATTCGTCAGGCAAGTGCACAACATACGCATGAGATCCGACTTACCTCACACTCGAAAGGGACTGGCACCGCGAGCGTGCATTAGACCGACTCAACTTGACGCATGCAGACTCCCAACAGACTAGACGACAATCAAAATGAAAATTAAACTCACACATGACTCTAGACTTACTAAGGAAGACTCGGTATGAATGTCGGACACCGTCTGCATACACTAAGTGTAAAGATAGACTGACCCACAACTTGATGCCATGAGTCTCAACCCTCATCAACCATCTCCGGTTTGAGAAGACTCGTCCTTTGGTACAGAAGTGTAAGAGGATCAGGAGGCGGGTGACGGGAAGGTAATCTAGATGTTTGGTGTGGAGCATGGAAAATTGGAAGTCCGGACATTGTCTCTCGAACGCCTGGAAGAAATCAGACCATACCGTGTCGACAATGGTACGATAGTCTCTAGCGGTTGTGCCACTATAGGAGAGACGGGTAAAAGTTGGATGGCTGACTGCATGGGGTCGGCAGATGGCACATCCACAGTGGACAAGGTGGGTGGGACAGACAGCTCCAGGACGACCGGTGGGGTTGGGGTGACTAACAGACCCTGGCCCTCTATTGTATCGCTCTCTAACCCCAAAACATCAGCGAGGTACTCCTCGGCCAACTCTTGGTCAGCCTCATAACTCACTAGAATAAGCCCGGGTGGGGTATCCTCGGAATGTGTATCCTCTAAGATAGAGAAATGTGAAGGACACTGGTCAGGGAAGTGGCTACTCCCACTATAGGTGGCCACATGAGCTGGCTCCGGGTGTGATGGTGGGCGTGAGTCCGGAGGCGGAACCGGCCGCTGGGGGTGGGTGGCTGTTGACACGGAGGTGGTCGGCAGAATGTCGTCGTGGAAGATGAACTCGCCGGGTAGGTGAGGTGGGTGTAAGGTGCAGGTCCTCCTATCCCGGTCAAAGGTCGCTCTCCTCTCTTCCAACCAAGTTTTCCCTAAAATGATGCATGGACCGGCAAGTGTGTCGACCTTGCAGCATGCTCCATCATCATAAAGTACGGGGCCGAACATCCATTGAAACTCTACGAACGCTAAGCCACCGTTGAGAACAATCTCCCCAGTCTTAGAGAGAGACTCAACTATGTCCTGTGAGACACAGTTAGATGACACCCTATTGATGAAGTCGATCTCCGTATGCAACCCCTTAGGTAGAATGGCAGTGGACACTATAGGTCGCTGGAACAACATGGTTATCGACTTTGGGGTCGGGTCAACCGATTGTTGAATGACAGGGGCAAGCCCCAGGGGTCGGGCCATGAGAGCCTCGAATTGGGCCACCAGGGATGACCACTTGGACCGATGGTCTCGGGGAACGGCCATGGGCTGATGGGTAGTTGGACATGCAAACAACTGAGTGACACTCTAATGGACTAGACATGACCCTATACAATAATGCAAAGTTGGAATGCAGATTTGACTACAAACCTAGACTTAACCCATATCCAGTACATGGCAGAGATTGGATCCGAAGACCGAACTCACGCAAGTGTGCCACCTTCCCAACAGGCGTAGTCTTTAATTATGGGACACCTATGGATATACCAGATATAGGATGAAATGCACACCTAAGATAAAACTACCTTAGACTCAACCATTCTCTTATACCAATTTGATGCGGGACAGGACGTGACTCGATGCCAATTTGAATGCGAACATGCGACTCTAAGCAAACTCGTGACTCGTCCCTAGCGAGGGAAACGTGCGGATGTGCGCGGTTGAGAAACTGGCAATGAGTCAACGGTATTTGGCTCTTCCGTGCTCGGATCGAGTCACGGGATGGGTCTCACACTCACTCTCGCAGCGGTGATTAAAATGGAACGAGCTAATTTCCTATCACTCTAGCAGCGGCATATGAATATATACGAGGAAAGCAAATGCCAAAGTGGGGAGCAGACACGATACCTCCACGTTCCAGGCATGGGGAAGACGACCCTGGCCAAGACTCGTACTCCCGGTATAGTAATTAAACAATAGTTACAGCAATGAATTTTATGCCCACTCCACGCAGGGAGGTAAAGGGCTATAGTGGGACCCGGGAGTAGCGAACTCGAGTTGACGGGCAGCAAGCCGGAAGGGCTTTCGGGCCGGAGGCGGGTTGCTGGTCTGACTCAGCACTGTTCAAACTCGTTGGACAGCAAGTGAACTCGACTGCAGGACGGCGACTTCCGGTCACCTTCTGGCCGCAGCGGATGGCTGGGACGTTGGTGGAAGGTCCCTCTTCGATCCCTGAGGTCGGCGGCGGCAGAATCTGAGCCGACATATTTTTCAAGAATTAACCGGCGGACTGCTCTGTTGGCCTATTCATGGAACAGATTTGTGTGCTTCCACGAAAATAATTGGGTCGTCCAGATCAGGAGGCGGATTGGAGCGAAATTGGTGCCGTTGGAAAGAGGACTCAAAGGCTACAACATATATTAATTTCACAACCATCCAGTAAACGGATTGGAAATGAAAAACTCTGTGGCACAGCTGTTGCTTTTGGGTCGGATTACTAACAGTCAGGATAGACAAGGGTCTGCTTGAAAATAAATTTTGACCGATAGGGAAGTGGTGGATCTGGGTCTTGGGGATTTTATGGGGGATAGAAGGGGATGTGAGGGACGTGTAAAATGTTTGTGGTAATTTTCGGGAGTGGTTTAGAGGATGGGAAAAATAGAAGAACAAGACATTGTCTCGCAGATCTAGAAACTGGCATATTACGCGGGTGGAACTAAATGACTGGGAAAAATAGCAGACGGTGGCGGATTGACATGAAATTTAAAATGGGAGGAGGTAACAACAAGGGGGATGATCTATCAAAATTTTATGACCATTAGATAACCGGATCGAGAGAACCAACGTATTCTTTGGGCTTCAGTTCTACAGGTCGCAGATCTAGACAGCAGGATGAAGGTTGGGTTGTGGCGGCTCGTTGGCGGCTCCGACGGCGACAGCGGCGGTGGTGGCTGAGCTTCATGCCTATGGGATGAGATAGAACTTGGAATCCACCAAGTTTATGGCATCACACCATAGAATTCACAGTAGTCCAGCTGCAAGGGGGAGAGGAAGAGAGAGGGGCGCCCAAGGCTCCAAGCAATTTCTCAAAGTTTCTTCTCATTAATTCTTCAAAATATGAAAATGCATAGGTTATATAACTCTAACTAAAAGACATAATTACCCTCATATCTAGGGTTAGGGAGGGGCAAATAAGGGATAGGAGAATTTTCTCTCATGTGATCAATTACAACAAATATGAAAAGTCTAATGGGGGGGTTATTTAATTCCCACATGGGGACAAGAGAGGGGGCGCCCCCCCCCCTCTTGGAGTCAGCAAGGGAGGGCTGGTCAATATTCTCTCTTGGACCATGGACCAGCCCCACATGGGCCCTAGAACCTAGGTGGACCAATGGGAGAGAGAGTGGGGGGCCCGCTAGACCTACTTGGCCTTTTATAAAGAAACCCATTGACTTAGCCCAATTAACCTATTGGTTTATACTTGCCTTACAATTAAAACACAATTGACTCAAGGATATAAATGCAAACAAAAAAAATGTTAGATGCCTGGTGTTGATTCCCATCAAGTTGCTAAGTGTGGATTGCACAGTTGTAACATGGAACAGTTGTCTCCTCGACAAAAGAATCCCCCAAAGTGTGGATGTGAGATGGGGGCCTTACCATTGAGAAGGGATTTGAGGCATTGTACCCAAGACTAAAGAGATTGAGGAGTTCGAGGTTCGCGTAGACGACCTTGTTGTTCTCTTCCCTTTCTGAAAAGTTGGAATTGGCTGGATGGCTGAGGATCAGGATGGTGTTCGGTCAATGTGTGGCCCAAGCGTAGAGATAGCAAATGTTCGGGCCAATGGATGTGACCGAGTATCCGGAGATTTGATCGTTGGTTCTGTAGGGAAGCTGGAGAGAAGTGTGATTAGAGGATTCTTGGTCGGTGTGTGACCCGCAGTTGGCGGATGATTTCTTGCAATCGATGTGTTGTTCCTCGTGTTGGATATTGTATGATGCGGTAGGTGGATTGTGAAGTCCATGATGGTTAATGGTAGGTGTTCCTTGGGTAGTGGAGGAGACCAGTGAGAATTAGCTTTGAGGACTAGTGCTAACCGGTGAGTGGTTGTGTTTTGGCCCTTGGGGCGAGAATCGCCGACTGCATGGGGCTGTCGAAGGTGTTGTGGACCACTGTAATAATGGTGTGAGTTCACCCGTGGTCGGAGATGTGATTATGCTCCTTGTGAGGGGTACTCAGCAGTTGATAATTGAGGAAGCCGGTGTCCTGAGTAGACTATTGGGCATAGATTTTCCCAGTGATGGATGGAGTTGCTTCTAGAATCGGGTGTTTCTCTCCATGGGCTGAGCATGTCAGATGTTGTTCGTGCCCTTAATGTTTCGAGGAAGCTGAGGTGATGCCAGACTTGTCTGTCTTTGTGCACCACGATCGATCCGAGGATTGTTATGGATTGGCGTGGTGGTAGGAGAGGACTTTATTGGTTGAATTGGTCTGGCGGTGTTCCTCAAAGGAGGTTGTATGGAGATTGTGGTGGTTGTGCTGCGATCGGGAGATATTGCCTATTGGCTGAGTTCTTCCCCGTGAGTTCTATGCGTAGTCTCAAATTTTAAGGACAAAATTCATGTAAGGGGGGAGGATTGTGACACCCGAAGTTTCGGATCATGTTTCCGTGAGTTGCAGATCTTGTCCATTTGAGTTTCAGAATTTAATATTGGAGTTTTAGACCCCTAATCGGTATTTATGAGAGTCATTTCTGGTCCATGATGGCGCGTTGAGCGGCCTTGCCTTTTTCTGGGAATTTTCCTATATCAAAATGTATTTTTTGGGAATTTTCAAAGTTAATGTGAATTTTCAAAAAATATAATAATAACAAATAAAAAATTAAACCCCATTAAACCCCCCACCTTTTCTCTCCTACTCACTTTCCCGTTCTCTCCCTCTCATCCTCTCGTTTCTCTCCCTCTCTCCCTCTACCTCTCTAGCGGCCGATGGATGGCAACAGTGGGCGAGATCGGGGACGACGTGAGCTTCAAGCGATAGGGGATGAACATGAAGAGCCAGAGGCACTGGCGCGGCACGGCGTGCTCGTAGGTTCAGGGTTCGGTTCATGTGAACGTGGCGTTTCTTGGTGATTCGGCATCCAAAGCTTACGGTTTCTTCGTGAGAGGTAGGGGGATGGATTCTGACCACTTCTTCTGCGTTTTTCATTGATTCAGTAGGGTTTTGGGAGAGAGAGGGGTGTTTATTGCTTTTTGGGGGGAAAATGCATGTTTAGGGTCGAGAGTGTGGTTTGACCAATTTCTTAGCGATTCCTAGCTTAAATCACGTTTTGTGGATAGCATTGTACTCGGGAATATTTTTCCTATGTTTCTCAGGTTTTCCTGCTCACATTGGGGGTGAGTCGGGCTTCGGATCAACCCTCCAGACTTGGTTCTTGATGGGGTTCCTGATCAGGTGGCGGCCAGATGGCCTACCGCCTTGCCCACTCTGGGCTGCCACTGGGCTGGCCGTCTAGAGGGTTGGGCGGCCACAGCAGTGGCCACCCAGGGGCCCTTTGTCTGGACAGCCAAAGCCCTAGCTGACCAGGCTTCTGGGCAGCCAGAGGGCTGGCTGCCTTGTCCTCTATCTGGGTGGCCCATGGGCTGGCCGCCCAAGACCCTACCCTTCATTCTTCTAGGTGGCTAGAGGGGTGGCTGCCCAGACCACAGCATGTGGCAGCCACTGGGGTGGCCACCAAGGTGGTTGGGCAGCCAAGGGGTTGGCTACCCAGGTCCCAGTTCACCTGACGAGCATCTTTCGTCGCTTCGGGTGATTTGTGGTCCCGACGTATTTCGTACATCCCGTAGTCGATAGATCAGCCATCCAGTCAGAGGCTCTAGGGTTTTTATGATATATATCCACCTCGTGATGCATTACATGTATACGGTTAGATTAGTATGAACCAGTGGTACTCTGATGATTTTTGCTTCTTTAGCGAGTTCTCACCTTCAGTGACCTTCCCCACTAGTCGTAGCTTTCTTGCGCACGCGTGTGTGGACTCACTTGGGAGTGGTAGAGAGCTTTTCCAATGTGATGGTTTTAATGCTAGTTACTGTAGGGCCCCTCGTCTTTGCAGCCTGAGTTCGGGCAGGGGGGAAAACCATCTAGAGTAGCCGACTTAGAGCGGATAGCCTGTATGTGCACACGTGGTCGGGGCCTTCAGACATGTGCTGACGAGTGTGACCCTGACTAGTTCTTGTTCTATTATGTGGTTACTTACTTATGGTGTCTCAGTGTCCACCTGGGGCGTGTAGGGAGACACCTGGGGCTGCGGACTAAGTCGTCAGTGGATGCATCCGGCCTTGCTTCTAGTGGGTAGTGCTCATGTCACTTGTAAGGTAGCGACTCAGGTTTCCTTCTGACGAGATTTAGTCTTTTGGTGGCTCGGTGTCCTTGCTACAAGTGATCGAGACATGGTTCCTTGCTGTCTTTGAGAGTCTTGTTCCGACAGTGTAGCCGTGTTCCTTGGTTGATCGACTGCGGGTCTACCTAGAAGCCTAGGTTCTAGTGTTCATCCTCCATCAGAGATGCTCCAAAATAGGTTATCATGATCTAGCCTTCTGTAACCAAGGTTACGAGAATTCAGTTTGGCGTGGTGTACGCTTGATACTTAAGGGATCCCTTTGTTGTACAGCCTTTTGGCAGTTAGTGCTTTAGCGTGGTTGTTTATGTTTATAGTGTTGTTCCTTCTACTTTACTTTTCTTCATGCTTTACTGTTCATTATGTCTTATTATTTACTATGATGTTCATTACATTGCTTGTGCTGGGGATCCGCGAGACCCCTACTGAGCCAATGAGATGCGGCTCATCCCTTTTCTTTTCAGGTCTGATGTGCCTCCTCGTCGTCTGGAGGCCTTGAGCAATGCCCGAGAGTCTTAGCGTCGCCAGCTTCTGCCAGTCGGGGTATGCCCCAAGGCTTTGTACTTTTCTTTTGTTGAGCTATACCTTTGGGACTTGTATATCTGGACTAGAAACTATGTAAAATTGTGTAAATCTGTTTATAAATGTAAATTTTAATTTCAAGACTTTAATTTTTGTATTTATTTTATATTTTTATACACTCCTGTGACACCTATTCAACCCTTCTAAGCTTCCCAGCTCCTAGGTGGCGGTGTAAGATCCGAATGATATTGGGTTTGACTCGGTATCTGGATCTCGGGTCGCTACAATTTGGATTCACCAATACAAAATGAATGAAGCTCTCAACTCCATTGTCACGCCCTGAGCCATATGTGTACAACGGAAGTAACTCGGGGAAACGTGAACAGCCGTCTAGTATGCCGTAAGCGAGTAATATAATCAGAGCACGAACACATCCACATATAAGAATGAATACACAATAATCGAATAAAACCTTTGCTTTTGTTGAATAATCATCAAAGTTATACAATAGAGAACATGACTTGACTCCTTGACACTCTTGACTCAAATAAAGAGAAAATTACATAATGACTCTTGACTATCAACTAATGACAATCTAAGGCTTCGCTCCTTCTTATTCGCTCTTGGATCCATCACTTGAATACTCTGAATCCGACCCACTAGAATGTCCTGAAAAGATTGGAAAGAGTAGCTAAAATGTACCTACTAGAATGCCCAGTAGATATCTTCATATCAACATGAAGGCAATGTTTAAGTAATTAACATTTTAGCTCTAGAAAATAAGATAAAAGAAATATGGTAAAACATGCGGTACAAACCAAAGTATCACAAGTAACAAGATATGATCAAGATGAGATATGAGTTTTCATGTAGATTGGGAATGTGATCAAGCAAGAATATAGCATGAATGTAAATATGGCCTTTCACGAATAAGGATGTAACGAGAATGTACTTTTCATAACCTTGTAAAGGCTATGCACTAGAAAGTCACTTATCTCGTGGTTTTCACTATTTATAAAAATAAGTACTCCCAGCACAATGCGACACCAGTATCATCGTATCCCATAGTTTTCAGCACATTTCCGACAATCAGCCGAGGGGGCTAGCATGGAGCCCTTGAACACAATCAATGCCCGATCCGCATCTTCAAGTTTTAAATCAAGCTACTTCCATGAGAAATAACAATAAAATAGGCCAATAATGTACAATTCAACAATAAACTTATGATAATTAATACCACGGTAAGAATGCACCAAGCTTAGAACATGTGAGTTCAAGGAATGCATTAATGACAAGATCATGCTACGGGAGGAATCCGGCAGCATAACGGTACATCCATTAACTTTCATAATTCATTAATAGCTCATTGAACAAGGTGTCAGGTTCTAGATAATCCATAGACCATATAGGAACATAGGAAAATCAACCCGTGACTCAAACCTTGGGTTAAACACAACTGAGATAGAAAAGGTCACGCCTAGGCCGTTTTATTGAACTAGCGGTCATTTTCCTGTTCGCAACCTGAAGGTGGCAGTCTTGGGATGGCCCCAACTTAGACAGAGTCAACGCATGAAGAAAGAAGAGTCAACACAATGAAAACTCTGGAAGATAACAGTCGTGGGATGGCCGCTACTTGATAGTTGCGGTCTCCTTGATGGCCACTACTAGCCAGGACTCAGAAAAATACTGGTCATGTGAATGCTTTCAAAACAATTGGGTTTTGAGGGTACAACCAGCTTGGCGTCCTAGTGGGAATCCCAGGCTCGCGGAGACTTACAGAGATCTTGAAACATGGTCCCCTAGTCCGACAGAAGGAATATTCGGCGGAGAGGTTCACAAGTCCAAGATTGTGTTTCTATCAAGTGCAAAGTGTAACTAATGACACCGTACCGGAATACATGCCATGTAGTTAAGAAAGACTTAGATGAGAGTGAAATCGTGAGAACAACGATCAAATAATCAATAGAATAAGTTCATTTAAACATGTGAAGTTTAACTTTAATACACGAGTATATGGTTTTGGCATGAAATTAACATAAGTAGAAAATAAGTTTCTAAGACATGTAGGTCATGAAATCTATCATGATGGATGCACAATATAA
This sequence comes from Amorphophallus konjac, assembly GCA_022559845.1. Taxonomy (NCBI): domain Eukaryota; kingdom Viridiplantae; phylum Streptophyta; class Magnoliopsida; order Alismatales; family Araceae; genus Amorphophallus; species Amorphophallus konjac. Next base: position 128,444,373 of record CM040120.1, read on the forward strand.
CCATTAACAGAAATGTAATGATGTAACTAGGAATAAGACCTACATAATTAAGCTTAGCGTATAATTATAAGAGCCGATCTATAATCTGTTTAGAGTTAACAAAGTGTAGAAAACAGAAAGCAAATAGCGGTCATACAAGGACCGTATCATGATGGTAGAGGTCTATCGCAGGGCCGCTAAATGAGTATGGCGGTCTGATAGAGACCGTTTCTTGTCTGTAGCAGACAGAAGTAAAATAAGGTATATAAGGCCAATTTTAGGGCAATAAATAATTAGAAACCATGCTAAACAGGGGGATATGACATGATAGAATATAAGAAACGGATGGAGATGCATGGGTTACATGAATTAAGCCAAAATGTTTACTTTTCTTATTAAAGGCATGGTTCATGCATGTAGTGATAACCTAGACGCGCAGTCATAGTAAAATATGAAATACTCCATGTATAATGCATGAAATCACATGGAAATAGAGGGCTTCTGTTCCTAACACGTTAATTTAGCCATCCATGAGATAACCTACCTTTTTTATATGCTTTAGACTTTGAATTCTAGACTGGGGGAACGACCTAGTTTCTGTACGTCCTGTGCCAAACCAGCAACTTCTCGCCCCTCGTTCTCCTTAACCTCTTGACCTAAATCCATGAAATTTGGAGGGTAGGTAGAAGATACAAAGGTTAACAAATTGTTCTAAAGGATGATCTTCTAAATGCCTCGATTAGGGCTTCCAACCCCTAGATCTTCCCTGGATCGACACGCTAGTTCCTGAGCGCCTTGCAGAGGAACAACAATTCCGGGGCTCCTAACTCTCTAGACGCTTGGTCTCCTAGCATGAAATTTGGAGGGGAGTTATATAAGACTAAGGTAAATAAAAAGTTCTAAAGAACCAACCTGAAATACCAACTCCTTACTGTTGAACAACGCGAGCCAAAAGTAAAGTTCGCGCAGGTCGAATTTGAGCTCTCTTTATAGAGTTTGCTAGGTTTTGAGGGATTAGATCGATCTAGGAGTCCTAATTAGGGGTAGGATCGATCCCCAAAAGTCCTAGACATGCTTACATGTCTACACACTTCGATCCATGGGGATTAGGATGCCAAAGATCCAAACTTTCTACGTTTCTTCCTTTCACAGAATCGGAAGGAATTAGCGGTCATGTCTGGATCACTTTCATGAGGTGGCGATCTTGCGATAGACCGCCATTTGGCATTTATTCCAAAATTTTAGGATTTACTTATTATCTCTAATTTATCCCATTAATTGGCCTATTTATCTTATTTTAAATCCATAAATTGCCCAAATTACGTTTCTAGTAATGGACTTGGGTCAAAAGGCCATAGAATTGGGTCTTTGGGCCTATTTGAATTGGGCTTAGCCCTTTGGTTAATATGGAGCCTTTAAATTGATTTAATTAACCCTTAATTCATTTAAGTAGCCCATTAAGCCTTTTTTAATGCTTAATAATCATATTTAATCTTAGAAATTCCTAGAAAATTCCCGGGCGTTACATCCATGCTTAAACTCAACAGACACCACCCGGTCAACTATTCTACGATATATGCATGAACAATCTGTCAACATTTTTCTTACACCCACTAAATGTTAATACATAAATAACTTTGAAATCATTACTCCTGAAAATAAGCCTGACCCTTTCCTCACATTGTTCACCACAGACCATTAGCATAGAAAGGGTGTAATATTTCGATTATCACTTTTTAACCCATCTATGAAAGTTTGATTACACCATCACTTACTATATGTATTGTACGATTTGCTGAAAATTTCAGCAGCATCTCCCCACACTTCTCCAATATACCAAAAAATTTATTGATTAAGAAATTTTCTTAAACACTTACTAATAAGTGGTTAACAAAGTACTCAAAATCAATAAAGGTATACTAGAGAAAGTGAGAAGACGCAACCAAAATTTTCAACAAACCATACAAACATGTATAGTAAATGATCACGTAAGTATGATCAAACATTCATCGACTATCCAAATGGGACGATTCAAGACTTTGAGGTTGATATATATGTTCTCATCAAAAAAATGAGAACAAACACATCAATCTTAAAGTCTTAAATGGGAAAGTTCATTGACACAGGCTTAACACGCTCTCCTGAGGTGCGTGTAATGTTAGATTGCACCCACGCACCTCGACTCACAGGGAACACCCCATGTAATTAAATAACATAAAACTAAAAAACATTGAATTAAAATATTCATCTTATTCTAACAGTTAATTGCAATATATAAAATTAAAAAACATAAACACAATAAAAGGAACCAAAAAATGCTTGCATCTCAAGCTGAGAAGAATTCTGGGACAACCAGACCCTCCCCTCCTCTCCCCTCCCCTTCACCCACCGGACCGCCTCTCCCCTCCCCCACCAAACCCCCTCTCCTCCCTCACCGGCTTGCGACTCACATATTAAAAAATAGACTGCTCCCCTCCCCTCTCCTCCACACAGCCAGAACCCCCCCCTCTCCCTTCATTGTCTCCAGTCCCCTCTCGTCCCCCACCCTCCCCTCATGTCCCCCACCGCCCCCCACCCTCTCCTGCCCTCCCCACCCTCCCTCCCCTCTTCTCCCATCCCCCACCCCACCCTCCCCTCCCGTCCCCCAACTACCCCCCTTCCCCTCCTCTCTCGTTGTCAAGTCCCGAACTAATAACAACGGAAACTACTCGGAACGTGGCAGCGAACAGTCACGAACAATCAGAGGAAATCACAAGAGACATAATAAGGCTAGAAAATAACAAAACTATAATTTTATTAATATCAAAATGCCACTATTAGACTTTATTGACTCAATTAACATAAAAAGAAAGAAAAGACTCAAAATTATAGGACTTGACTCAAGAAAATGAGAAGACACAAACACCAATCTTCTAGAGCACTCATCACTCTTGGCATTCCCTGTCTATTTGAATATCTTCATTATTACCGAAAAAATGTTAAGAGAAACCGGTGAGCAAAAACGCTCAGTAGGAATTACATCTCTATTGCCAGACAAAATATAACTGATTAACCAATATTCAATAAAATGCTATGCCATAAATGATATAAAATCATAAATCAATCTAAAATGCAATCTATTGATCAGAGGAGACAATCAATAATGAATTTCAATGTCAAGGATAGATATGAAGTTCAAAGGAAGGGAGCAATCAAAATATAGAACCAAGGACAAGATATCAGTATGAAGCAATGAACATATGATCCAGATGAACATAACTTATAAAATTGGCCAAAATATGTCAGAATTCCAATAATATTATAGTAGGATAGCAGAATAACATGTTAGCATAATATCAGAATATCAATTAATGGAATATCAGAATAATAGAATATCAAAGTAACAGAATAACAGAGGTTGGTGTAATGCGACACCCAGAATTTTACCATAGTTTACATAATGGACTTCCAGCCTACCTGGCATAGGTTGTTAGTGGACTCACGTTTCCTAATCATTTCATAATTTGCTGATATGGCCAAGTGAAGTCAAGGAGTTATGTTCCATAAATATCATGAATGCAATTCCAAAGGGGAATATAATGGCACAAGGAATATGGACGACATTCATAAGGAATATCAAGTCAACAGTACCTTAGACAATCAATTCTCAGACTTATAAACCATAGTCAAACCGAAGATAACAAGCTCATGAAACTGGGTTAAACGTAGACATGAACAGTGCCATGTTCAGTAAAGAATGCAGTTGGTCGTTAGGCCATGACCAAAGCAGATGATCCAAGCAAGGGATCTCTTCAGAGAACGCGGTCATCAACAGCACCACAATCATAACGCGGTCAGAGGCACAGCCACGGTCAGAAGATTGAATGTAGTCCCTGAACAGGCCGCGTTCAGAACAGATCAGATAGAACCCAAACAGAACCTCGTTCTATGGGTCCAAAGGCTGATTGAACCCTATCTTACACAGTAGGATGGGGATTCTAGTGGTTTGCAGGGTCTTTATGGTACAACTAGCTCGGTGTCCTTGTAGGAAACCAAGGCTCGCAGAGACTTATGGAGGTCTTGATGAAGAAAGTTCCAGTCCGACGGAAGGAATATCTGGCAAAGGGTTCTAACTTCACCAAGAATTAAGGTTCCTATTACACTACCAAATACCAAATAATAAGCAATATGTTAATATCACCGGAGTAACAAAACCTTCAAACCAAGTATACATGCTATATCACATGATATAATCATTTTTTTGATATAATCATGAAATCACTTAATATAACTAACATGTAAGAACGTTTAAACCATGCTATGATGAGCCAATTTCAGGTTAACAGGAAGTTATATACTCTTTCAACATGCTAAGAACACTAGAGATAAGGTAAGGACATAGATTCAAAAGGAAAGATAATCATGGATCATGAAGACTTATGGAAATTAAGGTTTAAACATGTTTCCGAGTTACATTAGTTGGTTCAGATGATGTGTAGACATGGAAATATGCATCTAGACTCAATATCACTCACTTATCATACTAGAAAGACACTAGGGTTCCTGGGAACCCGAGCCTGAACGCGGTCAGGGGTGGGGCCGCGTTTACGAGAACGCGGTCCTCAAGCAAGCCACGCTCAAGACAATTAATATATATTTTTTATTTTTATAAAAATAAGTCATAGACGCAATCTATCGGGCGGACGCGTTTAGGGACGCGATCTTGGTTAGCACCGCGATCATAAACAGAACCCCGTTTTCGACAAGAAATCCCTAAACAATGATATCCAATGCATGATCATCGAAGTACATGTAGTATAGTGCATGAAAATTAGGGAGATGGTTTGTTAATGAATGCCAAGATTCCTTCACGATGATTGTGCTGGCTATTCAGAGTTGCGCAATGGAAGCATGGTGGGCTCGTAAACCACAGGCTCCAAGATCGGATTGGCCACAGAAATGGCAAATAATCTGGCGGTGAGCGAGTCCTAGAGTTTGTTAGCGCAGCGAAGAGTGATATAGAAGGGGGGGATGAATAGATCACTCCCTAAAAATGCTAATTCAAAATTAATTCAATAATTCAAATTCTCAACCCTTCAGATACAGCGAGAGAGACATCTAAGACAATCAATAACAAAGACAGAAGATAGAAGAAAGATCGAGATCTGTTCACAGTGAAACAAAATACCAAGCAGAAGGAAAGCAACACAACAATGATATGCAAACCACAGAAGAGGCAGGCAGTTTTTAGGTGGTTCGATTACAGTCCGCAATCTACATCCACCCCTCACTCCAAACCAGAGTGAGGATTCCACTAGCTAATGCTAGAATGGCAGACTCGGTCTGCAGACAATTGCTGTCACACAGCTTGACCAAGGGAACAGCCTCCCCTCTTCCTCCACACCGGAGGGATACAACCAGTGACACCAGTCACTAGCAAACTAGAGACCGAGGTCTCTCTTCCTCCACCCAGGAGGGAACCCACAAGCGACTCCCTGTCACTTGCAAACTGGAGGATCGATCCTCCCTTCCTCCGATCACTGGAGGGTAACAATATTCGATAAGGAAGATGAAATGAAAAACTAAAACACAAAAATCAAAGCACAAAAATCCTCTCAGAAAACAAGAAACAATGTAGCTTCCGAAGAAGCAAATCTTCAATCACAGACTCTTCTCTCTCTCTCTCAAATACTTTTATCTCAGATCTATTCTCTCTAATTCTTCTCTCTTTCTTCTCTCGGGAACGTGGAGGCTCTCTCTTTTCTTCTTCTGCTCAGGGACTCTTCTTCTCAGCTTTTTCCTCCAGTTCTGTCCTCCTGTTCGCAGAAGACTTCCTTTTATATGGCATCCGACCTAAATTCCAGGGCTTCACATGAGTGGGGCTCGTTCCCTCCTTTTCCAGAGCAACCTCGGATCATGTGCCAAGCATCATCCTCGGATCACGTGCCCAATCATCAACCTGAATCATCTGCAGGCAGAGACAAAAGAATGTATCGAATTAGTTCAAGCTTTTAACACAACGTGTATAGACTTTAGAAGCAGCAAATAAGCAAGTATATACAACGTGAGAATGTATAGACCTGAAAGCCTTCATGCGACCTCAATGTACATACTTGCAGAATGAAGCATTAACATAACAGAGGGGAATGTGTAGACTTCTGTGTAATGCATGAAGCAATCTAATGTGTAGACTTGCAAACAAGGGAGTGTATAGACTTGATGAATGCGTGCATGGGAAGGCAGTGTACAGACTTGAGAAGAGCGATGCATTAGCATAACCAATGTATAGACTTTGATGTAATGGCTTGAGTTACACAAGCAATGTATAGACTTCACGATGCACACCCATATCCAATGTATGGACTTACCCCTTGAAGATGTGAGCGAGTCAATGTATAGACTTGGCCCTTGAAGAATGTACATACTTTGAAGACTCGAAGCCCCACAATGTATAGACTTTGAAGCATGTGAACATGGGGACAATGTACAGACTTCACTTCGTGCTAGCTACAGTACAATGTCTAGACTTGATGCAGCTTCAAAGCACAATATGCAGACTTTACCAATGTATAGACTTGGGGTTCTGAACGTAGGTAAAGACTGGGAATGTATAGACTTGGCGAGCGCCAAGCGATGTACAGACTTGGGGTTCAACGGTGGATGTACAGACTGCAGCTAAGCAAGCTACAGTGCAATGTATGGACTTGATGAACAATGCAAAAGGCTCTGTACAGACATGATGCAAACTGGATGTGCAGACTTTGTAGCATGCAATGTATAGACTTCAACTAAGCAAGCTATAGTGCAATGTATGAACTTAATGATGCAAGCGATGTATAGACTTTGGAACACTTGAAGCACAGACACGCTGCAATGTATAGACTTGAGTGAGACGCTGAGTGAGACAATGGATGTACAGACTTGGCCAATGTGCAGACTTTGCCTACATGTGAATGTATAGACTTTGGATGAGACACCGCATGAGACGGTGGATGTTCAGACTTGGGCTGTACATACTTGGAAAGCTTGAAGGTGATGTATAGACTTGGAAACCGATGTGTAGACTTGACAATGCAGTGTATAGACTTCATATGAAAGAATGCACACTGTCTAGACTTGATAAGAAGGAATGCAAAAGACTCTGTACATACATGGCCAATGTACAGACTTCAATGCAGAGACTTTGAACGTGTATGCTAGCAGTGTATAGACTTGATCAAGTAATGCATGTCTATATGACAACCACATGAACTACACTGTCCTAAGTGATGAAGCATGAATTGATCTAGAGATAGAAACAGATTGATTTATAGTGTGAGACATCATCAAAACCATAGGGATGCAACAATCTCCCCCTTTTTGATGATGGCAACACTATGAATCAAGTAATATCAAGGCTTCACAAGAAATTAACAGTAGCTTTAACAATCAAGGCAAATTTAAAGCAAGCTCATGCAGACAAATTAAACATTACTCCCCCACAACTCACTCTCAGCTCCCCCACAACTCACTCTCAGAATTTCCATGACAAGCTATTCTCCCCCACAACTCATGATCTACTGATATTGCAAAATCTCTCTCCCCCTTTGACATCAACAAAAGGAAATGCAGAATATATGAAAGTGCTGGAGACATGAGGAGGAAGTACAGTAACATCTTAGTGCAGAAAGGCACGAGCAAGTCTTAAGAGAATAAGTGAGGTGCTAAACTCAAGTGAAGATTCTTGAACTCCAGTAAACAATAGAGAAATAGAATGATAGAAAAGTTTATCAACATACATAGTATATGATTTAGAACAGGGGTGAACAAGTATGGCAAGACATAGTTGAACAAGTAACTATCCTAGAAGACAACAAGAGACAAGGTCAGAGAAGGTGTTCTCAAGGTATTGAGGACAAGCAATCCATTAGTGCATAACTACAAGGGATTTTTGAGATGATTTTCAAGAAGACCAATGAGTAAGTTGGTAATTCACTCTTTTGACATTAGGGAGACACCTTGATTAGAGTCTTGAATCCTCAGTTACTCAGTGTGAGTACCTCATTACCTCCTCCTTTTTTTTTTAAAGGAACATAGTTAGTAACTGTGGCTTTTGACATGAGGAAACACCTTGATTAGAGGCCAGAGTCCCCAGTTACTCACCAGCAAGCCACCATTGCTCTGTGAAGGTCAGAATATTAATGTCATGACTTTTCAATTTTTGTTAAGCATTTGACACCTCATGACATAGGAGAAAACTTCATTTCATTGATGAAGCTCCCAGTTTCTCAGTGATCAAATCAGGACCTTTGTTAATTCAGTTTATCCCTTGTGTTGAGAAGATGGAATGATTGAAAACAATACCAAAAGGACTATTTCTTGAAGTGAATCTTGAAGTCTAGATCTCAAGTTGTTTGGGTCAGATATCAAGACATACAGGTTTTGCCTGAACCAGAATCACTTGACAATGTAGGAAGATATACTTTATACAATTAATCCAGATCTCTGAAAGACTACCAGAGGAAAGATTCTAGCTGGATTTTAGTATCACAGACTTATGGACTTAAGAGATGAGTGAGATTCTACTGTCTGAGAGAACCATACTAGATCAGTCATGAGAACCAGCAAAGGCACACATTTGGTCAGTCTTTTTGAATCTGTCAAAGAACTCTCCCTCTCACAGCTCAACCAGCTCCCCCTTAAACATAGCATTTCTGAAAGCTAACCATCATACACACATAACTCCCCCTCACAACAAGAACAAACTTCACAATTAAGACAATTTGAATAAGCCTAATTATCTTCTCAGTGTAGTGAATTTCTCATTATCTAGAGGTTTAGTTAAGATGTCAGCAATCTGATTATCAGTGCCTACATGAATCAGTTCAAAAATGTTCTTAGAAACCTCATCTCTTATGAAATGATGCCTTATCTCTATGTGTTTGGTGCGTGAATGCAACATAGGATTCTTGGCAATATTAATGGCACTGGTATTATCACAATAGATAGGTGTGCACCCCAGGTCTACTTGGTAGTTCTGTAGCTGGTGTTTAATCCAAATGACTTGTGTACCACAACTCCCTGTAGCCACATATTCAGCCTCAACAGTGGAGAGGGCCACAGAGTGTTGTTTCTTGGATCTCCAAGAGACTAAACACTCACCTAAAAATTCACAGTGACCACTAGTGCTTTTTCGGTCTAGTTTACATCCTGCATAATCTGCATCTGTGTATGCAATTAAATCTAGTGAGTGTGTAGCAGGAAACCATAGACCAAGTGAGGGTGTAGCTGACAAATATCTAAAAATTCTTTTCACTGCAGCTAAGTGTGATTCAGTGGGTCTAGACTGATACCTTGCACACATTCCTACACTGAACTATATATCAGGTCTAGAAGCTATCAAGTAGAGTAAAGAACCAATAATACCTCGATAGAGTTTGGCATTTACTTCTTTACCTATCTCATCTGCATCCAGTGAGGTGTTGGTACTCATAGGTGTTGTTATATGCTTCAGGTTGATCATACCAAACCTCTTGAATAGTTCCATTATGTATTTGGTCTGGTTGATGAAGCATTCATCCTCCAATTGTTGTATCTGTAAGCCAAGAAAATACTTTAGTTCACCTACCAAACTCATCTCAAATTCAGCAGACATCATTTTAGAGAATTAAGCACACAATTTATAGCTAGTTGATCCAAACACAATGTCATCTACATATACCTGAGCTATGATGAGATCGGTATTTGTACTCTTGGTAAATAAGGTTTGATCAACTTTACCTCTCTTGTAGCCCTTGCTGATCAGAAATTCAGTCATTCTTTCATACCAAGCTCGAGGGGCTTGCTTTAGACCATACAAGACTTTGTTTAACCTGAAAACTTGGTTAGATTGAGGAGAAAACTGAAAACCTGGGGGTTGTTCAACAAACACGTCTTCCTTGATGATGCCATTCAAAAAGGCACTCTTCACATCCATTTGCTGGAGTTTTATGTCTGTTGTGCCCCTGTGGTTTTGATGATGGTTTTGATGATTGGTTTTTGATGTGAGTTTATCACTGTGAGTCATCTTGCTGTGTGTGTCATCATGCTATTATTCAGTCATTCTCTGATCATAATGCTTTCCTTTTTCTGCACGATTAATTCATGTTTTATCATGTAAGTGAATGGAGTTCATATGGCTGTCAGATAACATGCTCTATTTAATTCTGTCCACACTCTGTCTGCACAGTCTCCACAGCAGTGCGTCAACTCATTGTGCTGATGCGTCGACCCTTCAGTCATAGTTGTCTCTGTCCACACAGTAGTGCGTCAACTCCTTGAGCTGATGCGTCGACTCTTCAGTTTAGTTTCTTCAAGTCTATACATTAGACTGTGGCAAAGTCCATTCATTCGTTTGGGTAACAAAGTCTGTACAGCCGTGTCATATGCTCCTGAAGTTCATATCATCAAGTCTATACAGTGGACTGTGCAGCCTGTTTGTGTTGGTGAAGTCTATACATCGATCCTTCACCGTCTCATGCATTGTCTCTGCCAACGTCTCATTTAGAGTCTTCCCTGTGTTGAAGTCTGTACAGCGTCAACAGTGCATCATTTCTAGAAGTATGTACATCGGCATGCATTGCATCAAGTGTATACATTGGGTCATGCATTCACTGTAGAGTCTACACATTGCTGGGTCTTATTCAATGTCTTCATGCATTCATCAAGTCTATACGCTGGAAGACAAAATCTATACAGCGTCAACTCATTGGGCTGCAGCGTCAACTCAGCAAGTCTATACATCCTCAGTTGAACGTAAAGTATATACGTTGCAGCATCAACTCATTTGGGCTGCAGCGTCAACTCATTCAAGTCTGTGCAGCCGTTTGCATTTCATGAAGTCTGTACACTACATCGCCTTCTGCAAGCATTCTTCAAGTATGTACAGCCTGTGCATTGCTTCACTCATTCAAGTCTATACATCCACAGTTGATCTTCAAGTCTGTACATCCACAGTGGAACTTCGAAGTCTGTACACCGCTTGAGCCTCAACAAGTCTGTACATCGCCTTAAGCGTCTCAAGTCTATTCATTGGCTCAAGCTTCCAAGTCTGTACACTGGTTCAAAGTCTACACAACGCCTCTTTGATTCTAAGTCTTTACATTCGTTTTAAGGCAAAGTCTGTACATTGCCTTTGTGCTTCAAAGCATGTCGATTGAAGAGTCTACACATTGGTTGTTCACACGTTCTTACAGTCTAAAGTCTCTACATTGCTTTCGCCTATTTTTCATCTAAGTATCATAAAGTCTGTACGTTGCTTTAGCCTTTACCTTCACAGCAAAGTCTATACAATGCAATGCACAAACTTAGAACTGATGACTTCATTTCATCTATCTGACAGGGACTGAAGAGGCTAATGAACCCCTTAAAGCAAGAGGGCTGAAGCCATCCAATTTTCGCTGCTGGAACACACCAATGCGGCAACACCTTGATCAAGTAGCGTGGACGCAGTAGTTCAAGTATCCCTTATTGCAGCCTCTGGAGTACATTGGCAGCATCGACGCTGCAGCTCCATGCGTCAACGTACCATGCTGAGAGCGTCAACGCAGCACGTCTATCTGCTGAAGACCTGCTTACTGGAACGCATCAATGCGTCAACGCCACGGGTTGGAAGCGTCGATGCAGCAGTTAAAAAGGGTTGAAGATCTCTGAAGGGTGCGTCAACTCCTTGGAGCAAGTGGGTTGATGCCATCTAAGTCCAGTTGCTGAGCGTACTGATGAATGGGCACGTGACCTGAAGCTGGCACCTGACATGTGATCTGAGGTGGGTGCTGAGCACGTGATCTGAGGAGGAATCTTTTGGACGGAAGGCGTGGGAGACACACGCCCAATCTCCCTACTGTTGCTGGTATATATTGGAGCCTTCGTATTCAGATGGAGGCGGATCGAAATCAAAGCCTAGAGAGCCATCGAGAAAAGCTGAAGAGCAGAGAGTGCCTCCACGATACAGAGAATAGAGAAGAAGAAGAAAAGAGAGCAGAAGAAGGAAAAGAGAGAGATAGTGCTCGTGAGAAGTGAGAAGAAAGAGAAGCAGAAAGAAGAGGAAGAAAAGAAGAGGAGGAGAGAGTCTATTGAAGATCAGTTCAGTCTGTTCGTGGATCAAATCCAGAACGACTATGCTCATTGAGAGATACATCTCTTGTGTTTCATTTCCAACTTTTGTTGCTGTGTTTTTTATGTTTCCTTATTTTTTCTTTTGTTTCTTTGGTTATCCTTGTTCCTCCGATTGCCCTGCTGGGGATCGGGTTCCTCCTGTGGATTCAGGAGAAGGGAGACTTGTCTTCGGTTCTGGGCTTGTGGCTTGCAAGTCCAGGGGCCCCTCCGGTTGGAGGAAGAGAGGTCTTCGACCTCTGGTTGCTGGTGACGGGGAGTCACTGGCGGGTTCCCTCCTGGACTGGAGGAAGAGAGACTTCGGTCTCTGGTTTCCAAGTGGCTGGGAGTCACTTGGGGTGTCCCTCCGGTTGGGAGGAAGAGGGGAGGCTGTTCCCCTGGTCAAGCTGTGTGGCAGCAACTGTTCGCAGACTGAGTCTGCTTGGTTCTAGCATTGGCTAGTGAAGCCTCACTCCAGTTTGGAGTGAGGGGTGGATGTAGGTCTGGAGGACCGAACCACCTAAAAATTATTTGTGCAGTGGTTTGCCTTGCGTTAGCTCCATATCTTCTACCTCCCATTCACAGGTTGTGCATGCTTGGCTAGTTGCATTATCTAGAGAGTTATTTTTGAGCATTATATTCTGCTAAGTGTGTTTGGGTTGTTTAGCTCTGCCTTCGTTTCTGGTTGATCAGGTGGTTGCATTGTTGCAGTCCAACTGTTTGTTCATTTGTTGCCTTATCATTTCATCTTGGAAAGCTCATTAGTCTTTATTCCGCATATCTGAGCTTTAGAGTTTTAATTTGGGCTATATTTTCTAGAGGGATACATTCACCCCCCCTCTGTATCCGGGCCTAGCACCCTAACAATGTCCTTAGAGCATGCAAATGCTAGCAATATTCTTATTGCCTCCATCTTAGCAACAGGTGCATAGGATTCATCGAAGTCTACACCAAATTCCTGACAGTAGCCCTTGGCTACTAGTCTGGCCATATTCCTGGAAATGATTCCATCTTCATTCATTTTGTTTTTAAACACCCATTTAGTTCCTATGATATTAACACTTTCTGGTCTCGGAACAAGCTCCCAGACATTATTTCTTTCGAACTGACCTAATTCCTCACACATAGCATTGACCCAAGATTGATCAGCCAAGGCCTCTTCTACTGATTTGGGTTCAATTTGTGAGACCAAAGCAATTAGGTCTTGATTATTAACATTCCTAAAATGAGACCTAGTCCGAAGAGGATCTTCAGGGTTGCTTATGACTTTATATATTGGGTGATCTTTGAGGAATCTAATGTTTATTGAAGACTCACCTGTTTCTCTTGCCCCTTCCTGATTGGGAGGATTTGTTGTACCACTTAGCTGAGTCTTCTCTCCTTCTTGGTCTTCTAGGAAGTCCCCATCATGATTGGAATCTCTGTCAATATTTTCAATGTTAGCAACACCTTTCTTATCACTAAAAAGAATGTGTGGAGACTCTTCAACTTTCTGGTCTGTTATATTAAAGACCCTATATGCCCTTGACACTTCAGAGTATCCTAAGAATATTCCAGGGGAGCTTTTAGCTTCAAACTTATCTAAGTCTTTCTTGTCATTATTATGAATAAAGCATTTAGCTCCAAAAGTTCTAAAATGAACCAAGTTTGGTTTCTTACCTTTTAGTAGCTCATAGGGTGTTTTCTTGTGAATAGGTCTTACCATGGCTCTGTTGATTATGTAAGTTGCTGTGTTGGCCGCCTCTGCCCAGAACTTCCTTGGTAGTTGACTCACAATCAGCATGGTTCGGGTCATCTCCACAATAGTTCTATTTCTTCTCTCCATAATTCTATTCTGTTCAGGTGTCCTGGGAGAAGAAAATCTGTGTGTTAGTCCCTCTCTTTCACAAAGATCAGAAAATATGGAGTTTTCAAACTCACCTCCATGGTCAGATTGAATTGTACAAATCTTGTATTTTCCTTCTTGTTTGACCTTATTGATAAACTGGTTAAACTTTTGAAAAGCATCACTTTTATTGGCTAAGAAAAAGATCTATGAAAATCTAGAATGGTCATCAATGATCACATAGCCAAACCTATTCCCATTAAGACTCTGAGTCCTAGTAGGACCAAAGAGGTCCATATGGAGAAGTTCCATTGGTCTATAGGACAATGGCTCAGATCTTAGCTTGAAAGAATTCCTGGTCTGTTTGCCTAGAGCACAGGCATCACATGATTTTGAAATAGAATTGAACTTAATTCTAGGCATGCCTCTAACTAAATCATACTTGACCAATTTATTTAAAGTAGAGAAACTAGCATGGCCTAGTCGTCTATGCCATTCAAAGGCATCACTTTCAGAATCAGCAGATAAACAAAGATTAGATTCAAATTCATCATCTAAGTCTATCATGTAGACATTATTAGTCATGTTGGCTACAAACTTAATCACATCAGAATTTATTTTAAAAATTTTGCATGAATCATTATCAAACACAACCCTGTGACCCTTGTCATATAATTGACAATTGCTAATCAGGTTGTGTTGCAGACCTTCCACAAGTAGAACTTTTTCAATGGAGTTTGTGGAAGACTTACCTACTGTGCCAACTCCAATGATTTTACCTCTGTTCTTTCCTCCAAATTTGACCAGTCCCCCAACCTTCATCTCTAACTTGCTGAACTTGGATTGGTCTCCTGTCATGTGCCTGGAGCAGCCACTATCGAGGTACCACTTGTTGTCTTTAGCTGCCAGGCCGACCTACACAATTAAAGATCAGGCAAAGTGATTTGGAACCCAAGATGAGTTGGGTCCAAAGACATTATTCAAATCTCTAATCAGATGTTTAGGAATCCAGATTTGCTTCAACATTGTTTTCTCTGGCACCTTTACTTCTGGTTTATTGAAATTATAATCGGGGTTGTGTCCAGCTGGTCTGGGGAAGTAAGCTCTATTCCAGTCATTGGGCTTCCCATTCCTGGGATATCTCCTGTGACCTTGTTGATTAGCAGATTTTTGAGAATGATAGTTGTTTCTCCAGTAGTTTCTGTTTGGACCTGTCTGTTTGTAGTAATTCCATTTTCTATCCTGATCCATTTGCTTGGTCCATTTACCATTTATATTCTGGTGAGTGGGCTTAGTGAAGTTCTTCACAAGGTTCATTCCCTTTTTAATTGGTTGACCAGCACTGTTTGGTAAATTTTCTTTCGGACGTTGAGCTCCTTGACTGCTATTTGAGCTGGATGGTATGTCCAGCTGCTCTTTTCCCTTCTCTGGGCAGAAGGTGGTGGTTTTGAATTGAAAGGGTTTCTTGTTAGTTGGGTCATAGCCTAGACCTTCCCTATTGAAGTTAACCCTTGTTACTAGTATAGCATCTAGACTTGTTTTTCCTTGAACAAATTTTTCCAAGACCTTCTGTTTGTCTTCCAGCTCTTTTTGCAGAGACTAAGAGTTTTTTAGGAGTTCAACATTCACTTTCTTAACAGCTTCATACTTCTCTGAGGTTACTCTATTTTCTTTCAGGCTTTCTTCCATTTTCATTTTGAGTTCATTGAGCTGGGTTTGACTCTCCTGGTATTCTACCTTGTGTTTTTCATTTTCTTTTCTCAAGGATGTCATTTCTTCTAAGTCTTTCTTTAATGTCAGTCTTTCCTCACTGATTTGGGTTAGTTCTTCAATATTAGTATTGAATTTTCTCTTGAGGACCCTATGCTCTTTACTGAGAGAATTGAACTTGTCTAACAATTCACCATAAGCATCTTCCCAGTCATCAATAGAAAAATTCTCAAAGATATTTGTTACCTCCTCTTCGCTGTTTGCCATTAGGCAAATCCCTTCTTCATACTCCTCTGAGGAAGTGTCTTCAGGATCTTCTTCCTCATCGCTCCACGTGCAGACCATTGCTTGTGGCTTCTTCTTTTTCTGCACCTTTGAGCTCTTCTTCTGGAAGTAGGGACCCTTCTTGTAGAGATTCGAGCAGTCCCCTTTCATGTGTCCCTGTCTGTTGCAATGAAAACAAGTCATTCTCTTAGTATTTCTATCCTTGTTATTGCTAGACTCAAC
This sequence comes from Amorphophallus konjac, assembly GCA_022559845.1. Lineage (NCBI taxonomy): Eukaryota > Viridiplantae > Streptophyta > Magnoliopsida > Alismatales > Araceae > Amorphophallus > Amorphophallus konjac. Next base: position 128,460,481 of record CM040120.1, read on the forward strand.
GTTCTTATTGAAGGAGTATGGCTTCTTCCTCCTAAAAATCTTCCCCTTATTCCTTAAAAATTTACTGAACTGTCGAGTGAGCATTGCCTGCTCCTCCTGATCGAGATCGGAAAAACAACCGGACTCAGGGCTACTGCTCCCGCTACTGCTATCCTTGTTGCGGGATGCCTTGAGAGCAACATTCTTTCCCTTCCTGTCACTTCCTTCATCTCCTCTTTTAAAGTTCATCTCATAGGTCATGAGGGATCCTATGAGTTCATTCACTGTCATAGTCGACAGATCCTTTGACTCCTCTATCACAATGGCCTTAGTGTGCCATGCTGGGGTTAGAGACCTAAGAATCTTCCTGACTATATCTGCCTCTGCTAGCTCTTTCCCTAGCCCCTTAAGAGTGTTCGTGATCAAAGACAACCTAGCATTCATTTCTGTGACATTCTCCTCTAGTTTCATCCTAAACAGTTCATACTCAGAGGTGAAGAGATTTACCTTCAAGGCTTTCACTTGAGCTGTACCTTCGTAGATTAGTTCCAGCTCATCCCACATCCGCTTGGCCGTCCTATAGGCTGATATGCGGGCGTATTCTTCTGGGTGAACAGCGCACTGGATTATGTTCAGGGTCATCCAGTTGAGTGAAGATAACTTGACATGATCATCTGTCCATGCATCCTCGTTCGGTGGCAGATCATACAGTCCTATAGTAATTACCCTCCACAGCTTGTGGCTCTGCGCCCTGATGAACACCTCCATCCTGTTTTTCCAGAAGAGATAGTTATTACCATCAAAGAATGGAGGGCAACTAATGGATTGTCCCTCAGCCATGAAGCTTCGAGGACCAGTGGAATTACCCTGACCGTTGGCCCACATGATGCCAACCTGCTCTGATACCAAATGTTAGCGCAACGAAGAGTGATATAGAAGGGGGGGGATGAATAGATCACTCCCTAAAAATGCTAATTCAAAATTAATTTAATAATTCGAATTCTCAACCCTTCAGATACAGCGAGAGGGACAGCTAAGACAATCAATAACCAAGACAGAAGATAGAAGAAAGATCGAGATCTATTCACAGTGGAACAAAATACCAAGCAGAAGGAAAGCAACACAACAATGATATGCAAACAACAGAAGAGGCAGGCAGTTTTTAGGTGGTTCGATTGCAGTCCGCAATCTACATCCACCCCTCACTCCAAACCAGAGTGAGGATTCCACTAGCTAATGCTAGAACGGCAGACTAAGTCTACAGACAATTGCTGCCACACAGCTTGACCAGGGGAACAGCCTCCCCTCTTCCTCCACACCGGAGGGATACAACCAGTGACACCAGTCACTAGCAAACTAGAGACCGAGGTCTCTCTTCCTCCACCCAGGAGGGAACCCACAAGCGACTCTCTGTCACTTGCAAACTGGAGGATCGATCCTCCCTTCCTACGATCACTGGAGGGTAACAATATTTGATAAGGAAGATGAAATGAAAAACTAAAATACGAAAATCAAAGCACAAAAATCATCTCTGAAAATAAGAAACAATGCAACTTCCAAAAAAGTAAATCTTCAATCACATACTCTTCTCTCTCTCTCAAAGACTTTTCTCTCAGATCTATTCTCTCTAATTCTTCTCTCTTTCTTCTCTCGGGAACGTGGAGGCTCTCTCTTTTCTTCTTCTGCTCAGGGACTCTTCTTCTCAGCTTTTTCCTCCAGTTCTGTCCTCCTGTTCGCAGAAGACTTCCTTTTATATGGCATCCGACCTGAATTCCAGGGCTTCACACGAGTGGGGCTCGTTCCCTCCTTTTCAGAGCAACCTTGGATCATGTGCCAAGCATCATCCTCGGATCACGTGCCCAATCATCAACCTGAATCATCTGCAAGCAGAGACAAAAGAATGTATCGAATTAGTTCAGGCTTTTAACACAGCGTGTATATACTTTAGAAGCAGCAAATAAGCAAGTATGTACAACGTGAGAATGTATAGACTTGAAAGCCTTCATGCGACCTCAATGTACAGACTTGCAAAATGAAGCATTAACATAACATAGGGGAATGTGTAGACTTCTGTGTAATGCATGAAGCAATCTAATGTGTAGACTTGCAAACAAGGGAGTGTATAGACTTGATGAATGCGTGCATGGGAAGGCAATGTACAGACTTGAGAAGAGTGATGCATTAGCATAACCAATGTATAGACTTTGATGTAATGGCTTGAGTTACACAAGCAATGTATAGACTTCACGATGCACACCCATATCCAATGTATGGACTTACCCCTTGAAGATGTGAGCGAGTCAATGTATAGACTTGGCCCTTGAATAATTGACAGACTTTGAAGACTCGAAGCCCCACGATGTATAGACTTTGAAGCATGTGAACATGGGGACAATGTACAGACTTCACTTCGTGCTAGCTATAGTATAATGTCTAGACTTGATGCAGCTTCAAAGCATAATGTGCAGACTTTACCAATGTATAGACTTGGGGTTCTGAACGTAGGTAAAGACTGGGAATGTATAGACTTGGTGAGCGCCAAGCGATGTACGGACTTGGGGTTCAACGGTGGATGTACAGACTTCAGATAAGCAAGCTACAGTGCAATGTATGGACTTGATGAACGATGCAAAAGGCTCTGTACAGACATGATGCAAACTGGATGTGCAGACTTTGTAGCATGCAATGTATAGCCTTCAACTAAGCAAGCTACAGTGCAATGTATGAACTTAACGATGCAAGCGATGTATAGACTTTGGAATGCTTGAAGCACAGACACGCTGCAATGTATAGACTTGAGTGAGACGCTGAGTGAGACGATGGATGTACAGACTTGGCCAATGTGCAGACTTTGCCTACATGTGAATGTATAGACTTTGGATGAGACACCGCATGAGACGGTGGATGTTCAGACTTGGGCTGTACAGACTTGGAAAGCTTGAAGGCAATGTACAGACTTGGAAACCGATGTGTAGACTTGACAATGCAGTGTATAGACTTCATATGAAGGAATGCACACTGTCTAGACTTGATAAGAAGGAATGCAAAAGACTCTGTATAGACATGGCCAATGTACAGACTTCAATGCAGAGACTTTGAACGTGTATGCTGGCACTGTATAGACTTGATCAAGTAATGCATGTCTATATGACAGCCACATGAACTGCACTGTCCTAAGTGATGAAGCATGAATTGATCTAGAGATAGAAACAGATTGATTTATAGTGTGAGACATCATCAAAACCGTAGGGATGCAACAGAGTTTATGTAGCCAGTGGTGGAGGGAGTTGACCCATGGCATGAAATTGTGTTGACCACACGAGTGGTATTGTTGCTGAGCTGTCGGCAGAGGCAGTGCATTAGGAGGCATCAATGGAATAAAGCATCAGATGACATATCCATAAGAGATTGTTAGATGAGGACAATGAATTACGCCAATCCTCTCAGCAAAATGTGTCGCATGGCTCAGAGTGGAGCCAATTAGCTGTTGAATTTTGGGCAGATAAGGACCTACCGGGCTGACAATGAGGCAAGCAGGTATATGTTGCTCAGAATTGAGATGTCGAATTAACTGACCTTGGTTAAGGCAGTGTGGACACACTTTCGGGATCTCCTTTACTTTATTCGCTTGTTCGTTTGTTTATTCGTTTATTGGTTTATTTGGGTTTGTTTAGTGCGTGGACGTGCCAGTCATAAAGTGACGATTTATTCGGGCTTCGAAGAAGCCATAGGTGCGCGCTGTCTGACTGATCAGACGATAGTGGATATCGTGTCGGGACAAAAATCCGCTGTGTCGTAAAGGCCAAAACGTTAATTACATCCCCTCAGAGAGGGGAAAACCCTTGATTGATCGCCTGGAAAAGGGGCCCTATGGCCTAAGATTAACATTAATAAAAGGAGATAACAAAGATCTTGAATTGTGTTAAAATGCCCCTCGGTGGGGTATAAACGTTAAAATATGTTGGTCGCTTATCGACTATTTCATATTAGGACGGAAGTCCGTATTGAAAGCGTGATGAAGACGATGGTAAACCCGTGCAAATGTTTGCCGAGTATCCAACAAGTTTGATAAGGGAGCAGGATCAAATCCCAGTGAAAACGAGTCTGATTTATTGAGCTATCGACCCAAGGCAATGCCGGACTGTGGCCATATCAGTATGGTTCCCGAGGTCCAAATCTGACTTAGCGGGGCGTCATTGATATTCCTTCGTACTGAGTCCGAGGAAGCGAGGGCTCCGGAGTGGACATTGTTATGTTTTTTTTATTGGGTTATTCAACTTTCACTTGAATGTAAGAGTGTATTTTTGTTAACTTGGTATTATTATTATCATAATTTTTATTTGGCTATTTGATTTTTTTCCTTTGTTTATTTAGAAGCATGGGTGTGTGTTTTTTATTTGTTAGTGATGTTATTATATTTTTTTTTGTTTGATTATTTATAGTTTTGAGTGTTGTTTTGATCTCTTTTCCTTTATTCTTTTTTTTATTTGTAGAACAAGTGAGGGAGGGGTGATCCAGCACGCATGAGGCTGCCGGATCACCTCCCCCCATCCACCTTTTTTTTCTTTTTTTTGGGGTTTTACATGAGTGGATCGGCACAGGGTGAGAGGAGAGAGAAAGGGGGGTGAACCGGCGCGAGAAGCGCTCGTGCGTGCGCCGGTTCACCTCCGCCTTCTCCTTATGTTTTTTGTTTGAATGGGAGAGATTCCGGTCGACCAAATCTCCTAGCGTCAGGGAAGCGGGCTGAAGGAGTCGATGCAGCCAGAGGCTGCGTCAACTCCGTAGCTAATCGGTCGACCGAAAATGTATTTCGGTCGACCGACAGTGCTGGGAAGTCGACTTGGGGGAGGCACAGGTCGACCCGCATTACGCCAGAGGCAAAACTTCATCTTCTTCATCTTTTGACAGTTGTTTTAATTCATGTCGTGGGCACCACCCCGCGAAGTAGAGTGTTATACACACGTATGGGGTTTATTACGCATATGTGACGCTAGTGACTCAAAGCAAGGGAGGACACGCGACATGTTTTTTTTGTTTGAGATGAACCCATGGAGCTTTCCATTTCTAGTGTTTGTTCAAGGTTGATGCAGCAGGAAATCTGTACGTGGCTTGACATATGCAGGGGATTTTGCATAGAAATGTTTTGTATGGGTTTATGCAACGGATGATGCCATGACTTAGTATATGTGAAAATGATATTCAGTGCACCTAAGCCCAGAATTGCAGGGAATTGTCTTGACACATTCATAAGGTCTTGCAAGCCAGGTATGATACTTGAAAAGCCAAAGAGGAAGTGTCTATGATTTTTGTTCTACACATTCTTCATCATATGAAGGTGAATCCATACATTTTTATTCCTGGAAGGGTCAACACCAAGTTCAGATGTGAGGGCTTTAAGAGTTCAACAAGTGCAGAGTGGACAGTCTCGGGTACGCAACAGAGTAATTTTTACTCATGCATAGTGGCGGTCTCTAGTCGGACATAATCTGACCTTCCACACATCGCCATTTCATATACCCGTAAACCTTGGATTTAAGCACAGGCGATGCCCAATTCATGGTTATGCCGTATGCATGCGGGGGGATGCATGGTGAGTAGCTCGATTCAAGGGTCCTTTCGTTCAATTTTTTTGTTTAATCTTATTTGCATGGTTAGCGTTATTTAATCGTGCGCACTTCTTTAACCACGTTCCTAGCAGAATTTTGGCAGCACCTCCCCCGGACCCGAGGTTTGTGGGGTATAAAATAGAGACCAGCCCATGAAAGATTCGAGACAGACTCAAAATTCTTGGGTGAGCTGATAATAGCTTCCCCGCGACCCAAAGTGAGCATGGAAACCCGAGGACTAGCCTTCAAAGGATTCCAATGACTCACAGGCCATGGTTTCTAAAATTATGGGACATGGATCCAGCATATTGCCAGGCATATGGCTGTTGTTCTTCACCTCTCAAGTGGGGTTCTCTAGGGACCATACTATGAAGAAGTAAGCCCCTGGGAGCCCAGAGTGATCACCATAAAAAAAAGAAAAAAAAAGACAACATCCTTGTAGGATAGTAGAAATGGCAAGCCCAGGAACGAGCAGAAGAAGATGGGGAATCATACTCAAAGTAGAGAACAAGCCAAGATGAGGCCCGCTGCATTCGCCACAACCAAAAATCTTTATTCACCACACGGGCAACGGATACAAAAGGGAAGACATACATCATGGTAAAGAAAGAAATTAAAACAGAAGAGAACAAGGAAAAAAATACAGCAGTGGGGGGGACGGAGCACTCAGCTCTTCCCCCCTTAAACCTCCCCTCTCACCCTCTATTCTCTCTCTTCTTCTCTTCGCTCTGTAGATGCAGGTGCATACAACTCTCTTCTTTTTGTAGTAGGTTTCTTCCCTAGCAGCCAACCTCCCACCAGCCAACCTCAAGGAGCTAGGAGAGAGAGAGAGAGCCCTTGTTCGATGGGGCTTCAGTTCTTCTTATAGGGAGTAGAGGTGGGAAGCTTTGAACCCCAATCCCCCTTCTTCTCCTTCTTCTCTTCTCACTACTTGGAGTCATCATGAGCCTGCGCACGTAGGGGGGCAGGAGGTAGGCGTGGGTAGTGCTGGGATTGGTCGAGGCCGACATTGACGTTGAGGTGTCCGCGCCGCTCGTCACTCCGCTCGAAGATTACTGTTTATGGGTGTTCGAAGTGACATGCGAGCTCTGTGCACTGTTTGCAAGGGAGAAACCAATGGTCAGTGAGCAGGTTCCTTGCCAGGCAAGGGGGAGCTTGAAGTTCTACCGGATCGAAGGTGTGGCCACCATCCAGGGCCTCTAGGAACCCCTTCCCTTTTCTGCTCCTTCCCCCATTCTTCTTGCTCTGTTCTTATTGGTGCTTGAGGTGATCTAGAGCAAAAATAGAGTTCTATGAGGATATCAATAGTGTCAAGAAGTGACACTTCTCACGCAGGTTCAAGGAGAAGGCTGAGCGCTGATTCAAGAGGGGAAGAGGGCACGTCGATTCAAGGCCCATGGGGGCTGCGCGCCGATTCAAGAGTGGCATGAGGCCTTGCGCTGATTCACCTTGGAGGGAGGCATGGGTGCCGATTCTAGTGCGCCATGGGCCTCACCTGGGCCGGTTCATGCCCTTGTGCCAGTTCACATGTAAGAGGGGGTTTGGCTACGCCGGTTCATGAAGCATGGAGAGGGGGTGTGCCGATTCAAATTGGAGAAGGGGCTGGCTCATGGGGCTACGCCGGTTCAATGGCTCCCCCCTTGTTCTTCTCTTGTCCTTTTTGTTCTTTTCCTTCTTTTCCCATTCCTGAAAATTAAGCAAAGGGTGAAATGAGTTAAACATCGGGGAACAGAGACGTAGAAGTATGAATTATTTTTAGCGTTGATTTAAGCACACCTAGAGCGACGTGAATTATTTTAAGTGGTGACCTTAGCATTGGTTTTAGCATACCCGGGGGGTGAGAATTCTTTTAAGGGTAAATTTTAGTGTGTCAACAAATTCCCCCCAGCCGTAGGTGTCGCGAATGGGGGATGAGGGAGCGGGGCCTGCGGGTGCAGCCCGTTTGAAGCATTAACTATTTTTTATTATCGTGATCAAGAGAGCGGGTTGCGAGAGCCGAAGTTGAGAGAGCAAGCTGCGAGAGCCAAAGCTGGGAAAGCAGGCCTTAAGAGCCAAAATTGAGAGATCAAGCTGCGAGAGCCAAAGTTGGGAAAGCCGGCCGTGAGGACCACAATTGGGAGAGCCAGCTTTGACAGCCAAGACTAGGAGAGCAGGTTGCGGGAGCCAAAATTGAGAGGGTAGGCTTTGAGAGCCAAAATCTGGGGAGTAGGCCGCGTAGGCCACAGGACTTTGAGAGCCGAGATTAGGAGCGCAGGCTTTAAGAGTCGAAATCGGGAGAGTAGGCCGCGAGAGCCAAAATTGGGAGAGTGGGCTACGAGAGCCAAGATTAGGAGAGTGGGCTGCGAGAGCCGAGATTAGGAGAGCAGGCTTTAAGAGCCGAAATCGGGAGAGTGGGCTTTGAGAGCCAAAATTGAGAGAGTAGGCTTTGAGATCCAAAATCAGGGGAGCATGTCGCGTAGGCCACAGGGCTTTGAGAGCCGAGATTAGGAGAGCAGGCTTTAAGAGCCAAAATCGGGAGAGTAGGCTTTGAGAGCCAAAATTGGGAGAGCAGGCCACGTAGGCCACAGGGCTTTGAGAGCCGAGGAATATCGGGAAAGCAGGCTGTAAGGGCCAAAATCGGGAGAGTGGGCCGCGTAGGGTCGAAATTGAGAGAGCAGGCTGCGAGTGGCCAAGTTGGGAGAGTTTTTTATTCATTCATTTTGTTTTCATTCATTTTCTCTTGTTATTATCTTTTTATTCAAGCATGCAGGCATCGATTGACAATAAGCACACAAACATAGATATACGTAGCATAGCTCCCCTTTATCAGGGATAAGATAAGAGAAGCATCCATGACTCACAAGTAGAGTGCCGGCCACGAAGCATAACTGAAGGGGTGGTGCGTTCGTCAAGAGGACATTGCATAGCCTGTGTGCATATCTTAAATTGCAATCTTCACTCGAGACAACTTCTCCATAGTGTGAAAGTGCAAGTACGTGGACAAAGAGCCCTAAACATAGGGATATGCAAGCTTTCCAAGTAACACTCGAGGCTTACTCTAGCACCTACATATGCGTTTTAGGATTTTGACTTTTGGTAGCATCGCATAGCCCCCTTATTTATTTGAAATCTAGACTTCACCATTCGGCGCGAGTTTCCTCATGTGCCTGAATGGGGATTTCTGACTACTAGGATCCGTCCTTATCAGAATTTGATTCATCATTTCAAGCGAGTCTCCTCATTTGTTTCAGTGGAGATTTTTGGCTACTTGGATTCACATTCCACTTATTCATCATTTTTTTATTTTTTTTGTAGAGGGGGCTGGCAGTTTTTTCCTCACAATTACCCTCCACGTGAGTGCAGGAATTTAAGCGTCCATAGAGTGCTAAGAAGAAGGTCCGCAATCCCTATGGTTGAAGTCCATTGAACACATTGCATGCAAAGATGTGGGAGTGTTGTCTCCGGTATATCTTGTGAGTTACGCTAACGGCTCAGCTATGACTCTTCTCCTTTACGCGCGTACCCACCATAAGTGGGTTTTCCCCCCTTAGCGTACGCCATGACGCACATGCATCCGGAATCGGGGCACTATTATTTAGCAAGGAAGCAAGGTCTTGGAAAATTCAAAGGAAGTGTATTAATCTATATTATAAGCAAGCATGCAAGCAGGGCCATCATGCATTCAACATCAAGAACATGCAAGAGAGATTTTTTTTCTTTTCTTTTTGTTGCATACACATATATCATTGTTACGTATGTATATTATGTATGTATAAAATCAAAGCCAAAGCAAGGGAGGAAAGGTTTTATGCGTATTGAGGTAGGCCTCAGCGAGGTCGGGGGGGGGGGGTTGGCATTAACCAAAGGAGGTCTGGGCCAAAGGCAAGGCAGCGGGCTTTGACAGGATGTCTTAGCTTGAGACAGAATAGTGGGGTTTAATAGAGAGCCTAAGCAGAAAGCATGAAGGCAGGCTTCGATGAGAGGTCTATGGCAAATTTAGGGGAAGCGGAATATATGAGCCGACATTTGGGAAGCATGCTAGGTAAGCCAAAGGATATTGGGGAGCAAGCTGTAAAAGCCGACGGGTATTAGGAAGCAGGCCATAGAAGCCGATGGATATTGGGAAGCAGGCTGTAGATGCCAACGGATAGCAGGAAAGTAGGCTACAAAAGCCAGGGGATAGGATAGTAGGGACATAGAGCAGCGGAAAGCATGCTATAAAAGCCAAAAGGATATTGGGAAGCGGGCTATAAAAGCCAAAAGATATTGCGAGAGCAGGCTATAAAGCCAAAGGATATCGAAAAGCAGGCTATAAAAGCCAAAAGATCTTAGGGAAGCAGGCTATAGAAGCCGAAGGATGTTAGGAAAGTAGGCTGTGGAAGTCGAAGTATATTGGGAAGTCGGCTACGAAAGCCACAGGATGTTGGGAAGCGGGCTGTAGAAGCCGATGGATAGCAGGAAAGCAGAAAAAAAGTCAGGGGGTAGTGGGAAGCGGGCTGTGAAAGCCACCAGATATTGGAAGCAGGCTACAAAAGCCAAAAGATATTGGGGGAGCAGGCTGTAAAATCCACAAGATATTGGGAAGCAGGCTGTAGAAGCCAAAGTATATTGGAAGCAGGCTATAAAGCCGAAGGTTATCGGAAGTCGGTGATAAAGCTGAAAGATATCGGAAGCAGGCTGTAAAGTCGAAGGATGTTAGAAGCAGGCTATAAATCCGAAAGATGTTCGAAGTAGGCTATAAAGCCAAAGGATATTGGAAGCAGGCTATGAAGCCGAAGGATGTTAGAAGCGGGCTATAAAGCCGAAGGATGTTGGAAGCAGGCTATAAAGCCGAAGGATATTGAAAAGCAGGCTATAAAGTCAAAAGATGTTGGAAGTAGGCTATAAAGCTGAAGGATATTGAAAATCATTGGAAGTAGGCTATAAAGCTGAAGGATATTGAAAATCACTGTGGGATAGATAGATTAGTCCTAATAGTGGGCTTTGGCCGAAATGGCTAGGCCAAAAGGTGAGAGAGTTTTTTTTTGAAATATAAGGTAGCGAACTTCGGCTGGAGTGGCTTACGCCAAAAGATGTTGGATGGCGGGCCGTATAGGCAAAAAGATATTAGGATAGCGATGCATATGAGCCATAGGATATTGACAGAGTAGGCTGTATAAGCCGAAGGATAGTGGAAAGTGCGCTGTGTGAGCCAAGAGTAGAGGGAGCAGGCTATGAGAGCCAAAGGATAGTGGGAGAGCAGGCCGTATTGGGAGAGCAAGCTGTAAAAGCCAATCAGATACTGGGATAGCGGGCTGCACGAGCCGAGAGATAGCGGGTAGTGGAAACATGTATCAGCGGGCTTTGGTCGAAATGGCTAAGCCGTGAAATAGGGTAGGTGTTGACTCAATGAAATGTCGAAGTCAATGAACCTGGCAAGGGCGTGGGCCCAAGCTAAGGATAGCATGATCGGCCGACGAGGGCCAAGGGTTGGTAACCTCCAACAATACTTTCCTTCTTGTTGATCGTCATCATTTTTCATCATAATTTTATTTTCTCTTTTCTTTTTTTTTGCCAGCATCGTCATCATCATTCATTTTATCATTGCTTTACATCATCATCGCCCCCATGGGGAAATCCTATTCTTCTTATTACATGAAGCATAGCAGATGATCTCTCCGAATGAGGGATTTAAATCGGCTGTCAAGCAGCCAGCACTCGTAGCATGTTGCCCGAACACATTTTTTTTATAACTCCAATGGGCCCTTAGCATGCCCCAATAGTTTCATATCTTCGGTGGGCCTTTAACGCGCCCAAATAACTTTACAGGTTCAGCGGGGCCTGGATATGCCCAAATAATTTTGCAGCTTGAGATGCCCCTAGGTCGAGGTGCAGCTTTTGCTTCAATGACCCCAGACCGGGGTGAATAAGTAGAGGAGCTGCTCAGAGCATGTCCTTGCATTGGGTAGCTTGTCCTCTTCCTAACAAGCTATGTAGACAGTCAATAGTGGGGGGATCCGATCATTGGACTCCACCATTTATCTTCTTTATCTTCAGCTCCCTGAGCGGAACCAATGGTGACAGCTTTTACGTCCACTTACAGTGGCAGCCCCAGGACGGGTGTGTATTGAAATAGCCCTTGTTGCCTCCTCTTACAGCTTGTGAGGGGTTACAGGGTGGGAGCATATCTCTATTGAAGCAACCTATGGATATTCTCTACCACATATTGGAGTATGTATAGCAATAGTTGCACTTTGCTGATGTTGACACCCGTTTTTAGCCCGCAAGTTGAGTTATTTCTCTTATTCACCTCCATAATGCCCTGAATTGACCATTATTTTGGAGTCTTCTTTGAGCCGATCTCGAGCCCATTTCTTGATCATTTTCAAGCCCATTGAGCCTTGGAAGCTTTTATTTTCAATTTTCCAACTTTCGGGTCTATTTCGGGCCAATCCGGAGCTCAAACGGACGTCCGACCAATTTTTGTAAGAAGCCTACAAACGGTCGGTCGACCGACCGTTTCCTTTGGCTAGCGGTCGGTCGACTGACTGCTAGAGTTGATCCCAGTAGCCCGATGGCCTTCTTTTCTACACGCACCTGCAAACGGTCGGTCGATCGACCATTTCTTCCTGCAGGCGGTCGGTCGACCGACCGCTAGGCTGTCTGAAGAGTCCAACTTCTTCTGAACTCTATTTTCTGCTCGACGGGGCTATCCTCCGGAGCTAATATCTTCAGTATTATTCCACCAAATCACGATCTATTTTTTCTAGGCTCTTCCCCTTGATATTATCTCGATATTGATATATCATACTTGATTTATCTTGGACTCTATCCCCTGAAATATCGAGAGAACTTTCTGGATTCCTACAAATCCTACAAATAGAACTCAAGTTCACAGGTCGCGAAGGGGGCCTCTTTCTGGACGTGGGGCGAAGCCATGCTGCATCTCCGACTTAACTCTTCGACCCCATCTTGAAGAGGGAAGTATTAGCTTTCGTTTCCATCTTTTTGGGCTTGATTTCGTCCTTTCTACTCTTAGTTCTAGTCTTCTCAATTTCATAAATCATCACAATTGCACAATTTTTTCACTTTTCTGCACTTTTCTCCATTTTGCAAAGCATATTCTCGCAGTTGTGCTGCGTGATTTTTCTCTCTACTTGTTTCATTATCATCACAACACACACACCTATCTTTTGCACCCTTCCACAGGGGTTAAAAACCTTCCCCCGGTGCGTTCTCCCTCAATCTTTACCCCTATTTTATCACTACGGGATTGATACTACACTTGCATATTCTAATGGGTTTTTCTCTTGTGTTTTGGCTTTGTTTTGTAAGAGAGCATGAATAGAACGTGAGGCCCTCTTTCTCTAGCCAGCTGGAAGGAGAGGAGGTTGAATCCACAAAGTTCCCCGCACCACATTCCTTAAGCGAGATCAAGTCTTCATCCTTTTCCAAGGTACACGGTGTCGTTCCTCTCCTTTTTCACATCCTTTGGCGTTGTTAACCCTTGGTGGCGATCACGGTCAATATCTTTATCTTCATCGCCCTTTGTTCATACTTTTATGCTTGTTCATGCCTTTCATGATTCACATATGTTATTAGCATAGTTTAGGGGGGTAGAGAGAGAACATAAACATCAACAACCTTTATTTTTTGGCAATCACGGTGGGTCAGCCAAGTGCCCATCACGTTATTCATGCTCTCTTGCAAGTTTTCTGTGTTCATATGCATATTTAGATAGAGTTTTGTCCATTTTCCTATTGTTCTGGGTGTTTTCAGGTCTGTCAGAGGGTTACGGTCTTCTCTAGGACCGCTAGACGCGCCTAGCGGTCATCACTGGGCCGCCAGGGCCATTCTGCTGGCCTTGCGGTCTACCACTAGATCGCAAGGGTGTTATAAATGGTCATCTGGTAGACCACTTTCTGATTCTGGCAGGTCTGCGCGCAGGCTCATAGGGGCGTCTTTCTTGGGTGATTTAGTTGACCTCCTGGGGTCAGATTGCTTTGTTCTTGGGTCCGTTGCATAGCCCTTTGCATTGTCTTTCCATCCATATATCATATGCATCATTTGGGTCATGTTTGCATAGTTTAATTATATCTTCATTTTTTAGTTTTCTGCATAAAGTCTGCAGGCAGATCCAGGGACAGATTCATAGGTACATCTTTGGTTGATAATTTGGTTGGTTTCCTGAGATCTGATTGCTTGCTTCTTGATTTCATCTTGTTCCCCTTTGTATTGTCTTTCCATCCATATATCATTTGCATCATTTGGGTCACGTTTGCATAGTTAAATATTATCTCCATTTTTACATTTTGTGCATAAAATCTGCATGCAGGTCTTGGGGAAGACTCACAGGTACGCTTTGCATTGGTGATTTAATTACCTTCCGAGTTCTGATTGGTCTTTTTCTAGTCCTATTTTGTTGTCCTTTGTATTATCTTCATTTTCATATATTGTTTGCATCCATATCATCTTGTTTTCATAATTAAACATTGCCTTCATTTTTCACTTTTATGCTAGATTTCTGCATGCACCCCGGTGCACATAGGGCCATGCATTGCATATCATAGTTGCATTCCTACCTTGGTAAGTGATCCTCTCGCCTCCATATTCCTTGGAGTCGACTAGGTGATCTTATCCAGGACCTCCATAAGTCCCCGTGAGCCGTGGATTCCCACATGGACGCCGGGCCGATTGTACCTTCCCACCCCTTAGGCTTGTATTTTGCATACGTGTGAGGGAGTTAAACCTTAGTCAACCTAAAGTTTGGACCTTATTCCCATAGGATTCTTATCTTAAGGGAATTATTCTTAACTCAAATCATTAAAAGGTCTATTAAAACTTCTAAAAAAAATTCCCATCATTTTAACTTGTTTGACTTGGGTGAAACCCTTCACATTGTTTTGTGTTGTTTGGGCCTATCCAGACCCATTAGTGGTGTTTTATGTTGCATATAAATATTCTATTGTTGTTAGTCCCATTTAGGTTAGCCCATTTTGTGTGTGCATTGTCTAGTCCATTATTCTTGGTCTGTTCTCCCTTGGTCTTTGCATTAGTGGGTCAGCCCCCCCTTATTCTCAAGCCCATTAAGCCCTTACTTCTCTCCTTGTATTAAGTTTCCATTTTCCCTCATGGAGCACCATTTTAATCCTTTGTATCCTTCTCCTTCCCAGTCTTATTCTTACTCTCACGTGGAATCCTCTTCCCACACGGGCCCGTCTTCCCGTGGTCCCCTTGACCCATCTGAAGAATAGGCTAATTTCATGGCCCATCTCTCATGCCTTGTTCGCAAAATGGACTAGGCCCAGGCCCAACGTCTTATTGCAAACCATCTTAATGGGACTTATTCTTCTAATAGGCCTCATTCCCTTAACGGGCCCTATCCTCTCAATGGGCCTTATTCCTCTAATGGGCCCCCTTCTCTTTCTGCCCATGTTGATGCTTGCCCAATAGGTCCTCATGTTAATGCTCTTTCCACGCCCATGCATCCTTCCACTCATGGAATGGGCCCTTCTTCTTTTCAGCCTAGATCCTCTTATTCGGCCCAATATCATCATCCTGGTTCATATTCACAATCTCTTGCTCAAGCTAGCCCACATCACTCTTGATCTCTCCTTACCCAGGAGATGATTGCTCAAGCTCAATGCCAACTTGATAAACTTCAACGTCAAGTTGATCCTAAATTCTCCTTAAGTGTTCCATTCGCATTTCAAGATCTTCGGCTCTCGCCATCTTCACAAATTCCCGCATATCGCCGTTATGGTGGAGTCGGTGACCCATATGTACACTTGAAGGAGTTTATTTATGAGTCGGCCTAGTTTCGACATGACTAGTGCTTGATGGCCTATCTAATTGGTCTGTCACTAGAAGGCCAGGCTCGAGATTAGTTCTTCTCTCTTCCGCAAGAGCAGATCGTGAATTTTCAAGTCATTCAAGAAAAATTCATTCAGCAGTTAAAGGACCAGGTTGGGCCCAAGTAATCCGTTGTTGATCTGGCCCATGAGAAGATGAGGCCCGATGAAAAATTCTCCACCTTTGCTGACTGTTGGCATTGCCTCGCCCCGCAGGTCCCGGGACATATTTCGGAGGGACAGCAAGTCAAGATGCTTATTTGTAATGCAATGCCCAAGTATCGGTTCGTCTTAGCCCTAAACGACATTACCTTCTGGCAGCAATTGTATAGCCGAGCCTGCTTCATCCTTCAACAACTCCAAGATTCCCTTGACCCTGAGTCTCCTCCACCTTCCACGCCCGCATACACCTCGCCATCCACATATTCGCCCTCCATGAGCCGACCTTCCACCACATATTTGCCCTCCATGAGTCAACCTTCTGCTCCTACATACCCATACACTCTCATATGCCAACCTTCCCTGAATCCATATGCTTCCGCGTACCAACCCTCCATGAGTCAACCCTCCTCATATCAACCTTCCATGAGTCAGCCTCCCGCCTCCTCATACCTACATCCGCCTCCACCACCAGTCAAGGAAACACCACATCCCGAGTAGGTGGATGCCGTCTATATTCTCCCTCATCCCGCTCTACATATGCCTTCACCAAATATCACTCGCCATGCGCCATTGCCTAGTCCTTCCACTAGCCATGCGCCTTTGCCTACGCAACCTACACTTTCATCTCCTCAACTCTCGTCTCCACAACCTTCCTCTCGGCATCCGCCTTGCCCAAAGCAGGCTCCTCACTCTCCATTACCGGAGTGTTTTATAGATATTTTCAAGGCTTTGATGGCCACTCACGTGTTGTCACTCCCTCCGGTTGTGCCTTACCGACCCACTGTCGGGAATATGCTTCAATTCTGTGATTATCATCGTCAGCAGGGGCATTTGGTTGAGGTTTGCCCCGAGTTTCGAGAGTTTGTTTACGACCTGGAAGATAATAAGAGGATTGATTGGGC
Source organism: Amorphophallus konjac (assembly GCA_022559845.1). Classification (NCBI taxonomy): domain Eukaryota; kingdom Viridiplantae; phylum Streptophyta; class Magnoliopsida; order Alismatales; family Araceae; genus Amorphophallus; species Amorphophallus konjac. The sequence goes on from CM040120.1 coordinate 128,476,939, forward strand.
CACCATGCATTAAGTTATTCTACATCTCTGCAGCAAGCAGCAGCAGGTGCCACCCAGGTAGCCATCTCCATCACTACAAGGCCAGGGGCACCCCTGTGATTCTTCATCTAGTGTCGCACCCGCTCCCTTATCTGCTCCGTCATCTACTCCATCACCCGTTCCCTCACCTAGGCCATCGCCTACCCCATCATCTCCACCTATTCCATCACCTACCTCATTACCTTCACCATCTCCTACCCCATCTTCATCCCCTTCACATACCCAAGCCCTTGCTCAGGCTAGTGCTTCTGCCACTACCACCACTTCCACTCCCAACGCCACCCGATGCGTCGCGTCGATACGTCAATGATGGGCACCATGGCCTTCCCTTTAACCTTCCCCTTTGCCTTCATCACTACCTCCATCTCCACCACCAGTGCCTTCATCACCATCTCCACCCTCTCCTCTATCTTCCTCGCCACCCGAGCCTGAGCAAGCCACGCCTTCACCTTCGCCTTTGCCACCACCCAAACCTATCATTGCCACATTACCTTTACCGCCACTTGACACCACCATTCCCGCTGGAGCCTCCACGCCTTCCAAACCTTCACCTACGCCACCCAAACCTATTCCCTCTACTTCTCCATCCACTTCCACCCCACGGAGCGGGTATGTATTACCTTTGGTGCCCCTCGGGTCTGGTCCCTAGGGAGATGATGAGTCGAGTCGGGATCGTTCGGAGTCGGCCGTGTGTTTCAAGATTCAAGATTTCATCTGTCGGATGCCAATCCGCGTCATGGTCCTTGGTTATTTTAGGGCTGATGTGCCTTTACCTCCAATGATGGTTGTGAAGAAGAGTTCTCTTGCACTCGTGCCAGTTTCTTCTCAAGCGAGACCGGTGGTAATCTCATTGCTCGCTGGAGATTCCATGATTAATGTCATTATTTCCCCTCGCTCTATTACTATTCAGATTACTGGCCAAGAAGGGTTCTACACCCAGATCATGCTAACTCATACGGCTGCCAAGAGTTTGTGGAATTCTATATTCAAGGGGCAATTGGCCGTATCTTCTGCACTCTCGAAGGACATTCTACACATCTTATGTAATCTCCCTCGGTTCATTAGCAAGCCGGCCACGTCAACGTAGCACATTGATCTCCCTCAGTTCCGTCCTTTGCTTCTATCAAGAGAGTTATGCTTCATGCCGGATTGTCAAGTGGAGTTGCCGAATCTCATGTTGCTAGTGCCGAGTAACAAAAGTCCATGGTTTTGTGATGCTCATCCATCTAAGGAGTTCACTGTTCAAGAATGTCCACATATTGTTAGCACTGGATGTCTAGGGGCAACCGCCCCAGCGAGGCTGCATGTTCATGATCGAGCCAGGCCGTCTATAAGGTGGGCATGTTATTTGAGAAGGTATTGCAAATCAAGAAGCCCAAGGGTCCGAGTCCATGCCAGGCGGGTCTGTTACAAGCAAGTTTCCGCTAAGAAGAGGCGGTGACATAAGTTCAAGGGCCGTCAGTTGTGCACTCAGGGGTCCACTTCTCCTTCTTATTCTTTTCACTCATCATTTATCCAACTCGGTTCCCACCCCTGAGTGGTGTATCTTCCCTTTTCTAACTCTGTCTCCACGATTCTCTCCTCTCCTCCCGGGTCCATGAACCCCCACTTTTCTTCTTCTCGTTCGGGGCCTCTGGGTTTTCCACATTCTCGTTATTCTAGGCCTCGGCCTATGCCCTCTCATCAACCCGATCCTGGGACATCTTCTGATTCTTCTCCTCCAGTATCTCTGGGTTATAATTCTCCTTCCCTGACCCTGTCGGGTGATTCTCGTTCTTCTTCCCCGACCCTATCGGGTGGTACTCATTCTCTTTCCCCGACCCTGTCAGGTGTCTATGACTCTTCTTCCCCGACCCCGTCGGCTTTCTATGATTCCTCTTCTCCGACTGCGTCGGATGATTCTTCTTTTCCTCTTTCTATTCTTTCCTCTTCAACCTTTCGGGGGCGTTGCCCTTTTTCATGTTGTTTTCAAGGCTTTAGTCTGCCTTGATCTCAGTTGATCTCTATTTATTCTGTATCTGGCTCCTTATTATCAGGGTCTCTGTGCCTTAACGAGGGAGTTCTAGCCCTCATCTCTTTTCCTTTTATCCCTCTTCGTCCAGTTTGATGTCTGTCGCTCCTCCGTGTCGAGGAATCTTGGAACCTTGTTATTCTCCCATCTTTGTCCTGTCAAGCCAGGAATACAAAGCTCGCGCTACGCGAAGCTCAATGGTCAAGATCGCATCAGGATGTTGCTTTCATGCTATGGATTTGCAAGGTATCTTTATTTTGTACAAGAATATGCTATTACTCTTATTATTATTCCTGCGCATGCTTATAATGCTTATTCCTTAACATGGTTGAGTGGCTTTAGGAAGTTAGGCCTTGCTTATTTTAGTCAAAAATGAGTTCGCTTCTGCAGCATTCTTAGGCTGGTAATAGCTCCACGCTGGGAGTCTAGTTTCTTTCCACGATCGTTGAGGGTGACCTTTGAGTATGGGTTTTCCACACACTTCACGGTAAGCCATAGCTGATTTTCCTTTGGGCAACACCATTGCTGCTTTGGCCATACTATGGGTATGCACGAAGTCTTTTCTTTTCTCTACTCGGCTGAGTGCAGGGGCAAGAGATGGATGGATGAGATGATCAACCTAGGTGCTCCCTAATACAAGAGAGGTCTCAAATAGGGGCAGTCTTGACCCACAAAAGTGAGTTTTATTGCTAAATGTAGCCAATAAGGGCTATCAAAATTCAATGAGAATCAATGCAAAATTATAAATCAAAGGCATGGCAAGAGTGGCAGTACAGTTCCCCGCGAGACGTCATGAGCCCGGTCGCACGCGTGCCTAATAAATATCGGTCCAAAAATTAAAGACACAAAATCTCAGCGCAACAGACTGTATCTTTGAGGGGTAGTGCCCTGGAAGGAATTCAAATCTTCATGTCTCCCATCCTACATAAAGCTTGTCTCTAATTTTTCTTCTGCTTCTCCCTCTTAGGCCGGGTTGTATCTCGTGTATGGCCTTAGTAGGGGCACCATTCTTTAGAGGCGGTTGGTTGTGGTAAGCCACCCTCATATGCATGTTCTGCTCAAGGGGAGTCTTTAATGAGAGGGGAAGAATGACGACCCCTGGCCAGTAGTTTGAGTCCGTCCTTGGGTGCTGCGGATTGCTATTTCAAAACTTCTAAAAAAAATAAATATTTCAAAATCTAAAAAAATTAAATATTCCAAAAAAACTAAAAAATCATGAAAATCAAAAATCCAAAAATCCAAAAATATGTGTCTTTTGTTTCTCTTTTTCATGTGTTTCTATCTATTTTATTTTGAGGATAGATATGATCTATTTGTTAAGTGTGCAGGTTGCAGATGTTCAAGTTGTCCTTGCTCTCTTTTATCTTTCGCTCTGCCTCTTGTTCATCTTCTTTTTGATTTGTTCTCTCCTTCTTTAATCTATTCTCTCAATCTGTTTTAAAGCTCATGTCCTTCTCAGCTTTTGTTTCATATCATCATATCTTCATGAGAGGGCTTTTCCTCACGATTATGAACCTGGTGGTTCTGCTTCTTCTGATCTTGGGTTTTGATTAATGAGTGTATTTGTCATGTCTTTTGTCCCGCCGTGTCCTTGTCACACGTGTTATGTCCCTCTGTACCCTTGTCACACGTGTTGTTGTTCCTCTGTGTCTGTCATATTTTTATCCCACTATGTTTCTCGTCCTACTGTGTCATCATGTCATGTGTTATTGTTGTCATCCCACACATGTGTTGTCCGTATCTTTTACGTCCCGTGGTATTGCCGTCCCACATGTCTTTGTCCCACCATGGTCTTGTCCCACCGCGCATGTTGTCCCACCATATTGTGGTGTTGTCTTGTCCCACCATGTCCCACGCACGCCTATTGTTTGTTCTTGTGATGTTTTGCTTCATTCATCTTTGTTATGCTATGTTTCATTCATCTTCACTTGTTATGATGTGATTCATTGTTATGTTATGTTCATCCTCGTGCTTGTTTTGTTTGTTGTTGTCTTATATCAAAAAAATCCAAAAAATACCATTTCGTTTGGCAGGTAAGTCAGGTATGGCTCTCTATCCCTTCTCATTGTTGCATTACTATATGGTATATCTAAATTATTATAGCCTCTCAACAACCGACTGGTTGCCCGTGTGTTCTGGGATCTGATGTTCCCCTTTAACAAAAATGATGACGATCTAGGAGCATACGGTTAATAGTTGGATAGGCCGTTAGTTTGAGCCCGATGGGGGACGATGGACTCTGTCTCGCACGCCGTGGTTGCAAGAAGACTCTTGACCCAGTCTTGGCTCAGTCTAGCAATAGTATCCTTGAGTACTTTCTATTTTAATCTTTCTTTGCACTCGTTTTGATGATTTCTTTATTTTAGCCTAGTATCCATCATGTCATTTTAAGCATTCACACCTCGTGATTCTCTTAAAGGTTTCTCCTCAGCAATGGCTAATTGCACTTCATTTCTCTTGGTTAAGAGATCTTCATTCTACTCTGAATTTGAACGTCTTCTCTGATCTACACGCTTGGTCTGGTTGGCCAGCGTGATTCCTGTCTGAATTTTATCTTACATTTCCTTTTCTTTTCCAGCTTTTCAGCTGTGTTCTTCCGATCCCCTCATTGTCCGTGGATTGTGTCCCTGATGAGGTTGGTCGTGTTTCCTTTTTTTCCCTTAGTTAGCTCTCTAGACATGTCTCATCCTTGTCAGCCATTCCTCGTGGTTAGTTCGGCGTTTTCGGGAGAATTATTGTCGCTTGTTGGTTGTGACGGGTGTCTTTTACCTTGTTGTCCACTTTTCAGTTCTCTCCGCTTCATCTCTGCTTCATCTCCATTTCACGTCGCTATCATTTTCGCTCCATCTCTTTTCCATTTCGCCTCCGTGTTGCTTTCGCTCATTCTCTTACAAAGTAGACATCAAGGAGGGACATCTGTTGACACCCGTTTTCAGCCCGCAAGTTGAGTTATTCCTCTTATTCACCTCCGTAATGCCCTGAATTGACCATTATTTTGGAGTCTTCTTTGAGTCGATCTCGAGCCCATTTCTTGATCATTTTCAAGTCCATTGAGCCTTGGAAGCTTTTATTTTCAATTTCCCAACTTTCAGGTCTGTTTCGGGCAAATCCGGAGCTCAAATAGATGTCCGGTCCATTTTTGTAAGAAGCCTGCAAACTATCGGTCGACCGACTATTTCCTTTGGCTAGCGGTCGGTCGACCGACCGCTAGAGTTGATCCCAACAGCCCGATGGCCTTCTTTTCTACGCCCACCTGCAAATGGTCGGTCGACTGACCGTTTCTTCCTGCAGGTGGTCGGTGGACCGCTAGGCTGTTTGAAGAGTCCAACTTCTTCCAAACTCTATTTTCTGCTCGACGGGGCTATCCTCCGGGGCTAATATCTTCCAGATTATTCCACCAAATCGCAATCTATTTTTTCTGGGCTCTTCCCCTTGATATTATCTCAAGATTGATATATCATACTCGATTTATCTTGGACTCTATCTCCTGAAATCTCGGGAGAACTTTCTAGATTCCTACAACTCCTATAAATAGAACCCAGGTTCGCAGGTCACGAAGAGGGGCTCTTTCTGGACGTGGGGCGAAGCCATGCTGCATCTCCGACTCAACTCTTCGACCCCATCTTGAAGAGGGAAGTATTAGTTTTCATTTTCATCTTTCTGGGCTTGATTTCGTCCTTTCTACTCTTAGTTCTAGTCTTCTCAATTTCACAAATCATCACAGTTGCATAATTTCTGCACTTTTCTTCGTTTTGCATAGCATATTCCCGCAGTTGTGCTGCGTGATTTTTCTCTCTACTTGTTTCATTATCATCACAACACACACACCTATCTTTTGCACCCTTCCATAGGGGTTAAAAACCTCCCCCCAATGCATTCTCCCTCAATCTTTACCCCTATTTTATCACTATGTGATTAATACTACACTTGCATATTCTAATGGGTTTTTCTCTTGTGTTTTGTCTTTGTTTTGCAGGAGAGCATGAATAGAATGTGAGGCCCTCTTCCTCTATTCGACTGGAAGGAGTGGAGGTTGAATCCACAAAGCTCCCAGCACCCTGTTCCTTAAGTGCGATCAAGTCTTCATCCTTTTCCAAGGTACACGGCACCGTTCCTTTTCTTTCTCACATCTTTTGGCGTTGTTAACCCTTGGCGGCGATCACGGTCAGTATCTTTATCTTTATCGCCCTTTGTTCATACTTTTATGCTTATTCGTGCCTTTCATGATTCACATATGTTATTAGCATAGTTTATGGGGGGTAGGGAGAATAAAGCATCAACAGCTGGGTCTTTTATTTCGGAGAAGGTATATGTCGTAGACTCTCCTTCATAGCCTCATTATCTGGTTACCGGTCCCGAGATCGGCTGACCCCATTTTTGAATCGTCTAGCTTAGGTGAAGCCGACGGTGTATTCAGTAGCAGAGTAGCAGTTCTTTTTTGTTTCTGATATCTGTCTCTATCATGGGGCACCATTCATTAATTTGTCTGACTTGCTGCAACAGCTCAAGGGGCTTGGAACACCCTTTAGAGCCTGTGTTGCTCCAGTTGATACAGAGAGGCCTTGTTGGCTATCATCTTAAAGATGGGCATTTGATGAGGGCGCAGCGCTTCCACCTTATATTTGACCATTAATTCACCTTGGTTGATCAGGCCTTCTATGATGTCCTTGAATATGTTGCAATCTTCAATAGAATGTCCCAACCCCTGGTGGTAGAGACAAAATTGGGAATCATCTTTTCTTTCGACCTCGTTTGGTCTCTTGGGCTCCGGGAGCACCACCTTGCCATATTCGTGGGCCCATTCGAAGAGGATCTGAATCTTATCCTTTGGAAAGGAATATGGTTTCATCATTTTACCCCTTAGTGAGGATCGTCGTGCGAGGGGCTTAGTAGAGAAAGAGCCAACCGACTCTTTCAATTTCTTATGTTGTTGCTTGAAGGCTTCGAAGTCAGCAGGGTTTATCTTCTTGCGCCAGCAACTCATCAGCTGGTTCATCCTTATGACTTGAGGTAGCAGCAATCGGGCAATGCTTTGCCAAGAGGGATTCAATATCTGTTGCAAGATCATTCAACTACTTGAAAAATTTGGTTTCGACGCCAATCACCCTCAGCAGGTAGTGCGTCTTCATGCTGCGCTTGCACATTTGGATAGCATCCTCGTGGTTCGGCAAATGTCTTCATCTCGCACTGAGATTCTTCCATCGTTGAATATCATCCGAGGCAGACTCATCAATCCTCTGCTCAGTCAAGTATAGTGTCACCTCGGTGATTTCCCCCTCAGCCAGCTTCATTTTAGCAACACGCTCCACCTTTGGCTCGTCCATCACGATTGAAGTTGTCGAACTCCGATGCTGGCCGGCTGGTTGTGGGAGTGGGGTTATTAACGGCATTGCACGAGGCATATTAGCTGCCCCTTGACATGCCAGAGATGCTGAGGGACGCACGGAAGGTGCGTAATGTAGCTGTTAAGATGGGGTGCCCCCTATATAATCGTATATTATTTGGGGCATAGTCGGCCGTGGTGAGGTTCCGAATAGCTCAATGCCACCCTGCGAAACCTCGGATGATGACCCAGCCTACCCGGGTATAGCTAGGTACAAACCCATTTGGCTTAATCTTCTTTTCAGCACTTTAACTTCTTGAAGTTTCTGATACAGCTCTGCTACTGCGGCAGGGTCAGGTTGGGGAGAGCCAGAAGTGCTGCATTCTGTCTCAATTCTAAGCGGGACCAGTGGCGACTTATTGTTATTGCTGGAAACATCCCATCCCTCAAAGATTGACATTCTTGCCCCTATGCCCTCACGTAGAGGAGGGGTGTAGTAGCGTGACTCTTTATCAGGCGAGGGACAGCATAATTCTTCATTTTCTTCTTCAGCAGCTCGGCTCGTGCCAGGCAAGGTAGACAATGTATTACAGGAGAGAATGATGCCCCCCCTTTATTCTTTAGCTTCTTCTTTTCATTCTCCTTTGCGGCTGACATCTACTCTTCAGGTAGTAGCGGGTATAACGACACCATGTTGACTACCCTTTTCAGATGGGGCAAGTCATGAGGGCGTGGGGGATCGACTTTGTGCTCCCCCATTTGCAGTTCCCCTCTCTGGATCGGCCGTTCAAGGGCATCCTTGAATGGGTAGCAATCTTCAATGGAGTGCCCGATCATCTGGTGATATGGGAAAAAGCAGGGATCGTCCTTTCTTCTAGCGTCTGTCGATCTCTTTGGTTCTGGGAGAGTGACTTTGTTATATTGAGTGGTCCATTCAAACAGGGCACAAGTCCTCTCCTTAGGGAAGGAGTACAACTTTTTCATTTTGGTCCGCAAGGATAGGTCTTCTTGTTGTTCATCAGGCTCAGCAAGGGGAGGGTTGGCAACCCCTTTATCTTTATTCTTTTGCAGCTCGAATGCCTTGAAGTCAATCGTGTAAGTTTCCTTTGGCACTGGCCATTTATCAGCAGACTTGGCCCTTTGGCTTGCAGCTGTGGGAGCAGAGGAACCACTGGCGAGGAAGGCCTCGATCTCAACCACCACATTATTTAGCCGGTCAAAAGACCTAATCTCGACCCCGATCATCTTCTCGAGGATCTCACGCTTCAGATTTTGTTGGCAGATTTGAACGGCGTCTTCTTGATGTGGCGGGCGCCTGCATCTCATACTGAGATTCTGCCATCTTTTAATATAGTCCAGAGCTGCCTCATCACTCTTCTGCTTGGAGGCATAGGTGTAGTGCCCCAAAATTTATATAAATAATTTTTGGATTATTTATAGAATTTTCAGGAATTTATAAAGGCCAAAATAGATTAACAAATGAATTAATATTGGGATTATAAGGCCCAATTATGTTAAATAACTAATCCAGCTTTGATAATTGAAGCCCAATAGGTTTAAGGACCAAGCCCAATAAGTTTGGCCCATATTCTAGAAGGTTATTTAAATTATCCACGAAATATTGGGATAAATACACTTTAAAAGGGATAATTTAGTGGATAATTAACCAAAGAGTTTGAATTAAGGAGTTGTTCTTCGCCCAGTTGATGTAATGGTCTATCGGGCGACCGCTACAGTCACGTAATGCACCAGTCCTGGTCCGTTACAACCTGCTAATTCCGTGAGAAGAAGTTGCAAAAAGAGTAGAACTTTGGGATTCTCTTGGCTAGAGACCAACTTGGGTGAACTTATAACATTACTAAGGACTCTTAGAGATTAGGTTTTAGTCAATTAAGGACTCTGAAATCGTTCAAATCCTTGAACCCTAGCCAAAACTCTAAAAATAGGACCAAGTTCTGAACTGAGCGACCCTTACTTTTGGCTCGTGAAGAATCAAGGTAAGGAGAGAGAATCTCGGGTAAGTTCTTTAGAGTGTTTTGTTCCTAATACTTTAGACTAACTACCCTCAAAATTTCATGTTAGGAGATTAAGTAACCAAGGAGATAAAGGCTTCTAAAGTCGCTGATTCTATCATAGCAGCCCAGGATTCAGAGTAAAGGACCACTGAAGATCAAGGAATTAGGACGCCCAAATGAGGTAATTAGGGAAGGGTTCTTTAGAACTTTTTGCTCCTCTTAATTTCATCTTCTTACCCTCCAAATTTCACATCTTTAGGTCAATAGGTTAGAGAGTTAGGGCAAAGTGAAGTTGCTGAAAAATCACAGGGAGAGATGAACTAGGGCGACCCTTGAAGACTCAAATTAGAAGTTTAAAGCCCAGTTAAGGGGTAGGTTATCTCATGAACGATAAAAACACATTGTTAGGGATAAAAGCCATCTAGTTTATTTGGATTTCATGCATTGGACTTCATGAGCTTCATGTTTTAGGATTAGTCTATACATTCATGCATGCCTTCAACCCTAATTGAAGATAAAAAAAGTTATCTCTTGTTATTTCATTACTACCTATGCATCTAGATAGCCTTTTTTGCTCGTTTTGACATGATTAGAGTAGTTAGTCTATGGCATGTTTTAAACCATAGTTTTCTATAGTTTCTATTTTCTGTCAGCAGAGGACCTAACGATCTATCGTAAGACCGCCAGGGACGTGTAACAGACCTGCATTGACCGTCACACCCTCTGTGAACGACTAAACGGTTCTGTGAAACCTGACGGACCTAATCTAGACCGTTACCTTCCGGTGACGCACCCAGATTAGTCCGTCACACAACACTGCATTCTGACAGAATCAAGATCGGTCCAATTAATATATATGTATGCCTAGTTAATTAGATCATAACCTGTTTTCATGCTTTTAAGTTCCAGTACTGATTCATGTTAGAAATTTGCATACTTTAGAGTTATTTTCAAGCATATGTTAATTTCATGACAAAGCACTATAGTTTTGGTATTAAAACCTTCATTTAGAAAAGATATTGAGGAGTTTTATCATGATTTTATACCGTTACACATTCTCTCTTATCTATAGAGTCAATTCTTTAAGTACATGGCATATATCCCGGTATATGTCCATTAGTTCACACTTTTACACTATAGGAATATATTCTTGAACATGAGGACCTCTCTATTGGATATTCCTTCTAATGGACTAGGAAATCTTATTTCAAGGCCTCCGTAATTCTCTGTGAGCTTGGGATTCCCACTAGGACGCCGAGTTGGTTGTACCATGAAAGCCCAATTGTTAGAAACACTATCGATGTTTTCTGGTTCTAGATATGTAACGGATCCATATTAGACCGTCAGGCCTATCTAACGGTCCAAAATATGACCGTCACATTTACTGAGTCCATTTTATTGTTTCTGGATTTGGACCATTGTAACGGCCCAATAGTGGAGCGTTATGTTTATGTAACGGCCCAGTTATTGACCGTCACAGTTCTTAAGTACTTTAACCAGAGGTTTGACCAAAGAGTTGATATTCTAAAGTTCCTAGATGAATTATTGATGGTCTAGGACTTGTTATATTATCCAAGAGACTTAATATAATGAATGAAAGATAAGGAATGTACCGTTATGCTGTCGATTTATTTCCATGGCATAACATAGTTCTAATATGTTATTAAAATTCCTTGTTCCAAATAGAAGCATTCATTCATTGAATTATTGTTATCATGAACTTATTGAAATTGTACATTCTTGGCCATATTGTTTACATGCGTGGAAGTAGCTTGATTTATACTTGAAGATGCGATCGAGCACTGATTGTGTTCAAGGACTCTATGCTAGTCCCCTCGGCTGATTGTCGGAAACATACTATAAACCATGGGGTCTGATGCTACTGGCGTCACATTGCGCTGGAAGTACTTTCTTTATAAATAAGTGAAAATCCACGATACATGTACATGACTTTCTTGTTTGTTACATGATATTCCACAGAAATTCACCAAATACTTGCTCATAAGTCAAAGATGTTTGGGTGATGAGTATGTGACTTGCTAGTACATTCTTGTTCATGAAAGGCCATGCTACATTCTTGCTAGTTCATACTTACTCTCATTCTATCTTAAACGATCATCTTTGTTACTTTGGTTATTCGCTTGATTATCGCATTTCGCATGATTTTACCTTATTCTTTAGAGCTAAAATGTTAATTACTTAAATAGTGCCTTCATGTTGATGCGAAGATACCTACTGGGCAAGTGTGCTCATTACCTATTTCCAATCTTTTTAGGAGATAGAAGTGAGTCGGGATCGGATTCGGAATATTCAAATAGCGGGTCCGAGAGTGAATAAAGAATGAGTGAAGACTTAGGAAGTCTACATTGTTTAGATTGAGTCTATATAATTTTCTTATTTCTTGAGTCTAGTATGATGAAGAAAGTTGAACTAGTGATTATATTTGAATATTTGATTGATAATGTGAAATGAAAGTTGAAGTTTGAGTAGATATTGTGCAATTACATTTATGCGTGTGATTGTCTTGCGCTCTGATCATTCTTGCTTGCAAGAGACTTACCATGCCGGTTGTTCATGTTCCTCGAGCTAGTCTTCCGTTGTAATAAAAGCTCGGGGCGTGACAGTTAAGTTGGTATCAGAGCCTAAGTCTCAGGACTTAGCGAGAAGAATCATGTCATAGGATAAGTTCAAGGTTTAAGGACCCCTACCTATGAACTAAGGAAGAAATTTTCATGCCCATGTGAGAATTGGATAGTGCCTAAGATAAGATAGTTAATTAGCTTTAAGATTAATTTTCTTCCAATTCCACGAGAAATAACAAGTTGTTGTATTTCTCTCAGGTACCTAATTATTGCAATGGCTCATCGCGTAGATTGGGATGGCATGAAACATCGCAATTACATGCCATCCCAATCTACGCGAGGCTCTCTCAGGTACCTCATTATTTCATGCCAAGGTGGCTCAAGGTGGCGCAAGGTGTTTTACATTATTACTCATGAATTGGGTAATGGCTCTCTCAGGTACCTCATTATTACTCAGGCATTACAAACCATGGCGCAAGGTGGCGCAGGGGCGAGGGCCGGCGACTTACATCACAATTTTTGGAGTTTAAACCCTCTGCGTTTCTATGGTTCTTCTAATCCGGATGAAGCAGAGAACTGGATTGACGAAATGAACCGTATATTTGACGTCATCCAATGCACCGATCAAGAGAAGGTGCGTCTTGTAACTTTCCAACTCAATAAGGATGCCCGTACATGGTGGAAGTCGGTTCCGGCACCTCCGGCCGATGCACCTCATACATGGGATGGTTTTCTCACTTTGTTCCGTGCTAAGTACTTTTCTAAGCATATGAAAGAAAGAAAGGCTATTGAGTTCGCCTCTCTTCGACAAGGAATGATGACAGTCGCGGAGTATGAACTTCAATTCTCTAGGCTAGCACCTTATGCACCTCATTTAATCAGTACCGATTTATTAAAGGCAAATCGATTTATGAACGGGTTACGACCCGGTTTCATTCAATAGCTCGGGACCCAAAACATCCGTACCTATGCGGAGATGGTTCATCGGTCATATTTATGTGAAAGGACCTTAGAAAAGGTCGAGAAATTGAACGGAAAAGGAGAAGAGTCTAGCCGACGATCTGATTGGTATTATAAGAAAGAAAAATTCAGCATCACGGAACCTCACAAAAGCCGTGATAGTAAGAAAAGATCCAGGAACAGGAATGGTGGAAGTTCCCAGAAAAACAAGAAAGTCAAGGAGGAAAAGGAGCAAGTCGCCACGGCTTGCACTTTTTATGAAAAGTTCGGCCATTCGGCTGAAGAGTGTTGGAAGTGCCTTGGTGCTTGTTTACGCTGTGGAAGCAGGGAGCATCTGTCACGCCCCGATGCGGAATCTCGGGACGTACGGTTAGGGGCAAGCGAGCAATAATTCCGAACCATTGCAAACCATTGCACAAAAGGTTGGAAAGGATAATAATCAGAGTTTTATTGATAATAAAGTTGAGTACACTGGGTAGAACAACTACATCTAAATAATAAGCAAAATACTAGAACAATCTCTCACTAATACTAAGGGTACAAACTGACTCAATAAACTAAAACTATCTCTCGATATCACTCCAGTCCATTCCCGACAAGTTCATCACCTGGAAAGAGAGGAAAAGTAGGAGTGAGCTAAACGCGCTCAGTAGATAACCACAAACAGGTTTACGTAATTAACCATTGATTTCCAATTTATATGAAATGCAGTAAATAAAGAATGACGATACGATAAAAGAAACAATGTAAAAGATATCTTGCAAGGTCAAGAAATATAACAATTTACCAAGTAATGAACAAGTAAAGTAACAGTAGATAATTTGGCCAGCAAGTATGTTACACATGTAACCAAGTAAATACGCACGAGTCAAGTAACAAGAGTTTGTCATAGACGTAACATGTCAAGTCAAGTATTCGGGTGCAATGCCTCACCCTGTCATAAACATCCCAATGGGCTCAATATCTTTTCGGGCGCTCTCCCCAGGACCAGACCGGGCCCTTATGATGCGTTGGCATTTCATTTCAATTGGATCACCGATCCCCCGTCTAGACATAGTCAATTATGGCCAATATAATCAGATGAATTTCTGTCGGGTACAAGATGTAAAGGACGACACTTGCCTCCTTTGATTCAAGAGTATAACCACGATGAAAAACTCAAAACAAGGTAGTCGTACGGCAAACACCGGGCCGTACTCATATGAGTAACGAGTCACGGGGCCAAGAATGAACGGTTGACAGTAAGCCGTTCGAGAGAGAGAAGTAAGTTCCGAAGAACGAATATACGAACCATTCGGGTCGTATTTTAAGAAATACGGTTCAAGAGAATCCGTATTAAGCATAACGATAATATCTAATTATAAGATAATTTATGCAAAATAGTCACCGGGTTGCCAATAACAATTAAACCAACCAATTTCAGTTTAATGTCCATTGATCAATTTCGGGCTCAAATATGACCGAAGATTATCCAAGGGTAATCGGTCAATTAAACAAGTTAAAACAATAGTCATGATGTAACCCTAATTTACCACAGTAAAAATGTTCTACGGTAAAAATGTAAAGTTTACCGGATGGAGTGTCCGGCTAATTGGTCAAAGACTTGCCATAAGTCGGCCAGTAATTTTCTGGTTTACAGTAATTTACAGAAATTACCTATGGTAAAGTTTAGCTATTTACCATACTTATTCAATTTATCCAAAGTTACAAGTGAATTTCAATGATTTTCACTTTAAACAATTTATCAAAATAGATATTGTAAATAACAGAAATTTACTCATGTCATTATCTGTTATTTATGTGGATTGTCAATTTTTACTAATTAACATTGTTAAATGGGTCAAAATAGCAAAAAAATCAGTTTTTTGGAAGTTAAACGGATGACAGTGGGCCGTTAAACCTACTGGCTGTAAAACGGTTATCATTGGGCCGTTTTATACAAGGCGGGCGGTTCTAATTGGGCCGTTTGTATAAGTCGGGCGGGCAGTTCTGAGCCATCTAAGAGATAAAGCGGTCCGATTGGAACCGTTAATCCCTGTAACACGGGAACAGCGAAACAGAAGCATAAATCCGGCGTTTAAGGCTTCAATTCATGCATTTGAGTACGTAAATAAATGGAAAAGTGTGGTTTCTACAAGCTAACATGATGCCCTTTCATTCCATTTATCAAATTCAAGGTTTGTGCCATGGTTACCTACCTTAACCGATGAAATAAGGAAGGATGAATGGGGAAGAAGTTGAACAGTAGACTTGCAGAGCTTCTTCACAGCAGCAAGAACCCTTTTGTGTTTAAGAGATGTTTAAGGGGGCTTCCTCTACTTATAGGTTTGGAAGAGGAGTGTTTAATCTTCACACACGGTTTGGTCAGAGCCGCAAAATCCTTTGCATTGTTGACAACGTGTTTCTGCCAACCAAAACACGGTTTCACGTGTTTCTCAAGGTAAGGTTAGCCTAATCTAAGCCTAATCCAAAAGATTAAGGAATGGTTAACTAAGACCTCAATTTAATGTTACTAAATGATTTTTAATGAATTGGACCCAAAAGACAAAATTACTAATCAAGACATGCTCTTTCATAATATGATTTTTATGGAATTTTATCACGAGGTTTATTGTTAATCTCCCAATCTTAAGATTAAAATAATAATTTAACCCAATGTTCAACGGTTTAGTCGATAGAGAGAGTTTCTGATTTTTACCGATGAAACTTCAGAAGATAAAGTTGCTAAGAAAAATACCCTCTATCAGATGTGATTTTTACAGATTTTTCTAAGGTAGTTGTATTTTCGTATGAATAGTATTTTCCGCGTTTTTAAGTCAGGCTTAAATCACTGATTAAGCCATGTAAATGATTTTATTAGGGTCAAGTACAGAAGACCAAAGTGTTTACCATGGTCTTTACTAATTAACTACCATTTTTCGGAAGTTTTATATGATAGTCAAAATTTTTACTGTTTACTATTTACCACAGTCACTATTCAACATTTACTATTTACGAATTTTAATATTTGTACAGAAACTCGGGGTCTTACACCCTCCCCCACTTAAAGAATTTGGTCCTCCAAATTCACTGGACCAAAATATAATAGCTCACCTAGAATAGATCGGGATAACGCTTCCGTATGGCGTCCTCGGATTCCCATGTAGCTTCCTCTATTCCACGCCGACTCCATTGGATTTTAACCATCGGTAAGGAACGATTTCGAAGTTGTTGCTCTTTCCGATCCAGAACCTTCACTGGTCTTTCTTCATAAGATAGATCCTTCTTAAATTCAAAGTCCACATGTTGAATGATGTGACTAGGGTCGTACACGTATTTCCGAAGCATAGATACATGGAATACGTTATGTACACCAGATAATTGAGGAGGTAAGGCCAATCTATAGGCGACTTCACCCACTCGATCAAGGATCTCAAATGGACCAATATACCTTGGGCTTAACTTGCCATGAATACCGAATCGACGAATACCTCTTGAAGGAGAGACTTTTAAGAACACATGCTCGCCAATTTGAAATTCCAAATCTCTTCTTCTATTATCAGCATAGCTCTTTTGCCTCGATTGAGCCACAAGTAACCGGTCTCGGATAATACGAATATTTTGTGATGACTCCGAGATAAGATCCGGTCCAAGCCATTGCTTCTCGCCAACCTCATCCCAACATAATGGAGAACGACAGCTCCTTCCATACAAAGCCTCGAAAGGTGTCATCTGTATGCTGGATTGATAACTATTGTTGTAGGCGAATTCTATCAATGCTAAATGATCGCTCCAACTTCCACCGAAGTCGATCATACAAGCTCTCAACATATCTTCCACTATTTGATTAGTTCTCTCGGTCTGTCCATCTGTTTGCGGATGAAATGCAGTGCTAAAATTCAGACGGGTACCAAGAGATTCTTGCAATCCTTTCCAAAAATGAGAAGTAAATCTCGGATCTCTATTAGATATAATGTTGACTGGGATACCATGAAGTCTAACCACTTCCTTTAAATATAATGCTGCCAGCACATCAACTGTCCACTTGGACTTAATAGATAAGAAATGTGCGGATTTAGTCAGTCGATCCACAATTACCCATATAGCATCATAACCACCTCGAGTCTTAGGAAGACCCAGAATGAAATCCATACCAACACTCTCCCACTTCCATTGGGGTATATCAAGTGGTTTCAATTTACCTGCCGGTCTGAAATGCTCGGCCTTTACTTGTTGACAAACAAGACATGTACTCACAAAATTTGCAATTTCCCTTTTCATGTTCGGCCACCAAAATGACCTTTTCAAATCCTTGAACATCTTAGTGCCTCCCGGATGGATAGTATATTTGGATCTATGGGCTTCTTCAAGAATCCGATTCTTTATATTAGCCTCATTCGGTACACAAGTTCTACCTTGAAATAATAATCTTCCATCATCGGCTATCGAGAAATCAGGTCTGCTACTCAAGCTTTCCTTAATCTCGACTAGCTCGGGATCAATATCTTGTAATAACTTGATTTCTACCAACAATTCGGGCTTCAGTTGCAACTGGGAAATCAATATCCGGTCATTATCAATATTGATATCCAGACTAGCCATTTGCTCCAGTAATTTCCATTCTTGTAACATAAGACTAGATATCTTAGCCACAGGCTTCCGACTTAAAGCATCAGCAACCACATTGCCTTTGCCCGGGTGATACTCAATAGAAAAGTCGAAATCCTTTATATACTCCAACCATCTTCTTTGTCTCATGTTCAATTCCTTTTGAGAAAATAAGTATTTCAGACTTTTGTGATCCGAAAATACCGTAAATGATTCACCATATAAGTAGTGCCTCCAAATCTTCAAAGCAAATACCACGGCTGCCAATTCCAAATCATGAACTGGATAATTAACTTCATGCTTTCTTAACTGTTAGAAGAATAGGCAATCACCTTGCCGTGCTGCATAAGCACACAGCCTAAGCCAATACCAGAAGCATCAGTGTAAACCACGAAACCACCCTCACCAGAAGGTAAGGTTAAAATAGGGGCAGTAGTCAGACAATCCTTCAGAGTCTGAAAACTCCGTTGGCATTCAATTGACCACTCAAACTTAATCTCTTTGCGGGTTAACTTCGTCAGAGGTACCGCAATCTTAGAGAAATCTTGAATAAACCTTCGATAGTAACCAGCCAGGCCAAGAAAACTCCTCACTTCAGTAACACTGGTAGGTTGTTCCCAATTCTTTACTGCTTCCACCTTCGATGGATCTACAGAAATACCATCCTTGGTAATAATATGTCCTAGAAAAGACACCTCTTGTAACCAGAAATCACACTTACTCAACTTAGCATATAATTGGTGATCTCTCAATAATTGCAAAGCCATCCTCAGATGCTCGGCATGTTCTCTTTCACTCTTGGAATATATCAAAATATCATCTATGAATGCCACAACCCATTGATCAAGGTAGGGTCGGAACACACTGTTCATTAACTGCATGAAAGCTGCCGGTGCATTCGTTAACCCAAAAGGCATAACGACAAACTCATAATGGCCATACCGGCTACGGAAAGCTGATTTATAAATATCCTCTTCTTTAATCCGTACCTGGTGATATCCAGATCGAAGATCGATCTTAGAAAAATAAGAAGCTCCAGTAATATGGTCAAATAACTCATCAATCCTTGGCAAAGGATACTTGTTCTTGACAGCCAACTGGTTAAGTTGCCGATAATCGATGCATAATCTCATCGAACCATCTTTCTTCCGAACAAACAATACAGGAGCTCCCCAAGGGGAAACACTCGGGCGAATAAAACCCTTCTCGAGTAATTCCAACAATTGCTGCTTCAATTCCCGTAATTCCGCAGGAGACATGCGATAAGGGGCTTTAGAAACAGGAGACGATCCAGGAATAAGATCAATAGAGAATGTAACTTCACGCAGAGGCGGAAGTCCTGGTAACTCCTCTGGAAATACGTCCGAAAATTCTCGGACAATAAGAATGTCCTTAATCTCCAACTGCTGTTCAGGGGACGCAAGAACAAAAGCCAGAAAAGCTTCGCATCCACGCCTCAATAACTTATCAGCACGAAGAGTCGAGATAAGAGAGATAGAACTAGGGTGTTTCACTCCCTTGAAGGATAATCCGGGGTGTCTAGAAAAAGACACGGAACAAGAACTACAATGAACATTGGTCTCATACCGAGTCAACCAATCAGCTTCTAGGATTACATCGTAATCCTTCATGTCCATACAAATCAAATCAGCTGGAAAATTCTGATCATTTACCATAACCTTACTAGAAGGATAGTAATGCTGAATTGCTGATTTAGAACCAATAGGGGTTGATATTTCTAACGGAGAACTCAACAAAGCAGGTGCCATAGCTAAAGATTTAGCAAATCTCCGTGAAATAAAAGAATGTGTTGCACCAGTATCAATTAGAACAAAAGCTGGCAAGTCGAATATAACAAGAGTACCTTCGACGAGTCCACCCTCCTCGGCGATATCTTTTTCCTTTGCATGGAGAGCCTGGAGCCTGCCTTGAGGCTTCTTGAAATTTAGAGATTTTGCCGGGATAGCTTGTTCCGATAATAAAGGACAGTTGGGTATACGGTGCTCTTTGCTTCCACACCGCAGACATGCACCTAGCTTGCGCCAACAATCTTCCATCTTGTGACCAGGACGATCACAATATCGGCATACGCCCTTGAATGGAATCATAGAATCAGGTTTCTTGTCTTCTTGTCGCGGCATTTTGCCTCTCCACGAACCAGAACCAGAACTTGAACCAGAACTAGTAAAGGGTCTTTTCTTGCTCGGGTCAGTGCCAAATCCAGGTTTAACATTCTTGAGTGCCTTCGGTTGCTCTTTCTTGTTACCTTGACCACGAATCCTTTCAGTCATTTCCAAAGTATCTTCTAATATTTGTGCCTTTCTTACCATCTCAGAATATGTAGAAATTTCCAGTGGTGCAAGTTGATTGATATAATGAAGTCGAAGACCATTGAGGAAACGCTTCGCCTTCATTCTCTCAGTCGAAATAAGATGTCTTGCATAACGAGAGAGTCGTGAAAACTGAGCCTCATATTCTGATACCGATAAACTTCGCTGCTTCAAAGCTGCGAATTCTGCTCCCTTCTTTTCTTGCACGCGGTCAGAAAAATATTTATCATTGAAATATTCCTCGAATTCCTCCCACGAGACTTGTTGATCTCTGAGAGTCGACTTAACAGACTCCCACCAAGCACGTGCATCACGTTCCAGTTGGAAAACGGATAAAAGAACACGTTCTTGGTCAGTGCATTGCATGACCTCAAAAATTCTTGCCATCTCGTCGAGCCAATTCTCGGCTTCATCGGGATCGGTTGAACCAGCGAATCTAGGCGGGTTCATTCCTCGAAAATTCCGATATAAATCACCAGTGCCATGAGCTGCGCCATGAGGTGCCGCTCCAGCTCCAGCTCCTGCCTGAGCCAGTGCATTCAAGGCTTGCGTAAGTCCTTGAACTGTACGCTGTAAATTCCTCATCTCAGCACGATTGGCTGCCATTTCTAGTTAAGTGCCTATAAAATAGTTACTCGGATTATTTATGAGAGAAGAACTTCTTAGATGAGAAGAGAAGAACTAGATAAGAAGAACATGATTATGGTTAAATAACTTAACCCAAATTTCTACCCAATTCTCACAAGGTTGTTTTCTTAAGCCTATAACCAATAAACCTATAACATTAAAGTGAAATACCTAGGATAAATTGACCTAGGCTCTGATACCAACTAAACTGTCACGCCCCGATGCGGAATCTCGGGACGTACGGTTAGGGGCAAGCGAGCAATAATTCCGAACCATTGCAAACCATTGCACAAAAGGTTGGAAATGATAATAATCAGAGTTTTATTGATAATAAAGTTGAGTACACTGGGTAGAACAACTACATCCAAATAATAAGCAAAATACTAGAACAATCTCTCACTAATACTAAGCGTACAAACTGACTCAATAAACTAAAACTATCTCTCGATATCACTCCAGTCCATTCCCGACAAGTTCATCACTTGGAAAGAGGGGAAAAGTAGGAGTGAGCTAAACGCGCTCAGTAGATAACCACAAACAGGTTTACGTAATTAACCATTGATTTCCAATTTATATGAAATGCAGTAAATAAAGAATGACGATACGATAAAAGAAACAATGTAAAAGATATCTTGCAAGGTCAAGAAATATAACAATTTACCAAGTAATGAACAAGTAAAGTAACAGTAGATAATTTGGCCAGCAAGTATGTTACACATGTAACCAAGTAAATACGCACGAGTCAAGTAACAAGAGTTTGTCATAGACGTAACATGTCAAGTCAAGTATTCGGGTGCAATGCCTCACCCTGTCATAAACATCCCAATGGGCTCAATATCTTTTCGGGCGCTCTCCCCAGGACCAGACCGGGCCCTTATGATGCGTTGGCATTTCATTTCAATTGGATCACCGATCCCCCGTCTAGACATAGTCAATTATGGCCAATATAATCAGATGAATTTCTGTCGGGTACAAGATGTAAAGGACGACACTTGCCTCCTTTGATTCAAGAGTATAACCACGATGAAAAACTCAAAACAAGGTAGTCGTACGGCAAACACCGGGCCGTACTCACATGAGTAACGAGTCACGGGGCCAAGAATGAACGGTTGACAGTAAGCCGTTCGAGAGAGAGAAGTAAGTTCCGAAGAACGAATATACGAACCATTCGGGTCGTATTTTAAGAAATACGGTTCAAGAGAATCCGTATTAAGCATAACGATAATATCTAATTATAAGATAATTTATGCAAAATAGTCACCAGGTTGCCAATAACAATTAAACCAACCAATTTCAGTTTAATGTCCATTGATCAATTCCGGGCTCAAATATGACCGAAGATTATCCAAGGGTAATCGGTCAATTAATCAAGTTAAAACAATAGTCATGATGTAACCGTAATTTACCACGGTAAAAATGTTCTACGGTAAAAATGTAAAGTTTACCGGATGGAGTGTCCGGCTAATTGGTCAAAGACTTGCCATAAGTCGACTAGTAATTTTCTGGTTTACAGTAATTTACAGAAATTACCTATGGTAAAGTTTAGCTATTTACCATACTTATTCAATTTATCCAAAGTTACAAGTGAATTTCAATGATTTTCACTTTAAACAATTTATCAAAATAGATATTGTAAATAACAGAAATTTACTCATGTCATTATCTGTTATTTATGTGGATTGTCAATTTTTACTAATTAACATTGTTAAATGGGTCAAAATAGCAAAAAAAATCAGTTTTCTGGAAGTTAAACGGATGACAGTGGGCCGTTAAACCTACTGGCTGTAAAACGGTTATCATTGGGCCGTTTTATACAAGGCGGGCGGTTCTAATTGGGCCGTTTGTATAAGTCGGGCGGGCAGTTCTGAGCCGTCTAAGAGATAAAGCGGTCCGATTGGAACCGTTAATCCCTGTAACACGGGAACAGCGAAACAGAAGCATAAATCCGGCGTTTAAGGCTTCAATTCATGCATTTGAGTACGTAAATAAATGGAAAAGCATGGTTTCTACAAGCTAACATGATGCCCTTTCATTCCATTTATCAAATTCAAGGTTTGTGCCATGGTTACCTACCTTAACCGATGAAATAAGGAAGGATGAATGGGAAAGAAGATGAACAGTAGACTTGCAGAGCTTCTTCACAGCAGCAAGAACCCTTTTGTGTTTAAGAGATGTTTAAGGGGACTTCCTCTACTTATAGGTTTGGAAGAGGAGTGTTTAATCTTCACACACGGTTTGGTCAGAGCCGCAAAATCTTTTGCATTGTTGACAACGTGTTTCTGCCAACCAAAACATGGTTTCACGTGTTTCTCAAGGTAAGGTTAGCCTAATCTAAGCCCAATCCAAAAGATTAAGGAATGGTTAACTAAGACCTCAATTTAATGTTACTAAATGATTTTTAATGAATTGGACCCAAAAGACAAAATTACTAATCAAGACATGCTCTTTCATAATATGATTTTTATGGAATTTTATCACGAGGTTTATTGTTAATCTCCCAATCTTAAGATTAAAATAATAATTTAACCCAATGTTCAACGGTTTAGTCGATAGAGAGAGTTTCTGATTTTTATCGATGAAACTTCAGAAGACAAAGTTGCTAAGAAAAATACCCTCTATCAGATGTGATTTTTACAGATTTTTCTAAGGTAGTTGTATTTTCGTATGAATAGTGTTTTCCACGTTTTTAAGTCAGGCTTAAATCACTGATTAAGCCATGTAAATGATTTTATTAGGGTCAAGTACAGAAGACCAAAGTGTTTACCATGGTCTTTACTAATTAACTACCATTTTTCGGAATTTTTATATGATAGTCAAAAAATTTACTGTTTACTATTTACCACAGTCACTATTCAACATTTACTATTTACGAATTTTAATATTTGTACAGAAACTCGGGGTCTTACAGCATCGTATGCCGGATTGCCCCCTTATAAAAGATCAATCGTCCGGCGGTGGACGTAGGAGGCAGGCTCGCCTCAATGCTATTCTAGAAGAAGAAGAAGCGCCTAGGGATAGTGGGCTTATGGAAGGTACTCTTCAAATTTATTCTCGTCCTGCATTTGTGCTATTTGATATTGGTGCCTCTCATTCTTTTATCTCCACTACCTTTGCAAAAATATTACCAATTGCATCAGTTCCCCTACCTTCAGATCTTGCTATTACTACACCCTTAGGTTCTAGAACAAAGTTTACCAAGTATTATCCTGACAGTGAGGTGATAGTAGAAGGTCACAATCTCCTCACAAACTTAGTATGTCTTTACATGAAAGGTTATGATGCCATTTTAGAGGTAGATTGGCTTATAGATCATGATGCTGATATTAACTGCCGAAATAGGATTATATCCTTCCGAAAACTAGGTCTTCCTAGATTTTCCTTCCTTGGCATCAAGTATAGGAAACATCCCACTATCATATCCTCTCTTCACGATTGTAAACTTATCTCGCGAGGATGTGAAGCTTTTCTTGCTTCTGTCATTATTACCGAATCCAAGGAAATCATCCTAGCAAACATTCCTATTATAAATGAGTTCCCAGATGTATTCCCATCCAAATTACCCAGTTTACCACCCGAGAGGGAAGTGAACTTCACTATTGAACTCATTCTAGGAGCAGCCCCTGTTTCTATAGCCCCTTACAGGATGTCCCCCACGGAACTTAAGGAACTAAAGAGGCAGTTGTAGTAATTATTAGATAATGGCTTCATTAGACCCAACACATCCCCCCGGGGTGCGCCGGTGCTATTTGTCAAGAAGAAGGATGGCTCTCTCAGGTTATGCATAGACTACCGACGACTGAATCAACTTACAATCAAAAACAAGTATCTGTTGCCACGTATTGATGAGCTCTTCGATCAGCTTTCGAGAGTAGTGTATTTCTCCAAGATAGACCTCAGATCGGGTTATCATTAGCTTAGAATTAACGAAGAAGACATTTATAAATCAACTTTTCGAAGTCGTTATGGCCACTATGAATTCGTGGTAATGCCATTTGGGTTAACAAATGCCCCAGCAGCATTTATGCAACTTATGAACAGTGTTTTCCAGCCATATCTGGACCAGTTCATTGTCGTCTTCATTGATGACATCCTGATATATTCCAAGACAAAAGAGGAACATGAAGAACATCTGAGAATAGCTTTGCAAACACTTAGAGAACATAAGCTTTATGCCAAGCTTAACAAGTGTGAGTTCTGGCTCAAGAAAGTTTCATTCCTAGGCCACATTATTTCAAAAGAAGGTATCGCTGTGGATCCCTCTAAAGTAGAAGCTGTCAGAAATTGGAGCCGGCCAACGACTGTATCAGAAGTTTGGAGTTTTCTGGGTCTAGCTGGTTATTATAGGAGGTTCATTAAGGACTTCTCAAAAATTACAGTTCTTTTAACTAGACTCACAAGAAAAGAAAATCCTTTTGTCTGGTCAGAGGAATGTGAAAAGAGTTTTCAAATTATTAGGAATCACCTTACTACAGCTCCTATTTTAGCACTACCGGTGGAAGGTGGTGGATTTGAAGTATATACGGATGCATCTAGCATTGGCTTAGGGTGCGTCCTCATGCAAAATGGAAATGTAATCTGTTATTCTTCAAGACAATTGAAACGTGACAAGGAAAATTATCCTGTGCATGATTTGGAATTAACAGCTGTTATTTTCGCCTTAAAAATTTGCCGTCATTATCTCTAAGGAGAGAAATTCATGGTCTACTCGGATCACAAAAGTTTGAAATACTTATTCTCTCAAAAGGAGCTTAATATGAGGCAGAGGAGATGGTTAGAATATCTCAAAGACTTTGATTTTGCTATTCAATATCATCCTCGCAAGGCTAATGCGGTAGCAGATGCACTCAGTAGAAAATCAATGGGTATGCTATCAAGTCTTATGATTAGTATGACTAATCTTATTCCATAATTTGCTCAGATGAACTTAGATATTGACATAAAGGAAGAGGATTGTTTCATGGCTAATATCCGAGCTCAACCTACATTGATAGAGGATCTGGTCAAGCTGTAAAATGATGATCCCGTGTTACTGGAAATTAAAGCCAACATAGAACAGAGGTCGGATTTCTCTGTTTCTAATGACGGAAGATTGCTATTTAAGGGCCGAGTGTGTGTACCATATCATGAGGATACGAAGAAACTGATCCTAGAAGAAGCACATAAGTCCAAGTACACCATTCATCCAGGTGATACAAAAATGTATCAATATCTCAAAAGAAATTTCTGGTGGCCCAATATGAAGAGAGAAATAGCTGATTTCGTGTCCCGATGTCACACTTGTCAACAAGTAAAGGCAGAACATTTTAGACCCGCAGGTAAGTTACACCCCTTAGATATTCCCGAATGGAAATGGGAGAGTATAGGAATAGATTTCATCATGGGTTTACCTAAGAACAAAGGAGGACACGATGGTATATGGGTAATCATATATCGATTGACTAAGTCTACACACTTCATACCAATCAAAAGTCGATGGTCTGTGGATATTCTAGCAGCATTATACATAAGGGAAATTGTCAGATTACATGGTGTTCCGATCACTATTATATCTGATAGAGATCCTCGATTCACATCACAGTTCTAGAAGGGCTTACAACATTTACTAGGGACTAGATTGAAGTTTAGTATAACATTTCACCCACAAACTGATGGTCAGACTGAAAGAACAAATCAAGTGGTAGAAGATATGCTCAGGGCTTGTGCTATTGACTTTGGAGGAAGTTGGCATGATCACTTGCCGCTGGTGGAATTTGCATACAACAACAGTTATCAAGCCAGCATACAGATGGCACCCTTTGAAACTTTATATGGGAAAAGCTGTAGATCACCAATATGTTGGAATGAAATAGGGGAAAGGCAATTTCTAGGCCCCGACCTTATCAGGGATTCTTCAGAGAAAATCAAGCTCATTCATGAAAGATTACAAATGGCACAAGATAGGTAAAAGTCTTATGCTGATAATCGAAGGCGCGACTTGGAATTTCAGGTAGGAGATCATGTATATCTGAAGATTTCTCCGGGTCGTGATATTTGAAGATTTGGCATCAAAGGCAAGCTAACTCCAAGATTCATAGGCCCGCTTGAAATTCTTGAAAGGGTCGGTGAGGTGGCTTATAGACAGGCTTTACCTCCACAATTAGCAGGAGTTCATGACGTATTTCACGTCTCTATGCTGAAAAAGTATGTATATGATCCTGACCATGTTATTACTTATGATAATTTGGAGATTCAGTAGGATATGACGTATGAGGAAACACCAATAAGGATTCTGGAACGAGAAGTGCGTCAACTAAGGAATAAGCTATTCCTATGGTCAAGATTCAATGGAAGAAATCATGGCCGACTGAAGCAACATGGGAAACCGAAGAAGCTATGTGCAAACGATTCCCAGAACTATTCAACTGTAAGTACACTCTCCACAATCCATATATATATATATTGAATTTGGGGACCAAATTCTTCTAAGTGGGGGAGGATGTAGTGCCCCAAAATTTATATAAATAATTTATGAATTATTTATAGAATTTTTTAGAATTTATAAAGGCCAAAATAGATTAACAAATGAATTAATATTGGGATTATAAGGCCCAATTATGTTAAATAACTAATCCAGCTTTGATAATTGAAGCGCAATAGGTTTAAGGACCAAGCCCAATAAGTTTGGCCCATATTCTAGAAGGTTATTTAAGTTATCCATGAAATATTGGGATAAATACACTTTAAAAGGGATAATTTAGTGGATAATTAACCAAAGAGTTTGAATTAAGGAGAAGTTCTTTGCCCAGATGATGTAACGGTCTATCGGGCGACCGCTACAATCAAGTAACGCACCAGTCCTAGTCCGTTACACCCTGCTAATTCCGTGAGAAGAAGAAGTTGCAAAAAGAGTAGAACTTTGGGATTCTCTTGGCTAGAGACCAACTTGGGTGAACTTATAACATTACTAAGGACTCTTAGAGATTAGGTTTTAGCCAATTAAGGACTCTAAAATCGTTCAAATCCTTGAATCCTAGCCAAAACTCTAAAAATAGGACCAAGTTCTAAACTGAGCGACCCTTACTTTTGGCTCGTGAAGAATCAAGGTAAGGAGAGAGAATCTCGGGTAAATTCTTTAGAGTGTTTTATTCCTAATACTTTAGACTAACTACCCTCAAAATTTCATGTTAGGAGATCAAGTAACCAAGGAGATAAAGGCTTCTAAAGTCTCTGATTCTGTCATAGCAGCCTAGGATTCAGAGCAAAGGACCACTGAAGATCAAGGAATTAGGACGCCCAAACGAGGTAATTAGGGAAGGGTTCTTTAGAACTTTTTGTTCCTCTTAATTTCATCTTCTTACCCTCCAAATTTCACATCTTTAGGTCAAGAGGTTGGAGAGTTAGGGCAACGTGAAGTTGCTGAAAAATCACAGGGAGAGAAGAACTAGGGCGACCCTTGAAGACTTAAATTAGAAGTTTAAAGCCCAGTTAAGAGGTATGTTATCTCATGAACGGCAAAAACACATTGTTAGGAATAAAATCCCTCTAGTTTATTTGGATTTCATGCATTGGACTTCATGAGCTTCATGTTTTAGGATTAGTCTATACATTCATGCATGCCTTCAACCCTAATTGAAGATAAAAAAAGCTATCTCTTGTTATTTCATTACTACATATACATCTAGATAGCCTTTTTTGCTCGTTTTGACATGATTAGAGTAGTTACTCTATGGCATGTTTTAAACCGTAGTTTTCTATAGTTTCTATTTTCTGTCAGCAGAGGACCTAACGGTCTATCGTAAGACCACCAGGGACGTGTAACGGACCTGCATTGACCGTCACACCCTCTGTGAACGACTGAACGATTCTGTGAAACCCGACGGACCTAATCTAGACCGTTACCTTCCTGTGACACGCCCAGACTAGTCCGTCACACAAAACTGCATTATGACAGAATCAAGATCGGTCCAATTAATATATATGTATGCCTAGTTAATTAGATCTTAACCTATTTTCATGATTTTAAGTTCCAGTACTGATTCATGTTAGAAATTTGCATACTTTAGAGTTATTTTCAAGCATATGTTAATTTCATGACAAAGTACTATAGTTTTGGTATTAAAACCTTGATTTAGAAAAGATATTGAGGAGTTTTATCATGATTTTATACCGTTACACATTCTCTCTTATCTATAGTCAATTCTTTAAGTACATGGCATAGATCCCGATATATGTCCATTAGTTCACACTTTTGCACTATAGGAACATATTCTTGAACATGAGGACCTCTCTATTGGATATTCCTTCCAATGGACTTGGAAATCTTGTTTCAAGGCCTCCGTAATTCTCTGCGAGCCTGTGATTCTCACTAGGACGCCGAGTTGGTTGTACCATGAAAGCCTAATTGTTAGAAACACTATCGATGTTTTCTAGTTCTAGATATGTAACAGATCCATATTAGACCATCAGGCCTATCTAACGGTCCAAAATATGACCGTCACATTTACTGAGTCCATTTTATTGTTTCTGGATTTGGACCATTGTAACGGCCCAATAGTGGAGCGTTATGTTTATGTAACGGCCCAGTTATTGACCGTCACAGTTCTTAAGTACTTTAACCCGAGGTTTGACCAAAAGGTTGATATTCTAAAGTTCCTAGATGAATTATTGATGGTCTAAGACTCGACATATTATCCAAGAGACTTAATATAATGAATGAAAGATAAGGAATGTACCGTTATGCTGTCGATTTATTTCCATGGCATAACATAGTTCTAATATGTTATTAAAATTCCTTGTTCCAAATAGAAGCATTCTTTTATTGAATTATTGTTATCATGAACTTATTGAAATTGTACATTCTTGGCCATATTGTTTACATGCGTGGAAGTAGCTTGATTTATACTTAAAGATGCGATCGAGCACTAATTATGTTCAAGGACTCTATGCTAGTCCCCTCGGCTGATTGTCAGAAACATACTATAAACCATGGGGTATGATGCTACTGGCGTCGCATTGCGCTGGGAGTACTTTCTTTATAAATAAGTGAAAATCCACGATATACGTACATGACTTTCTTGCTTGTTACATGATATTCCACAGAAATTCACCAAATACTTGCTCATAAGCAAAAGATGTTTGGGTGATGAGTATGTGACTTGCTAAGTACATTTTTGTTCATGAAAGGCCATGCTACATTCTTGTTACATTCTTGCTAGTTCATACTTGCTCTCATTCTATCTTAAATGATCATCTTTGTTACTTTGGTTATTCGCTTGATTATCGCATTTCACATGATTTTACCTTATTCTTTAGAGCTAAAATATTGATTACTTAAATAGTGCCTTCATGTTGATGCGAAGATACCTACTGGGCAAGTGTGCGCATTACCTATTTCCAATCTTTTCAGGAGATGGAAGTGAGTCGGGATTGGATTCGGAATATTCAAATAGCGGGTCCGAGAGTGAATAAAGAATGAGTGAAGACTTAGGAAGTCTACATTGTTTAGATTGAGTCTATGTAATTTTCTTATTTCTTGAGTCTAGTATGATGAAGAAAGTTGAACTAGTGATTGTATTTGAATATTTGATTGATAATGTGAAATGAAAGTTGAAGTTTGAGTAGATATTGTGCAATTACATTTATGCGTGTGATTGTCTTGTGCTCTGATCATTCTTACTTGTAAGAGGCTTACCATGCCAGCTGTTCATGTTCCTCGAGCTAGTCTTTCGCTGTAATAAAAGCTCGGGGCGTGACAATAGAGCTCGGCCATGGTCACTTCTCTCTCGGCGACGTAGAACCGATCTCGAAATTGCTATTGCATGTCTGACCAATCATTGATTACTCCAGCTGGAAAGTTTGAATACCATTCAAAGGCGAGCCCTGTGAGGGAGGACCCGAAGAATTTTAGCAGGTAGGATTCATCGGTCGCCAGATCGCCCATTACGTTGATGTAGTAGGCTATATGCTCCTTCGGCGAACTGTGTCCGTTGAATTTATCAAACTTCGATGACTTGCTAACGTCGAGTGGTATCCTTTTGACAGCATGGTGGGCCGGATACGGCACCTTCTATACATAGAATGGGGCATAACCATCACCACCTCGATCTGCCAACTACTTTTCGATCATTTGCTCTATCATTATTTTGTTCATTATTGTCGGGTCGACCGGATTTGGACAGAATTGAGCTTGTTGTATCAGCAGCGACATCGGCACCGTTGGCTGAGGTATAGTAGCAGTCCCTAGATGTTGAGGGGCAAGTTGCGGTGTCAGGTCCATGCCCCCAGTGTAATCATGTGCAGGCAGAGAGGCCATTATCGGGAGGAAAGCTTCAAATTCATCAGCACCTCCTTGTGAGGTTTCAAGAGTGAGCTCGACCTGCTTCGGGGCCGGAGCATGTACGCTCATATCGTTGAGTTGCTTCTTCAGTGTCTCAATTTCTTGTTGGTATTTTTGTAGCATCATCATCATGGTATCCGGATCGGGCATAGAGGAGCTGGAAGCATGACCTTGCCCTTCCGATGGAATATTTGAAGCATGCGCTGGTCCCTCACCGTCATCTTCAGCGGTGATCACATTTACAGTCACCGTGGTTAGATCTGCGCCAGGCTCTTCAATGCGGGCTTGTGTTGTACCAATCGTAGCCTCTTGTCCTATGATAGCTGGACTCGACCCTTCGGCGAGCCTAGCGGCCTCATCATAATTCAGGGGCGAAACCCCGTAGCAACCGGTCACTCCATCTGTGTTGCAGGTGAAGACTTGGATGCTTCCGTTCTTCTTTATTCTTCTAGTGAGTGGTCTTCGGAGGACAGCAAGCCTCTCGAAGACCAAAATTCTTGCCCCCAGCCTTTGCGGAGGTGAAGAAATATTGTAGCGGCATTGATGGCCCGTCGGCCCTGCTCCTGGCGGAGTGTACAATTTGCAACCCTATTGGATGTCTTCCATGGACTGTGACAGCCTCTGCCGGCCTAAGTGGATGGTCCCTAGGCCCTACAAACACCTTTTGATAGCATCATTTTCCTCATCTTTCCCTCGCAAAGTTGGGAAGGCAGGTGATAGTGCTCCCATTTGCACTGGGAGCATATGGACAGAGTGCCTTGAATAGGCCTTCTCGCAGCAATGGTTACGATGGTAGGACACCACTCCTGGCTGGGCATGAGTAATAGATGCCGGTGAGGCGTGAATTAGGGTTGTCATCCCAACCCGTACATCTTTCTTTGGTCCTCCTTGGCGGACCCTCTCGGATTCTCCCTGTATTGTAGGGACAGCATGGGTCCTCTTGGGCATCCAGTGTTGTGTTCGGTGCAATGTATTCAGAGGGGGGGGTGAATGAATACCCTTTGAAAACTTTCTTCCAATTAAAATACTAGTGCTCAGAACTGCGGAATAAAAGCACTAAGACTAACTGAAGAAAAACTAATCCAGTCATCTACTGAACCTGTATACAAATATGAAGTGCGCTCTTCGCAAACATCTAATGTGGGCAACAATTAGACAGATCATGCAAACACGCAAAACCACTGTCAAGCATATAGCGCATCAATGAAATGAACACATATGGAAGATCAACCTATCTCGACCCTACGCATTCATCTAGCGCCAAACACACAAAGAAGACAAACCACTGCACAAAGGGTTTTTAGGTGGTTCGGTCCAACAGGCCTACATCCACCCCTCACTCCCAACCGGAGTGAGGCTTCCACTAGTCACACTAGCACAGCAGACTCAGGCTGCAACAAATGCTGCCAAACAGCTTGACCAGGGGAACAACCTCCCCTCTTCCTCCCAACCGGAGGGAACCACTAGTGACACCAGTCACTAGCAAACCAGAGACGCAAGTCTCTCTTCCTCCAGACCGGAGGGAACACCTAGTCTTGCAACCCACAAGACTAGAACCGGAGGACCAATCCTCCCTTCCTCCAAACCGGAGGGGAACCTAGAGACCCAAGTCTCTCTTCCTCTGAACACCAGAGGGAAGCACAAGTGACACTACGTCACCTGCAAACCAGAGGTCTAGGACCTCTCTTCCTCCCACCCGGAGGGACCCTTGGACTTGAAATCTACAAGCCCAGAACCGTAGGACGAGCCTCCCTTCCTCTAACCAGAGGGAACCCACAAGTAGCACCCAGCTACTTGGAACCGGAGATAGTGATCTCCCTTCTCCTGAACCAACAGGAGGGACCCCGACCTCTCTACAGAGAATCGAAAAAATAGCAAATGGATAGTTTAAAAGAAAAATGAAACCAGCAACAGAAAGCTGAAAAGATAAAAATAGATGTGGCTCTCGCAGGAGCTGGCTGGCCTGGATTTGATCCACGGTCCAGCAGGAACAAATCTTCAGTTGAAGCTTATATCACTCTAGCTCACTCTTCTTCTCTGTTCTCCTTCCTCTACTACTCTTCACACTTCTGCTATCTCTATCTCTCGCTCAAATCTCTCTTTCTCTTCTTCTTTTCCTTTTCTTCTTCTTCGTCTGGATCGTGGCTCTCTGTATTGACTTCACCTTTCGCCCATTCGATCTACCTTCTTCTATGGAAGAAGGTTCATATTTATAGCAGGAGCAGCAGCAGCAGCGGCAGCTCCATCGTGTGACCTCCACACTTTCAGCCCTAAATATTAGGACCACGTGGCAGTCTCTCAGCAGGCTTCATTCCAGCCTCGGATTCACGTGCTGCCCAGGCACTGGGAAATGTTCTTCCTCGAACCTACAAGGAGATACGAACCATTAAAACTGAGGGTCACAATAACTAAAGCTGCACGAGGTATGTGATAGCAGTTCTAGATGCACTAAGAAAGACACGACATTCAGTGGTGACAAAAACAAACATTACAAGGAGAACGACACTAAGTCACTGTAACCAAACAAGCACTACGACAAGAACGACACGAAGTCACTGTAACAAAACAAGCACTACGACAAGAACGACATGAGGTAGGATGAGAACAGCACGAAGTGAGAAGGAAACAACACGCGGACATAATAACTAAGAACGACACGAGTACACTGTAACAGATCAGTCACAACGAAGGGAACAACACGAAGTGAGGTTATAAAACAAAAGAGATACGAGGTTACGAATGCAAAAACAACACGAGGACAAACACGGGCTGACAACAGAAACCGACACGAAGTGGTTGCAAACAAGCAAGACACGAGGTCTACGTAAAGCAACACGAAGTGTGGTCAAGGTGAGAAAGACACGAGGTCTAATGAGAAAGACCAACACGAAGACAGTGAAAACATCACGAAGTAAAGAACAACGACACGAAGTGTAGTGGTGACAAAAACATACACTACACAGAGAACGACACGAAGACACAACAAGGAAAATGACACGAAGACACAACAAGGAAAAATGACACGAAGACACAATAAGGAAAATGACACGAAGACACAACAACAATAGTAACCGACACGAAGTGTGGTTACTAAACAGGAACGACACGAGGTCTACAGGGAAATGACTCGAAGTTCATCAGAACTATTAGAGCTGCTTCAGTAACACGACACGAAGACGAAGATAGAAGTTGACACGAAGTGAAAACGACACGAAGTGAAAACAACACTAAGACGAAGGATGCTACAGTGCAATGTCTAGACTTGATGTTCAGTTGAGTGTACAGACTTCACCAATGAATCACTCACTGTACAGACTTACTATAGCAGTCTGATGTACAGACTTTGATGAACAGTCCAATGTATGGACTTGTACTGCAAACAACAATGTATAGACTTCATGTAAAAACCCAATGTATGGACATTGAAATCAAAGACCAATGTGCAGACTTGACAGTGAAGACTAGTGTGCAGACTTCAAGTTTAACTGTGGATGTACAGACTTGAACATCCAGCAATGTATAGGCTTTCAATGTGAAGACTTGAATATGTGGAAGCTACAGTGAAAGAGTGTACACACTTGACCGTGAACTCTGCAGCGAATGTATAGACTTCCAGTGAAGGGCGTTGTGTAGACTTTGGCTTGGAACGAAGGTAGGAATGAGGCTGTATAGACTAGGCCAGAACGTAGGGAAAAACACCAATGTACAGACATGAACATCCAGCAGTGTATAGACTTCGTGAACAAAATGCAATGCTGACTGATGTATACACTTGGCAAATAGAGTAATGCATGAACAAACAATTAGCCACTACGTTAACCCAATCTAGCCATATTCATGAATTAGCTATTCAAGCAAACAGTCAGATATGCAGGCAGTCAAACAGTCATCTATAAGAATCTAGCCCACCTCAGTGTGACTCATGGTGTGTCAGTCATCATCAAAACCACACAGGGGCACAACAATCTCCCCCTTTTTGATGATGGCAACACTATGAGTTACACTGACTCAGATCTCAGATTAGATTCTCCCCCTTTGCCTTCAGCAAAAAGGCATGAGTTGAAGAGTGAATTAAAACCAATTGTTAATTAAAAACTCCCCCTTTTTGACTAAGCTGCCCCTTTTACTTTAGCAAAACGAATAAACCAGAGATGTCATATGAGACACTCATGATAGTTCAGCAGAAGATGGCAACACAATATCAGAAGCAATTAAAAACAATTCTCCCCCTTAGTCAAACAACTTATGCAATCATGCATATGCAACAATACTCCCCCTTTGACATGGTAGATGATATAGAGCTAATGTAGACAAATAACATGATCAGACAATCTAGCACATTGTCCCCTTATGCATATAGTCTCTCAAACATACCAGAGAATTCTACCCTTATGATTCATGAAGCAAGAGAAATCTACAAGGATGAACTCTGGTTAGTCAAAGACAGCAACTCTCATATATGACAACCAGTCTGAATGAAATCACAGTGATAAGGGGCTATAGGATGAGCAGATTCAACGATTTGTGAAAAATTGAGATAATGAACTTTTCAGCAAGATACCAACTTCATAAAATCAAAATCTTAAGTTCTGGATTTCTCCATCATAAAAGCTTATGAATCCTTGATTGTCAGATATGGTTTAAGAATGATGTAAACTGAAATTTTTCAAAAGAAATTGTACTCATATCTGAACCAACACTTAATAAAAAAGGAACTACAAGCTCATATAAGATTCTAGTTCAACCAACTTCTATCTTAATTAGTTTACTTTCCATGACAGCTTTAAGAGAAACATAAGTGAATGCTCCTGAATTTTACTTGTTCTTTCAGAATTTGATTTACACTTGTTCAAATCTTTCTTTAAAGAACAATTTTGGTTTATCAACACCTTTTGACGTGGAGAGACACCTTGATCAGAGGTCAGAGTCCCCAGTTACTCAGTGTGACAACCGTATTGTTTCTCCCATTTTAGAGAATAGAGATAGCATTAAAAGTATCTTTGGCATGAGGATACACCTTGATCAGAGGCCAGAATCCCCAGTTACTCAATACAACTATGCCATTGCTCTGCCATGTTTTCACAATAATTTCCAATCATCTCTTTAAACAGAGTTAACCATGGTACTTCATGACACAATTCTTTGGACAGGTTTCTCAGTAGCCATAGTCATTGCTCTGTCCATACTTTTACTTAAAAGGATTCAGAACAAGTTAGTTGTTTAGGAACAACCACATACACTATATATCTCAGTCAACGTAGACATGGATATCAACTTTTCAGATTTCAGAAGGTCTTACATGAATTTACATGAAGCAGACAGTTAAAGTTTATTAAGAGGTTGAAACAGATATTTTCAAGTTTCTTGAGACTAAACAAGAGCACATAAGACTTAAACCACTTCCAGTTAACAAATGTTCTTAAGCATGTATAATGGAAGGCTCCTCATTAAAGGTATTTTAACTTTTATGAAGTAGTATTCAGGTTGAAGGTTTACTTCATATCTCAGCAGAGTAATTCAAGTGAGAATATTCACTAAACAACATGATTCTGAAGAATTTTAGCAATTGAGCTGCTCTTGAGCAAAGAGGTTCAAAGTTGACTGAATAGAGAAAGAGCTCTCATTCAGCAGATTTAGGAGAGACAAACGGATACCAATAAGGTATGCATTCGGATTTTGAACAACTTCAGAAGTAGTCAAGAAATCATTTGATACCACTTTAAATGATGGAATCACTGACACTTCAGATATGACAAGATGAATCATATAGCTGGAGAAGAACGAATTAAGCATGCTCCCCCTATCTATATGCAGTGACATTTCCCTTCCTTTTTTTGATTTTTCAAAGAAGTGATATGCTATGCAATGATTCCCTCTAACTAAAAACGCTGAATCATCCTATATGTCATGCAGACAATGTAGATGATGAATGACTATGCAAACAACAGATTTAACATGCTATGCAGTAAATAAAAAAAAATTGAGTGATTTCAGATGTACGAATAATGCTCCCCCTAAATGTATGCATTCGAATTTATCTTTTTGACATTTTCAATGGAAAGAAATGCAATGCAATTAACTTCTTGTATGCAGGGGCATGAAGTAAAATATTCACATGAAAATGCAGACATTCTTTGAAATGCAGATTTGACCTTTGGTACTTGGCGGAGAACTTGGCCTAAAAGACCATCTCACACATAGTAAGAACCTCTAGGCAGATTTCCTCTGCCCTTTAGGAGCTTTCCATTTATATACCAAGTGGTCATGCATGATAATGCAATACAAACAGTCCTATATGCATCAGATTTTCAATGAATGTATGTCATGTGCATGTTTATGCCATTCTCATATATGCACACAGCTCACAGTACAAACAAGAAAGCCCACAAAGATCAATGCGAGAGTCAAACCAATTAAAATAAAACATGTATGCATGAAGCTATGACTTCTCAACTCAACCATAATTTTCATTTGAACAGATTTGAGAAATTTACCTGAATGGGATTTTATCAACTTGGGTGCCTTGGTTTATTTCCCCCTTTTTATTCTTCAGCTTCCAAGGCACACCTGCAAGTTAGCACACTATTTTGCATGGGCAGGTACCCAAACAGTCTTGGGTCCTGCATGGTTAATTGTGACGCCTTTGGTAGGTGTTTTAAACAACCTTTTCGCATTTAGGTCATCAGATCTCATCAGA
The DNA here is from genome assembly GCA_022559845.1 of Amorphophallus konjac. Classification (NCBI taxonomy): domain Eukaryota; kingdom Viridiplantae; phylum Streptophyta; class Magnoliopsida; order Alismatales; family Araceae; genus Amorphophallus; species Amorphophallus konjac. The sequence goes on from CM040120.1 coordinate 128,514,425, forward strand.
TGTCAATTATTCATTGAATGACCTAATACACCATAATTATAGCAAGAGACAGCAGATTTCAGATTTGTTTTATGCACATTCTGATTAGTATGAGTTCTATGTGCATATGTATGAAATTTTCTATTAACAGAATTAAGATTCTGTTTACCAACATAAGCCAGCCAACAGTCAACAGCTCTATGGCCTGGCTTCCCACATTCAAAACATGTAAGTGTTTTCTTCTCAAACACAAATTCATTTCTATCAGAGATATTTCTATTGACAGGGAATCTACCAGATTTATTGTTAAACTTCCTTCCCTGAGCATGCCAACATTGGGCTGCAATGTGGCCCATCTTGCCACAGTGAAAGCATGAATTAGAATTTCTTCCACCAGCCCTCAGCCAGCATTCAATGGCTCTGTGGCCTGACTTTCCACACTCAAAGCATGTAATGAGATTATCTTTAAAAATAAATTTGTTCTTATTAGGACCATGTTGGCTAGCAGGAGATTTACTATGATATGAATGAGATGTTTTCTTATCATTTGCAAACCAGCATTGTGCAATTGTGTGTCCTGATTTACCACAGTGAAAACATTCAATTCTCTTTTTCTGAAATGAAAGATTTCTATCATTAAGGTTCCTGGCAGTCATATCATCTTTCTCCATCAATTTACATTCATGCATCAGATGACCAAATTTATGACAATAACGGCATGACACTGTCTTTTTAGATGCATGTGAATGTGTGTGTGAACTTTGATCAACATGCCCTAATGAACCCCTTTTATTTAATTTCTGTTTTCCAATCTTTTTCTGATTTTTGTTCTGCTCTTCAGTTTTCTGAACAATGGGCTGTTTATCTTTTGAAGTGGTGGCTACATTTGAAACCTTTACAAAAGATGTCATTAACTTGCTCTGAAATTCTTTCTTGTTACCATTATTGTAGCCCAGCCCTTCCTTCCTAGTGTTGATTTTTACACCTAGTAGCTTGTCTAGGTTTTTCTGCCCACTTACGAATTTTGACAAAGTATTGTTCAGATCATTTATTTCAGATTGAAGAGAAGAAATCTGATGTTCATAGTTGACTATATCTTCTTCACAGATCAGAATTTGTTGATGCATCACATCATTCAAAGTTCTAAGAGTTTCAATCTCTTGTTTCAATTTGAGCTCATCTTGATTTTCATCAACGGATTTTCCTTTTTCAAATGTCAGCAATCTCTCTGACATGGTGGAGTTCAACTGTTTCAGTTTCTCAATTTCTTCCTTTAGACTAGTGTTTTCCTGCTCAAGTTTATCATCATCAAATATTACATCAGTTAGGAAACTTGGGTATTCTGATGTACAGTTTTCAAGGTTTTCCTGAAATTTTAAGTTTGCAACACTAACTGCCTTGAGCTCTTCATTGATCAATCTGTTTTCTTTTTCAAGACTGATTAGTTTTTGGTCAGATTCCTGACATTGTTTTCTAAGTTTAGTGTTTTCAGATTTAACATGATCAAGTTCTGATTGGATTCCATCTAGTTTAGACACTTGTCTTCTGAGTATTTCATTTTCAGTTTTCAAAACTTCAGTATTTTCAAAATCTTCAGTCCCAGAAACTGGATCCCCTAGATTTGTTATCTTCTTTATCAGACTTTTATTCTTCTTCCTCAGTTTTTCATGGGAGTGTAACAGATTAGCATATGCATCTTCCCAGTCATCTAAAGTGAAATTCTCGAAAGGGTTTACCTCCACAGCATCTTCAAATTCATCTTGTTCACTGCTATGGTCACTCTTATCAGTCATCAGACAGCTGTTCTCATTCATCCTCCGAACTAGTTTCAACTGATCCAGAATGTCCTTTGCAGACCTGCAGTCAAGAAAAACAAGAATGTAGAGCCTTATCAATAGTTTTTTTTTTCATTAATCTTAAAACTTTCTGATTCTCTCCGTTTCTTAATCTATCACTTTTAGTCCATTTGGACTCTTCCTTTGGCAGTCTATGAGGACCATGTGAAATTAACTTCCACATAATTGTGTAGACTGCTAACCCATGAATTAAAGTTAGAACCATTGTAAACCGGTGGAGAACCCATGGATTAAATTGGCAAGTAGATTTATGCAGCAAAGAGTAAATTCAGAAATGCACCAAGGGACAATAGGATCCTCTGCAGATCGTTGGATCTGATCAATCAGAGAACCGCTCTGATACCAATTGTTGTGTTCGGTGCAATGTATTCAGAGGGGGGGGTGAATGAATACCCTTTGAAAACTTTCTTCCAATTAAAATACTAGTGCTCAGAACTGCGGAATAAAAGCACTAAGACTAACTGAAGAAAAACTAATCCAGTCATCTACTGAACCTGTATACAAATATGAAGTGTGCTCTTAGCAAACATCTAATGTGGGCAACAATTAGACAGATCATGTAAACACGTAAAACCACTGTCAAGCATATAGAATGCGCATCAATGAAATGAACACAAATGGAAGATCAACCTATCTCGACCCTACGCATTCATCTAGCGCCAAACACACAAAGAAGACAAACCACTGCACAAAGGGTTTTTAGGTGGTTCGGTCCAACAGACCTACATCCACCCCTCACTCCCAACCGGAGTGAGGCTTCCACTAGTCACACTAGCACAGCAGACTCAGTCTGCAACAAATGCTGCCAAACAGCTTGACCAGGGGAACAACCTCCCCTCTTCCTCCCAACCGGAGGGAACCACTAGTGACACCAGTCACTAGCAAACCAGAGACGCAAGTCTCTCTTCCTCCAGACCGGAGGGAACACCTAGTCTTGCAACCCACAAGACTAGAACCGGAGGACCAATCCTCCCTTCCTCCAAACCGGAGGGGAACCTAGAGACCCAAGTCTCTCTTCCTCTGAACACCAGAGGGAAGCACAAGTGACACTACGTCACCTGCAAACCAGAGGTCTAGGACCTCTCTTCCTCCCACCCGGAGGGACCCCTGGACTTGAAATCTACAAGCCCAGAACCGGAGGACGAGCCTCCCTTCCTCTAACCAGAGGGAACCCACAAGTAGCACCCAGCTACTTGCAACCGGAGATAGCGATCTCCCTTCTCCTGAACCAACAGGAGGGACCCCGACCTCTCTACAGAGAATCGGAAAAATAGCAAATGGATAGTTTAAAAGAAAAATGAAACCAGCAACAGAAAGCTGAAAAGATAAAAACAGATGTGGCTCTCGCAGGAGCTGGCTGGCTTGGATTTGATCCACGGTCCAGCAGGAACAAATCTTCAGTTGAAGCTTATATCACTCTAGCTCACTCTTCTTCTCTGTTCTCCTTCCTCTACTACTCTTCACACTTCTGCTATCTCTATCTCTCGCTCAAATCTCTCTTTCTCTTCTTCTTTTCCTTTTCTTCTTCTTCGTCTGGATCGTGGCTCTCTGTATTGACTTCACCTTTCGCCCATTCGATCTACCTTCTTCTGTGGAAGAAGGTTCATATTTATAGCAGGAGCAGCAGCAGCAGCGGCAGCTCCATCGTGTGACCTCCACACTTTCAGCCCTAAATATTAGGACCACATGGCAGTCTCTCAGCAGGCTTCATTCCAACCTCGGATTCACGTGCTGCCCAGGCACTGGGAAATGTTCTTCCTCGAACCTGCAAGGAGATACGAACCATTAAAACTGAGGGTCACAATAACTAAAGCTGCACGAGGTATGTGATAGCAGTTCTAGATGCACTAAGAAAGACACGACATTCAGTGGTGACAAAAACAAACATTACAAGGAGAACGACACTAAGTCACTGTAACAAAACAAGAACGACACGAAGTCACTGTAACAAAACAAGCACTACGACAAGAACGACACGAGGTAGGATGAGAACAGCACGAAGTGAGAAGGAAACAACACGCGGACATAATAACTAAGAACGACACGAGTACACTGTAACAGATCAGTCACAACGAAGGGAACAACACGAAGTGAGGTTATAAAACAAAAGAGATACGAGGTTACGAATGCAAAAACAACACGAGGACAAACACGGGCTGACAACAGAAACCGACACGAAGTGGTTGCAAACAAGCAAGACACGAGGTCTACGTAAAGCAACACGAAGTGTGGTCAAGGCGAGAAAGACACGAGGTCTAATGAGAAAGACCAACACGAAGACAGTGAAAACATCACGAAGTAAAGAACAACGACACGAAGTGTAGTGGTGACAAAAACATACACTACACAGAGAACGACACGAAGACACAACAAGGAAAATGACACGAAGACACAACAAGGAAAAATGACACGAAGACACAACAAGGAAAATGACACGAAGACACAACAACAACAGTAACCGACACGAAGTGTGGTTACTAAACAGGAACGACACGAGGTCTACAGGGAAACGACTCGAAGTTCATCAGAACTATTAGAGCTGCTTCAGTAACACGACACGAAGACGAAGACAGAAGTTGACACGAAGTGAAAACGACACGAAGTGAAAACAACACTAAGACGAAGGATGCTACAGTGCAATGTCTAGACTTGAAGTTCAATTGAGTGTACAGACTTCACCAATGAATCACTCACTGTACAGACTTACTATAGCAGTCTGATGTACAGACTTTGATGAACAGTCCAATGTATGGACTTGTACTGCAAACAATAATGTATAGACTTCATGTAAAAACCCAATGTATGGACATTGAAATCAAAGACCAATGTGCAGACTTGACAGTGAAGACTAGTGTGCAGACTTCAAGTTTAACTGTGGATGTACAGACTTGAACATCCAGCAATGTATAGGCTTTCAATGTGAAGACTTGAATATGTGGAAGCTACAGTGAAAGAGTGTACACACTTGACCGTGAACTCTGCAGCGAATGTATAGACTTCCAGTGAAGGGCGTTGTGTAGACTTTGGCTTGGAACGAAGGTAGGAATGATGCTGTATAGACTAGGCCAGAACGTAGGGAAAAACACCAATGTGCAGACATGAACATCCAGCAGTGTATAGACTTCGTGAACAAAATGCAATGCTGACTGATGTATACACTTGGCAAATAGAGTAATGCATGAACAAACAATTAGCCACTACGTTAACCCAATCTAGCCATATTCATGAATTAGCTATTCAAGCAAACAGTCAGATATGCAGGCAGTCAAACAGTCATCTATAAGAATCTAGCACACCTCAGTGTGACTCATGGTGTGTCAGTCATCATCAAAACCACACAGGGGCACAACATCCAGATCTGCTTGAGCTTGGTTGGCTTTAGGGTCAACTGTCCCCTTGTCTTGGACTCGAAGCGGTCCGTTTTGATCTGGGCCAGTGCTTGGAAGGAATTATGCATCGGCATTGTTGAAACCACCCTATCGGGTGTAATTCTGGCCTGGCGGCCATCCAGGGATACTCGGACGCCTCCGATGAGCACGGACTTGCCCGAGGTGAATAGCCAACTTTGTAGTGTGCCGGCATCCTTCTTCGCCAGCATCCTGGTAGCCGATATACGCCTCTTACTGCTCGAGGCGCGAGAATCAGCTTGGTGGATGAAGCAGCCCACCACTTCAGTCTTCTTAGATGTCGCCGATGTAGTGACGACAGACTTCATCTCCCGGGCGTCCAGTAGTTCCACGAACGTGACCCCCAAGAAGTTGGGGAAGCCGACGACGGGTGGTAAGCTGCCGAACTGGATCGGCACCGCGAAGTAGCCATGGGCGGCATGGCTAGCAACAACAAGGGGTCCGAATGACATGGCCATCGTAGTTGTCGGAATGCGATCTACAAGATCAAATTAGACAGTTAGAATTTTAAGAAGAGCCTATTGGGCCCCTAATCCTGGCAAGGAGATGAAGGGAGGTTCTGTGCCACCAGGCGTGCCAGACTTGTGGACGCACTTTCGAGATATCTTTTATTTTATTCGCTTATTCGTTTGTGTATTCGTTTATTGGTTTATTTGGGTTTGTTTAGTGCACGGGCGTGCCAGTCACAAAGTGACGATTTATTCGGGCTTCGAAGAAGCCACAGGTGCGCGCCGTCTGACTGATCAGACGATAGTGGATATCGTGTCGGGACAAAAATCCGCCATGCCGTAAAGACCACGACGTTAATTACATCCCCTCGAAGAGGGGAAAACCCTTGATTGATTGCCAAGAAATGGGGCCCTATGGCCTAAGATTAACATTAATAAAATGAGATAATGAAGATCTCGAATTGCGTTAAAATGCCCCTCGGTGGGGTATAAACGTTAAAATATGTTGGTCGCTTATCGACCATTTGATGTTCGGACGGAAGTCCATATGGAAAGCGTGATGAAGACGGTGGTAAACCTATGCAAATGTTTGCCGAGTATACGAAAAGTTTGATAAGGGAGCGGGATCAAATCCTAGTGGAAACGAGTTTGGTTTATTGAGCTATCGGCCTAAGGCAATGCCGGATTGTGGCCATATCGGTATGGTTCCCAAGGTCCAAATCTGACTTAGCAGGGCGTCATTGATATTCCTTCGTATCGAGTTCGGGGAAGCGAGGGCTCTGGAGTTGACATTGTCATGTTTATTTAGAAGCATGGATGTGTGTTTTTTATTTGTTAGTGTTATTATTATATATATATTTTTGTTTGATTATTGGAGAGGGAAAATCTAATCGCTCAGACGGAGAGGCCAAACGAGGTCCGACCTGACCCAACGAGGCCCAGCTTCTTGAAGTGGTAGCCCCTGAGTCCACTCAATATAAGCCTAATAACTCACTCAGAACAAGCACTTCCTAGGTGGCCTTCGAGTTGGGAAGTTTGAGCATCAGTTCTGTCACGCCCCGACGCGGAAAATCGAGGGCACGAGCAGTTACGAGGCACTCGTGTCGATCAGAGCATGTACAATTTAATTCTAAGGTAAAGAGATAGAGGTAAATAACTCTTTTATTCCATCAAATAAGGTTTTACATAATCATTCATAAGCCTTAAATAGGCATGATACAATTTTTCTAAATTTTATAATTCTTGTAAGAGTAACTATTGATCTACATAAATCCTAGGGAAAAGAAAAACATTCATTCACTCTTGTCCAATCCCTTGTTCATTTTCATTTCCTGCAACAATTAACCAAAATGTAGGGTGAGCAAAAAGCTCAATAGGATTTTATTTCTCTAAAGCCAAGCAATCTTTAAGTATTTAACAATTTAAACAATTTGTGTCAGGAAGTAGTTGATCATGAATTTCAAGTAGGAAATTTTGTATAAGGAAATTCCAAGTAATTTCAATATCATGATAGTAGACAAGACGACTGTCATTTCTAGAGATATATCAAGAACTTTCATGATGAGACGATGGGTACTATCATTAAGATAATTCAAGAACATTCATGATGAACTTTTAAGCAATATCGAAGTAGAGCAATCACTTGAACTTTAAACAATATAGAAGTAGAACAATCACTTCTACAAGGATATTTATGATAAATCTTTAAGCAATAACAATATAGAAGTAGAGCAATCACTTCTACCAACACTCAATAGGATTGGCCAAAGCACTAAGGGGAGATCACGACGATATGATAGCCTCTCATGGAATATCACTATTTGGCTACACACTTAGGGGTTCTCACGACAGTATGATTACCCCTAACTGTAATAGACCCTGTATTGGTGAATGCCAGCACCTGATCATTATAATACCGGTTTATATTTGGACTTTGCCTCACCCGTAGGATCAGATCAGAACCCCTTTATACACTAGCATTTAAATGTCATTTCAATGGGACCCATAGCCCCTGACATTTTTCTATATAATTCCATAATATGGCCAAAGAATTTAAAGAACAAGCTCATTTGTAAACAAGTACAGACCTGGCCAAAATTGTGATAATTGCAAAGGAGAGTGGAAAACTCATTTTTGGCATCATATTTAACGACATTAAGTTGTAGAATTCAAGGATGGCGGTAACTAGGAAGGAAGTCAAGTAAATAGAATTATTTTAAATTTCATAGTCTAATCTGATGTGTATTTTTCATAATTAACTGTTTTAGGTAGGAAGTATAATTTTTGAATTTTAAAATCCTGATTTTTGGTATTTACTATTTATTCATCAATGTACTAGTTATTTGATAAGAAAATAGAGCTTATGTACTAAAAATAAGTTTTACTTGCTGGAAATAATTTTCATGTGTCACTTTACTGCTGAGATGATAAGATAGACTTTTCGTACTGTAATTAACTTTTTATCATGCTGAAAATTTTTATTTAACATATTAATATGAATACTTAACATGCTAAATAATCCTCGTACACTAACTTACTGATGAGGTGACAAACATAAGTTTACCATGCTGTTTGCCTAAAATTTCTGAGAACAAAATAAATTTTTCATGCTGAAAAATAATTTTTCTACATTTATTTGCTAATTATTTGTTGAGAAAATAGGTTTATCATGTTGAAAATAGTTTTTAAATAGCTTTCGCATGCTGAAATTAATTCTAACATGCTAAGATAATCCTTACATACTTTAAATAATTTTATCTTACTGAAAGTAATTTTTAGCATGCTGAAAATAATTTTTATACATTTATTTACTAATTTCTTGATAGGAAAAATATGCAAAAATTAGTTTTAAATAAACTTATCATGCTGAAAAATATTTCATATCTCAATATGCATGAGGTAAATTTAGCATACTAGAAATAATTTTTAACATGCTGAAACTAATTTTTATACATTACTTTACTAATAACATGATAAAAATAGATTTTTACATGCTAAAAAATAGTTTTAAATAACTTTAATATGCTTAAAAATAGTCATAACAAGCTAAAAATAATTCTAACATGTTAGAATTAATTTTATCATGCTGGCAGTATTTTTAACATGCCGTAAATATTTTTCATGCATTAATTTCCTACTTATTCGATAAGAAAATAGGTTTAATCATGCTAAAAGTAATTTTCATAACTCAATTTTTGATAATATGACAGAAATAAATGTTATCATGCTGATAATAATTTTTGAAACATCACTTTACTTATAAGCATACTTTTATATGCTTCAAATGAGTTTTATACCTAAATTTTCTAGTAATATAGACTTATCATGTTGTAAATGGTATTTAACACAATAAAAATACTTTTATTCCATAAAAATAAATTTAACATGCTGAATTTAATATTTAAGATGCTAAAAGTAATTTTAACATTCTAATGCTTTACAATTAAGGTGGATTCTAAGTACTATAATCCTAATATATTGTGGCTAAAGTTTAGTCCCATATTAGAAGTTGCAAAAAACTTCTATGGCTTTATATGTTGGAGAGCTCACCCTTGGGTCAGGACCCAAGGGACATAGGATGTGGGCTTGAGTTGTGCGTGTGGATACAGTACAGAACTAGTAATATTCCGAGCCGAGTCGAGCCGAGCCGAGGTTGGCGCTATAGATATAGATTTTCAAAATATTTATTTTGACTCCTGGTATTCCGGGTAAAAATTTTATGATATTGAAGATCGCGCTACCCTCGGGTAACGCGTTGTGGAATATATATATATTTTTTAAAATTATGTATTTTATGAACACGCTAGCTTATGCTAGCGCGATCTTGAAGATCGCGCTACCCTAGGGTAGCGTGTTCTGGTAAATATATATAGTTTTTGAAATTATGTTTTTGACCCCCCTGAGGGCGGAAAAATACTCTGTATGAACGCGCTATGTCGGGATAGCGTGTTCAGAACGCGCTACTGAGGTATAGCACGTTATGGACCTGATAAAAAAACGGAGATACCCCTCCAATAAAATGACCATAACTTGCTCATTTCATAACGGAATTTAATAAATGAGCTGTCAATGGAAAGAGGACAGAAAAATGAATAAGATGGCATACTTTAATTAGAGTTTAGCATGAGAGACACCTACCTTTTGGCGGATCTAATGAGAGATAATAAAAATGCCCCAAATAATATGAAACCCTTTGATCACCAAATCTTCCCTTCAATTCACCTTCAATCTTCATAGTAGCATAGCCTAGGCCTCCAAGGATGATTTGAGGGTCGAATGGGGTTCTATTTATAGCCAAAACTTGGTCAAATTTGTCAAGATTCCTTGCCTAACAATGCCAAATTTTTCAACTCCGAATTGGTAGAAAATTCTAATTTTTCTTCTTAATCTAGCCTCCATTTGGTGTGAAACTAATGTAAAAATGGCTGGTCCAAGGTGGGCTGTTAGGTAAGGGTCGATTTTGGAGTCAATCTTCTAGAAATTAAATTATTATAATCCTTTTCAAAATGCATTTAACATGTGCTACGAATTTAAGGTTAAATATCCTTTAATAAATCCTTTAATCCATTAATCCAGCCCATTATGGATTATCCAATGGGTCAATTATAATCCTAATCCATCATATTGACTTTTATTGGGCTTGCAATGATTTATCTAAGGGTTAAAGCATTTAATTTCAATTTACCTTAAGTAAATTCAAGTAAATTCACTATTCTAGTTTATAAAATTATAATTTAATTATTTCATGAAAAATTTAATTGTATAATTTATTTGAAAAAATTTATTCATCATGTTAAATTATCGGGTTTCTACAAGTTCGATCGGGAAAGCTCCTTCGGAGCCCATTATTCCCTGTCCCGACCACGCACTCATCGCTCGGGAGGCATCTCCTGGGACAGTGCCTCATGCTCGGGCCAACTGATGGAAGCTTATCTGTACGGCCGTTACGAGTCCCTTAATATCAAGGAGCTCAAGGGGGTAGGGGAGATCAAGAGTCCATGTGCTATAAAGAGCCCGCAAGGAGGACGTAACCCCCCCTAAAACTCCTCAGCTTACAGGGATCATTCACTCAACGAGCCACTATTTAAGTTGGAAGAGCCCTACTGCGAGGAGGTAAGTCAAATACCCTGAGCAGGAACCACTTCACCTTTTGGTGGAGAGGGATCTCGCGCCCCCCTCTCTCCCCTACCTCCTTCCTACGCACCAGTGCTCTACTATACTTGTTGGCTTAAGCATCGGAGGGTTTTCCCTAGGGAGCCATCCCTGGGCACCTCTGACTTGTTTTCCTTCTTGCAGTTCATACTTCAAGTATATGTGGTCATCCTCTTCTCCGCTCAGGAGTAGCGCGAGATCGCCCTGATAGCACGCGGAACATGAGATAGAAGGGGGGGATGAATATATCACGTAGAAATTTAAAGCAATTTGAAACACAAGAGATAAAAAAACTAGTCGCAGCAAGTGAGTCTTCCTGAACAGCCCACGAAGAGATAATCCAACAAAAACATAACGAGAAGAGGTTTGTTTGGAACCGTGAACGAACAGCTTAAGAGCTCAGGATGCAAAGAGAGATCAGCCAAACACACTCCACAAGAGATCAGACAGACAAACCACACAGAGGAGATGGAGAGTTTTTAAGGTGGTTCGATTGCGATCTGCAATCTACGTTCACCCCTTACTCCATAGGAGTAAGACTTCCTTGCACTAAGCAATGAAAGACCACTGCAGACTCAGTCTACAGACATCCGCTGCCTTACAGCTTGCCACAGGGGAACAAATCCCTCTACACCGATCCTGCAACCCCCAGGATCTGAACCTGACCTTGCTCCAGCAAGATCAGAACAGGAGGACCAACCTCCCTTCCTCTAAACCAGAGGGTACACACGAGTGAGTTCCCTACACTCGCAACTAGAGAACCAATCTCCCTTCCTCTAAAAACACTTAGAGGGTAACAGAGCAGTATATAAGAAATTGGTGAAGCAACGTGAAAATGAAGACAATGAAAAGAAAAAAATAGTCACTCAAAACAGCAAGAATGTAGCTTCCTGAGAAGCAGTCTTTCAAGCTCAAAACACAGAAAAGATGACTCAGACTCTCTCAATTCTAGTCAGGCTCTTCTCTCAAATAGGGAGGTTCTTGCTCAAGCAGTGGTTGCAGATGCTCTCATTTTTCCAATCTTCAGCAGCTTTCTCTTGCAGCCTTCGACCTCTTTTATAGCTAGAAGGTGGAGCGTGGTTAACACGATTCTCGCCCATTCCTTTTGGTAGAGCCGATCCCTTTTTATTTCCACGTGGCAGGATCATCCTTTCTTTTTGTTGCCTCAGATCACGACCCCTTAAACCTGGTACATTGACTTCCACGTGGAGTACCCTCACTAGTTTTGGGTTCGTCGAACACCTGCTCGACCAGGTGACATACCTGCCAAGCAAGAGAAGACATTAGTGGTAGCTACATTGATCGCGATCATGCACAGACCTTGATTGAGCACAAGCCAAGACATGCACAGGCCTTATGTGTGTGCATGAACAAAGGTTGCACCAACCTTATGCAACCCAACACAAAGATTGCATGGGTATTATGGCACAAGACAAATCAAAGCATGGACACTAACATGCCTTCTACAAGAAAGACTGCACAGACTGTGATGTGCATAATAGAGGATATGCAAGACAAAAGGATGTGCACTGACCTAATTTAGCACAAAACCCTGCACCAACTTAGTATGGTTAAGATAATATAAGACTTGCACAGACTTAGAATGCTTCGTATCACAAACATGCACGGACATTATTGCTCAAGGCAAAGACATTGCACCGACTGCGATCATGCCTAAGACACGAGAATGCACCGACCTAGCATGTGTGTGTAGGCAACAAACACACTGACTTTGTGTGAGAATTACACCAACCTGTGCGAGCCAAAGCTTGCACCGACCCTATGTGCTTTCATTACACTTGCATGCACTGAGATAATGCACATATTTAGCAATGAAATGTGCACAGACTTTGTGTGCATGGTGCGAGAATTGCACCGACTTGTCTAATGCATGAACAGAAAATGCAACGACTTAGTCGCGTGCAGCAACTAGGGTTGCACCGACTTGATGCTTGCATGCACAGACTCTACTCAGTTGAAAAGGTAGCATATGCACGGACACAATGCATGATGAACTAAGTATGCATGGACTTTCTGCGTAGAACTAGAGAATGCAGTATCTGAAAAATGAATAAGTGGAATGTATTAATATAGACTATCAAGATTGACTTATAGTGTAAGACATCATCAAAACTGTAGGAGTGCAACAATCTCCCCCTTTTTGATGATGTCAACACTATGAGTCAATTTATGTCAATACAATCAAAGTAGAGTGATTAAGCAGTAAACACACTAAACCCTACCAATGGGTAAAACACTCACCCTCACCCTCATTTGACTCTTCCTTTTGTCTCTCCCCCTCAAACGTAAAACCTATCTCTCCCTATCATGACTCTCCTCCTCTTGACTCTCTCCCCCTTAAACTTGACTCACCCTCTCCCCCTTTGACATCATCAAAAGGAGATGAAAGAGATATGCAGCTGTTGGAGAATGCAGTATGTTCACAGTGAGAATAACCCATGATTATATCTTAAAAGATTAAGTGGGGCACTAAAACAAGTGTAGATTCCTCAAATCAAGTAATCATGAAAGACCTAGAAGAGAAAGTGAAGTTTATCTGCGTACAGAAGATATGATGAGGAGGCAAGAGTGTACAGATATGCCAAGGAAGATCTGATCAAAACTATGGTAATTAGACTGCAAGAGACTGGTCCTCCGAAAAAGGTTCTTGAAGTATTGAGGAGAAACCATCCATAAGCTCGTACAACATTGAGGGATTTTACTAAACCATATTTTGCTTTAAGGAGCAGTATATAGAGCACTGAGTAAATTGGTACATCACATTTTTGACATTAAGGAGACACCTTGATCAGAGGCCGGACTCCCCAGTTACTCAATGTGAAAACCGTATTACTTCTCCTTTTAGAGAATAGAGTTAGTAACTGTGGCTTTTTACGTGAGGAGACACATTGATCAGAGGCCAGACTCCCCAGTTACTCACCACTTTATTACCATTGCTCTGTCAAGATCAAAATATTTTGCACTTCTTAACAGAGATAATCTGACACCTTATGACTGAGGAAGTTTTTCATTTCCCTGTGATGAAACACAGTTTCTCAGTGATCAGACCATTGCTCCGAGCATATAAATTTTCGTTTTGTTTTTATCCCTTTGTATTTTTGATATGAAATGTTTGAGAACAATGCCTAGTAGAAGCACTGATTCTTAAAGAACATGTTCCTTGAGGTCTAGGTTTCAAGTTCTTATCAGATTTCATGACATATTAGTTTAACTTGTTCCATGATCATGAAATGTGTAAGGAGATATACTTCAAATACCTTATCCAAGTCTTTGCTAAATTACTAGATAAAAGATTCTCGCTGTGCTTTAGTGGTTAAAACTTAAGGATTTAAGACTTGTATGGGATTCTACTTGCTATGAATGAACTGTATTAAGTCTTTCATAAGAAACAACAACAACATACATCTCCCAAGTGCTTCTGAATCAGTCAACTTTCACACACTAAACAGCTGCCCCTCACAAAATGCAACGATTTATAAGAGCAAACACCCATTCTCAGAGACAACTTCCCCTCACTGAATGATCTGTTATTCATATATGGCTCATGCAGCATATGCAAATGCACAGACCCCTCAGCTTAACAGCTAGTGAATGGACATAGATAGGACTCCCCCTCACATTATGACATGATAAGCAAACATACTCATACAGAGTAATTGATGACATAGATGAAGGACATGTTATTCATGGAAGCAAGGCATTTTATTCATGACAAACAGATAGTGTGAATGCTGGAAACAAACACATGAGCCATTTTTATTCATGGAGCTAAGATTTAAAGATATTTAACTCTCTTCTCAAGGATGTAAATTTGTCATTATCCAGTGGCTTAGTGAAGATATCAGCTACTTGGTTTGCAGTGCCTACATGGATTAGTTCAAATTTTCCTTTGGAAACCTCATCCCTAATAAAATGATGTCTTATTTCTATGTGTTTGGTTCGAGAATTCAAAATAGGATTCTTGGCTAGATTGATGGCACTAGTATTGTCACAATATATAGGTGTGCACCCCAGGTCTACTTGGTAGTCCTGAAGTTGGTGTTTGATCCAAATGACTTGTGTATCACAACTCCCTGCAGCTACGTACTCAGCCTCTACAGTAGAGAGGGCCACTGAGTGTTGCTTCTTGGAACCCCAAGAGACTAAACACCAACCTAGAAATTCACAATGACCACTAGTGTTTTTTCTATCTAACTTACACCCAGCATAGTCAGCATCCGTATATGCAACAAGATCTAAAGTGTGTGAAGCAGGAAACCATAAGCCTAGGGTGTGTGTAGCAGATAAGTATCTGAAAATTCTTTTTACAGCTGCTAAGTGTAATTTAGTGGGTCTAGATTGATACCTAGCACACATTCCTACTCTAAACTGTATATCAGATCTCGAGGCTGTTAAATAAAGTAAGGATCCAATCATACATCGGTATAGTTTTGCATCAACTTCTTCACCTGATTCATCTGTATCCAATGAGGTGTTGGTAACCATTGGTGTTGTGATGTGTTTCAGATTGCTCATGCTAAAC
The DNA here is from genome assembly GCA_022559845.1 of Amorphophallus konjac. NCBI lineage: Eukaryota > Viridiplantae > Streptophyta > Magnoliopsida > Alismatales > Araceae > Amorphophallus > Amorphophallus konjac. Next base: position 128,529,810 of record CM040120.1, read on the forward strand.
CTTTTGAGAATGTCCAATGTGTACTTCGTCTGGTTGATGAAACATCCATCCTTTAACTGTTGTACCTGCAAGCCAAGGAAATACTTTAATTCACCTACCAAACTCATTTCAAACTCAGCAGACATCAATTGAGAGAATTCATTGCATAGTTAAGTACTTGTTGAACCGAAGATAATGTCATCTACATATACATGAACTATGATTAGGTCCTTATTCGATGATGTGACACACCCTTGGACCAAATTAAACAAGCACAATTTGTAATCAAACGGACCGATATTGGCGGCTACTCTCCCGTCGCTCACCCGAACCTGGGGTAACTCGACGATACCGAGTGGAGGTTGTGTGGGCTGGGCCCTTGCTGGTAGAGGGCCAGCAAAGCCGAGGTTGGTTCCCCAAGGATATGGCTGGCCCAACTCAATGAGGCCGACGATGTGCCAAGGGCACGGGTTGCACTCTTCACCCCACGGTGATCTCTTGAAGCAATGGAGCTTAAGGATCGAGCTCTCACTCTCACAGCCAGCGGAGTTTATGAACTAATATTGGGAAAACAAGCACTAAATAGAGCTAAGGTTGGAGCACTTACTCGACCGGTTTGAAGAAACCGGTCCCGCTCGGAGACGTGGGCGAGCGGGGAAGCGTGGGTTCCCCACACGCCGCGCCGGAGAAGCTTGACATGCTTAAGTCATTACAACACTACACCCCATGCAAGGGGGGGACCTTGGGGAAGGGAAGTCAATGAATACAACCAAACACTACCTCCCACAGGGAGGGGCTGTAAGCCGGCCAGGCGGGGAGGGGGAAAATGCATATGGAAGCCGAATGGTGGATGATGCCAATTCTGCCTGCTCTCTGTGAGTACAGACAGACTGTTGAAGATATAGACGCTGTGACCGCTCCCGAATTTTTTTGGGGATGAGACCAGCTGGAAAATCTCCCTAGGAGACCCGGGAAGTCTTCTAAATTTTTTTGATTTATCAGGTTGCCGGTTCTGGTCTGAGCAGAGGCACGAACAGGGAAGCATAGTTCTGGCTCTGTCTACATCTGGACTACAACAGTAGGAAGACGAAGTCACCCCGGGCGCTCCCGAGCTCTGAATTGGGCTTGGCCAGAGTCGACGGCTTTGTTGTCGAGTCCTCTTCGAGCAGAGAGTCATGGGGATGCCAGGCGATGTTAGGGTAGACCTGAGCAGCCCAAACAATGCTCGGGTGTCGGGCCAGTCCAGTAGGGGACAGACCAGCACACTTGAGGGAGAAAAATGAGAAAATGCTGCTCCGGAGGCCAAACGAAGTGCTGCTTCTTGGAGATGGAAGGAGACTCGTAGCAAAAGCTCTCGGCCAAGCGGCCTCTCAAGAAGCAGAGGGATGTGGCTGTGGCAGCTTCTGGAAGTGTCCTCTGGCTGCTGTTCGGAGCTATCCTGCGCAGTCGGAGAAGAACGGCTCCCCTGGGCGACCACCAACTCAGAACGAGACCGGACCACCGCTGTTACGAAGACGACTGGGAGACACTTATAATGGTACCTCTTGGGCTTTCAGAGTCACTGGGATGTGGTCGGGGTCGTCTCTGCAAGCTGCTGCTCCACCTGCACTTCAGGGCTGCGAGCTGCTCCTTTGATGTTGTCACGCCCCGAACAAGGCGGAAATATCGGGACGTACAGTTAGGGACACGCTGGCAAGAGAGAGAACTAATCTAAAATAATACACAAGTGCTACAAGATGGAAATACTAAATGATCATTAACAAACCACAACTGATACAATAACCTCAAGTTCAACTTAATACAACTGGAATAATCAACAACTAAAATTCAATAACAAGACTGAGACTAAAAGCTCTCCAAAACACAACTAAAGAAAGATAACACACTACTAACACACTAGAACTGATACACTCAAGACATCACTCCTGCCCTTCTCCATCGGTAAGCGCGTCACCTGAAAAGCCTGGAAAGGGGGGAAAACACAACTATGAGCTGACGCTCAGTAGGAAATAACAGACAGGTATAAGTGATTAACAGTTTAATTACATTTTAAAATGTCATGCTACAAATGATAAAAATAATAAAAAGATAACGGTGATATCACGAAACAGAATTCAAAGATCTTGCAAGGTCAAGAAATATAATGAATAGAATAGTAAGATAAGAGTTTACTACAGGAGATAACGATAAAAAGTTGGCCATATCAAGACAATTCAAGTCATGTCAAGCACGTATGTAATTTCATTTCCACGTCCAAGTAATAAGCAAGTAAAGAAACCACAAGTAGAGTATAGAACAGTGAAGAGTGGAAAGTGAAAAATAGTATAAAGTAATGTAGAGAGTAGTGGAGAGAGTAGTGGACAGTCCTAGATTTAACACATGTCAAGTACTGGTGCTAAATGCCACACCTAGTCATTCACCTCCCCGGGGGTACACGTAGTGTTCGGGCGCTCTTCCCAGGACCAGACCGAGCCCTTAATTGTTTGCCAGGCATTGATTTCTTTGGATCAAAGATCCCACGAATCTAGACTTCCATAGTTTATGGCCAGAATTCCAAGGTTTAAACTAAGTAGCAATAACAACTTCAAGTAGGAAAGAGATTCATTTCTAGAATTTCAAGGTAAGTATAATCATCAAGGAGATCGAAACCAAGTCACAACAAGAGTTAATCGTGCTGCGCTACTGTAAAACAGCAGCAATCAAACAAGCTAATCAACATATTAATCCTAATCACCAAGTTAAGATATCATGATTAACCATTATCATTTGCATTAAGACAATTGCTAAGAAGCTGATTCAAGATGATAAGGCAAAGAACAACTCTCACAGGAGTGAAATAGAATGCATTAACAGAGATTTAGTTACACCATTAACCACTAATTATGTGGGTTTCTATTTAATCTTGTATGCATTGAAATGAAGATGATAAACGGTGTGTTTTTACACTAAGTTTGCATGTATGGACCAATGTTAATTGAAACTAAAAAGGGTACATGAATAGGTCATTAGTTCCTTAAAAATGTAGTTTTTAATGTGATTAGGTTGAATGGATTGATTCCCCAATGATCCGGATTGATCCCCGGGTCAAAAACATCATTAATGGGGTCATATAGGGCATGGGTCGACCCATTGGGTCGACCCCTGGCATTCCAGGAGCCTTCCTGGGTGTGGGTCGTCCCATTGGGTCGACCCCTCAAAAAAAAAGCTTCATGGGTCGACCCCGTTCACTGGGTGCATGGGTCGACCCCATGGGTCGACCCCTACACTTCCAGAAGCGACGGGTGATTCCGTAAACCATGAAAACTCAATGATTTGGGGTCTAAATGAGTTGGGATTTTAACCAAATGCTCTAGGGTTCTTAATATACATACTAAGGTCATAAAACAAGAGATTGAAACAAGAAATTTGCTGAAAACTCAATCGAATCACAACCTATTTATGATGAATACATGAAGAACCTAGTTCTTGACATGCGTCTACTAAAACGTAGATTTCTCTCAATATACACAACGGAATTTGGGGCTTTTTATATCAAAAGAAAGCTAACTTAATGATGAATCCAACCATATACTATAAGCCATATGTGGATCAAGTTATCTAATCCAAAAACAGCCCGAAAATCAAGCTTCTACTTGAAGAACACAATATACATCAAATTCTAGACATGCTCTTACTAAAAATCAAAATTCTCCAAGTATGCTCAATAAAATTTGGGGCTTCCTACGTTAAATGAAAGCTAACAACATTTTGATTACATCATGTAAGTTAATTAGAGTTTGGTTGTTAGATCCTACCTCAAATCGGAGAGAGAAAACGCAAACCCTAGGATGAAGAACACTTGGATAGCACCTCACAAAAAGCTCGATTTCTCCACGGACACCTAATGAAAATTGGGGCTTTTGCCACCAATGGATAGAGCTCGATGAGAGGAACAATTTGCTATACTCATGATCAAGATTTGGTTGAGAATTCCTACCTCAATCGATGGATCAAAGAAGGATGAAGGAAAGCCAACGGCCTGCTGACCCACCTCCACAAATCAAGCTAGATCTCTCCAGATCTGAAACTTCAGCGAACCCCACAGCAGCCAAATGAAAGAAGACTCGTAGGGCTTCATTTTGATAGCTCATAGAGCTTCTGGAGCCTTCGGAATTGGGAGTATTCGCTGCTGCAAGCTACGTGTTTAGAAACGGCGCCGAAATCCTTGACTTGACCAAACTATGTCGGCAGCACGTTTTGGGGCTAAGTTTACCTCAAATTGATTGAGGGTAAATGTTCCTTACATTGTGACCTTTCATTTGCCCTTGATTTCAGATCATTTGGTCGAGTATTGAGGTCGAATTTCGTGTTTTAAACTAAGGGTTAGGTATGGGTCAAAAGTGTGCACTTTTGGGTTTAAACTCTAAATAGATCTTACCACGGATTTACAATGGCCTAATGCCAGAAGGAAAAGTTGTTATCTACATCGACCTAAATCTATTTACTATTTTTACAGATTTTTCTAAGGTAGTCGGATTATTACTTATACTATTCCGTAAATAGTTAAATGTTAAGTTCGGAAAACTAAGTTCACTAATTCGGCATAATAAATGATTTTCTTATGCTTAAATGTAGAAGACAAAGTTGCTAAACAAAATTAATTCTACAAGATGTGATTTTTGGGGATTTTTAGAAAATAGTTGAAAAATGACTTATTCTATTAATTAATTAATTAATCTAATTAGTTTGGATAATTCTCATTAATTCGAATAACTTCAAATAAATTCTAAATAATTACAAATAACTTTCTAAATAAATTTTTAAAGAATTTGGGGTCTTACAGATGTAGCTTCCAATGATCAAGAAAGAGGAGAGAAGGGTGGTGAATGGTGAAGGGGATTGGTTGAGTGAAGGGAGGGGAATGTGGGGAAGGTATGGAGGGCTGCTAGGGCTGAGATGGAGGTGGATAAAGAGGGGGAGGGCGCAGGGATCTGCTGGTTCATCACAAGGTGGGTGGAGAGGGAAGGATGGAGGAGGATGGAGGATGCTCTAGATGGAATGGGAGTGGAGGGAAGGGGAGGGGCGACCAGACCTATAGGAGGGGGGCTTGGGGCACCCTTGGGCTGGGGAATGGAGGGAGATTTCAAATTCAAATGGGTCATGGGGGCTGGGAGATTGTGTGGGGAAGAGAGGAGATTGTGTTGGAATGGCCAAGGATCTTCTAGGGAGAAGCAAGATTTGGTGGGGATTTGGTGGAGGGGGTTTCCAATACACCTAGGGAAGGGAATGGGGGGTGAGGTGGCAGGTGATGTGGAGGAGAGAGAGGGTAGGTCGCAGCCCCCCTTGTAGAGAGAGAGGGAGAGAGAAAGAGAGGGAGAAAGAGGGTGGGGATTCTCTCCCCTAGGGCTTCTCACCCCTATTGGATTCACTCCACTAGAACTATATAATTTGAACTCTCAAATGGAAATTTGACATTCATTCATTAATTTGAAATGGGGGGAATGGGGTCCTATATATAGGCAACCCACATTTTACAAAACGTCCCTGACTCATGCAACAATGACAAATAACCAAGGGGTAGGGGGCGCCCTTGGGCCTAGCCCAATGAATTGGGCCCAATAGCTTAGTCTAATCAACCTAATGACACTCAAACTTAAGGGAATAAACAAAGACCTAGGGACATGACTCAAATAAAAGGGAAAATACAATGATATGACTCAAATAAAAATTACATAGGACTCAAAATAATTAACTAGACCATGCCGGATGCAACCGGGGCGAGGAGACGAGCTGTGAATGTGGGCACGGGAGGTGATGCCCCCATCATACTCCCGGGGTGCGGAGAACTCGACTCTATCGAGTGAGAGTCTTCCCTCCTCGGAGGGTGTAGAAGTGATACCGCCCACAAGTCTTCTGAAGGAGACCGATCCATCCACCCGACGAGATAGCGTTCGTATACCTTGCTTCTGGTGGTAGTGACCTGTTCATCGAATATTCGCTCAATTCGCTCACGCTGGGATCTCTTGGCTAGTGGACTCTTCTCAAGGTTGGGTGCTCTCTCAATGGGGGAAATGGGCTCAATATCCTCACTGGGTACCACCGCGGGACCCTTATATGGCACTAGGTCGGCCACATTGAATGTGGGGCTCACCCTATACTCTTCGGGAAGACCTAACTCATAGGCATTAGTGCCAATGCACCTCAGAACCTGGAAGGGACCAGCCTCACGAGGCCTCAATTTGGAGATGGCTCCCCGGGAGAGCCTCTCCGTCCTCACTATCACAAACTCACCCACGTGGAATTCTTGGTGATGCCTATGGGAGTCAGCCTGCCTTTTATAAGTCTCATTTTCCTTGCTGATGTGCTTGCGAAGATTTTTATGTAATTTTGTGAATGCTGAGATTTTAGGGGTGATGGGTGGACCTGGGCAACCAAAAGTAGACCAATCATGCTTTGACGCCAAGAAGGCTTTGATGGAATGGGGAGGACCTGGACATCCATAGGTGATCCGGTCATGCATGGGGGTGACAAATGCCGGGGGACCCGGACATCCATGAATACTCCTATCATGCCTACGACCCATGATGAATGAAAAAGGACCATTACACCCGAATATGGACCACTCTTGTTTCCTACTTGACATGTGGGTGATGTGAATGAATGGATCCAACATAGTGTTCATGCCAAGTGGTGTGGTAAGCCTAGACACATGCATGCTTATCCCAAAGGTGACTTCCATGTGCATAGATGTGGGATGACCTTTGAACTTCCACGTGAAAGGGTCGAAGAGATCTAGGAAGGTGGATATGGGGTGGGGCATTTTCTCGATCTCTAGGTGGGTGTTGCCTAAGGTCATGGCTCCTTTGGTGTAACTCGGGTCATGGATGAGGTGGGCTTGGCCTAATATGGTGGGTGAAGGTAGGAAAGGGTGGGTGGTGGGTAAGGTGGTTGGGGCACATGGGTTCCACGGTTCCCATTTGAAGGGATCAAAGGGATTATGAAAAGGGTTACCAATGGGGAGGGGCCCTATGTCCTCAAGATCCTCAAATGGTGGTGGGTCATCCTCCTCTAATAAAATAATTGGGCCGAAGTTCTTGGTGGGTGGGTCGGCCATGAGGGGAGGGTTTGACTTTCTACCTGATATAAGAAGCTCCAAATTGAGGAGAAGGTTGGGCTCATCGGGTGTGGGGAGGAATAGAAGGAGGTCACTAGTGTAGCAACCAATGGTGTATACCGAGGTGATGGACCCGACACATAGATGTAGGAGGTCAAGGCTCATTGATTTGTTGTCCATTGTGGTCAACATGTCAGTCAACTCCATTTGCCAAGCTAAGCCCATGAGAAGTTCCCCTAGGTTCTCTACTTGGTGAGAGGATTGGATGGTGGTGTGATGGGAGAAGATGGGCACTATAGGGAGGTCTTGCTCCACGGGTAGATAGATATGGGTCATGATATCTCTAATCGAGCTCTCCCTTAGCCACCTAACAAGGGGTTCTTCTAAGATGAGTTCGGCCTTATCTAGAGAGGGTGGTGTAGGGTGAAGATCCTTGTGCGAGACTTCCCCTTCAATTTGGACATGGGTGCCCTCCATGGAGGGGAAAGGATCTGGAGGGGCATTTGTCTCCATGTGGCAAAGTGGGTGGGCTACTTCTTCTAAAGCTAATGGGGTGGGAAGGTTCTTTGAAGGTGGAGTGATGTTAGCCGGTGTGTGGTGCACCCGGGGTGGTGAAAAAGGGTGGGACTCCGGCGGATGGGAGAGTACAAGGTTGTTGAATTTAAAGATTCTCGGAAGGTGTGGCGGATACACTAGGCAAGTCTGACGTGTTGGGTCAATGTTGACATTCCTTTCATCTAACCATTTCTTACCTAGGATTATGCATGGACCCGCCAATGTTCCTACTTGACACCAAGCCCCATCAAAATACTTAGTCTCTCCAAACCATCTATGGAATTCAACAAAGACTTAGTCTCCATTGTGCATAATTTGTCCGGTCCTAGAAAGAGAGGCAACGATATCGGGGGATACCAAACTATCGGACTCTAAGTCAATGAAATCAATTTTCGTGGGCTCTCCATTAGGTAGGTATGCATGGGATATGATTGGGAGAGGGGCCATTTGACCCAAGACTCAATGATGACAATGGTGGGTGGACAATGCAAAGGTCGGACTGATGAAGACTCCAATGCAAGCGTGCCCCAGGACTTGACTTATAGAGACAAGTCAATGACTTGCTCTGATACTAATTGATGTGACACACCCTGGGACCAAATTAAACAAGCACAATTTGCAATCAAACGGACCGATATTGGCGGCTACTCTCCCGTCGCTCACCCGAACCCGGGGTAACTCGACGATACCGAGTGGAGGTTGTGTTGGCTGGGCCCTTGCTGGTAGAGGGCCAGCAAAGCTGAGGTTGGTTCCCAAAGGATATGGCTGGCCCAACTCCATGAGGCCGACGATGTGCCAAGGGCACGGGTTGCACTCTTCACCCCACGGTGATCTCTTGAAGCAATGGAGCATAAGGATCGAGCTCTCACTCTCACAGCCAGTGGAGTTTATAAACTAATATTGGGAAAACAAGCACTAAATAGAGCTAAGGTTGGATCACTTACTCGACCGGTTTGAAGAAACCGGTCCCGCTCGGAGACGTGGGCGAGCGGGGAAGCGTGGGTTCCCCACACGCCGCGCCGGAGAAGCTTGACCTGCTTAAGTCATTACAACACTACACCCCATGCAAGAGGGGGGACCTTGGGGAAGGGAAGTCAATGAATACAACCAAACACTACCTCCCACAGGGAGGGGCTGTAAGCCGGTCAGGCGAGGAGGGGGAAAACGCAAATGGAAGCCGAATGGTGGATGCTGCCAATTCTGCCTGCTCTCTGTGAGTATAGATAGACTGTCAAAGATGTAGATGTTGTGACCGCTCCTGAATTTTTTTGGGGACGAGACCAGCTGGAAAATCTCCCTAGGAGACCCGGGAAGTCCTCTAAATGTTTCTGATTTATCAGGTTGCCGGTGCTGGTTGGAGCAGAGGCACGAACAGGGAAGCATAGTTCTGGCTCTGTCTGCGTCTGGACTACAACAGCAGGAAGACGAAGTCACCCCGGGCGCTCCCGAGCTCTGAATTGGGCTTGACCAGAGTCGACGGCTTCGTTGTTGAGTCCTCTTCGAGTAGAGAGTCACGGGGATGCCAGGCGATGTCGGGGTAGACCTGAGCAGCCCAAACAATGCTCGGGTTTCGGGTCAGTCCAGTAGGGCACAGACCAGCACACCTGAGGAAGAAAAATGAGAAAATGCTGCTCCGGAGGCCGAACGAAGTGCTGCTTCCTGGAGATGGAAGGAGACTCGTAGCAGAAGCTATCGGCCAAGCGGCGCCTCAAGAAGCAGAGGGATGTGGCTGTGGGAGATTCTGGAAGTGTCCTCTGGCTACTGTTCGGAGCTATCTTGCGCAATCGGAGAAGAACGGCTCCCCTGGGTGACCACCAACTCAGAACAAGACGGGACCACCGCCGTTACGAAGACGACTGGGAGACACTTCCAAAGGTACCTCTTGGGCCTTCAGAGTCGCTGGGATGTGGTTGGGGTCGTCTCTGCAATCTACTGCTCCACCTGCACTTCAGGGCTGCGAGGTGCTCCTTTGGTGTAGCTTCCAATGACCAAGAAAGAGGAGAGAAGGGTGGTGAATGGTGAAGGGGATTGGTTGAGTAAAGGGAGGGGAATGTGGGGAAGGTATGGAGGGCTGCTAGGGCTGAGATGGAGGTGGATAAAGAGGGGGAGGGCGCAGGGATCTGCTGGTTCTTCACAAGGTGGGTGGAGAGGGAAGGATGGAGGAGGATGGAGGATGCTCTAGATGGAATGGGAGTGGAGGGAAGGGGAGGGGCGACCAGACCTATAGGAGGGGGGCTTGGGGCGCCCTTGGGCTGGGGAATGGACGGAGATTTCAAATTCAAATGGGTCTTGGGGGCTGGGAGATTGTGTGGGGAAGAGAGGAGATTGTGTTGGGATGGGGAAGATTGTGTTGGAATGGCCAAGGATCTTCTAGGGAGAAGCAAGATTTGGTGGGGATTTGGTGGAGGGGGTTTCCAATACACCTAGGGAAGGGAATGGGGGGTGAGGTGGCAGGTGAGGTGGAGGAGAGAGAGGGTAGGTCGCAGGCCCCTTGTAGAGAGAGAGGGAGAGAGAAAGAGAGGGAGAAAGAGGGTGGGGATTCTCTCCCCTAGGGCTTCTCACCCCTATTGGATTCACTCCACTAGAATTATATAATTTGAACTCTCAAATGGAAATTTGGCATTCATTCATTAATTTGAAATGGGGGGAATGGGGTCCTATATATAGGCAACCCACATTTTATAAAAAGTCCCTGACTCATGCAACAATGACAAATAACCAAGGGGTAGGGGGCGCCCTTGGGCCTAGCCCAATGAATTGGGCCCAATAGCTTAGTCTAATCATCCTAATGACACTCAAACTTAGGGGAATAAACAAAGACCTAGGGACATGACTCAAATAAAAGGGAAAATACAATGATATGACACAAATAAAAATTACATATGACTCAAAATAATTAACTTGACCATGCCGGATGCAACCGGGGCTAGGAGACGACCCGTGAATATGGGCACGGGAGGTGATGTCCCCATCATTCGAACTCTTGGTAAATAAGGTTTAATCCACCTTACCTCTGTGGTAGCCCTTGCTGATCAGAAATTCTGTCAGTCTCTCATACCAGGCTCGGGGAGCCTGCTTTAGACCGTACAGGGCTTTATTCAACCTGAAAACTTGGTTAGGCTGGGGAGAAAATTGAAATCTAGGAGGTTGTTCAACAAACACTTCTTCTTTGATAATTCTATTTAAAAATGCAATTTTCACATCCATTTGTTGAAGTTTTATATTTTTAGAACAAGCGAAAGCCAGTAGAATCTTAATTGCTTCCATCCTAGCAATAGGTGCATAGGATTCATCAAAGTCAATACAAAATTCTTGACAGTAGCCCTTGGCTACTAGTCTGGCTTTATTTCTAGAGATAATCCGATCTTCATTCATTTTATTCTTAAACACCCACTTAGTTCCTATGACATTAGTATTTTCTGGTATTGGACCTAGCTCCCACACATTGTTTCGTTCAAACTGTCCTAGTTCCTCATTTATTGCATTAACCCAACCTTCTTCTTTTAAAGCTTCTTCAACATTTTTTGGGTTCTATTTGTGAGACCAAGGCAACTAGGTCTTGATTTTGAACATTTCTAAAGTGAGATCTTGTCCTAGGGGGATCATTCAAATCTCTATGATGTTTTGGACATGATGGTCTTTTAGAAATCTAACATTTATTGAAGACTCACCTGTTTCAGCTGGCCTTACCTGATTGGGATTGTCTGGTGTTTCATTTGGCTGAAACTCCTTTTCTTCTTTATCTTCTAGGAATTCTCCATCATGCTTTGACTCCCTGTCATCATTTTCAATATTAGTAGCGCTTTTTGTTTCATCAAAAATGACATGTGGAGACTCTTCAATTTTTTGTTCAGCAATGTTAAAAACCCTATATGCTCTAGAAACTTCAGAGTATCTTAAAAATATTCAAGGAGAGCTTTTAGCATCAAATTTATCTAGGTTCGGCTTGTCATTATTATGGATAAAATATTTAACACCAAAAATCCTGAAATGAGCCAAGTTTTGTTTCTTACCTTTCAATAGCTCATAAGGAGTTTTCTTGTGAATTGGTCTTACCATGGCCCTATTGATTGTATAAGTTGCTGTATTGGCCGCCTCTGCCCAAAACTTCCTTGGTAGCTGACTCTCGATCAGCATAGTTCGGGCCATTTCCGAAATGGTTCAATTTCTTCTCTCCACAATTCCATTCTGCTCCGGTGTCCTGGGAGAAGAAAACTTGTGTGTTAGTCCCTCAGTTTCACAAAGATCAGAAAATATGGAGTTTTGAAATTCACCTCTATGGTCAGATTGAATTGAACAAATTTTGTGTTTTCCTTCTTGTTTGACCTTATTGAAGAACTGTTTGAACTTTTGAAAAACATCATTCTTGTTAGCTAAGAAAAAGATCCATGAAAATCTAGAATGATCATCAATAATCACATAACCAAACCTACTGCCATTAAGACTCTGAGTTCTAGTAGGACCGAAGAGATCCATATGAAGGAGTTCCAATGGTCTAGAAGACAGTGGCTCATATCTTAGTTTAAAAGACTTTCGAGTCTGTTTGCCTAGAGCACAAGCATCATAAATTTTTAAATTTGAGTTGAATTTTATTTTGGGTAAACCTTTAACCAGATCAAATTTTACCAATTTATTTAAGGTAGTATAGCTGGCATGACCTAAAGGCCTATGCCAACTAAAAGCATTATTTTTAAAATCAGCAGACAAACAAAGGTTTAACTCAGATTTATCATCTAAGTCCACAATGTAGTCGTTATTAACCTTGTTGGCTATAAACTTCACATTGTCAGAACTTATTTCCAGAATTTTACATGAGTCATTATCAAACACAACTCTGTGACCCTTGCACATAGCTGACTAATACTGATCAGGTTGTGTTGAAGATCTTCCACTAGAAGAACTTTCTCAATAGAGGTTGTGGGGGACTTACCAACTGTTCCAATGCTGGTGCAGACACCAGAGCGAGCGAGAAGCACGAACCGGCAAGCCGTCGGTAGCATACGCGGAGCACCACTCGAGCTACATCAGCTTCTCTTTGGCTTGGAGATAGTCTATAGTCTCCGCCATGAGTTTGGACACTTTTTTTGCATTTATTTGCATTGTATTTAGGCTTGTAATGTGTGTTTTTATTTGGGTTTTCATGTTGGGCTCTTTGTAAGGCTCTCAATAAGCCATTTGGATTAAGCCCTTTAGAGTCCATTAAGAAGTGTGGTCATATTGGACCACTATACTTCATAATGGGTCTTTAAATGACTTAAGGCCCAATTGAGCTTCTCTCTTTCTCATGGGTTTCCTAGATTGGAAGGCCCAATTGGCTGGTCTATAGCCCAACTTGGACCAAGCCTCTCTTGTTGACCAAGGGAGACAAAGTGGGAAGAAAATCCCACTTTCTCTCCTTAAAATAAGGGGGTTGCCCCCCTCTTTTGGCCTCATTAGGCTAAACTTATTTAATTAGGCTTAATCACATGGGGGAAATAGCATTTGGCATCTTCTCTACGTAAACCAAGATCCATGCGTTTCATATAAAAGGGTTGTATTTCCTATTTTCAAGAATTAATGAAGAGAAAAATCTGAATTTTGTTGGAGCAAGCAAGGGCTGCCCCCTATCTCTCTCCTCTCCCCCCCTTCTGCAGCTGGGAAGGCTGTGAATCATAGGTGTGAAGCCTCTTCTATCAGTTCTTGAGTTCGCCGTTGCCGCCGCCACCGCCATCGTGCCGCCGTCGCACCACCACCATCGTCGCCGGAGTTCTATCCATCCAGGATAGCCCCTTCTTCCACAAATTTCTGCTCCCAGTCACGAGATCTTTTGGAGCCCAAACTTTCAGGGTGAGTTCCATAGATCATCACCATGTCCTATAAAAATTGGTGGAGCCTCTAGTTTCTATTTTCCATTTTCGTTCTCCACCTTCTTTCAGATCTGCCAGCAGTCTGCCCAGATTTCCAGAACCCTAATAGGTTGTTCATGAACCCACCTTCTTGTGATCCAAATGACTTTATATTTTTATTGCAGGTTCTGTCCACCTAATACCACATCCACAAATTTTCTTGTGAATTTAGGTTCACATTCATATTTTCTAAAAATTCACTCCAGATCCCAACTCAATTCTATCTGCCACTGTCCAGATCCGACCCCTAGTCAGTATAAAATCCCCAACAAATCGAAACATCCACCAAACCATTCATAAAAACTATTTCCATTTTTATCTCTCTCCCCTCTACAACTTTCCTGAAGAGCTCAAAGTCTGAATCGAAGGTCTACTTCACGGTCAACGCCAACTCTCAGGAAACTTCCTTTCTGCCCGGCCAGATCTAAACCAGAGATCAGTCCGGTTCATAAATCTGCCAACAAAAGTACAGTCCCCATGAATTTTATGGAGTCTTAGAGGGTCGAAGAATTTCGAGAGAGATTTCCAACGATACCTCTTGTGCGTCGATCCGATGTCGGGAGTGATCTCAGCGACAGATCTCGCCAGATCGCGCGCGGCAAAACAGAAGCAGCAGATCCGTGGGCAGCTACTCCAAGACTTGGAGATCGGAGCCGATCGGCCTCCGACCAGTGTTCCAGCCCGGCCGCCATCCAGGGGAGCGCACCACCAGGTGTCACCATCACAGCGGGACCCAACCCGTCAGGTCCAGAGGACTGAGCAGCACATGAGCCCAACGTACCCGCAGATCGTGCCGTCCGGACAAGCACCAAAACGCGGGTTTCGGCACCGACAGAGCGACATCAAGATGTTGCCCGTCAACCCACTTCCTGAGACTCCCAGGCCCCACATGTGACCTATTACTTCCCTACGTGGAGTGGGTCAAGACTTTGTACTACAGTAAAACTTGTTTAACCGGGAGTACGGATTTGGCCGGGGTTGTCTTCCCCACGCCGGGTGTGTGGAGGTACGATCGTAACTTCTTGGCATTACTTTGATTAGCTAGTATATGGTCATATGCCACTGTGAGAGCGTAGGGATCTAGCCCGTGAGTCCATGTCACCGCTGTGAGCGATAGAGTGACCCGTCCCGTGGCTTGATCCGAGCACGGAAGTGAGTCAACCACCCTTGACTCTGCCGGTTTCTCAACCGCGCGGATCCACGCTATCCCTCGCTTGGGACGACGAGTGAGCTTGCGTTTCTGTTAGCAACCTATAGCCCATAGGAACTCTTAGTGTTGGGCCGAAGTGTTATTCCTATTCGTATGTTGCTGGTCGCGTCTGCACGTAGAGTCCGAGGTCCGCATTACTTAGAGTCGGTCCCCTTGTCCGTCCCGCATCAAATGCCAACAATTTTACCTCTGTTCTTTCCTCCGAACTTGACCATACCCCCTACCTTCATCTCCAGCTTGCTGAATTTGGATCGGTCACCTGTCATGTGCCTGGAGCAGCCGCTGTCTAAATACCACTTGTTGTTCTCAGCTGCTAGACAAACCTACAAAGTAACAAATCAAGTAGAGTGTTTTGGAACCCAAGAAAGATTGGGTCCAAATTGTTCAACTCTTTAAGCAAACATTTTGGAATCCAAAGTTGTTCCACGATTTTCTTCTTTCCCATGTTGTTGACATTTTTGTTGAAGTTCCGATTAACATTGTGTCCATTTGGTCTAATGGTGTGGAAATTGTTCTTGCTATCAGACCTTTTATTCTCCGGATATCTCCTGTATCCATCCTGTCTAGGAGAGGTATACTTATTAAAGAATCCCTGAGATAGAATCTCTGAGGATGAGCATAATTTCCCCAGTTTCTTTTGTGCTGACCTATGTTCTTATTAGAATATGAATTTCTATTGTGGGTCATTTGCCTGGTTCTATTAACACTCTTGTTTTGGTTGATTGACCTTGGAGCTTGTCTAGTTAAATTCTTAACAGTTTTAGAGTGTTGTTGGACGTGTTTTGTTGACTTATTCCCAGTTTGCTGGACACTATGAACATGACTAGAGCTTGATGGTGTGTCCATTTTTTCTTTTCCCTTTTCTGGACAGAACGTTATAGTTTTGAATTCAAAAGGTCGTTTCTGTGCCGGATTGTAGCCCAAACCCTCTTTGTTGAAATTAACCCTAGCACCCAACATAGTATCTAAGTTCGACTTTCCTTGAACAAACTTTTCTAGGGTTTTTTGTTTATCTTCCAGCTCTTTCTGCAGAGTTTCACAGTTTTTCAAGAGTTCAGAATTCACTTTCCTCACAGCTTCCTTTTTCTCAATGATTAAGTTGTTTTCACTTTGACTCTCTTGAAGCTTTAACTTAAGTTCATCAAGCTGTTTATGAACTTCCTGGTTTTCAGACTTGAGGTCATCATTTTCTCTCCTGAGAGAGTTCATCTCTTCTAGTTCTTCCTTGACCTTTTGATTTTCTTTGTTAGTTTCGATCTGTTCTTCAGTTATAGCATTCAGTTTTCTCTTTACCATCCTATGCTCTTTACTCAAAGCATTAAACTTAGCTAGCAATTCAGCATAGGAATCTTCCCAATCATCAATTGTAAAGTTCTCAAAAATGTTTGTTACCTCTTCGTCGCTTTTGGCCATGAGGCATATTTCTTCTTCATCTTCCTCTAACAAGCTGGCCTCTTGGTCTTCCTCCTCGTCACTCCACGTGTAGACCATAGCTTGAGGTTTCTTTTTCTGCATCTTGGAGGCCTTCTTCTGGAGCTCAGGACATTCACTTTTTATGTGTCATCTCTTCCTGTAGTGATAACATGTAATCTTCTTAGTGCTCCTGGTTTTATCATTATTGGAATCAAACTTCTTACCAGAAGAGTACGACCCTTTTCTTCTGAATGTTTTTCCCTTCATTCTCAGAAATTTTTGAAACTGACGAGTGAGCATAGCATGCTCCTCTTGATCAAGGTCTGACAGACCGTCAAACTCTCCACTGCTACTACCACTGCTGCTGCTAGCTTTACTGGTGGACACTTTGAGGGCAATGTTCTTGCCCTTCTTCTTACTTCCTTCACCATTCCTTTTGAAGTTCATTTCGTAGGTCATTAGGGATCCTATCAGTTCAGTGACTGTCATTTTCGACAGGTCCCTAGACTCTTCTATCACTATGGCCTTAGTATGCCAAGCGGGGGATAGAGACCTAAGAATTTTCCTGACAATGGCCCCTTCTGAAATCTGTTTCCCAAGCCCATTAATACTATTTGTAATCAAAGACAACCTAGCATACATTTCTGTGATAGTCTCCTCAGATTTCATTTTAAATAATTCATATTCGGAGGTCAGCATGTTTACCTTTGTGGCCTTCACTTGGGATGTACCTTCGTAGATCAGCTCCAATTCATCCCACATCTTCTTGGCAGTTTTACAGGCTAAGATCCTGGCGTATTCATCAGGGTGAACCGCGCACTGTATAGTGTTCAGGGCCGACCAGTTGATGGTTGAAAGTTTGACGTGATCATCCGTCCACGTGTCTTCATTCGGTGGAAGCTCATAAGGCCCTACGGTGATCACTCTCCAGAGCTTGTGGCTCTGGGCTCTCATAAACACCTCCATCCTATTTTTTCAGTAGAAATAGTTAGTACCATCAAAGAAAGAAGGGCGGCTTCTAGACTGTCCCTCAGCCATGAAGCTTCGAGGACCATTAGATCCAGTATTACCCTGGCCGTTGGACCACATAATGGGTAACCAGCTCTGATACCAATTGATAGCACGCGGAACGTGAGATACAAGGGGGGGGGGATGAATAGATCACGTAGAAATTTAAAGCAATTTGAAACACATGAGATGAAAAAACTAGTCGCAGCAAGTGAGTCTTCCTGAACAGCCCACGAAGAGACAATCCAACAAAAGCATAACGAGAAGAGGTTGATTTGCAACCGTGAACGAACAGCTTAAGAGCTCAGGATGCAAAGAGAGATCAGCCAAACACACTCCACAAGAGATCGGACAGACAAACCACACAGAGGAGACTGAGAGTTTTTAAGGTGGTTCGATTGTGATATGCAATCTACGTCCACCCCTTACTCAACAGGAGTAAGGCTTCCTTGCACTAAGCAATGAAAGACCACTGCAGACTCAGTCTGCTGACATCCGCTGCCTTACAGCTTGCCATAAGGGAACAAATCCCTCTACACCGATCCTGCAACCCACAAGATCTGAACTTGACCTTGCTCCAGCAAGATCAGAACCAGAGGACCAACCTCCCTTTCCTCTAAACCAGAGGGTACACACGAGTGAGTTCCCTACACTCGCAACTGGAGAACCAATCTCCCTTCCTCTAAAAACACTTAGAGGGTAACAGAGAAGTATATAAGAAATTGGTGAAGCAACATGAAAATGAAGAAAATGACAAGAAAAAAAAACATTCACTCAAAACAGCGAGAATGTAGCTTCCTGAGAAGCAGTCTTTCAAGCTCAAAACACAGAAAAGATCACTCAGACACTCTCAATTCTAGTCAGGCTCTTCTCTCAAATAGGGAGGTTCTTCCTCAAGCAGTGGCTGCAGATGCTCTCATTTTTCCAATCTTCAGCAGCTTTCTCTTGCAGCCTTCAACCTCTTTTATAACTAGAAGGTGGCGCGTGGTTAACACGATTCCCGCCCATTCCTTCTGGCAGAGCCGATCCCTTTTTATTTCCACATGGCAGGATCATCCTTTCTTTTTGTTGCCTCGGATCACGAGCCCTTAAACATGGTACATTGACTTCCACGTGGAGTACCCTCACTGATTTTGGGTTCGCCGAACACCTACTCGACCAGGTGACAGACCTGCCAAGCAAGAGAAGACATTAGTGGAAGCTACACTGATCGCAAGCATGCACAGACCTTGATTGAGCACAAGCCAAGACATGCACAGGCCTTATGTGCATGCATGAACAAAGGTTGCACCGACCTTATGCAACCCAATGCAAAGATTGCACGGGTATTATGGCACAAGATAAAGCAAAGCACAGACACTAACATGCCTTCTACAAGAAAGACTGCACAGACTGTGATGTGCATAATAGAGGATATGCAAGACAAAAGGATGTGCACTGACCTGATTTAGCATAAAACCCTGCACCGACTTAGTATGGTTAAGATAATGTAAGACTTGCACAGACTTAGAATGCTTCGTATCACAAACATGCACGGACATTATTGCTCAAGGCAAAGACATTACACCGACTTCGATCATGCCTAAGACACGAGAATGCACTGACCTAGCATGTGTGTGTAGGCACCAAACACACTGACTTGGTGCGAGAATTACACCGACCTGTGCGAGCCAAAGCTTGCACCGACCTGCCATAGCAATCGTCTAGATAACCATGTGCACCGACCCTATGTGCTTTCATCGCACTTGCATGCACTGAGATAATGCACATATTTAGCAATGAAATGTGCACAGACTTTGTGTTCATGGTGCGAGATTTACACTAACTTGTCTAATGCATGAACAGAAAATGCAGTGACTTAGTCGCGTGCAGCAACTAGGGTTGCACCGACTTGATGCTTGCATGCACAGACTCTACTCAGTTGAAAAAGTAGCATATGCACGGACGCAATGCATGATGAACTAAGTATGCATGGACTTTCTACGTAGAACTAGAGAATGCAGTATCTAAAAAATGAACAAGTGGAATGTATTAATATAGACTATCAAGATTGACTTATAGTGTAAGACATCATCAAAACTGTAGGAGTGCAACACGCCCCTCTTCATCTGACGTCATCTATGGGAAACGAACAAAGAGTCATCATGGTGCGAAGAAGTTCTGGTAGGAGGACTACCGACGACATGGGAAAGGCCCTGGCGACGGAAGTAGGCGCACCTTCCCTCCTCACGGAGAATTCCCCATCAGGCAACCACGCCAATGAAATACCTCCGTCGGTGACGGGGGAACGCTTCCCGACGGGAGTACCGATGCCCTCCAAACCCTAATCGCAAAACTGGATGTCCTCGTGGATCTCATGAGGGCCCAGGTGGCCAGGGAGGAGAAGTCGCATCTCCCCTGGAAGAGCCCCCCCCCCCCCCCCCCCCCCCCCACGGAGATGCCTCCCAGCAAACTGATGGAGGCCGTTTTACCCTCCAGGGGCGGCGGCTCATCCGCAACCTGTCAGGAGGACCATCGCATGCCCCTCCCCCAGAGCAGGAAGCCTCCTCTACCCCGAGGAGGGAGAAGTCTGGAGCACGCCAACCATTCCCGGAGATCGAGGCCCTCGAGGAGCGTCGGGACAGCATGCAAGTGCGTCCCCCCAGCCCCTCGGGTCAGCGACATCCAGAGCTATCTCTCCAACTGCGAGACTTTGAGAGGCGTTTCGCAGAGCAAGAGTGAGCCCTCCGCGCCTTGCAGAAGACCTCTCCTGTGGAGGACGAGGAGCGATCCCTGTTCTCCGATTATATCTTGAAGGCCGAGATTTCTCCAAGGATCTCACTTCCGACCTTCAAATCGTATGATGGCCAGGGAGACCCGGCCGATCACTATGACAGCTTCGACGCCCTAATGACCTTGCATGGGGCATCTGACGTGATCAAGTGCCGAGCATTTGTAACCACTCTGGTTCAGGGCCCTCGCCCTCGGTAGCATCCACAACTTCAAGCAGTTCGGGCGAGTGTTCAAAGAAAGCTTCACCGGCAGTGGTCCTCCCCGGTCAGTGGCAGGATTACTGGCCCTTAAGTAGGAATAGGGGGAGAAGCTGTAGGCATATATCAACCGATTCAAATCGGAAGCCCTACGCCTCCCTCGCCTGGATGTTTGCCTCGGCCATCACCGCATTGACTGGGGGTACCCATGATGAGAATCTATGGCGCGAGCTAGTGCTTCATCCTCCCACCTCCCTCGCCGATCTAGTGACCCTGGCCCTGCACCATGTAGAGTGCGAGGAAGTCCTCAGCTCCTGCCAAGGCACGACAGGCTTGGGTCGGGAGGGGGACAAGAAGCGATCGTCCGAGCAAGGGATGGGCCAAGGAAAAAGGCGGAATCAGGACGGAGATCATAAGGAGCCGTCCCAAAAGTATGAGAGGTATACCCCCCTTATCGCCCCCGTCTACGAAATCTACGAAGACATCAAAGGCTCAGGTCTCCTCCACCAACCCGAGTCTATGAAGGCCAAGCACCGCAATCGCCGCAAGCATTTCCTGTTCCACAGCGATCACGGACATCACACCGACGATTGCCATCAACTCCAAGACGAGATCGAGCGCCTCATCCACCAGGGACACCTATCCCGATACGTGTCCGGGCAGAAGGAAGACAGAGGCACCCCCGAAGAAATTGACAATGCCCCTCGTGGAGTCCACATCATCGTCATCGCGGGCGGCATGGCATCAGGAGGAGATAGCAGCCAAGGAAGAAAGTGTCACGCCGAGCGGGCGAGTTGAGCCTCCGTTGAGCCTCCTAAGGCCCCACAGGAGAGCGAACCACAGGCCCTGGTATTCTCCGACCAAGACCTGGAAGGGTTAACCAGCCCGCATGATGACGCTCTCGTTGTATCGGCTACGATAAACCATTGTAACGTAGATAGGATCTTAGTTGACAATGGTAGTGCCCCTTATGTATTATCCTATGAGTGTTTCCTCAAGATGGGAGAGAATCCCTCTGAACTCCGCCCGATCCGAACCCCCCTCTGTGGGTTCAACAGCCAGGCAACTTATCCCGAGGGAGCCCTGAGCCTGCCAGTTACTATCGGCACCCCGCCCAAAACCGTTAAGGTTATGGTAGACTTGATTGTGATTAAGGGAATGACGGTCTATAACGCCATCTTCGGCTGAGGTATTCTCAGCCGAATGAAAGCAGTGCCCTCTACCCTTCACCAAAAAATGAAGTTCCCCACCAAACATGGCATGGGGGAGGTCCGGGGTAACCAGGCATTGGCTAGACGGTGCTATATAATCTCGGTTGAAGCCACGTGGCCGGAAGGGAAAAACAAAGGAGTAAAGGGAGCCGAGGAAGGACCCGCAACATCTGAGCCTGGCGGCGAGTTGCTAACGATTTTCCTCAACGGTGACCCGACTCTAGGAGTTAAGATCGAAGCCGATCTACCATCTGAGGAACAAGAAAAATATAAGGATTTCCTTGCCCGGTACATCCATGTCTTTGCATGGTCTGACGAGCACCTCCTTGGGATCCCGGGAGACGTGGTGATGCACAAGCTCAATCTCGACCCAACGGTGAAACCTGTCCAGCAACGCAGGAGAAAGCATGCCCCGGAGAAGCAAGCGGTCATCAAAGAGCATGTCACCAAGGGGCAAAAGAGTGGCCTCTTTCGACTAGTCCTGTACCCTACGTGGCTTGCCAACATCGTCCTGGTATCAAAGGCTTCGGGGAAATGGCGAATGTGCGTAAACTTCACTGACCTCAACAAGGCTACCCCAAAAGATTGCTACCTATTGCCGAGCATCGATCAACTGGTCGATTCAACCTTTGGCAACAAGCTGCTCAGCTTCCTGGATGCCTACTCCGGTTACCATCAGATCAGGATGGACCCGGAGGACATCGAGAAAACCACCTTCATCACTGACTTCGGCGTACACTGCTACACCCGAATGCCATTCGGGTTGAAGAACGCTGGAGTAACATATCAGAGACTGATCAACCACATCTTCGAGGGACAGCTCAGTTAGAACGTCGAGGCCTACATTGATGATATGCTCGTCAAAACGCCGAAGGCCGAAGACCATCTTGCCGACTTAGCTGAGACCTTTGACACCCTCCTGAGGTGCAACATGAAGCTCAACCCTGCTAAATGTGCCTTCGGAGTCAGATCCGAGTAGTTCCTAGGCTTCCTGGTAACCCAGCGTGGGATCGAGGCCAATCCCAACAAGGTTCAGGCCATCCTAAACATGCGGCCACCCACCTGCGTTAAGGATGTCCAACGCCTTACAGGGCGCATTGCTACGCTCAACCGCTTCCTATCCCGGGCGGACGAACGATGCCTACCCTTCTTCAAATTATTGAGGGGACCCAAAATGGCATCTGCTACGTTTGCCTGGGATGAGGAATGTCAGAAGGCATTCGCCAAACTCTAGGAATTATTGGCCTCGCCCCCGATGCTGTCTAAGCCGGTCTCGGGTGAAGTTCTACACCTCTACCTTTTGGCGACCCCTTTCACAGTGAGCTCGGTCCTAGTCAGGAACGACGCGGGGGTCGAGAGACCGGTTTACTATACCAGCAAGGTGCTTAATGAGGCTGAAAGAAGGTACCCTACAACTGAGAAACTCATGCTAGCATTGGTTACCTCGACCAAGCGCTTCCGACCCTATTTCCAGGGGCATTCCATCGTTGTATTGATCGGTGAACCCCTGAAGAAGATCCTCTTTCACCTTGAAGCCTCGGGATGCCTCGTCAAGTGGGCCATCATGCTCGGGGCCTACGACATCTCGTATCGACTCCGCTCGACCATCAAGGTACAGGCCCTCGCGGACTTCATCGCCGAAAGCACAGTCCCGATTGAAGAAGCACTCCCACCTATGCCCGGGCCCACTTGAGACCTATTCGTCGACTGGTCCTCCAACTCAGTCGGATGCGGCGCCAGTGTCCTTCTCTGGTCCCCCGAAGGAGCAGAGTTGCGATACGCCTTGAAATTCAACTTCCAGGCATCCAACAATGCCTCCGAGTATGAAGCTGTTATCTCAGGAGCCAGGATGGCCCGAAGACTGGGGGCCGAGCGAGTCAGGATCCACACCGACTCCCGATTGGTCGCCAGCCAGGTTAACGGTGATTACGAAGCTCGGGAAGGACAAATGATCAAGTACCTCCAGGAGGTCAAGAGGATGGCCTGACTCTTCGAGAGCTTTGAGGTAGTCCAGATAGCGCGGGAGGAAAACTCCCGAGCAGACACCCTCTCTCGCCTGGCCTCCTCCCTCTACCTCGAAGGTACTCGATCGGTCTTCCTCGAAGAGCTCGAGCGACCGAGCATCGAATCCGAGCTCATGACCGTTGACCCGACACCCCCGAGTGACTGGCGGACCCCCTACATATCCTGGCTTCGGGATTCTCAAGAGCCCCCTGACCCTCGAGAGGCTCGGAAACTTAAGTATCAAGTTCAGCGTTTGATGGGAATCAACACCGGGCACTAACTTTTTTATTTTGCATTTGTTTCCATTTGTTTGTATTTATACCCTTGGCTAATTGGGTTTGCAATTGTAAGGCATTATATACCTATTTGTTAGTCTTTAGGAATCTTGGGTTTCTATGTAAATTGCCAGTGGATCCAGCAGAGTCCCCCACCCTCTTTCCCATTGGTCCACCTAGGTTCTAGGGCCCATGTGGGGCTGGTTCAAAGTTGGACTTGGACTAAGGGGGGGACAAGGTGGAAGAAAATTTAAACTTAGACCAAGCAAAGTCCAAGATGCTCCCCCCTTATAATATAGTTTATTCCATGTTGTATTTTTATTTAATTTGCTCATTTGACCACATGGGAGAAGAAAATGCTATCCCTAGTTTACCCCTCCCCTCTCTCCCATGAAATTCTCAGCCCCCCACCCCTTGCCATTCTCTATATAAGCCTATGTATAGTGTCATTAGAGATTTTAATGAAGATTAATGTGAGAAAATTTCAGAAATTGTCCAAGAGCCTGGGGCGCAGCCCCCTTTCTCTCTCCCACCCCCTTGCAGATGGAGTTCTGTGAAATTTTTGAGGTGTGAAGCCTCCTCATCTCCCCCTCTCTGAGTGTGAAGCTCAGCCCCGCCGCCGCCATCGAGCCGCCGTCGTATCGCCACTGCCACCGTGTCGAAGTTCTGTCTAGATCAGGATAGAAGGTTGAAGCCCGAATTTTATCTCCACATCAGCAGATCTGATCGAGCTGCACCTTTGAGTGTTTCTTCTTCTTATTATCCCTAGTCTCCATTTTACATTTCGTGTCAATCAGAGGTCATTTGGTATTTTTCCCGTAATTTTCATTCCACCCCTAACAGTCTGCCAATCAGCATATCTGCAGGATAGGAGTTTGTTCTTCTATTTTTCCCTCCACCTTATACATCTCCAAAAAATCCCCAAAAATTCATACGTGTTTCTCACTTTCCTACCTTCCACCCATAATTTTTCAAGGGTCTAGATCTATCTTCTTCCAGTCGGTCAAAATTCATTTTCAGGGAAAACTTAGTCTGTCATGTGTGTCTGTCAGTCCGAGCCAGCAGAAACCTTTGAGGGACAGTCATTTTCATTTTCACTCCATTCACTTGATGGATCTGAAAAAATTATATGTTGTAGCCCTCTTAGTCCTCTATCCATCGGTACCAATTTTACGTCGATCCGACATCGGATCTGGCCGCAAAAAGTCTTCTCGTGGAGACGCGCAGTTCAGATCTGAGGACAGGCCAGCAACTCAGTCCGAGAATTAATTCTTTGGAAAATACGCCCGCTCACCTTTGGTGACCGCCGCTCCTAGAGGTCGATCAGAAACCCATCAGAAGCGTCCCAGTCAGTTGCCGCAGCAAGGAGTCGACCGGAAGTCATCGTCCCAGTTGCTTAGTTCCCTTGCTGTACCGAGTTGGAATAGTATCGAGTCGGAACCGAGTCGGACCAGCAGCCCATCTCTGGCCCAAAAGCCCTTCCGGCTTGCTGCCCGTCAACCCGAGTCGATACTCCCGGGTCCCACATTGTAGCCCTTTACCTCCCTGCGTGGAGTGGGTAATTAAATTCACTGCTGTAATTATTTATTTACTGGAGTACGAGTTCGGCCGGTGTCGTCATCCCCACACCCGGAGCGTAGAGGTATCGTGTCCGCTCTCCCTCTCGGTATTTGCTTACCTCGTATATTTTTATATGCCGCTGCTAGAGTGATAGGACGTAGCTCGATATATTTTTATTCACCGCTGCGAGAGAGCGACCGAAACCCATCCCATGACCCGATCCGGGTACGAAAGAGAGCCGACTACCCGACTCATCGCCGGTTCCTCAACTGCTTAAGATCCCGCGTTTCCCTCGCTCAGGGACGCCCGCTAGCTAGAGTCCCAGGTCGCTATCCGTCCCGCATCAAATTGGTATCAGAGCGGAAGATTGAGTCTGATGTGACACCGCCTTGAGGGTGATAGTCACAAGACCGATGCACCATGGACCTTAACAAGCAAGCACAATTTGCAATAGAAACGGACCGATATCGGCGGCCGCTCACCCGACACTCACCCAAAACCCGGGGTAACACGGTGATGCCGAGTGGAGGTTGTGAGGGCTGGGCCCTTGCTGCTAGAGGGCCAGCAAGGCCAAGGTTCTTCCCAAGGGTATGAAGGCCTAATTCAATGGGGCCAACTTTGTGCCGAGGGCACGGGTCACACACTCTTCCCTACGGCGGCTACTCGAAAGCAAAGGTGCTAACGGGACCGGGCGCTCACTGTCACGGACCAACAGAGCTATGAACTAATATTGAAAGAACAAGCACTATGGGGGGATCAAGGGTTAGAGCACTTACTCGACCGGTTTGAAGAAACCAGTCCCGTTCGAAGACGTGGGCGAGCGGGGAAGCGTGGGTTCCCCACACGCTGCGTCGGTGTAGCTTGAACATGTTTAAGGAATTACATCACTACTCCCCATGAAAGGGGGTTAAGCAAGGGGAGGAGAAGTCAAATTTACATTCAAACACTACCTCCCACAGGGAGGGGTGGTAGGCCGGCCAGGCGCGGAGGGGAGAATGAACTAAGAACTAACTAAACGGGGGATGTGGGTTCTGTCCGCACTCTGGAACAGGGGGACAGGCAGTCGATGTCGGTGCCGCTGCGATCACTCCCAAATTTTGTTGTTGACGAGACTAGTGGCAAAATCTTTTGGATTGGATCAGGATGACATAAAATTTTTGGGGAATTTCCCGGTTGGCGGTGCTGGTCAGGGGAAGGGCCGCTAACAGGGTCCCTGTGTTCTAGTTTTGACTGCTAGGGTACCACTACAGCAGGAAGAAGAAGTCACCACGTGCGCTCCTGAGCTTTGATTCATCCGGGGCTGGAGTTGCTGGATTCGTTGTCGAGTCATCTTCGAATGGAGACCCACGGAAACACCGGAGGAGGTCAGGGTAGATGGAGGCACCCCAAACAGTGACCGGGTGTCTTTTCAGTCTCAGAGTGGACAGAACAGCGCACTTGAGGGAGAAAATTGAGAACTCTTAGCTCCGGATGCCGAACGGAGTTCTGATTCTTGTTCCTGGAAGTAGACTCGTCTTAGATGATCCCATCCAAGCCCCGCCTCCAGATCTTCAAGAGGATGGCCGTGTGAGGCTCTGTAACTCGCTTCAGGTTGACTGGCAGGAAGCAGATGCGTAGTCTGGGGAGATCGGCTCCTACGGGCAACCACGAACTCAGAACAGGACAAGACAACCACTGTCGCGAAGAAGACAGGGAGACTCTTCCAACGGTACCACTTGGGACTCCAGAAACGTTGGGATGACGTCGTGGCTGGCTCTGCAAGTCACTGGTGCTCTGCTACCTGTGAACTGGGAAGTGCTAGCTGAAGAAGGGTGGTGGGAAATGAGGTAGATGGGACGGAAATGGGGGTGTATGGGTGTGGAGGCCACCCTTGGGTGTTAGGGGGTATGGAAGGGGGCAAACCAAGGTGAGGGAGGGGGAGAATGGGGGCAGGAAGGTGGTCTAACAGGTGGGGAGAGAGTGAGCTACGAATTTGGGACTAGGAGGGAGGGGAAGAGGGATGATAGTTTTCCTATTTAGGGTGGCCTAGGGCTTGTGGGAGGAGAGAGTGGAGGGGAAAATATTCAAACTTCTCTTGGGAGTTGGAAGATTGTATGGGAAAGAGGGAGGATTGTGTTAGGAGAGTGGGATTGTGTTGGGAAGAACAATATTCTCCTAGGGAGGGGAGATATTTGGTGGGATTTGGTGGGAGGGGAATGATGGCACCTAGGGGAGTGGAAAAGTAGTGGAGGATGAGGTGGAGGAGAGAGGTGGGATTTGAATTTTGGGAAGGGAGGGAAAGAGAACGAGAGGGGTGGGTGGGATTCTCTCCCTAGGGATTCTCACCCCACTAATGGATTCTCTCCATAAAAAACTTGAATTTTGAACTCACAAAATGGCAACTTTTCCTTTTTTTTACAATGGGGGGAATGGGGTCTTATATATAGGCAACCCACATTTTACAATAAGTCCCCGAGTCTTCATACAATGACAAATAACCAAGGGGGTAGGGGGTGCCCTTGGGCCTAGCCTAATGAATTGGTCCCATTAACCAACTAACCAACCTAATGACACTCAAACTTAGGTAAATAAATCAAAGACCTAGTGAAATGACTCAAATAAAAGGGAAAATACATCAAATGACTCAAATAGAAAGCTAAAATGGATAATTGGGCCCACATAGAGTGATGCCCGAGCTCACACAACTCCGGAGTGTGACGACGACCCGAGCCAGAGGGAGTCGTAGGTGATGCCTCCATCAAATCCCCTGGGCTGTGAAGAGCTCGACTCCGTTGAGTAGGGGTCCATCCTGCTGTGGTACTGCTCGAGAAGGTCAGGATCCAACCGCTGGAGATCTTCTCGACTCACCCACGAATCCTCCGAAGGAGGTCGATCCTTCCACCTGACGAGATAGCGCTCGTACACCTTGCGCCTGGTGGTAGTGACCTGTTCATCCAATATTCGTTCAATTCGCTCACGTTGGGCTCTCCGGGCTAGTGGACTCCTCTCACGGGTGGGTGCTCTCTCAACGAGGGGAGTAGGCTCAATATCCTCACTAGGTACCACCGTGAGACCCTTATATGGCACTAGGTCGGCCACGTTGAATGTGGGGCTTACTCCGTACTCCTCGGGAAGATCTAACTCATAGGCATTAGTGCCAATGCGTCTCAGAACCTGGAAGGGACCAGCCCCACGAGGCCTCAATTTGGAGGTGGCTCCTGGGGAGAGCCTCTCCGTCCTCACCATCACAAAGTCACACACATGTAATTCTTGGTGGCGCCGATGAGAGTCAGCCTGCCTCTTATAAGTCTCATTCTTCTTGCTGATGTGCTTGTGAATTTCTTCATGCAACTCCCTAATGTGTTGGGCAAATGACTCAGCCGAAATAGACACTCTAGCATGCTGGGGAAGGGGAATGAGGTCAGAGGGTTTTCTTGGCTTGTACCCATGTACAACCTCGAATGGACTCATCCCTATGGACTTGTTAACAAAGTTGTTGTATGCAAATTCAGCCTGAGGTAGAATGAGATCCCAATTCCCCGGATGATCCTCAACAAGACACCTAAGGAGGTTCCCTAGACTCCGATTAACAACTTCGGTTTGGCCATCAGTTTGAGGGTGGTAGGCCGTGGAGAATTTGAGGAGGGTACCCATCAAGTGCCAAAGGGTCTTCCAAAAATAGCTGGTGAACTTGACATCCCTATCGGAGACTATGGTCTTGGGTAACCCATGGAGGCGAACAACCTCATCAAAGAATAGTCGGGCCACTCGGGAGGCATCGGAGGTTTTGGAGCATGGGATGAAGTGGGCCATCTTGGAGAATCTATCCACTACCACAAAGATTGAATCATGTTTCCTTTGGGTCCTGGGTAGGCCTAATACAAAGTCCATGCTTAAGTCTTTCCACAGACGGTCGGGGATGGGGAGAGGGGTATAAAGGCCAGTGTTTTGCTTCACCTGTTTGGCTGAAGCACATGTACGACATTGGCCCACTATCTTGGCTACGTCTCTGTTGAAACTTGGCCAAAAGAATTGACCCTCAACTAGAGCGATGGTTTTATGAACCCCAAAATGACCAGCTAGTCCCCCGGCATGTAACTCCCAAACCAAGAAGTCACAGAGTGAGGTCTGTGGTATGCAAAGCTTTGGCCCCTTGAAGAGGAACCCATCCTCCAAGATAAAACCCTCATGTTCACTACTGGAATGGGTGGTCAAGGTGGTATAGATGTGCCCAACGTCGGGGCAGCAAGGGTACTCATCCTTGGGCCTCTCAAATCCAGTAACCTCAACTTGGATAGTGGACTGTTGTGCCCCTATGGTCACTTGAGTTCATATGGTCACTTGGGTCATTCGACATCATTCTATGGTCATATGAGTTCTAATGTATTCTTGGTTTTGATAATGGCTAAACACTATTAGTCATTGATGTTTTTCACCTTCATGTGATTGACATACGTGATGTTTTTATTCATGACAGATGCGCCAATGAATGGACAAGGAATCACGTGGAAATGGTGAACGTGAACGCTGAATGTTGCGCCCTCGCACGCGGATCGACCTGCGTGGTCAGGTCGCGGGGATTCCCAGCACAGGGGCGGTCGATCGCCCCAGCCAGGGACTCCCAAGTCTGCACGTCTTTCAGTGGCGGTCGATCGGATTTCCCAGGGATCGCCCGTTTGCAGGTGTTTCAGTGGCGGTCGACCGCTAGGAGCCTTAGGTCGACCGCTAGCCTCGAGCCATCAATTGTTGACTTTGTTTCCAACTTCGAAAAGGGCCATTCAACATTGATTTGTTTAATCCTAAAGACACCTAATCCCCCACAAATTGTGGATCTGGTCTAGGGGGTGCCCATAGACCATTCAAGGTCTATAAAACTCTTGTAAGAGGGTTAGAAACCCTAATGCTTCAAGGGGCTTCTTGTGAGATCTAGGGTGGCTGCAAGGGAGGTTGCAAAAGAGCTTGGAGACGAACTACTGTTCACGTGAACAGTAGTTTATGAAGGTGTTCTTCATCCAATCAAAGGGGAATCAAGCTCAAATCAAAGCTAGCAAACCTCAAGGAAGATTACATCAAAGCAAGGCTATCAATGTTATCCAAGGAAGCGGGTTTGATTCAAGTTCTTCAAAGGAAATCATCTTCATCCATTCAAGTTCTTTCCACCTCATTCAAGGTGATATTTCAAGCAATCAAACTCCTAGAAGCTAAAGAAGCAATCAAGGTTCAAGGTAGCTTCATCATCTCCTTCATTCATTCAAAGAAATTCAAAGAGAAGATCAAGATAGAAGAATTGAAGGAAGGGGTACTGTTCACATGAACAGTACTCCGTGAAGAACATTCATCCAATCAAGGGTGACTCAAGAAGATTGAGTTGAAGCCAAGAGGAGCCTTGCTGCTGATCAACATTTCATACAAGGGCCAATTCATTTTCACTCATAACTCAATCTCTTGTCTTAGTTCATTCACATTTGTTTCATTTTCATTATTGTTTAAACATTGAAAGTGTGATTCATCCCTACCGGTGGTTAGTAGGAAGGCAATTAGAGGGTGTTCCAATTTGCGGTTGACATCCCTACCAGGTGGTGAGTAGGAAGGCAATCGGTGGTTTCCGATTTGCGGTTCTGTGCGCTGCACAAGTGAAGCCTCACCGGGTTTTGGTGAGGGGTGGACGTAGGGCTGAGGATTCAGTCCGAACCACCTTAAAATCCTGTCTAGTGTGGTTTGCTTGTGTGATTGATTTGTTCTAGGTACATGCTTAGGATCAAATTGTTATATATCTTGCTTATCTTGCTAAGCAAATCATAACGCACTTGGAAGCTAGTTTCTATTCCGCTGCAATTTATTTTAACTAGCTATATAGAGGGCCACATTGTGAAAAGTGGGGCTGATCTATTCACCCCTCCCCTCTAGATCCGCTGTCCACTACACAACATGGACAACAAATAGAGCCTCCTACTGAGTGCATCCGATGCACGGTTCTCACTTCCTACCTTGTGTTTGCTTACAAATGTGTAGGATTGGATGTACTCAACCCAGCGGGCTTGTAGGGCATTCAACTTTTGCTGGGAGTTGAGGTATTTTAGGGCCTCATGGTCAGAAAAGATGACAAATTCTTTAGGCAACAAGTAGTGCCTCCAATGTCGAAGGGACTGAACCATGGCATAGAACTCCTTGTCATAAGTGGAGTACCTCATCCTAGCATCACATAGCTTCTCACTGAAGAAGGCCACTGGGTTCCCTTCTTGGCTAAGGATCCCTCCTATTCCTATTCCGGATGCATCACATGTGACTTCGAAGACTTTGGAGAAATCGGGTAGGCATAGGACCAGGGCTTGGGTCATCTTCTCCTTAAGCTCTTGGAAGACTTTGGAGGCTGGTTTGGTCCACAAAAAAGTCCCCTTTTTGAGACAATCAGTGATAGGGGAGGTGATGGTGCTAAATCCCCGGATAAACCTCCTATAGAATGTGGCCAACCCGTGGAAGGTTCGAACCTTATGAAGGGTGTGGGGTTCCGGCCAATCAAGAATAGCTTGGACCTTCTCGGGGTCCATGGAGACACCCTTGGTAGACACCACAAATCTTAGGAAGGTAATGGACGTGATCATGAAGTGACACTTTCCTAGGTTGGCAAATAGGCTCTGATGCCGTAGGACGGTGCAAACTTGCCTAAGATGGTCAAGGTGGGCCTCTTGGGACTGACTATAGATGAGAATATCATCAAAATAGACCACTAGAAAGACCCCAATGAAGGCCTAAGGACCTCCGTCATAAGACGCATAAAAGTACTTGGGGCATTTGAAAGCCCAAATGGCATGACTAACCACTCATAAAGGCCGTCCTTGGTTTTGAAGGCCATTTTCCACTCATCTCCGGGCCTAATCCTAACTTGGTGATAGCCACTCTTAAGGTCAATCTTGGAGAAAATAGTGACTCCAGCTAGCATGTCAAGCATGTCATTAAGCCTAGGGATGGAGAACCTATACTTGACGGTGATCTTATTAATGGCCCGGCTATCCACACACATCCGCCATGAGCCATCCTTCTTGGGAGTGAGAAGGGCCGGTACGGCACATGGACTTTTGCTAATGCAGATGAAGCCTTTCCTAATGAGCTCCTCTATTTGCCTCCGAAGCTCGGCATGTTCCGTGGGATTTAGGCGATAATGAGGAAGGTTGGGAAGGGTGGCTCCCGGAACTAGATCAATTACGTGTTGTACATCACGCATGGGAGGGAGTTGGTCAGGGAGTTCCTCCGAGAACACATCATGAAATTCTTCTAGGAGATGTCGGACTTCTATGGTATGGGGGTTGGAGGGAGTAGGCTCTCCTAGACAAATGACCACCGCACATAAAGGTACCCCTTGAGCTATTTCCTCCTCAAGCTCTCTCTTGGTGATGAGATGAAGACCCTTGGTCAACCCCGATGTCTCACCTTGGTTGAGATTTTGGGAAAGGAATTGTGTTGGAGGGGTTGAGTTCCCCGAGGCTTGTGGTGTGGTGGGGTGATGTCCTTGAGGGAGTGTGTCCCTCTAGGGCATGGGATGTGGCAGGGAGGGATTAAGACGAATAGTCTTTCCCTCATGCTCAAAGGTGCATGTGTTGGTCCTACCCAAGATAGTGGCACCCACATCATAAAGCCAAGGTCTCCCTAGTAGGATGCTTCCTACTTCCATGGGGATAACATCACACCATATTTGGCTATGGTAGGAGGAGAAGGTGAGGGGCACTAGGCAGCGAGTGTTGACCGGGATGGAGTTGTTGTTGATCCATGAGACCCGGTAGGGACTTGGGTGGGGAGTGATAGTCAGCCCAAGGAGCTTAACGGTGTCGGGAGACACGGCATTGACACAACTGCCGCTATCTAAGATCACTTTTCTCACATGACCCCCTACCTTAACAAAGGTGTGAAAGATTGAGGTTCGACGTCAGTCCTCCTCTTGGGGTTTGGTAAGGGTACACCTAATCACTCCTAGATGAGAGTCGGTAGATGTCATGGTGTGGTCTAGACCTGACTCATGGTATTGGGCCTCGTACTCCTCTTCCCAATCTAGTGAGGCTTCATGGATCTCAATAGTGCTCTCAAATTCTCCTTGGGGTGGGGGGGCTTCTTTCTCCACTAGTAAACTAGATAACCCCTTGGATGGGCATTGCCCCGCGAAGTGCCCAAATCCTTGACATCTATAACATTGTTGGCGCCCACTACCCGGGGTGGTCCCTCCTACATTTGGGCCCTTGGAACTCTCTTCCCTCTGTGGAGGAGGGTGGCTAGGGGCGACCTTTGTTGGAGTGATGGTGGGAGGGGGGTAGTAATGCCGTAATGGGCCATTCCCACTTGGGCTAGGGGCCTTCATAGGGGGGGCCGGGGTGGTTCGGGGCCCCATGCTTTTGGGATTGGTTGGTCGGGGAGGTGCAAACCTAGGGATTCTAGAGAATCGTTCAACATCTCATGCTATTTGGTAGGCTTGTTCAAGATTGTCGACATCTCTCATGAAAAGTTCCCTCTTGATGTGATTTTGGAGCCCATTCCTAAATCAGGACAAGGTGACGGACGGGTCCTCATGAACTCCACACTTCAAAAGATAGGAGTCAAATTTCACAATGTATTCAACCACGGTCTTCCCTTCTTGGGTGAGACTTTGCCACTCATCTAAGAGCATTTGGTGGTAGGATAGGGGTAGGTACTTGCTTCTAAGTTGGTTCTTCATACCTTCCCAAGTGTCAATAGGCTCTTCCCGCCTAACCCTCCTTAACCCCTCTTGGTTTAGCCAATAAGTCTTGGCTAATTTGGTGAGGTGCATCTTGGCCAACCTCACTCTCCTTGGGTCGGACATAGGGTACCATTCAAAGTATTGGTCCATGGCGGTCTCCCATTCTAAGTAGGCACTTGGTTCATGGGAACCGTCAAAGTTTGGGGCTTCTACCTTGATCATCCTTAAGAGAGGGTCGTCCGGGTCGTCTCGTGGACGTCTTTCATTATGTTGGTGGTGGCGATACCTCTCATAGTCATGGTAGGGGTCAACATTCCTATCCTCCCTATCAATTTCAGCATGTGGAGGGTTAGCTCTTGGACCATTATTCCTTGGGTGGTCATCCCGTGGACGCCTTTCATTAGGTTGGTGGTGGCGAGGCCTCTCATAGTCATGGTAGGGGTCAACATCCCTATCCTCCCTATCAATTTAAGCATGTGGAGGTTGGGCTCTTGGACCATTATTCCTTTGGTGGGGCTCATGCTCTTCCAGCCGAGCAAGCCGAGTAGAAAGGGACTCTAGTTGGGCAAGGATGGTGGCAAGGGTGGCATCCACCCGGTCCATTTGACCTTGGGGTTTCTCCCTACGGGCATCTTGATTGAGTTGGGGATTGGATTCCACGGGGGGAATCGAAGAGGATGGATTGGGTCGATACATGGCTCCACTACGGGTGGACATGCAAGGGAGGGGAAGGATTTAATGGATGGACAACACAATGCAATGGTCCTAGGACTTAGACTTGATAGAGACAAGTCTAAACTTGCTCTGATACCAATTGATGTGACACCGCCTTGAGGGTGATAGTCACAAGACTGATGCACCTTGGACCTTAACAAGCAAGCATAATTTGCAATAGAAACGGACCGATATTGGCGGCCGCTCACCCGACACTCACCCAAAACCCGGGGTAACTCGGCGATGCCGAGTGGAGGTTGTGAGGGCTGGGCCCTTGCTGGTAGAGGGCCAGCAAGGCCAAGGTTCTTCCCAAGGGTATGAAGGCCTAATTCAATGGGGCCGACTTTGTGCCGAGGTCACGTATAATGTCCTGGATCTTTGCTGGATTCCTAGTAGGTCTGGTTGGATCTTTATTAGATCTTTCAGATCTGTTTCGGTGAGTTTCGGTTCGCTTTTGTGGCTTCCGAATTGAGTTTTACGATCCGTGTGGGTTTTTCTCTCGTACTAGTTACGGAACCCTACGGTGAGTTTATTTGTTAGTTCATCAACTCGCGGATGCTATAGGGACGATGTACTCTTCGAGCCGGTCGTTTTGGCTATTTTTACGTATTTTTCGGAGTTGGGCCCAAAAATCAGATTTTTTGAAAATTAGGAAAATTCCTAATTTCTTTTCCTTTCCTCTCTCGTCCCATCTCATTTCGCCGCCGCCTCTCTCTCTCTTCATTTTCTCTCCTCTCGAGCTACCTCGGCTCCGGTTGCAGACGGAGGACCTAGGGGCACGTGCTGGGGATGCTGTGGAGCTGATTGGGTGCGCGACGGAGCGAAGATGGAGTGGTTTTGGCGCGATCCCGAATGGTGGATTCAAAGCCGACGTTTGAGCTCGCGGCGTGATTTTCGGCACGGTTTAGTCCCTTTGGGGTACGGTTTCTTCGGTGGAGGTAGGGTGACGGATCACCACTTCTCCTTGCCCGTTTTCCCTGCCATTGCACGTTGTTCGGCACGGAAATGGCTGAGTTTGGACTTGTTTAGCCTAAACCGTGATTTTCGAGTTTTGTAGGGTTCACCGAAAAACGGCAACCATTTGCAGCATAGTTAGTGTCAAATTGACCGTTGGGATGTCTGGATCCCATTCATGTTAGTTTCGTGTCTATCGGTTGTCATTCGAGGCCGGTAGGAGTCCGGGAACCTCGGTGACTCGTTTTGGGTCGATTCGTTAGAATCGCCCCGATCTTGCGTTTTAGCGTGTGCATGTGGGCTTTTTGGCCTCCAGATGTTGTTTGCCATCGTGTAGCCTTGTTTCCCCTACGCTTCGGCGTGAATGGGGCGTGGAACGGCCCGATTTGGCGTTTCCAATGTTTTCCCGTCGTGGTCGGTGTAGCGGTCGTATCAGAGACCGTCACAGTCTCTGACGGCCCTACGATAGACTGCCACAGCGTCTGTTCATTTTTATAAGTTTTCGTCGCTGTGAGAGTGTGACGGCCCAGGTGTGGTGCGTCACAGCTCCCTGACGCGTCCGGGTGTATACGTCACAGCTATTTTGTTATTTTGTGTTTTGGTTAAATCGGTTCCTCGGACTCGCTTGCCCTAGTGCATCAGGCTCGCGTAACGCGCCTGCCCCAGGCCGTTATGTTCTGTTTGACTGGATTTGACCGGGTCAGTCGGTTCGTGTAGCGGCTGTGCCCCTGTGCGTCACAGCTGTGTAACGCGCCTGCCCCAAGCCATTACACTCTGTTTGGCTGAGCTGGGTGGCTATCCGTTAGCTCTAACAGCCCTTCCCCCGTGCATCACAGCACTGTAACGCGTCCGTCGTGGACCGTTAGGTGTTGTTTTTCTGAGTTTTCAGACTTGGGTCTGTGGCCCTGACGCGTCTGCTCCCGTGTGTTAGGTTGGCGTAACGCGCCTGTCGTTGTGCATTAGGTCGTTGTAACGCGCCTGCCCTGGTTCGTTACGTGGTTCACGTTTTGTGTTTGTGCCTATTGGCTCTGACGTGCCCGCCCTAGTGCGTCAGGCGCCTGTAACGCCCCTATGGTGGTGCGTTACAGCCCTGTTGTGGCCGTGATGGCCATTGGGTGTTCGGTGTTCGCCCGTGTGTTGGGCAGTCGTAGGTTGGTGTTCTAGGGCTGTGTTTGTGTGGCAGTGGTCTTCTGGATCGGTCGGTTTAGGTGACTGGGTGCGGTCTTTTCCTTGACTGCGATAGTTCCCTAACGACGCAATCTAGAATTGCCAATGTCTTTGTCTCTGGTTGCGTGGCGGCTGTTCCTTGACTGCTGGGTCTGCCTAGTGGTTGAATGATGGTCCGTTCTGCCAGAGCGTGGTTTTTGTCATTTCAGTTTCTGCTTGTCTTGGCTTGGTCTCGTGGTTTGCCCATGCCCCGTGGGTGTCTGTTGACGTCCTATGAGGGCAGTAACCATGATGGGACAGCCAGGAGTGCTTGTCCATGCCGTGTTTTGTATCGGTGTTGTCTGGCTCCGGTCAACCGGGGGTTACCCAAGGGTTGACAGGTAGCTTTGCATGTCTCGGCAGTTCTGTCCAGCTCGAGACATTGGTTCTGGATACCTCGAGGTGTTGACTTACCCCGGTCCGTGTGTCCAGGCGTGTCTGAGGGTCCTTGGTGTTCCCTCAGATCTCCGTGAGTCATCTTCTGCGGAGCGTCGTTTTCCCGTGGCTTAGGATTAGACCGATTGGCGGCTTGTTCCGCTGTCAGTGACGATCTTGCCTTTGAGTCGTCCGACTCAAGGATCGTTACGTTGCAGGTCTAGTTGCCTTGTCCTGAGTCTGTTGGCAGTAGTAGTACTGCCAGTGGTGCCTAGTAGTGCGTGTGACAGCGCATTCTTGCTTGTTTGCACTCTAGCACTTGTGTTCTTAAGTTTGATGTCTCGTGAACCTCCGCTTGTCGTGGCCTGTCGATGCACGCTGTCCAGTGTGTTGACCCACCTCAGAGGGGTGGAAAGGGTAGTTCCCGAGATACGGTTTGTAAGCTAGTTCCGTGGGCTCCCAGCCAACGGTAGCGTCCTACCGAGGGAGAAAACTAGCTAGAGAACCTGGCTTAGGCTAGAGCCAGTGTATGCACACATTGTCAGGGACTGAGGACTTACGCCGACGAGCGTGACCTTGACTGGTTACTTGTTGCTGTAGTTCCTGTTTGACTCAGCGCGTGTCTGCGACTCTATCGTGGTTTCAGCGGTGCCATAGGTGAGACACTTGTGGCGCAGCATAAGACGTCAGTGGACGCAGCTGGCTGTTCTTCTTGTAAGGAGGCACTTCTATCACGTGATACGTGCCTCTTCGTGCTCTCGGCGTTTCTTGTGCGTCGTGACCTTCCCGAGTTAGCCTTTCTGTGGCCCTACTCGAGGTCAGTGTTATGTTGTGTGCACGACGTCTTAGTCGTGTGTGTCGTCTAGTCTGTCTGTCGTCTGTCTGGGTCTTTGCTAGACTTTTTATCTGTCCTTGCAGGTCTTCGTCTTAGGCCTGGCGGCGTGTCGACAGATTGGTAACTCCTGACTTTGTAAGATCGGAGTCGCCCTTCTGTCGCTGCTTGGAGTAGTTTGGGGTGCCGAGGTTAGTTCGGCAACCGCTTGTCTGGTGTGGATTCTCCCCCTTTCCTACTTGTTCCCTACTCCTGCTGTTCCCGTTCTTTTTACAGCTTCGTAGTGTAGTTTCCTGCTTTGCTACACCTGTTGTTACTTCTGTTGCTTCCTGTTCCGTGTTCTGCGTGTTTTTCAGTGGGGATTCGCGTGACCCCTACTGAGTCTCTGTTTGGAGACTCACCCCTACTTTTCAGGTGGGTGGCATCGTCTCTGTTCGCGGTTCCTGGTGTGGCGCGTCTATAGCTGCCAGCGGTTCCTGCGTCGGGTTTCCCCCGACCTCAGTGTACGTTCTTTTCCTGTGGCCTGTACTTGTCTTTATTTTCTGGACTGGACTCTGATGTAATTGTTAAATTGAACTGTTAATTAAAAAGCAATTTTATTTCTGCTACTTTAGCAAACCGATCTAATGAAATTTAATTGCTTACTGTTTTATCTCTGTGGCTTCAATGTACTATACACATGCCTTTTTCCCTTCGGAGCTTTACCGCTCTTGGGAGGCCTCGCGGGTTCCATGTGGTGTCATGTGTATTCGGTAGTCCTACCGAGTATACC
This sequence comes from Amorphophallus konjac, assembly GCA_022559845.1. Classification (NCBI taxonomy): domain Eukaryota; kingdom Viridiplantae; phylum Streptophyta; class Magnoliopsida; order Alismatales; family Araceae; genus Amorphophallus; species Amorphophallus konjac. Next base: position 128,568,508 of record CM040120.1, read on the forward strand.
TGGTATCCGGGATCTGGGTCGCTACAGATTGGTATCAGAGCAGTGTTCTGAGATGTTCGGAGTTCTTTTCTGAGCGATCAGAGCATTGTTGTGTGAAGTACATGGGAATCCGAGATATTGCAGTATCCAGAGTCTTTAAGGTCCAGTACAGGCTTTTGCTGGCTTAGGTGTTGTGATGATTTGTCGCATTGTTTTCTCCATGTGTTGTTCAGGTTGCTGTTGACGTTTGGCCTTGGTCTGATGACCGTACACGTTCTCACGTTGTTTTGGTCATCCCGGCTTGAGTCTGTTCAGCTCCTGATGTGTCTCGCTTCTGTTGAAGTGCTCGATTTGATTCCGTGTTTGAGAAGTTGCATAGGCACGCTAGGATTTTCCCTTCTTGGTGAGCTTTCGTGGTTGAGCTTATTGCTTCTCGACCCTTCTGGTGGAATCTTTTCGAGGTTTGCCTTGGAATTGCTATCTTGGCGATGCTTTTGTTCTGTGTCTGCTTAAGTGTGGACAGTGTTTATTCTGAGCCTGATCTACTCTTTGCTATGCGGTTGCTTGGCTTTGGACTCCATTGTGGTGTTAAGAGCTGTTGGGTACTGTATTTGTCGTGCCGTGTTCAGCGGCCGATGTATTGTGAAGGCTCGATGATTGTTTCAGGACGTGGAGGTAAGCTGAGATTAGCCTTTTCCTTGTGCCTTGTGCTGAAGCTGGTACTCCTCTTCTTTGCACTGAGGCTCCTTATGATCGGTTGTTCGCTGGATCAATACTCATCGTGCGTTATATTGCGATTTTCATGAATTGCGATGTCGCCGTACGTGTGCTGGGATGCGGATACCGAGATATTTCCTGGTGCCTGCGTGCGTTGTTGAGTGCGCAGCTGAAGCGTGTGGGCTGGTTACCCACGGGCTCAGGATCGTTGGCGGTAAGATTCTGGCCAGTCGAGAGGTTTGTTCTTTCTCGATGTGACTTTGTCTTGGCTTCCTGTGCCTTGATATTGTTGTTGCCGTGCCATGTTGTTATTGGAGGCATTTCTGGTGTTGGCATTGGCATTTGTGAGTGTTGGGGAATCTATCGGCATTCCTTGCTGATTAAGTACCCTCTGTTCTGCATTCTTTCTCTTGGGTGTTGTGCTCTCGAGGCGTGAGCGTGGTCTTTGAGGTGCATTCCCTGAGATTGTCGTTTCTCGTTGTTGTGGGTCTTTTCTTGGTGAGCTGCTCGATGCATGACTAGTCCTTTGTGGTCGTGTGTTCAGCTGTTCTTGTGCCTTGATGTGACCTTGCTTGCAGTTGTGTTCCATGGTTCTGTGTTCCGTGCGGAGCCGGAATCCTGCAAGTGTTGTTGTTGTCATTTTATTGTTGTTTCTCTATGATTTTGTGTCGCTGCTGTGGACCATGGTCTTGTCAGTTAGCTTCGCTGTACTCTTTTTCCCTAGAGTTAGCTTACGACTCGATCAGACGTAATATCTGAGTGAGTGCTGACTTGATTGTGTTCGTGGTCCGGTGCTGTTGTCGTTGGCGTCCTTTGTGCCAGGTGTTCTCTGTCACCTTTGGCACTGGAGCCGATGATGTGGTCAAGCTATCAGCTGAGAGGACTGTGTCTCCTTGTGTAAGTTGCTGCTTGCCGTGTTGTCGTTGTGTTCTTCGGTATCGGTTGTCTGTTGTTGTGGCATGTGTTGTGTCTCCATTTCTGGTGAGACATAAGCGACGTTGCCTTGTTTCGAAGGTGTCTGACTTGTGTTCACTTGTGTCGTGCTCGATCCAGAGCGTGTGCTCGTGATTATAGTCTGACGATGTTCCTCTGAGCTGTGTTTCTCGAGATTTCTGTTATTTTCATAGTTGTGCTATCGGGTTGTTCTTCCCTGCTTACCCTTGCTAGTCCTTAAATTTCGAGGATGAAATTCCTAAAAGGAGGGGAGGATGTAATGTCCCGGATCTTTGTTGGATCCTTAGTAGGTCTGGTTGGATCTTTATTGGATCTTTTGGATCTATTTCGGTGAGTTTCGGTTCATTTTTGTGGCTTCCGAGTTGAGTTTTACGATCCGTGTGGATTTTTCTCTCGTACTAGTTACGGAACCCTACGGTGAGTTTATTTGTCAGTTCATCAACTCGCGGATGCTACAACGATGATGTACTCTTCGAGCCGGTCATTTTGGCTATTTTTGCATATTTTTCGGAGTTAGGCCCAAAAATCAGATTTTTCAGAAATTAGGAAAATTCCTAATTTCTTTTCCTTTTTCTTTCCTTTCCTCTCTCCTCCCATCTCATTTCGCCGCCGCCTCTCTCTCTCTTCATTTTCTCTCCTCTCGAGCTACCTTGGCTTCGGCTGCAGACGAAGGACCTAGGGGCACGTGCTGGGGATGCTGTGGAGCTGATTGGGTGCGCGACGGAGCGAAGATGGAGTGGTTTTGGCACGATCCCGAACGGTGGATTCAAAATCGACGTTTGAGCTTGCGGTTCGGTTTTCGACGTGGTTTAGTCCCTTTGTGGCACGGTTTCTTCGGTGGAGATAGGGTGATAGATCACCACTTCTCCCTGCCCATTTTTCCTACCATTGCACGTTGTTCAGCGCGGAAACAGTTGAGTTTGGGCTTGTTTAGCCTAAACCGTGATTTTCAGGTTTTGTAGGGTTCGCCGAAAAACGGCAACCATTTGCAGCGTAGTTAGTGTCAAATTGACCGTTGGGATGTCTGGATCCCATTCATGTTAGTTTCGTGTCGATCGGTTGTCATTCGAGGCCGATAGGAGTCCGGGAACCTCGGTGACTCGTTTTGGGTCGATTCGTTAGAATCGCCCCGATCTTGCGTTTTAGCACGTGCATGTGGGCTTTTTGGCCTCCAGATGTTGTTTGCCATCGTGTAGCCTTGTTTCCCCTGTGCTTCGACGTGAATGGGGCGTGGAAAGGCCCGATTTGGCGTTTCCAATGTTTTCCCGCCGTGGCCGGTGTAGCGGTCGTATCAGAGACCGTCACAGTCTCTGACGGCCCTACGATAGACCGCCACAGCGTCTGTTTGTTTTTATAAGTTTTCATGGCTGTGAGAGTGTGACGGCTCAAGTGTGGTGCGTCACAGCTCCCTGACGCGTCCGGGTGTATGCGTCACAGCTATTTTGTCATTTTTTGTTTTGGTTAAGTCGGTTCCTCTGACGCGCCTGCCCTAGTGCGTCAGGCTCGCGTAACGCGCCTGCCCCAGGCCGTTACGTTCTGTTTGACCGGATTTGATCAGGTCAGTCGGTTCGTGTAGCGACTGTGCCCCTGTGCGTCACAGCTCTGTAACGCGCCTGCCCCAGGCCATTACACTCTGTTCGGCTGAGCTGGGTGGCTGTCCGTTAGCTCTAACGGCCCTGCCCCCGTGCGTCACAGCGTTGTAACGCGTCCGTCGTGGACCGTTACGTGCTGTTTGTCTGAGTTTTCAGACTTGGGCCTGTGGCCCTGACGCGTCTGCTCCCGTGTGTTAGGTTGGCATAACGCGCCTGTCGTTGTGCGTTAGGTTGTTGTAACGCGCCTGCCCTAGTGCGTTACGTGGTTCGCGTTTTTTGTTTATGCTTGTTGGCTCTGACGCGCCTGCCCTGGTGTGTCAGGCGCCTGTAACCCCTCTGTGGTGGTGCGTTACAGCCCTGTTGTGGCCGTGATGGCCGTTGGGTGTTCGGTGTTCGCCCGTGTGTTGGGCAGTCATAGGTTGGTGTTCTAGGGCTGTGTTTGTGTGGCAGTGGTCTTCTAGATCGGTCGGTTTAGGTGACTGGGTGTGGTCTTTTCCTTGACTGCGACAGTTCTCTAATGACGCAATCTAGAATTGCCAATGTCCTTGTCTCTGGTTGCGTGGCGGCTGTTCCTTGACTGCTGGGTCTGCCTAGTGGTTGAATGACGGTCCGTTCTGCCAGAGCGTGGTTTTTGTCATTTCAGTTTTTGCTTGTCTTGGCTTGGTCTCGTGGTTTGCCCGTGACCCGTGGGTGTCTGTTGACGTCCTATGAGGGCAGTAACCATGATGGGACAGCCAGGAGTGCTTGTGCATGCCGTGTTTTGTATCAGTGTTGTCTAGCTCCGGTCAACCGAGAGTTATCCAAGGGTTGACAGGTAGCTTTGCATGTCTCGGCGGTTCTGTCCAGCTCGAGACATTGGTTCTGGATACCTCGAGGTGTTGACTTACCCAGGTCCGTGTGTCCAGGCGTGTCTGAGGGTCCTTGGTGTTCCCTTAGGTCTCCGTGAGTCATCTTCTGCGGAGCGTCATTTTCCCGTGGCTTAGGATTAGACCGATTGGTGGCTTGTTCTGCTGTCAGTGACGATCTTGCCTTTGAGTCGTCCGACTCAAGGATCGTTACGTTGCACGTCTAGTTGCCTTGTCCTGAGTCTGTTGGTAGTAGTAGTACTGCCAGTGGTGCCTAGTAGTGCGTGTGACAGCGCGTTCTAGCTTGTCCGCACTCTAGAACTTGTGTTCTTGAGTTTGATGTCTCGTGAACCTCCGCTTGTCGTGGCCTGTCGATGCACGCGGTCCAGTGTGTTGACCCACCTCAGAGGGGTGGAAAGGGCAGTTCCCGAGATACGGTTTGTAAGCTAGTTCCGTGGGTTCCCAGCCAACGGTAGCGTCCTACCGAGGGAGACAACTAGCTAGAGAACCTGGCTTAGGCTAGAGCCAGTGTGTGCACACGTTGTCAGGGACTGAGGATTTACACTGACGGGCGTGACCCTGACTGGTTACTTGTTGCTGTGGTTCCTGTTTGACTCAGCGCGTGTCTGCGACTCTGCCGTGGTTTCAGCGGTGCCGTAGGCGAGACACTTGTGGCGCAGCATAAGACGTCAGTGGACGCAGCTGGCTGTTCTTCTTGTGAGGAGGCACTTCCGTCACGTGATACGTGACTCTTCGTGCTCTTGGCATTTCTTGTGCGTCATGACCTTCTCGAGTTAGCCTTTCTGTGGCCCTACTCGAGGTCAGTGTTGTGTTGTGTGCACGACGTCTTAGTCGTGTGTGTCGTCTAGTCTGTCCGTCGTCTGTCTGGGTCTTTGATAGACTTTTTGTCTGTCCTTGCAGGTCTTCGTCTTAGGCCTGGCGGCGTGTCGACAGATCGGTAACTCCTGACTTTGTCAGATCGGAGTCCCCTTCTATCGTTGCTTGGAGTAGTTTCGGGTGCCGAGGTTAGTTCGGCAACCGCTTATCTGGTGCGGATTCTCCCCCTTTCCTACTTGTTCCCTACTCCTGCTGTTCCCGTTCTTTTTACTGCTTCGTAGTGTAGTTTCCTGCTTTGCTACACCTGCTATTACTTATGTTGCTTCCTGTTCCGTGTTCTGCGTGTTTTTCAGTGGGGATTCGCGTGACCCCTACTGAGTCTCTATTTGGAGACTCACCCCTGCTTTTCAAGTGGGTGGCGTCGTCTATGTTCGTGGTTCCTGGTGTGGCGCGTCTGTAGTTGCCAGCGGTACCTGCGTCGGGTTTCCCCTGACCTCAGTGTACGTTCTTTTCCTGTGGCCTGTACTTGTCTTTATTTTCTGGACTGGACTCTGATGTAATTGTTAAATTGAACTGTTAATTAAAAAGTAATTTTATTTCTGCTACTTTAGCAAACCGATCTAATGAAATTTAATTACTTACTGTTCTATCTCTGTGGCTTCAATGTACTCTATACATGCCTTTTTCCCTTCGGAGCTTTACCGCTCTTGGGAGGCCTCGCGGGTTCCATGTGGTATCACGTGTATTTGGTAGTCCTACCGCGTATACCTGGTATCCGGGATCTGGGTCGCTACAGCATGGGTCACACACTCTTCCCCACGGCGGCTACTCGAAAGCAAAGGTGCTAACAGGGACCGAGCGCTCACTCTCACGGACCAGCAGAGCTATGAACTAATATTGAAAGAACAAGCACTAGGGGGGAGCAAGGGTTAGAACACTTACTCGACCAGTTTGAAGATATCGGTCCCGTTCGAAGACGTGGGCGAGCGGGGCAGCGTGGGTTCCCCACACGCTGTGCCGGTGTAGCTTGAACCTGTTTAAGGAATTACACCACTACTCCCCATGAAAGGGGGTTGAGCAAGGGGAGGAGAAGTCAAATTTACATTCAAACACTATCTTCCACAGGGAGGGGCGGTAAGCCGGCCAGGCGGGGAGGGGGAGAATGACCTAAGAACTAACTAAACGGGGGATGTGGGTTCTATCCGCACTCTGGAACAGGGGGACAGGCAGTCGATGTCGGTGCCGCTGCGACCACTTCCGAATTTTTTTGTCAACGAGACCAGTATCAAAATCTTCGTGATTGGATCAGGATGATGTACAATTTTTGTGAATTTCCCGGTTGGCGGTCCTGGTCGGGGGAAGGGCCGCGAACAGGGTCCCTGTGTTCTGGTTTTGACTGCTATGGTACCACTGCAGCAGGAAGAAGAAGTCACCACGGGTGCTCCTGTGCTTTGATTCAGCCGGGGCAGGAGTCGCTGGATTTGTTGTCGAGTCCTCTTCGAATGGAGACCCACGGTAACACCGGAGGAGGTCGGGGTAGATGGAGGCAGCCCAAACAGTGACCGGGTGTCGGTTCAGTCCCAGAGTGGACAGAACAGCACACCTGAGGGAGAAAATTGAGAACTCTTAGCTCCGGATGCCAAACGGGGTTCTGCTTCTTGTTCCTCGAAGTAGACTCGTCGTAGATGATCCCAGCCAAGCCCCACCTCCAGATCTTCAAGAGGTGGCCGGGTGAGGCTCTGTAACTCGCTTCAGGTTGACTGGCAAGAAGCAGATGCGCAGTCTGGGGAGATCGGCTCATTCGGGCAGCCACGAACTCAGAACGGGACAAGACCACCACCGTCGTGAATAATATAGGGAGACGCTTCCAACGGTACCACTTGGGCCTCCAGAAACGCTGGGATGACATCGTGGCTGGCTCTGCAAGTCACTAGTGCTCTACTACCTGTGAACTGGGAAGTGCTGGCTGAAGAAGGGAGGTGGGAAATGAGGTAGATGGGAGGCAAATGGGGGTGTATGTGTGTGGAGGCCACCCTTGGGTGTTAGGGGGTATGGAAGGGGACAAACCAAGGTGAGGGAGGGGGAGAATGGGAGCAGGAAGGTGGTCTAACAGGTGGGGAGAGAGTGAGCTACGAATTTGGGACTAGGAGGGAGGGGAAGAGGGATGATAGTTTTACTATTTAGGGTGGCCTAGGGCTTGTGGGAGGAGAGAGTGGAGGGGAAAATATTCAAACTTCTCTTGGGAGTTAGAAGATTGTATGGGGAAGAGGGAGGATTGTGTTGGGGAGAGTGGGATTGTGTTGGGAAGAACAATATTCTCCTAGGGAGGGGAGATATTTGGTGGGATTTGGTGGGAGGGGAATTATGGCACCTAGGGGAGTGGAAAAGTAGTGGAGGATGAGGTGGAGGAGAGAGGTGGGATTTGAATTTTGGGAAGGGGGGGAAAGAGAACGAGAGGGGTGGGTGGGATTCTCACTCCACTAATGGATTCTCTCCACAAAAAACTTGAATTTTGAACTCACAAAATGGCAACTTTTCCTTTTTTTTACAATGGGGGGAATGGGGTCCTATATATAGGCAACCCACATTTTACAATAAGTCCCCGACTCTTGATACAATGACAAATAACCAAGGGGGTAGGGGGTGCCCTTGGGCCTAGCCTAATGAATTGGTCCCATTAACCAACTAACCAACCTAATGACACTCAAACTTAGGTAAATAAATCAAAGACCTAGGGAAATGACTCAAATAAAAGGGAAAATACATCAAATGACTCAAATAGAAAGCTAAAATGGATAATTGGGCCCACATAGAGTGATGTCCGAGCTCACACAACTCCGGAGTGTGACGACGACCCGAGCCAGAGGGAGTCGTAGGTGATGCCTCCATCAAATCCCCTGGGCTGTGAAGAGCTCGACTCCGTCGAGTAGGGGTCCATCCTGCTGTGGTACTGCTTGAGAAGGTCGGGATCCAGCCGCTGGAGATCTTCTCGACTCAACCACGAATCCTCCGATGGAGGTCGATCCTTCCACCTGACGAGATAGCGCTCGTACACCTTGCTCCTGGTGGCAGTGACCTGTTCATCCAATATTCGTTCAATTCGCTCACGCTGGGCTCTCCGGGCTAGTGGACTCCTCTCACGGGTGGGTGCTCTCTCAACGGGGGGAGTATGCTCAATATCCTCACTAGGTACCACCGTGGGACCCTTCCCCACGGGCTAGTCCTCCTACACTCAGCCAGGGGACCGTTCCATGGCCATCATATAGGGGTAAGGAAGAAGGTGCATTCGGCACTCCTAGCCCTCCCAAACCTCCCAAATCCACAGGGCTGTCCGTGCATGAGTGGATCACTTTAGGATGTCTAGGACTCTCCCATTGCGCCTACCATCGGTTGCATCTAGTGTATGCATGGCACACATTCGGATGTCCTGGTCCACCATTGCATATGTATGAGTCGGACTAACAGTAGGTTTGTTTAGGGTCATGTGTGAGTCTGTCTTTATTGTCGAGTGCATAGTGAGTCTGCATACATCGAGTTGAGCCGGTCTTTTGTACGCTCGCGTTATCAATCCCTTTCGAGTGTGAGGCAAGTCTGATCTAATGCATACGTTGTAGACTTGTTAGAATTTGGGATCGGCTCTACCATTCTATGTCTCAGCTCTAGTCACATATAGGGACCCAGCAGTGATTCCTAGTGAGTCATTGAGCCGTCTCCTTCCTTTGAGAGTGACCCCACCCCGAAGTGTCCACCCCTAACCTCATTCCCACAGCAGCATGTGCATATCGAATATATATGGGATGAGCAGGTGACGAATACTTGGAGTGGAGCATACTCCGCGCTACCAGGTCAGTGACAGATCTGCCGGAGCCACACGAGCAGCCGCACCCCTTACTCGACGGGGTCGAGTTCTTCCCACCCGGGGAGAATTGATAGGAATCAACACCGGGCACTAACTTTTTTATTTTGCCTTTGTGTCTTTTTATTTGTATTTATACCCTTGGCTAATTGGGTTTGCAATTGTAAGGCATTATAAGCCTATTTGTTAGTCTTTAGGAATCTTAGGTTTCTATGTAAATTGCTAGTGGGTCTAGCAGGGTCCCCCACCCTCTTTCCCATTGGTCCACCTAGGTTCTAAGGCCCATGTGGGACTGGTTCAAAGTCCAAGATTAGACTTGGACCAAGGGGGGGACAAGGTGGAAGAAAATTCAAACTTGGAGCAAGCAAAGTCCAAAATGCTCCCCCCTTATAATATAGGTTATTCCATGTTGTATTTTTATTTAATTTGGTCATTTGACAGCATGGGAGAAGAAAATGCTATCCCTAGTTTACCCCTCCCCTCTCTCCCACGAAATTCCCAGCCCCCCACCCCTTGCCATTCTCTATATAAGCCTATGTATAGTGTCATTAGAGATTTTAATGAAGATTAATGTGAGAAAATTTCAGAAATTGTCCAAGAGCCTAGGGCGCAGCCCCCTTTCTCTCTCCCACCCCCTTGCAGATGGAGTTCTGTGAATTTCTTGAGGTGTGAAGCCTCATCCCCTCCCTCTCTCTGAGTGTGAAGCTCAGCATCGCCGCCGCCGCCGCCATCGAGTCGCCGTCACAACGCCACCGCCGCCGCGTCGGAATTCTATCCACATCAGGATAGAAGGTTGAAGCCCAATTTTTATCTCCACATCAGGAGATCTGATCGAGCTGTAATTTTTAGTGTTTGTTCTTCTTGTTATCCCCAGTATCCATTTTAAATTTCGTGTCAATCAGAGGTCGTTTGGTACTTTCCCCCCATTTTTAGTTCCACCCCTGACAATCTGCCAGTTTGTAGATCTGCAGGATAGGAGTCTGTTCTTCTAGTTTTTCCACCCCCTTATACACCTCCCAAAATCCCCAAAAAAATCACACGTGTTCCTTACATCCCCCTCTTCCACCCATAATTTTTCTAGAGTCTAGATCTATTATTTTCCTGTCAGTCAAAATTCATTTTCAGGGAAAACTCAGTCTGTCTTGTGTGTCTGTCAGTCCAAACCAGCAGAAATCTTTGAGGAACAGTCATTTTCATTTTCAATCCATTCACTTGATGGATCTGAAGAAATTATATATTGTAGCCCCCTGAGTCCTCTATCCATCGGTACCAAGTTTGCATCGATCCGACATCGGATCTAGCCGCAAGAAATCTTTTCGTGAAGGCGCGCTGAGCAGATCTGAGCCCAGCCAGCATAATCAGTCTGGGAATTAATTCCTCAGAAAATACGCCGGCACACCTTCGGTCGCCGCCGCTCCCAGGGATCGATCAAAAACCTTCCAGCAGCGCCCCAGCAAGCCGCAGTAGCAAGGAGACGCCCGGGCACCGCCGTCCCAATAGCCGGACCCACCTACTATCCCGCAGGCCCCGCAGAACCGTGCTGACCAACAGCCCATCTCCGGCCCAAATCGCTGCCCATCAACCCAAGTTTGCTACTCCCGAGCCCCACATTGTAGCCCTTTACCTCCATGCATGGAGTGGGCGATAAATTCATTTCTGTAATTGTTGTAATATTTGTACACCGGGAGTACGAGCTTCGGCCAGGGTTGTCTTCCCCACGCCCGGAGCGTGGAGGTAAACTCGCCTCCCTCTTTATCGCATTTGCTCAATTCGTATATTTTTGAATGCTGCTGCTAGAGTGATAGGATAACTAGCTTGATATATTTTATAACCGTCGTGAGAGAGAGCGTGACCCGTCCCATGACCCGATCCGGATTCGAGAGAGAGTTGACCACCCTAGCTCATTGCCGGTTTCTCAACTGCGCACGATCCCGTGTTTCCCTCGCTTAGGGACGCCCGCGAGCTAGAGTCCCAGGTTCGCGTCCCATCCCGCATCAGTGTTTCGCCATGCTGGACGATGCCTTGTACCACATATCTTTCTTCGGTCCCCTCCTCAAGTGCATCAGCACCGACGAAGCTAGCCGAGTGATTCAGGAAGTACACGAAGGCATCTACAGCGCGCACCAAGGAGCAAGATCGCTCGCCAGGATCTTGCTTCAATAGGGTTACTGGTGGCCCACTCTCTAGCGCGACTGCACGACCTATGTACAGAAGTGCGACCGATGTCAGTGCTTCGACCATCTGATCCACCAGCCCGCCGTAGAGCTCATCACCCTTGCCGAGCCATACCCCTTCGCTCGGTGGGGAATCGATATCTTGGGGCCATTTCCCACGGCTCAGGCTCAGAAGAAGTACGTCATCGTCGCCATTGACTACTTCACCAAATGGATCGAGGCTGAGGCCACCATCAGGATCACCGAATCACTCATATGGAGTTTTGTTTAGAAGTCGATCATTTGCCATTACGGTGTCCCCCGAGTGATCGTGAGCGATAACGGTCGGCAATTTGATTCTCATTACTTCAGAGACAGATGTGCTGACCTAAACATTCACAATCACTTCACTTCGGTAGCCCACCCTCAGGCCAACGGACTGGCCAAGAATGCCAACAAAACTATCTTAAAAGGCATCAAAACCAGGCTCGGCAAGGCCAAGGGAAGCTGGCTCGAGGAATTACCGAGCGTACTATGGTCGCACCGAACTACTCCGAGAATAGCCACCGATGAAACACCTTTCCAACTGGTGTATGGCATGGAAGTCGTTATTCCATTGGAGGTCGAAAATCCCTCTCTCCGAGTCGCCCACTTGAAATCCGAGGTGAATGAGCAGAAGCTACTGGAAAACCTCGACTTAGCGGACGAGATCCGAGAGATTGCAAATATCCGAGCAATGGAATACCAACGGCGCATCACTTGATACTACAACTCCAGAGTCTAAGACAGACATTTCCAATGAGGGGACTTCGTCCTGAGAAAGGCCGAAGCCTCTCGACCACTGGAGGTAGCGGGGAAGTTAGCCCCTAACTGGGAAGGTCCCTACCGAGTGGTCGAGACGCTCGGGAAAGGGGTGTACCGATTATCCACCATGGAAGGAACACCCATCCCTCGGACATGGAACTCGACTACACTTCGCAAGTTCTACTTTTGATCATCTGGCAAACACACACATGTAAGCAAAGTAGAATGAATGACATTCCTCTCTTTTCATTAAACTCTGGTGTACATCAAGTAGGCCGCAGCCAATACAATATACATATCAGTGAACAAATTTTTTTTTACATCCACTGGTACTATGACGTGAGCATAACGCTCGGCTAACTCGGTGAGCACTCCTGTGCCCAGCCATTGACTCTGCCTAGTGTGAAAACTAGCTCGGATAAAGGATAGCCGACCCCGTTGGTTCAAGAAGCTCGGAAGAAAGGTGCCAGAGGGATTGGAAGAACAACAAAAACAAAAAGAAACAAGTCGACCCAAGACAAATGAAGAGGAGGCTCGAAGAGCTCCCCCTCTAAGCAATGGGGTTGACGGCGGAAAAAAAGGAGGGGCTGGGTGAACAGTGAAAGAAGGAAGTTTGAAAAGCTCCCCCTCCCCTCAGGATAGCGTCGGCGGGTCAGGGACAGGAAGGCGACATGCTCCAACATGTCAAACCCTCTCCCAAACTGACATCCGACTGTCGAACCCTCTTCCAAACTAGAATAGCAGGAGCTTCCCTCCTACTGCCGTCTGCATCATCGACGTCTGAAACGCCTTCCATGCCCAGCCGAAATTGACAGCACAACACTTCACGGAAAGGGAAGAAGGAGAAACCGTCAGGGATGGCCTTAAGCGATGGAGGGAAGAGGAGACGCCCCCACGGACCTTTTATAGGCCGAAGGGGGAGCTAATTGCCTTAAATGACTCTCCCCTTAAAAACACGCTAAAGGAGCCTTCCCTGAGACGGTTACCTCATTTCCCAACATCCTTCCCCAGTGGGATGTGCGAAGCGGCAAGTCATTTAGGGTGGCATGGGAAAGCAGAAAGGTGCCAGCGCCATGTCAGTTATTTGACAGATCAGCACGCGCGATATATGCAAAGAAAATCGGTGCCTTCTCCAACAACTACGGATACGATAGTCAAATCACACCAAAAGCGGTAAGGAACAGTCAATTCAACACTAAATATTGCCGCTACTATACTTTCCAAAAAATAAAAAGGCCTTACACGGCTACATAAGAAAAAAAACTCAAAAGAGAAGGCACATCAGGCCTCGGACCCATCTCGAGGCTCGGTAAGCAAGGTCACCTCAGCACCAGATAATCTACCCCCGGTATTCTCGGTGATGGCCGACCCAGGCACTGACCCCACCTGCGTGGGAACTGTCTCGGTCATGTGCCCTCCCGAGGCTGCTGGAGTTGGCGATCGCTCGGACGAGACCGAGGCCTCCCGACTCCCCTCTTCGCTCGATGTATAATGGGAAGAGTCGGTGGAACCCCAGTCCGAGTCATAGCGTTATCCGGAAGGAAAAACTAGCCTAGACGCTTGGGCCTCCACCTCTATGATGGCCCGATTGAATCCCTGGGAGAAGCCCTTCCGAAGGCCCCGACGGTAGCCCGACTCATAGTAAGGGAAGGCAGTGTGATGAAGAGCTGCGTGGTAAGCCTCTAAGCGCCTATGTTGATCGAGTGCTTCCACCCCAGCCAACTCCGCCTTCCTCTCCAGCTTGGCTATCCTCTGTTTTGACTCGGACAGCCTCCTCTTGGCCTCAGTCCGCGCGTCCTCGGCCCCCCAGACTCGGCCCTCGAGACCGTCACGCTCGGCCCTCCATTGCTCACCGCGCTCGACCTAAATCCTACGCTCCGCCTCCAGGAGCTCATTCTTCAGATCGACCATGCGACGGGCCTACGCCAGCTACTCCGCCAATGACCGAGCCTCCACCTGGCTCGACTACACTTGTGCCCATAGCGGGGCCACCTCCAGACGAAGGTCCCCAAGATCGAGGGTCAAATGCTCGACCTTCCGATCAAGCACACCACGGGCCCAATAAAGAGTCTCCCGCTCCGACTCCGCCCGAGCGTACGCGTCCACTGCCTCAGCTCCTGGCTGGGCCAAGACCAGGCTGCCTTCCATAAGTTGCTCAAAAAGCGTGGAAGGGGGACCCTTCTGGAGTTTTTCTCGCATAGCTCTTGAAGCTATGGAATGGCACCTCCGGTACAGAGAGGCTCGGACGCTGAAGGCACTGGTCGAGGGAGGGGAAATCCTCTCCAGAGCGGCCGGGATTGGGGCACCTCTCCTGAGCGAACCCACCTCGAGGGCCCCACCGGTTAGCTCGGGCTAGGTTGCCTCACCTCATACCTCCCCGGCCTCGGTCGACTGCGATCGAGTCACTTCATCCTGCGACCCTACAGCCTCAACCAGCTCAGACCGGATCCCTCCGTCTGGCGCCCCCTCTGTTTCGCTTGGCGCCCCGACGTCGGCCAAGGCCCCTCCGTCATCTACTCCCTCTTGCTCCATGGAGAGAGAAGGCAACATAGGAGCCTCATCGGCCGGGCGGGCGACCTCCGCATTCCTCGCCCACTTCTTCTCGGCAGATAGAGCATGCATGGAAGACCTCAGTAGCTTCTCCACGGGATCCTTACGCTTAACCCCCCGACGTTCGGAAGCGTCATCCCGGACGACCCGCTTGCCCTTATCCTGGGCGCGGGATGAGCCCTCCGAAGCTCGAAGGTCACTCGGAGCTGGCGTATCATCAACGTCGATGACCTCCAGCTCGGCTGGTGGTGCCTCATCCTCAGCCGCTCGCCTCAGGCCTGAACGAAGGAGAGCAAATTGTGAGAAGGAAGGCACTCAGCTGATAAGAGGAGAACAAGCCCATGAGACCCTTACCTGTCGGCAATAGCACTCGAGAAAGGTACTCCTCGATGTTGGATGGGGTCACCAACTCAACAGTCGCCTGGCGATTCTGTAGAAGGATAGTTGCATCCTTCTCCACCTCCGGGGAGGCCTATGTTTGCTTCGGAGGGATGTTCGGGTAAAAGTTGGGCACCATCGGGAAATTCCAGACCACACTGACCGCAGACGCGCCCACCCAAAAATATTTAGTCTTCCATCCCTTATGAGAAGAGTCCTTCATGGAAAGGGACACGCAACTCCTCTTTCGCTTCGCCTGGATGAAAAAGAAGCACTTCCTAGCATAAAGGTTCTCCTTCAACTCAAAAAAATAATGGAAGAGGTCCAGCAAGGTGCTCACCCCACACTAGCCACAAAGGAAAATGAAGGAGAAGATGAGGGTATAAGAATTAGAGACCAGCTGAACAGGAGCCAGCCGGTAGAATCGAAGCAAATCGGTGACGAAGGGATGGAGGGGCAGGCGAAACCGCACTTCCAAGCCAAGAGGAAGGAACAAAAGAGGCCGGAACGAGTGGCCAGACTAGACTCATGGGGCTCAGGCGCGAGGAACTGGAATCGCCAAGGTAGCCCATATTGGTTCTCCAGTCGCTTCACATCAGCCTCCCCCAGCTCGCTGTGGAGAGGCTCCGACGGTACCAAGAAAGACCTTAGGGCCTGTTCTTCCCCCCGCCCCTCGGCCTCAGGATTTTGGTCTGCCATGGAATAGACAGAAGAACTGGAAGAAGAAGGGGAAAGCTCTGGATCAGAGGACTCCGGAGGAGAAGGAAGTTGACGGATCACCACCGTGGTAATCTCTCCTAGCTTCGCGAAAGCCGCTGCGATTCTCCGCTCCTCCGAACTGCTCTCACGGCACACGAGCCCCGGTCAAATATAAATGCAAAAGAAGGCAAAACCCTAAACCCTGGAGATAAAGGGACGCAAACAACACGCAATGCTTATAACCCTAGCCGGAAGCGGTGTGGCGTTTCGATCTCCCGAAGAGGGGCCTTCTTTCAATTTTTTTTCAAAATTATCATCATGATGGGCATTTTCCAGGGCAAGCCGCATCACGTGGCCCCTACCAGAGAGAAATCTCTACCCAACTAGAGCCATAAAAAGTCCAGCCTAAATGCTACTCGTCCGAGCCTAATTTTGGCTCGGGAGTAGGAGGAGGACAAGCGGAGAGGGAAAATATAACCCCCTGGACGGAGAGGCCAAACGAGGTCCGACCTAACCCAACGAGGCCCAGCTCCTTGAAGTGGTAGCCCCCGGGGTCCACTCAATATAAGCCTAATAACTCACTCGGAACAAACACTTCCTAGGCGGCCTTCGGGTTGGGAAGTTCGTGCATCAGTTCGATCGGGAAAGCTCCTTCGGAGCCCATTATTCCCTGTCCCAACCACGCACTCATCACTCGGGAGGCATCTCCTAGGACAGTGCCTCATGCTCGGGCCAACTGATGGAAGCTTATCTGTACGGCTGTTACGAGTCCCTTAATAGCAGGGAGCTCAAGGGGATAGGGGAGATCAAGAGTCCACGTGATATAAAGAGCCCGCAAGGAGGATGTAACCCCCCCTAAAACTCCTCAGCTTACAGGGATCATTCACTCAATGAGCCACTATTTAAGCTGGGAGAGCCCTACTGTGAGGAGGTAAGCCAAATACCCTGAGCAGGAACCACTTCACCTTTTGGTGGAGAGGGATCTCGCCCCCCCCCTCTCTCTCCTACCTCCTTGCAACGCACCAGTGCTCTACTACACTTGCTGACTTAAGCATCGGAGGGTTTTCCCCGGGGAGCCATCCTTGGGAACCTCTGACTTGTTTCCCTACTTGTAGTTCATACTTCAAGTATACGTGGTCATCCTCTTCTCCGCTCAGGAGTAGCGCGAGATCGCCCCTCTTCAATTATTTATAGTTTTGAGTGTTGTTTTGTTCTCTTTCTTTTATTTGTTTTTGTTCCTTTATTCTTTTTTTATTTATAGAACAAGAGAGGGAGGGGGTGATCCGATGCGCATGAGGCCGTTGGATCACCTGCCCCCATCCACCCTTTTTTTTTACTTTTTTTTTGGGTTTTACATGAGTGGATCGACGCAGGGTGAGAGGAGAGAGAAAGGGGGTGAATTGGTGCGAGAAGCGCTCGCGTGTGCGTCGGTTCACCTCCACCTTCTCCATATGTTTTTTTTTTGAATGGGAGAGATTTTGGTCGACCGAATTGATGCGGTCAGTTGACTAAATCTCCCAACGGTAGGGAAGCGGGCTGAAGGAGTTGACGTAGCCAGAGGCTGCGTCAACTCCGCCGCTAATCGGTCGACCAAAAACGTATTTCGGTCTATCGACCGAGCGGGGAAGTCGACTTGGGGGAGGCGCAGGTTGACCCGCATCGCGCCAGAGGCAAAACTTCATCTTCTTCATCTTTTCACAGTTGTCTTAATTCATGCCGTAGGCACCACCCCACGAAGTATAGGGTTATACACACGTATGGGGTTTATTACGCATATGTGACGCTAGTGACTCAAAGCAAGGGAGGACACGTGACATGTTGTTTTTGTTTGAGATGAACCCATGGGGCTCTCCATTTCTAGTGTTTGTTCAAGGTTGATGCAGCAGGCAATCTATACGTGGCTTGACATATGCAGGGGAATTTGCATAGAATTGTTTTGTATGGGTTTATGCAACGGATGATGCCATGACTTAGTATATGTGAAAATGATATTCAGTGCACCTAAGCCTAGAATTGTATGGAATTGTCTTGACACATGCATAAGGCCTTGCAAGCCGGGTGTGATACTTGAAAAGCCAAAGAGGAAGTGTCTATGATTTTTATTCTACACGTTCTTCATCATATGAAGGCCAATCCAGACAATTTTATTCCTGGAAGGGTCAACAGCAAGTTAAGATGTGAGGGCTTTAAGAGTTCAACAAGTGCAGAGCGGACAGTCTCGGGAACGCGGCGGAGTAATTTTTACTCACGCATAGCGGCGATCTCCAGTCGGACATAATCCGACTTCCACACATCGCCATTTCATATACCTAGAAACCTTGGATTTAAGCACAGGCGATGCCTAATTCATGGTTATATCATATGCATTCGGGGGGATGGATGGTGAGTAGCTCAATTCAAGGGTCCTTTCGTTCTTTTTTTTTGTTTAATCTTATTTGCATGGTTAGCGTTGTTCAGTCGTGTGCTCTTCTTTAACCGCGTTCCTACTGGAATTTTGGCAGCACCTCCCCCGGACCTGGGGTTTGTGGGATATAAAATAGACACCCATCCACGAAAGATCCGAGATGGCCTCAAAATTCTTGGCTGAGCTGATAATAGTTGTTCCGTGACCCAAAGTGAGCATGGAAACTCGAGGACTAGCCTTTAAAGGATTCCAATGACCCACGGGCCATGGTTTCTGAAATTCTGGGACATGGATCCAGCATATTACTAGGCATATGGCTGTTGCTATTCACCTCTCAAGCGGGGTTCTCCAGGGACCATACTATGAAGAAGTAAGCCCCTAGGAGCCCAGAGTGATCACCGTAAAAAAAGAAAAAAAAGACAGCATCCTTGTAGGATAGCAGAAAAGGCAAGCCCAGGAACGAGCAGAAGAAGATGGGGAATCATACTCAAAGCAGAGAACAAGCCAAGATGAGGCCCACGGCATTCGCCACAACCAAAAATCTTTATTCACTACAAGGGCAACGGATACAAAAGGGAAGACATACATCATGGTATAGAAAGAAATTAGAATAGAAGAGAACAAGGAAAAAAATACAGCAGTGGGGGCGACGGAGCACTAGCTCCTCCCCCCTTAAACCTCACCTCTCACCCTATATTCTCTCTTTTCTCTCTTCTTCTATTTGCTCTGCAGATGCAGGTGCACATAGCTCTCTTTTTTTTGCAGTAGGTTTCTTCCCTAGCAGCCAACCTCCCACCAACCAACCTCAAGGAGCCAGGAGAGAGAGAGAGCCCTTGTTCGACGGGGCTTAAGTTCTTCTTATAGGGAGCAGAGGTGGGAAACTTCGAACCCCAATCCTCCTTCTTCTCCTTCTTCTCCTTCTTCTCTTCTCACTGCTCGGAGTCATCATGAGCTGGCGCGCGTAGGGGGGCAGGAGGTAGGCGTGTGTAGCACTGGGATTGGTCAAGGCCGACGTCGACGTTGAGGTGTCCGCGCCGCTCGTCGCTCCGCTAGAAGATTACTGTTTATGGGCATTCGAAGCGACATGTGAGGTCTGTGCACGGTTTGCAGGGGAGAAACCAATGGTCAGTGAGTAGGTTCCTTGCCAGGCGAGGGGGAGCTTAAAGGTTTGCCAGATCAAAAGTTTGGCCACCGTCCGGGGCCTCCAGGTTGTTGATATTTTTTAATGTGTGAGTGTGAGTGTGAGTGATGAGGGTGCGTGAGATATGTGATGTGTACCAACTAAAGCAATCAATAACATCAAGTAGAAAGCATGTGGGTATGTCATCTCAACAGTGCAGAATAAAGCAAAGGAAGAACTAAACACACACCGTGGCCGTGGAGCAAAGATGGAATAAGTAAACACACACCGTAGGTGTGGAGCAACTAAAAGCAAAGGAGACAAAGAACAAGATGGAAGAATATGATGACCATTACCCAAAAGAGAAAGATGTGATCGCCACCAAAGCAAGCAATGCTGCAAAACTACACCACGTACCTTGGAAAGAAGCTGAGTGAGGCACACTCGCCCGCGGGAGAGAAAGCCCAGGTGCAGACGTGAAAACAGTCTTGAGGCGACCGCAAAGCTCTAAAAAATGGTCGAACGATAGACCACAAGAAGAAGAAACGGTCTTACGATGGCTGCTAAGCACACCCAGAAAAATATGATGTGGAACTTGAATCTCCACCCCTCCTGGCCGGCCAGAAGAGTTGGGCCTCGTGTGATGAGCTCTGTAGACCTACAAAAGAGTGTAGACACAAGAAGAAAATAACCCAATTAGCCCTAAAGAAGTGTAGTATCTATAATGCAATGAAGCTAATATACATAAAAGGAAGGGTGAATACCTGGGAGGTTGGTGATTTTTTTAACCCCTATGGGGCGTGAAAACAGTAGGAGGATGCTTAAAATCGTGATGTGAGTGCAGAAGAACGTGGAAGAAGAAGAGAGATTGATGCAATGATGATGCAAAGAAATACAAAACTAAGAGAAGAAGAACACAAAAACAATTTAAGAACTTGCGACTCCCTGGACCAGATGACACAAGGACGCAGACACTGTAGCACCCCGATAAAAATAATAGAGAAATCAAACTTTTTCCTAAATAATAACTCTATATGAAGGCCAAATAAAAAGAAATATCATGGCCCTATACTTTATGAGGGACACTATATATATTTAAGAGGCCCAACATCACTTAAAGATCAATACACCAACTAACTAACTAACTAACTAACTATATATATATATACATATATCTTAAAGACCAACACATGAAGGGGTTCAGCCTTTTTCCAAAATAATAGGAATGGACGCTCTCATGCAAGGGTGCCAATTCCATTGACAGGGGCCACCCAGTTAATGGGCACCCCTATGCTAGGGGGCCAATTCCAAACAGTGATAAAAAGGGGTTGTTCATCTAGAAGGGTTTGAAACACGAACAGTGTGTTTTAGCTGGCAATGTATCCTTCCCTAGCCATGGACCCCCGGTGTTCATTCCCTATAATTTATTCCCCTCCATCGAACGTGTGAGGGCAATTACCATCACCCTACTACTGTTCTTGCATAAGAGAAGGATCTCCCTTCTTCTCTTCACATCATGTGAAGAAGACGTGAAGCCTGCGTTCTCCATCCTGCTGCTGAGGCTTTGCTGCAGAGAATGTGGAGGGCTTGGTTTTCTTTATTATTTCTTCTACTATACCTCGTTAACCATACCAAAAAGGTAGGTGTTCTCAAGATCTGGCCCAACTCGTAGCTAATAGGGTAACATAGCATGCATGATTAGAACTAGTATAATCCATCTTCCGCATTACATAGCATGTTACACGGTTTACGGAGATCACATATAGCCTGTTACACTATTTTACGAAAGTCAGACACCCTACTGCCATCAAGTAATGGGCGACCAGCCCCTGGGCGCCCATTCCTGAATGGGCGACCCAGTGATGGGCGCCCATTAATTGAAGACCATCAGCCAGTCGCCATTTCATTTCCCTGTAATTAATAATCACCGTATTCAGAAATTTATATCTATGAAATGAAACCATAAAATTCCTGCATGAGCATGACTTTGAAATCCTGATAATTTTCTCTGTTTATCCATGTCCTTATTTCCTGATTTCGTGAACTTTTGACATTGTGAATAGTGTTATGTGTCTTAAAACGTACCTGCCCGGTGCGTAGATAGCCACAAGAATGGGCGCCCAAGCTTGGGGCGCCAATTAGATGAATAGTGACCCTCTAGAGGGTCATCAATTAAATGATGACTTTCTGAAGGGGTGCCATTTCTTTCAGAAGATAAAAAAATGGAATAATGGTCTGGGGATTGGGCGCCCCTTCCCACAGGCGCCATTTACCAAATAAATGGCACTTGTGAGGGCGCCAATTCCCATATGGCAGGGCCTATATATATATATATATAAGGGAATGGGTGCCCCTCTGACCAAGCTCCATTTCCTAAATAAGTGGCACCTGTCAGGGTGCCAATTCCTGAGAGGATGCTTCCTGTGCCGCAATTTTCACCATGAGGATTGGGCGCCCCTTGGTGCAGGTGCCATTTTCTTATATAATTGCAGCCAGAAGGGCGCCATGTCTACACTGCTGATTTCCAATTTTTCCCAGAGCCTGTCTGGTTCACAGAATGGGCACCCTTCAGTGAGGCTACCAATTCTTAATATAATGGCTGCCCGAAGGGCGCCAATTCAGTAGTCTGTGGTAGCCCGAGAGCCGCCAATTCCACCCGGATTCCCGACTGGTCTCGTGGTTTGTGCCGATATAACCATAGTTCATTTCATGCATAATAATCTGACCTTAAACTCCATTCATGAAATCTACCTTATGTTCTTGCAATGGTTAAACCCTTGGAATTCTATATTGGCTATAAACGAGAGTGGATGTCAAATAAATACATGAATCAATGCTGGCGTTAATGGGGCCCGATCTGGTCCTAGGAAGAGCACCCGAAAGTACTTGTGCCCATGGGAGCTATATTGATCACGGTGATAGCATTGCACCGAAGTACTTGCGTTCTTGACTTGAGGCATTCCACCCATTCTTTCGTGACAATACTTGACATGACATGCGTGCTTGACTTGACTTGCATGGCCCGAAACGGGCAAAGTACTTGCTTGACTGAAATAGCCAATTCTAGTAAACACGTACTTGATATTACTTGCTTGAACTTGGTTCTTAGTTTCCTGAAAAATTGTGTAAACACTTGATAGTACTTGAAATCATGCAATGTTCTTTCTATAAAGTTCTTGATATCTGGCTTGTCAACACTTGATAGTACTTGAAATCATGCTATATTCTTCTATACAGTTCTTGATTTCTTGCTTGTCCATTATGCATAGCTATACCTACATTGTACATAACATGTAAATTACTTAAAGATTGCTCGAACTTGAGATATAATTCCTACTGAGCGATTCGCTCATCTAGTTTCTTTCCAACATTTTCAGGTAACTCAGATAGTGACAACCACATGAATGGGAATGAGACCGAGTGAAAAGCGTAGAGCTACCGGATATCGAGCCATTGTCGAGTCGTGTCTAGCCATGTCTTGTCAAGTCCTATATTATGTTGCCTTTTATCATTTTGGGAAAAACTTGTTAAGGATTGTAACCTTATGGTTTAAATTGGGTCATTATCATTTATGGTAAATTGGGTAATTGCCATCTTGGAATATTGATATTATTTTGGAAAGTAAAATCTTAGTTATTATTTATCTAGGCTTTTGTGCACTCTGTCTTTTGTCGAAAATCTTATTGCTCTGATTGACATGATCCATATAAACTCGCCACGCACCTCGGGTATCTTCTGCGCTCGGGGCGTGACAGACACGAACTCTCCCTGGTTGGTACTCGCTCCAGAACGTAGCAGCACTTCATGGCAAACTCCAAAAATATCCCCCTCAAGCCATAAAGTCAAGGGTTCTATTTATAGACCCTCAAAACCTTAGGTCGAGTTGGAGGGATAATGATACGAAAATAGGGCTAGACTTAGATAAATCTCAAAGATAATACTCCCAAGAGTCCATAGAAATAAACAAAAGCTTCTGAGGATCAACACTCAGAGAGAAAACATCAAACAAAGGACTCTAGTTCGACTACGGCTGAAGAGAGGAAGAACAGGGAGAGCAAGACTCTCTGTCTTGCCTAACGGTCTTGTGATAGATCGCAAGGGATAAAAAATGGTCGACCGATAGACCGCAAGGCTCAGTCGATCACAAAGAGATAAGACCAAAGAAACCCAACAGGACTCTTTGCATGCTAACGGTCTAGCAAAGGACCGACAACGCCCCCTTAACGGTCGTGTGATAGACCGCAAGGCTATGAGACGTGGCAATAGAGATAAGGGCCAATAAACATTTGAATAAATCCACATTAAAATCCTCATCAGCCCTTATCCAGGCCCAGTAAGCTCAAATGATGAGAATAAAAGGAATTAGGCCCAACCAGGGAGAGCAACCCATAAAATAAGCCTAAAAATGAACCAAAAGATGGCCCAATAACCGGTGAACAACCCGGGACATCATAAAATAGATAAGGAGATGGCCCAACTCATTGGTCATAAAATGGGTGTCAACGGATGCCCCTCCTTAACGTCCTCTTTGTAGGGGAGCGCGCGGAAGTGAAGCGAAAGTGACATGGAACGTTGAGATGAAGTGGAAATGCAGCGAAGTGGACTGAAAAGTGGGCGTTAAGGTAAATGACACCCGTCCTCAACAAACGAGCAATAGGAATCTTCCGAAAAACTCTGAACCAATCACAAGGAACGGCCAAACTGAATGACGCATGCCTGGAGGAACTAACAACTAAGAAAAAATAATGCACGACCAACCTCCTCACTGGAACACACAGCTGATAGGCGATCGGAGCAAGTGAAAAGTAAAAGAACGAGCAACTAAACCCCAGATAAGAATCTTCAGCTAACCAAACCGAGCAAACAGACTGAAGGAAATCTTCCAACTCAGAGTGGAATGACTCTCCTTACCCAAGACCATGGATACACAGCTATCCACCATTACTGAGACACTTCAGATAGATTAGGGCTCATGAATGCTCAAAGGTGCGCATGATGCATGCTGGGCTAAAAGAAAAGAAATCATCAAAACGAATGCAATGAAACCATAAAATAAAAAGATACTCGAGAATAGTATTGCTAGACCGGACGAATCAGGGTCAAGACATTATCTGCAACCACGGCGTGCAAGATAGAACCATCGTCCCCCAATTCTTCTAACCTAACGGCTTATCTAGCGATTAAACATGTGCACTTAGATCATCATCATTTTTGTTAAAGGGGAATATCAAATCCTAGAACACATGAATGACCAGTTGGTCCTTGAGATAATATATCATAGATACCATATAGTAATGTATTAAAGGGACTAAGGGATCGAGATACCTACCTGACTTACCTGCTTGGAACGAGGGAACTGATGCATCGTGATGCGATGGTGCTCACGAATTTGACAATAAGAAGGAGGTTAGCCATCAATAATCAAGCAATGGAGAGAAGCATGATGCATCAAATAAGAACAAAGGGCCCACATAAACAAATATATCATCATTCAATCATAACAGCAGAAAAATGGTCATTTCAGGACCGCAAGGGGAATCATAACGGTCTAGCACATGACCGCTACCATTGAGGCGGTTCACATTCTCCAACGGGCGTGATCTTGAGGAAAAACGGTCCAGGGAGGACCACCAAAGACTGCCTAACGGTCCATCGTGTTACACCGCTAGGCTCTGGGCGATTTCAAAGCCGTAGGCGACCGTTCACTCTCCCACTCTCAAAACCCCATTCTCCACCGGTGACCCGTCACCACCGGCGATTCTCTAACCCTAATGCAAAAAAAAAAAACTCACACTCACCCGCACTCTGGGATGACGAAGAAGAGGGTGATACGGCAGTTTCAACGCTGTCTAGCTAGGGAGAATGCACCCACGGCTCCAGCGGATCAAATGGAGGAAGAAGCGGCGCCGCCAGCTCGAATGGAGGCCGGGGAACCTTCTACAGCGGCTACAGCACCTGAGGGAGGAGTTGGAGATGATGACGGAGAGCATACGACCGAAGAAGCACCCGGGACGGCAGCCGGAACTCCCTCGTCCGAGGTAGGCCGAAACCTTTAAAAACCTAATTTTTAATTTTCTAGCTCATGCATGCGGGTAGAATAGGAAGGGAATGTGCTAAGGAACCCATAAGAACCATGTATAAGCCTCTAGGGCCATTTTCTAGAGCTGGGGAAATGGGAGGAGCACCGCCACTACGGCGAGTGCCTAGCGGTCGTTCCAGCGACCGTTAGGGCGCTAGACGGTCTAACCCAGACCGTTAAGGCCAAAAAATGGCCAAGGGATGGCCGTTAGGGTTCTGAGGGTAGTTTTTTTTTTAAATGCAATGCATTGCATGAATTAGACTATATGGATGACTGACTCAAGATGTTTAAATGTATGTAGGGAAAGCGCCGAACCAAGATATCTTGGCTTCAGGTCTGAGCAATGTACTTGGTGCTGTCGGAGTTCTAGAGAGAGAGATTGAGGTGATGAGGCTGGACACCACCCTTCTGTACACGCTCCATGATCGGTGGGATCTAGTCAGCAGTGCTTTCTTGTTCCCGTGAGGTCATATGATCCCCACACTAGAGGACATTGTGAGGATTACCGGATTGAGAGTCCACAGGGCACCGGTGACCGGGAGGATATACGCCGACTACCGGGAGTTAGCGCGGGAGCTGCTGGGGTTGGAGCTGACGAGACCAGGACACCACTCATCCATGCTGGCGCGAGCGACCCTCCAGGAGAGCCTGGGATTGAGAGGAGAGGCGATAGCCATGGGAGAGCTGCCAAAGCAGCACCTAGGGAGGCTGACAGACCGAGCCAGGGAGAGAGTGGTTGCGGGACCAGGCCCAGAGGTAGATGTCATCCTACACCGCTTCCTGATGCTTCTATTCGGGAAGCTGATCGCGATGAGGGCGGATGGAGTGAGCTACAAGCTCCTCCCTTTACTGGAAGATTTAGATGGAGTTGGAGGCTATGCATGGGGCGCTACCACATTAGCGTTCCTGTTCGACTCTCTCAGCACCACCGACCGACAGACGATGCTAGGCGGGTTCTCGCCTCTGCTTTAGGTAAAATGCTCTATCTTAAAAGCTTGTGCAATTATGATTATATGACTTACAACTGCTATATGCTGACACTTGACAATGTAGGTATGGACCTACATGTACCTCCCCTGACCGTGTACCCATCGTGAGGTGGTGGATGGTGGTACGGGACACCGGGTCGCTGCGACGCTTAGTGCGGGTGATCCAGGATGACATCGACACGTTGCCTTATGCATCGGTGGGACTCTAAACTTTAACCTTCTAAATGCACTTAATATGCTTCTAAATGCTGACGCTTGACTCTAATGCCTATCCTTTCAGGTGCGCTAGACACCGTACCGTGGCGAGGGTCACGAGGGATAGCCCTGGGTGGAGGTAGTCCAGGCGTACGCAGGACGGGACGTGTGGCTACATTGCATGAACATCATCGATCCACTACATCACCACTTGATCATGAGGACCAGGGGCGTCCACCAGCTAGAGGTGGAGTTCCCAGCGAGAGATGAGGAGTGTGTGGGGCAATCTTCCCGGGGACTGACAGGGGAGATAGACCGGGTCACCCGAGTGGTGGACCAGGTCCGGGACTGGATGAGACGGGGCCGGGTAGTGCAAGCCCGGGCCATTAGCGACGAGGCCTACCTAAAGGCTTATGCGAGATGCTACGGAGACCAGGTCTTCTGTGGCACCCGACGACCGGTACGACTCTCTAAACTTATGCATCCTTAATGACTCATGATGCACTGATAGCCTGACTTTCTATATGCAGCTAGACCCGCAGGGGCGGATAGCGGAGCTCCAGGGTCTCCTCCACTCTACCATCCAGCAGAGGGATGAGTTCCAGCGTGCGCTGGAGCTTCTGGTGAGCTTTATATTACCTTAGGCTTAATATGCAAATGCTTATACACTTGACTAACTTACTCGACTTCTAAATGCAGCGGGTCGAGGGAGCACAGAGGCAGGGTTCAGACGCTCCATCTTCTTCCTCCCAGCCACCAACGGACAGGGCTGAGCGGGATACCGACTTCACACGGGCAGTTGCTTGGGCCGAGGAGGCCGAGGCCACTCTCGCAGAGAGGGTAAGCAAACCAACCGACTTCCTTTGACTTAATACTTATGCTATGCAAATGACTGACCATGATGAATGCCTATGCAGACGAGGGAGCTAGCAGTCGCGCTGAGGG
The DNA here is from genome assembly GCA_022559845.1 of Amorphophallus konjac. NCBI lineage: Eukaryota > Viridiplantae > Streptophyta > Magnoliopsida > Alismatales > Araceae > Amorphophallus > Amorphophallus konjac. The sequence goes on from CM040120.1 coordinate 128,595,604, forward strand.
AGGCAGAGCGATACCGGTCAGAGGCAGTAGAGGTGGTGTAATACCCCGATTTTTCAAGAAATTAATTAGAAATTCATTAATAAATAGAATAAGCTAAATTTTGACCATTTTATAAAAAGGGTTTTTTGCATGGTAACCATTGTTAAATTTGAATTTGCATAAAAACCACTCTTATAAACGTATTATCATACATATCATTATATAAATTTTAATAATGCTCATTTATCACCCGAGTAACCCCGCATCATCAGTCGTGGGTTTAACTACGGTTAATATTAACTAGGCTTAGTAATTGACCAAACTACCCCTGGTTAATTACCAAACCGTGGCACTCTACGCTGTTCTTCTCCCTCCCTCCCACCTTCAACCCACTTCCATCCCCATCCCCAATCCACCACCTGAAAACCCTAGCACATGAGAAGAATGGTTCGGTTCGCGAATCTTTGTCCCTCCCTCCCACCCTCAATGCTCTCCCGTCCCCAATCCCAATCCACATGAAAACCCTAGGTTTTATCGGGAAGGACACTGCCGTCGGACGGCTTGGAGCGTCGTCTGGCTCTGGGAAGAGGAGGCGAAGGAGGCAAAGGACACTGCCGTCCCAATCCACCTTCAACATTCTTCTCAACGTTTAAAAGGCAACAGGAGGCGAAGGTTGTGCATTTAAGAGTTCCTTCTAGGTAAAACTTCTTGATCCCCAATCCCAATCCCAATCCCAATCCCCCTACACCTCTCCTATCTGCCAGGTAAAAGGCGAAACCCTTTTTATAATGCCGTAGAGCACTAAACAAATAAGATTTTTTGTGGGTTCAGTTCTGGAGGGAAGGTTGTGCATTTCTGGAGGGAGGGTGAAATCCATAGGACCCTTTGCAGACATACAGAAAGGTGAACATTGTGGGTCAGGTTAGTTTTCTAATGTCTTATTTATACAGCTCATGATTCTACACATGTGGGGCACAGTATGGGGTGATGAAAATGAATATTGGTTGCATTGTCAGATGCCTATTTTTAAATGTGCAAGGTAGTGGGGCTCACTAGTAACTTGTCTTTTTGTATATGTTTGCATAATCTTGGACACCGGAGCTTTTAAATGTGTTCTTGTTTATTAGGAAAATTTGTGAGTGCATGTGTTTTTTTGTCGTATTACATTTCTTATCTGTAATATTAGGATGGATGAAGAGGCAGACCTCTACACTTTGCTCGTCAAGTATGGGGGATATTAGAAGACTGATAAGAATGATCCTTCTAGTCTATGTCACCGTCTGATGAAGCAAAAAACTTTTACGATATATAGGGATTATGCTAATCTGAATGACTTTACAACTTGTCTGCACATTGATAAAGTGGGAGAAAGATGATATAGTTAATATCATGTGGAGGGTCCCCAAATGTAGACCTAAGAAGTACAAGACCATTGTGAATGATGCAGATGTTCTTATGATGTTTGATCATTGTGAGCCGAAAGGGACTATAGAGATTGTCATCACAATAGAGTCTATGTCCATTCATACACAGTCAGAAGGTGACCCTGGAAAGAATGCAAGGAAGCTACCTGCTAGAAGAAAAAAAAAGGAGAAGCAACATGAGGTTGAATCACAAGCTGACTTTCTAGACTTAGATGCTGATGATTCTCCCTATGATATCAGAGAGTACCTGTCAGTTGGGGATGCATTAAACACACAAGTTGAACAGTCTGTAACTATTAAAAAGGCTACAGAACAGAGTGACATGGGTGATGTGGGGCAGGGAACTAGTGTCCCCAATCAACAAACATGCAGGCAGGAAGAGGCTGAGAGCCAGGATGAAAGCAACATACAAAATGATGATGAGGATAATAATTCAGACTCTGATTTTGAAGTAGAATCTGAAATAGCTACCATAGTCTCCCATCAAGTGATGGAGATGATGATTCTTTCTATGTACATGAAGACATGAATAATGGCATTGAGATATTAGAAACTAATGATGAGTGCCCAAACATAGAGGTGGGTGCCAGATTTCAGAATAGAGAAGCAGTTAAGTTAGCAATTCAGCAATATTGTGTGAAGACTGAATGCTATTTGAGGACTTACAGGAGTGATCTAACAAGGCTTATACTAGAATGTGGCCATAGCAAGTGCCAATGGAGATTGCATGCATCTAGGTTGCCCGATGGGGTAACTTTTGAAATCAAAACAATAAGGGGGGAGCATACATGTCCTGGGAATAACATGGCCGGGAACAAGATTGATGCGGGACGGACACGCGACTCGACTCCAAATAGATATGCGATCCTTGGGCTCTAAGCAAGCTCGTGATCATCCCTAACGAGGGAAGCGTCGGACGTGCGCGGTTGAGAAACCAACAAAGAGCTAGGGTGGTCAACTCACAAATTCGTGCCCGGATCGGGTCACGGGACGGTCTCGCTCTCTCTCGCAGTAGCGGTGATATAAAAAGTATAGCGAGCTACGATCCTATCATGCTCTCGAGCAGCGGCATAAAGAAATATATACGAAATAAAGCAAATATCGAGATGTGAGCAAATACGATACCTCCACGCTCTCGGCGTGGGGAAGACGACCCCGACAGAACTGATACTTCCGGAGCAATTATTACTCAAATATTACAGCAATGAATATGAATGCCCACTCCACGCAAGGAGGTAAAGGGTGACACAATGGGACCTGGGAGTAGCGGGTTCGGGTTCACGGGCAGCTTCTTGTGGAGCTTCGGCGGCACATGTACTCACGATCGTGGGACCCACGTGCTGGTCCGAGGGGGCGTGTGGGACCGGGCTGGCGCCACTATGGTGGGGAGGCCTGAAGGGGTGCTCCCTGGGAAGGCGGCATGCTGGTTCACCGGTCGGAGACCAGGCGACTCCGATCTTCACTCGTCGGAGTTACAGCCCACGGATCTGAACTGCTGTTTCAGACCAGCGCATCCCGACAAAATCCACTACGACAGTCACTCCCGGTGTCGGATCGATGCACAAGAGGTACCGTTGGAAAGCTGACTTAAAATCCTTCGATCTATGGCTAGAGAAATAAATTTGAATTTCCCGTTGATGGCCTATGTCGAATATTCAAGCTGCTGACTCACAGGATCTGAAAACTCAGGATAGAAATGATATTTCCTGAGAGTTAGCATCGACCGCGATGTAAACCTTCAATTCAGCCTTTGAGTCCTTCGTGAAAGTTGTATAGGCCGAAGAGAGGAAAACGGGAATATATCTTATGCAAGGTTTGGTGGAGATTTGACCGAGGAAAACTATTTTATAGTACCGGGTGGTCGGATCTGGACAACAGAAACAGAACTAAATTTAGGGGAAAGACACAATTTCTAAAAATAGGTAGAGAGCTTTTGAAATTCGACGAAAATTTGTGGAGGATGAGGATGGTGGACAGAATCTCCAATAAATTTGGGGATTCAAACAAAAATCAAGAAGTGGGTCGAAAGTGAAAAACTCAGACTGGCTATAGCGTTGGACAGACTGCAGACAGAACTGATGGATTGGGAAGCACGAAAAATGGAAAAATGGAAAACGATGACTAGAATTTTTGTTAATGTTTTTGGGATGTGGTGATGACCTCTAGAACTCACCCTGAAAATATCAGCTCTAGATTATGTCGGAGTTGGGAGATAAAATTCTCGGAGTGAACCCCTATCCAGCAAAATAGAACCTTGGACAGCACTTCGGAAGCGGCTTCGCGGTGGCTCGATGGCGGCACGAACGGCGGCGGCGGCACCAGAGATGAATACAGAGATAGAGGGGCTAAGATAAAAGGGTTCTACACCCGAAAATACAGAGGGAGGAAGGAGGAACCAGAGGGAGAGAGGTAGGGGGCGCACCAAGCTCTTGGCATACACAAAATTTTCTTCTTCATTATTTCATGAAAAAAGGAAATACAAGCCTTATATAATAAATGTAAAAAGACTCAAAATGACCCTAGATCTAGAATTTGGAGGGGTAAATAAGGGATAGAACTAATTAGTTCTAACATGTAAATTTTGAAAGAAAATAAAATACAAAAAGGGAGGGGGCGCCCCCTTGACCAAGGGGCCAAGTTAGGTGGCATCTTGGACATTTTAGTCCATTTGTCTCCCTTGAATGGTCCAACTTTCTAGATGCCACCTAGGCTAGTTGACTAGCCCCACATGGACCCAAATGGTGCCACTTGGACCAATGAGGAAGGAGTGAGGGCCCCCTTACTGGACCTACTGACATTTTACAGATAAATCCACCAAGACTTACAATTGTGTACCCATATAACACAAGGGTATACATACAAATATAAAAGGACATAAATGCAAATAAAATGTGAGCGGTCTTGCTTCGATGTCCTCATCAATTCTCCCCGGGTGGGAAGAACTCGACCCCGTCGAGTAAAGCGGGTGACTACTCAAGTAGCTCTGGCGGATCCGTCACCGTACCAAGTAGCGCGGGTACGCTCCAGTCCAAGCGATCGTCACCTGCTCATTCCGTATATACTCGATATGCGCATGCTGCTACGGGAAGAGGCTAGTGGTGGAACACTCTGGGGTGGGGTCACTCTCAAGGGGAAGGAGGTGGCTCGAAGACTCACTAGGAATCACCGCTGGGTCCCTATAGGTGACTAGATCCGGGGCATAGATGTAGAGCTGATCCCATACTCCTCGAGCGAGTCCACTCGCCTCTTAAGGGACTGACATCAAGGAGCTTGCACAAGACACATGCAGACTCCGACAGACCACAAACCACACAAACAAGAAACTGACTCATGCATGACTCTAGACAAACTTGAACATTCTTAGTACTACTATCACTGACGACACGGAGACACAACACAAGGGACACACGAAGGACGACTCGGTAAGGATGACGGTCACCGTTTACATACACTACGTGTAAAGAGAGACTAACCCACAACTTAATGCCATGAGTTCCATCCTTTGTCAACCGTCTCCGGTTCGAGAAGACTCATCCTCGGGTATGAAAGTGTGGGAGGATTAGGGGATGGGTGACGGGAATGTAATCCGGACGTCTAGTGTGAAGCACGACAAAAATGAAGTCCGGATACTATTTCTCGTACGCATGGTAGAAATCAAACCATACCGTGTCAACATAGGGGGTCGACAGTGGTACGGTAGTCACTAGTGGCTGCGCTACCGTAGGAGAGACGGGCAGAAGTGGGATGGCGGGGTCCACCGAGGACAAGGTGGGCAAGATAGATAGGTCCGGGATGACCGGTGGGAGTGGGGTGACTGACGGCCCCTGTCCCTCTATTGGCTCATTCTCTCGCCCAAAAACATCAGCGTAGTACTCCTCGACCAACTCTTGGTCAGCCTCATAATCCACTAGAATAAGCATGGGTGGGACATCCTCGGCATGTATGTCCTCTAGGGTAGCGGAATGTGAAGGACACGGATCGGAGAAGTGGCTAGGGGCCACATGGTTGGGCTCCGGGGGAGGTAGTGGACATGAGTCCGTAGGCGGAGCGGACTGATAGGGGTGGGCGGTTGGTGACACAAAGGTGGTCGGATGAATGTCGTCGTGGAAGATGAACTCGCCGGGTAGGTGAGGTGGATATAAGGTGTAGGTCCTCCTATCCCGGTCAAAGGTCGCTCTCCTCTCTTCCAACCATGGTCGCCCTAATACGATGCGCAGTCCTTCTAGCGTACCAATATTGCACCATGCACCATCATAGTAAAATTCGGAGCCGATCCTCCTTTCAAACTCGACACAAGCAAAATCACCATAGCGGATAATTTCGCCCGTCTTAGAGAGGGACTCCACGATATCAAGAGAAACCCAATTATCCAACTCCCTATTAGTGAAATGGAGTTCCGTTGTGGACCCATTGGGTAGAGTGGCTTTAGTAATGAGATGGGTGAACTCCAAGTGTCGGGCCATGAAGGCATTGAATTGGGCCACCAGGGATGACCACTCGGACGCCTGGTCTTGGGGAACGGCCATGGGGGTGGCGGGTAGTGGACATGCAGGCACACAGTGACAAGACACTAGACCGACTATGCAAGGTTGGAATGCACTAACTAATGCACACTAAGGACCCTAGACTTAAACCAAGACTCGGTACATGGCGGAGTTAATCGATCCGAAGATCACTCGCGCAAGTGTGCGGCCTTCCCGATAGGGATAGCCTAACGTTTGGACAACACCTTTTGATATACCGATTAATGGGATGCAAATGCAACCTAGACCGACTTAGACGATGACTAGACCAAAATGACACTTTTTTTTTATTTTTAGACACCCTAGACTCAACAGGCGCTCTGATACCAAATTGATGCGGGACGGACACGCGACTCGACTCCAAATGGATATGCGATCCTCGGACTCTAAGCAAGCTCGCGATCGTCCCAAACGAGGGAAGCGTCGGACGTGCGCGGTTGAGAAACCGGCAAAGAGCTAGGGTGGTCAACTCATAAATTCGGTCCGGATGGGGTCACGGGACGGTCTCGCTCTCTCTCGCAGCAGCGGTGATATAAAAAGTATAGTGAGTTATGATCCTAGCATGCTCTCTAGCTGTGGCATAAAGAAATATATACGAAATAAAGCAAATGCCGAGATGTGAGCGAATACGATACCTCCACGCTCTCGGCATGGGGAAGACGACCCCGACCGAACTGATACTCCCGAAATAATTATTACTCAAATATTACAGCAATGAATATGAATGCCCACTCCACGCAGGGAGGTAAAGGGCGACACAATGGGACCCGAGAGTAGCGGGTTTGGGTTGACGGGCAGCTTCTTGTGGAGCTTCGGCGGCACACGTACTCACTATCGTGGGACCCACGTGCTGGTCCAAGGGGCCGTGTGGGACCGGGGTGGCACCACTGTGGTGGGGATGCCCGGAGGGGAGCTCCCTGGGAAGGCGGCGCGCTGGTTCAACGGTCGGAGACCGGGCGACTCCGATCTTCACTCGTCGGAGTTGCTGCCCACGGATCTGAACTGTTGTTTCAGACTCGCGCGTCCCAATGAAATCTGCTGTTGCGGTCACTCCCGGTGTCGGATCGACGCACAAGATGTACCGTTGGAAAAGCTGACTTAAAATCCTTCGATCTATGGCCAGAGAAAGAAATTTGAATTTCCCGTTGATGGCCTTTGTCGAATATTCAAGCTGCTGACTCACAGGATCTAAAAACTCAGGACAGAAATGATTTTTCCTGAGAGTTGGCGTTGACTATGATGTAGACCTTCGATTCAGCCTTTGAGCCCTTCATGAAAGTTGTATAAGCGAAAGAGAGGAAAACGAGAATATATCTTATGCAAGGTTTGGTGAAGATTTGACTGAGGAAAACTATTTTATAGTACCGGGTGGTCGGATCTGGACAGCAGAAATAGAACTGAATTTGGGGGAAAGACACAATTTCTAAAAATAGGTAGATGGCTTTTGAAATTAGACGAAAATTTGTGGAGGATGGGGATGCTAGACAGAATCTCCAATAAATTTTGGGATTCAAACAAAAATCAAGAAGTGGGTCGAAAATGTAAAACACAGAGTGGCTGTAACACTGGATAGACTGCAGACAGAATTGATGGATTGGGAAGCACGAAAATGAAAAAATGGAAAACGATGTCTGGAATTTTTGTTAATTTTTTTGGGATATGGTGATGACCTCTAGAACTCACCCTGAAAATATCAGCTCTAGATGATATCGGAGTTGGGAGCTAAAAGTCCCGGAGTGAACCCTTGTCCAGCAAAACAAAACCTTGGACAGCACTTCGGAAGCGGCTTTGCGGCGGCTCGATGGCGGCACGAATGGCGGCGGTGGCAACACCAGAGATGAATCTAGAGATAGAAAGGCTAAGATAGAAGGGGTCTACACCCTGAAATATAGAGGGTGGAAGGAGGAACCAGAGGGAGAGAGGTAGGGGCGCACCAAGCTCTTGGCATACACAAATTTTTCTTCTTCATTATTTCATGAAAAAAGGAAATACAAGCCTTATATAATAAATGTAAAAAGACTCAAAATGACCCTAGATCTAGAATTGGGAGGGGTAAATAAGGGATAGAACTAATTAGTTCTAACATGTGAATTTTTTTAAAAAATAAAATACAAAAAGGGAGGGGGCGCCCCCTTGACCAAGGGGCCAAGTTAGGTGGCATCTTGGACTTTTTCATCCATTTGTCTCCTTTGAATGGTCCAACCTTCTAGATGCCACCTAGGCTAGTTGACCAGCCCCACATGGACCTAAATGGTGCCACTTTGACCAATGAGGAAGGAGTGAGGGCCCCCTTGCTGGACCTACTGACATTTTATAGATAAACCCACCAAGACTTACAATTGTGTACCCATATAACACAAGGGTATACATACAAATATAAAAGGACATAAATCCAAACAAAATGTGAGCGGTCTTGCTTCGATGTCCCCATCAATTCTCCCCAGGTGGGAAGAACTCGACCCCATCGAGTAAAGGGGATGACTGCTCAAGTAGCTTCGGCGGATCCGTCACCGTACCAAGTAGCACGGGTACGCTCCACTCCAATCGATCATCACCTGCTCATTCCGTATATACTCGATATGTGCATGCTGCTACGGGAAGAGGCTAGTGGTGGAACACTCCGGGGTGGGGTCACTCTCAAGGAGAAGGAGGCGGCTCGAAGACTCACTAGGAATCACCGCTGTGTCCCTGTAGGTGACTAGATCTGGGGCATAGATGTAGAGATGATCCCATACTCCTCGAGCGAGTCCACTCGCCTCTTAAGGGACTGACATCAAGGAGCTTGCACAAGACACATGCAGACTCCGACAGACCACAAACCACACAAATAAGAAACTGACTCATGCATGACTCTAGACAAACTTGAACATTCTTAGTACTACTATCACTGACGACACGGAGACACAACACAAGGGACACACGAAGGACGACTCGGTAAGGATGACGGTCACCGTCTACATACACTACGTGTAAAGAGAGACTAACCCACAACTTAATGCCATGAGTTCCATCCTTTGTCAACCGTCTCCGGTTCGAGAAGACTCATCCTCGGGTATGAAAGTGTGGGAAGATTAGGGGATGGGTGACGGGAATGTAATCCGGACGTCTAGTGTGAAGCACGACAAAAATGAAGTCCGGATACTATTTCTCGTACGCATGGTAGAAATCAAACCATACCGTGTCAACATAGGGGGTCGACAATGGTACAGTAGTCACTAGTGGCTGCGGTACCGTAAGAGAGACTGGCAGAAGTGGGATGGCGGGGTCCACCGAGGACAAGGTGGGCAAGATAGATAGGTCCGGGATGACCGGTGGGAGTGGGGTGACTGACGGCCCATGTCCCTCTATTGGCTCATTCTCTGGCCCAAAAACATCAGCGTGGTACTCCTCGACCAACTCTTGGTCAACCTCATAATCCACTAGGATAAGCATGGGTGGGACATCCTCGGTATGTGTGTCCTCTAGGGTAGGGGAATGTGAAGGACACGGATCGGAGAAGTGGCTAGGGGCCACATGGTTGGGCTCCGGGGGAGGTAGTGGACAAGAGTCCGTAGGCGAAGCGGACTGATAGGGGTGGGTGGTTGGTGACACAAAGGTGGTCGGCTGAATGTCGTCGTGGAAGACGAACTCACCGGGTAGGTGAGGTGGATTTAAGGTGCCGGTCCTCCTATCCCGGTCGAAGGTCGCTCTCCTCTGTTCCAACCTTGGTTGCCCTAATACAATGCACGGTCCTACTAGCGTACTAATATTGCACCATGCACCATCGCAGTAAAATTCGGAGCCGATCCTCCTTTCAAACTCGACACAAGCAAAATCACCGTCACGGATAATTTTGCCCGTCTTAGAGATGGACTCCACGATATCAAGAGAAACCCAATTATCCGACTCCCTATTAGTGAAATGGAGTTCCGTTGTGTACACATTGGGTAGAGTGGCTTTAGTAATGAGATGGGTGAACTCCAAGGGTCGGGCCATGAAGGCATTGAATTGGGCCACAAGGGATGACCACACAGACGCATGGTCTAGGGGAACGGCCATGGGGGTGGCGGGTAGTGGACATGCAGGCACACGGTGACAAGACACTAGACCGACTATGCAAGGTTGGAATGCACTAACTAATGCACACTAAGGACCCTAGACTTAAACCAAGACTCGGTACTTGGCGGAGTTAATCGATGCGAAGATCACTCACGCAAGTGTGCAGCCTTCCCGATAGGCGTAGCCTAACGTTCGGACAACACCTTTTGATATACCGATTAATGGGATGCAAATGCAACCTAGACCGACTTATATGATGACTAGACGTAAATGACACTTTTTTTTATTTTTAGACACCCTAGACTCAACTAGCGCTCTGATACCAAATTGATGCGGGACGGACACACGACTCGACTCCAAATGGATATGTGATCCTCGGACTCTAAGCAAGCTCGTGATCGTCCCTAACGAGGGAAGCGTCGGACGTGCGCGGTTGAAAAACCGGCAAAGAGCTAGGGTGGTCAACTCACAAATTTGTGCCCGGATCGGGTCACGGGACGGTCTCGCTCTCTCTCGCAGTAGCGGTGATATAAAAAGTATAGCGAGCTACGATCCTATCATGCTCTCGAGCAGCGGCATAAAGAAATATATACGAAATAAAGCAAATACCGAGATGTGAGCAAATACGATACCTCCACGCTCTCGGCGTGGGGAAGACGACCCCGACAGAACTGATACTTCCGGAGCAATTATTACTCAAATATTACAGCAATGAATATGAATGCCCACTCCACGCAAGGAGGTAAAGGGTGACACAATGGGACCTGGGAGTAGCGGGTTCGGGTTGACGGGCAGCTTCTTGTGGAGCTTCGGCGGCACATGTACTCACGATCGTGGGACCCACGTGCTGGTCCGAGGGGGCGTGTGGGACCGGGCTGGCGCCACTATGGTGGGGAGGCCTGAAGGGGTGCTCCCTGGGAAGGCGGCATGCTGGTTCACCGGTCGGAGACCAGGCGACTCCGATCTTCACTCGTCGGAGTTACAGCCCACGGATCTGAACTGCTGTTTCAGACCCGCGCGTCCCGATGAAATCCGCTGTTGCGGTCACTCCCAGTGTCGGATCGACGCACAAGAGGTACCGTTGGAAAAGTTGACTTAAAATCCTTCGATCTATGGCCAGAGAAAGAAATTTAAATTTCCCGTTGATGGCCTTTGATGAATATTCAAGCTGCTGACTCACAGGATCTAAATCTCAGGACAGAAATGATTTTTCCTGAGAGTTGGCGTTGACTATGATGTAGACCTTCGATTCAGCCTTTGAGCCCTTCATGAAAGTTGTATAAGCGGAAGAGAGGAAAATGAGAATATATCTTATGCAAGGTTTGGTGAAGATTTGACTGAGGAAAACTATTTTATAGTACCGGGTGGTCGGATCTGGACAGCAGGAATAGAACTGAATTTGGGGGAAAGACACAATTTCTAAAAATAGGTAGATGGCTTTTGAAATTCGACGAAATTTTGTGGAGGATGGGGATGCTAGACAGAATCTCCAATAAATTTTAGGATTCAAACAAAAATCAAGAAGTGGGTCGAAAATGGTAAACTCAGAGTGGCTGTAACACTGGACAGACTGCAGATAGAATTGATGGATTGGGAAGCATGAAAATGAAAAAATAGAAAATGATGACTGGAATTTTTGTTAATTTTTCTGGGATGTGGTGATGACCTCTAGAACTCACCCTGAAAATATCAGCTCTAGATAATATCGGAGTTGGGAGCTAAAAGTCACGAAGTGAACCCCTATGCAGTAAAACTGAACCTTGGACAGTACATCGGAAGCGGCTTCACGACGGCTCGATGGCGGCACGAACGGCGGCGGCGGCACCAGAGATAAATCTAGAGATAGAGGGGCTAAGATAGAAGGGGTCTACACCCTGAAATGTAGAGGGAGGAAGGAGGAACCAGAGGGAGAGAGGTAGGGGGCGCACCAAGCTCTTGGCATACACAAAATTTTCTTCTTCATTATTTCATGAAAAAAGGAAATACAAGCCTTATATAATAAATGTAAAAAGACTCAAAATGACCCTAGATCTAGAATTGGGAGGGGTAAATAAGGGATAGAACTAATTAGTTCTAACATGTGAATTTTGAAAAAAAAAAAATACAAAAAGGGAGGGGGCGCCCCCTTGACCAAGGGGCCAAGTTAGGTGGCATCTTGGACTTTTTAGTCCATTTGTCTCCCTTGAATGGTCCAACCTTCTAGATGCCACCTAGGCTAGTTGACCAGCATTACATGAACCCAAATGGTGCCACTTGGACCAATGAGGAAGGAGTGAGGGCCCCCTTACTGGACCTATTGACATTTTATAGATAAACCCACCAAGACTTACAATTGTGTACCCATATAACACAAGGGTATACATACAAATATAAAAGGACATAAATGCAAATAAAATGTTAGCGGTCTTGCTTCGATGTCCCCATCAATTCTCCCCGGGTGGGAAGAACTCGACCCCGTCGAGTAAAGGGGGTGACTGCTCGAGTAGCTCCGACGGATCCGTCACCGTACCAAGTAGCGCGGGTACGCTCCAGTCCAAGCAATCGTCACCTGCTCATTCCGTATATACTCGATATGCGCATGCGTCTACGGGAAGAGGCTAGTGGTGGAACACTCCGGGGTGGGGTCACTCTCAAGGGGAAGGAGGCGGCTCGAAGACTCACTAGGAATCACCGCTGGATCCCTGTAGGTGACTAGATCCGGGGCATAGATGTAGAGCTGATCCCATACTCCTCGATCGAGTCCACTCGCCTCTTAAGGGATTGACATCAACGAGCTTGCACAAGACACATGCAGACTCCGACAGACCACAAACCACACAAACAAGAAACTGACTCATGCATGACTCTAGACAAACTTGAACATTCTTAGTACTACTATGACTGACGACACGGAGACACAACACAAGGGACACACGAAGGACGACTCGGTAAGGATGACGGTCACCGTCTACATACACTACATGTAAAGAGAGACTAACCCACAACTTAATGCCATGAGTTCCATCCTTTGTCAACCGTCTCCGGTTCGAGAAGACTCGTCCTCGGGCATGAAAGTGTGGGAGGATTAGGGGATGGGTGACGGGAATGTAATCCGAACGTCTAGTGTAAAGCACGACAAAAATGAAGTCCGGATACTATTTCTCGTACGCATGGTAGAAATCAAACCATACCGTGTCAACATAGGGGGTCGACAGTGGTACGGTAGTCACTAGTGGCTGCGCTACCGTAGGAGAGACGGGCAGAAGTGGGATGGCGGGGTCCACCGAGGACAAGGTGGGCAAGATAGACAGGTCCGGGATGACCGGTGGGAGTGGGGTGACTGATGGCCCCTGTCCCTCTATTGGCCCATTCTCTCACCCAAAAACATCAACGTGGTACTCCTCGACCAACTCTTGGTCAGCCTCATAATCCACTAGAATAAGCATGGGTGGGACATCCTCGGTATGTGTGTCCTCTAGGGTAGGGGAATGTGAAGGACATGGATCGGAGAAGTGGCTAGGGGCCACATGGTTGGGCTCCGGGGGAGGTAGTGGACATTGTTGTGCCCCTGTGGTTTTGATGTTAGCAAGCACTATGAGTATGAATGATGATTGATTGAGCATCTTATTTGCATGTCATTCCATCGAATAGGTTGTGTGCATATTCATCGCGCGTTGACGCTGTATGGGTATTGCGTTGTGTGTTCTAGCATTATCTCTGTAGAAACACATGCATACTCGGTGCATCTGTGCATTCATCAATTGCTTCAACTCAAGTCTGTCCAACATTCTGTATTGGTACAAGTCCACAAGCCCATGCACGTTTGCTACATAGCATATCTTGAATCAGTGTAGTGTTGTTTTATTCAGTCATAAAGTCTGTGCATGCCTTCATCTGTTCATATCTTGCATTAGTGCAGTCATATAGTCAGTGCCTGGTTCAGTGCATATATGCATATTATGCATGCATATAGAGGACAGATTAGATAGGTCAATGCATAGTTCATTGCTAAGTCTGTACACTCTTTACCATGCACTCAAAGTCTATACATTCTGTTCGTGCAATTGAATACTATGTCTGCACTCGGTTGCCTTGATGACTGAACAAGTCTATACATTCTTCGACGGCATGTCTGTACATCTGTTGTACCATGCACTCAAAGTCTGTACATTCTTTGGTGGCAAGTCTGTACAACCGGTGCTAATATGAGCATCAATGTTCGTGCATCATTTCACAAGTCTATACAACCTCTGATGATTCGAGCGTTTATGTCCATACATCAGCCCATCAGAGTATGTACATTATGTATTCATGATTAAACTCTAGGCACAGCAAGTCGATGCATCGTTTGTACATCGCACACAAAGTCTGAACACTCTTTAATGGCGTGTCCGTGCATTCATCTTCAATGTGCATACTTTCCTGCATGCAAACTACATTATACGCATCAAGTCTGTACATGCTTAGTTCAATTCTCGAACTAACTTGGTGCGTCTTTCTGTCTTTCCTTTCAGATTAACTCAAACTGATGACAAGTCTGATCTTACAGGACTACTGGTCGAGGAACTTACGAAAGGGCACGTGATCCAAGAATGTAGGATGTGCCAGGATCGTGACACGTGTATTGCAGCAAGCCGAAATGCTGCCACGTGGTCAAGGCGCTTGGGCGGGAATCGTGGAGGACACACGCCCACCTATCTGCTACTGCTATATAACAAGAAGACTTCTCCATCTGAAGTGATGATCGTTGCATTAAGATAGAAATCAGATCAAGAAGTGTCGAAGCAGAGAGAGCCTGCACGATCCAGAGAGAAGAGAAAGAGAAGAAAGGGAGAAGTAGAGAAGTAGAGAGTTGAGAGAGAGGAGTCTGAGAGATTTACTCTGAATGTTTATCCATCAGTCTCTTGGTTCAGATACCAGAACTGATATTGCTCATTGTGAGCTACATTCCCTCTGGGGATTTTTTTTTTTTCGTTTGTTTCTATCTTGTTTTATGAAATCTTGTTTTCAAGCTGTGTGTCAGCAGAGCAAGCTGTAATGCTTAGCAGGTAGAGGAGGATTCCCCTGGACGGGTGAAGCTGTAAGTCCCCAGCGGTTTGTAGAGGAGGATTCCTCTGGACGGCATAAGCTGTAATGCCCAGCTGTCTGTAGGGTTGTGACCCCAAAGCTGTGGATCAACGAAGCTGTGTATCAGTGGTTGAAGCCACATTCTGGTTTGGAGTGTGGGGTGGACGTAGATCTCAGGTTTGAGATCAAACCACCTTAAAAATTTCCTGTCTACTGTGCATTTGTCTTGCGAATTGTTGTGCCTCTTGATTATATCTTCCACCCGTAGTAGATGCATGTTTAGGATCGTTTAAGTTCAGATCTGCTTGAGTTGGCTTTCTGTGATCGCTTTAGCTTATCTTTCTACCGTCCAGTAGCAGTTTTTTTTATTTCCGCACTTGAAACTGCTGCAGTCGATTTTATTGGGTGATTGATATATTCACCCCCCTCTAGATCGTTCATAGACTCTCATCAGTTGGTATCAGAGCCTAACTCTTTTTCAGGGACTAACATCCTAAAGAGGAATGGCCATGAACGCTAAGGGAATGACAGCAGAAGGACATTCAACCTCCAAGTCTCCATACTTCGACGGCTGTAACTACGCCTACTGGTAGAACAGAATGCAGGTCTTTCTGAGGGTGAAAGACTATGAGATCTGGAGGGTAGTGAGCAAGGGACTGTTGGAATTGCATGAGAATCAAGAGGTTTGGACGAAAGAGGAAATTAGATAGTCTACTTTGAACTGGAGTGCCGTCAATTCTATCCAGTGCGCACTTCATCCCACAGAATTCTCCAGAGTGTCATCGTGCAAAACCGCCAAGGAGATGTGGGACACATTGGAGGTTATCTACGAAGGGACATCACAGGTGAGAGAGACCAAGGCTAATATGTTGGTCTCTGAATATGAAGCATTTCGGATGAAACCTGGTGAGACCGTGACTGAGATGTATGCTCGTCTGATGATCATAACTAACGGTCTGAGGAATTTGGGAAAGAGCTATTCTGACTACGAGATTGTAAGGAAGATCTTGCGGTCTCTGACTCCTGTCTAGCACACAAAGGCGACAGTGATCGAGGAGTCAAGAGATCTTCAGACGATGAAAGTTGACGAGTTAATAGGTTCTCTAATGGCATATGAGATGAACCTTCCCAAAATTGAGGAGCTCGAGAATAAGAAGAAACCAATCGCGCTGAAGGCTAGTTCCAGCAGAACAAGTAGATCCAGTCACAGTGAATCATCAAGCGAGCAGAGCAATCTATCTGGGTCAGAAATAGATGGAGACCAACTTGCTATGTTGACCAGAGAGTTCAGGTGATTCTTGAGAAAGGAAGGTAGAAATTTCGGCCGAAGACAATTCAGCGGCCGGCGATATAACAGGTATAGGTCTACCCCTGTGAAGAAACCTGATACTAATGTTTGCTATCACTACAGGAAGGCTGGACATATGAAGGCAGATTGTCCAGAGCTCCAGAGGCAGAAGGAGAAACTAAGGAAGAAAGGAGGAAAAGGAAAAGCCATAATTAGTACTTGGAGCGATGAGGACGAGGGCACACTGAGCACCACCTCAGAGGGCGAGGATGAAGAAAAGCATGTCTGCCTGATGGCCAAATGTGACAAAGAAGAAGAAGGAGACTCCGATGAGGTATCCTCTCCTTTTGAGCACTATACAATTTTTGATTGGGAGGATGCCTACGGAGACTTGCTAGATAAAGTGGATGATATTAGAAAGGAGAACATGCATTTGAAGAAGAAAATAAACTCACTTATGAATGATAAAACCATGTCTGATAAAATTGCCTGTCTGCAATCAGAAAATGATAGTTTAAAATTTTCATGTGCTGAATATGATGAATTGAAGCATGCTTTAATAGATTCTAGATAGGAAAATGAATGGTTAAAGAATGTCATCGATGATTTGAAGCTGGGAGTTCAAATGTTTGAAAATAAAGCAAAAATTTCAAATGAGAAATATGAAGTTATTTTGTGTGTGAATTCTGAATTAAAGAAAATAGTTGAAAATTTAGAAAAAGAAAATGTTGATAAAAGGAAAATTATAGAAAATATGACCCAAGGCACAAATAATCTCAATGCTCTATTAAGGTCAAAGGTGAATTTCAGAAAAGAAGGTCTTGGATTCAACTCAACTGCCATGAAAAGCCTTGCCATGAAAACCATATCATTTGTGGCAGAGAAAAGGAAGGGACCTCTTATAAAAATGTTTAATGAAAATTCTGCTTCAAAAATTGTTAATTTGAAAATGTCCAGTGCAAAGGACAAAGGTAAACAGAAGGTTGGTGAGGCTAGCAGATCCTGCCCTTTACCCAAAAGTGAGTCTCAGGTTCGGGGTCAGCCTCCAAGCAAATTTAAACTCCAGGGCAAGATCACCAAGTCTCCACCACCATCACCTATCCAGAAGAAGACCCAACACAAACCTGTACAGAAGTCTAGTGGGTCAAAAATGCAAGGGAGACCTAATGCTGCTCTGGGGAAAACCAGCCATACTCACCAGCCCAAGGTCCAGACCTATTACACCTATCCTCAGAAATAGCCACAACCATTCTATAGGATTGGATGGAATCAAGTCCAGGGGAGGTCTAGATATCAATCTTTTCCCACTCACTGGCAGAGACCTCATTGTTGATTGTTTGTTTACCTATCTCTTCTTATCTTCTTTCTTTTTTTGTTGATTGTGAGGATTTTGAAAAATGATATGGCGAGATGATAAATAAACTACCAAAGATCAGCTCAACCTATGCACATGTGAACATGAACCTAAGCAATCAAATCTAACTCCAGCATGGGCATGCTATCTCAATCAAATTACGCTAAGGGAAAAACAAAAAACACACGCCGGGGCGTGGAGCAAAGATAAATAAAAAAAAACACACCGCTAGGGGTGGAACAATCAAGGGGAATAAAGAGATTTGATGAAAAAGACAGCTAGTGCCCAACACTAAGGAAAGTCGTGATCGCCACCAAAGTAAACACGAGTCAAAGACTCGAATATACCTTGGAAGTAGGTGGATGAAACACCCGCCCACGGGAGAGAAAACCAAGGAAAGCCTGCAGATCAACTTGAAAATAACGGTCCAAACCCTGTGCGTCGCTTGGAAGTAACGGTCGTGCGATAGACCGCCAGAAGGAAATAACGTTCCTGCACCTGACCGTCAGATAACCTGCAGTGAAAAGATGTGAATTCTTTGAACTCCAACCCTTCCAGCCGGCTAGAAGGCTTGGGCCTCGTGCTAGTGATCCTGTAAAACCTGCCAAGGATGTAGAAAGCAAAACAACACAACCTCAATTAGCCCTCAACATAAGTATAGCATCAATCCTTAAAAAGCTTAAGAACATCAAAAGGAGAGGGGATTACCGGGGAGTTGTTGGTTTTTTAACCCCTCTGGGCGTTTTTTAAGTTTAGGAGGATATGTGTATGCTTAGCAACAGTGAAAAACGTGGAGGAAGAGGAGGGACAATGCTTTTGATTGATAAAACCAAGGGAAACTTGAGCATGCAAAGATGATGATCTTGACAAGCTAAAACCCAAAGTTACTCCCTTGACTTGGAAGATGGACGTGGGAAGCAGCTCCTCCTGGATATAGATGGCTCCTGAATTTGGCAGCACTTCGTCGTGAATCAAATCTTCCTCCCCCTTTGGTCATGAAATCAAGGGTTCTATTTATAGACTCCTTCAAATTCTCAGGTCGAGTTGAAGATAAATCAGCCAAGAAAGGAGGATAATCCTTAGTAAATCCTTGAGGATAATATCAACAAGAGTCCAAAGAAACAAACGAGAGGTCCTGAGGATTAGAATTGAAGGAGATAATGCCAATCCAAAACCCTATCTCGTCCACGGAGTAGCAGAGAAAAGGCCTGAACTGTCAGAACTCTCTGAAGGAAGTAACGGTTGCACGATAGACCGCCACTTGGAAATAACGCTCCAAGGAATTACCGTCATTTCAACCCTATCCAAAGGATAAGATCGACGGGAAGAAGATCTAAACAATAGGACTCTGCAAGTAAGTAACGGCCAGGGCATAGGGCGTCATAAGGAAACAACGGCTAGGAAGTGGACCGTTATTATCAAAGGACAACGAGGCCCTAAGTCTTGGGACTCTTCAAAGAGTAACGACCTAGGCTTCATGCGTTATTATGAAATGACGCGCCTAGTCCGGACCGTTATTATCATTGATTTTCAAGAAAATAGAATGGAGGGATTGCCAAGCTTTTGAACGAAGTGCCACCAGGAACCAGGTCTAATCTAGGAATTGAGACCCAGAAAACAGGCTTCAACTGATTAAAAGGAATTCAATGAAGAGTGAACAACTCGGAGCATCATATTGAATGAATAAGGAGATGACCCGACTTATTGGGTATAAAACGGGTGTCAACAGATGCCCCTCCTTAACGTCCTCTTTGCAGGGGAACGAGCGAAAGTGAAGCGAAAGTGAAATGGAACATGGAGATGAAGCGGAAAATGAAGCGGAGTGGATCAAAAAGAGGGCGTTAAGGTAAACGACACCCGTTTTTCATCAACAAGCGATAAGAATTTTCTGGAAAAACTTCAAAACTGATCACAAGGAAATAGCTAACCAAAGGATGCAAGTCTGGAGGATTTAATTAACTAAGGAAAGGAAACACGGCTGGCCGCCGGAGGCAACGGAAAGGAAAGAGACTAAACTCCAGACAGGAATCTTCAGTCGACCAGATCAAGCGAGCAAATCGAAGGAAATCTTCAAATTCAGAGTGGAATAATTCTCCTTATCCAAGATCAAGAACACAGCTGTTCACCGTCAATGATACCTCTTAAACAAATGAAGCTCAGGAATGCTCAAAGAATGCGTATGATGCATGCTGGGCTAAAGAAAAACAAATCTTCAAAGCAAATGCAAAGAAAGATAAAATAACAAGATACTCGAGAATAATATTGCTAGATTGGGGAAACCAGAGTCAAGACACTATCTGCAACCACGGCGTGCAAGATAGAACCATCATCCCTAAATTTTCCAACCTAACGGCATATCCAACGATTATTCATGTGAACTTAGATCATCATCATTTTTGTTTAAGGGGAACATCAGATCCCAGGACACCTGAATGACCAACCGGTTCTCGAGATAATATATCATAGATAACATATAGTAATGCATTAAGGGATAGGGGAACGAGATACAATACCTGACTTACCTGCTTGACGGACGGCGAAGCGTGCCTTTAGTTCATAGTTCCTTTCATGAAAGATAGGTTAGCCAATAAGATGGTTATGATAATAGTTAAGGCATAACCATTGTCTGTGTGATAAACTCATCAAATGTTTTTATGATGGAGATAAGTTTAAACATTAATTCTGACCATTCATTCATCAAGAAACTTGCAAGCATATAACGGCCTGACTCAGGAGCGTCACATGAAAATAACGGATTAAGCCTAGTCCGTCAACACCGAGTCGGTTCAAATTCTTCAATAAAACAGTCCGTCACAAGCGACGGCCTTAGAGGGGGGCGTCATGATTATGTGACGGTCCAACGATAGACCGTCGCTTCTCCTGAGTTTTCAAAAAAAACAAACCGAACGGCCGTTCGGTCTCACTTCACGCTCAAACAATCCAAAACGCCAAACCAGAAAAACCCACCAGCGACCTCCATCTCCACCCTCCAATGGCCGGCGACGAGGCACCGCAGCCACCACCTCAGAAGAGAGGGAGAGGAAAGAAGATGGCTATAAGGCGGTTCCACCGCCGGCTCGAACGAGAGACCACCCCGCCGTCCGTGGAGGAAGAACCAAGGGGAAGGGAGCCAAGGGAAGAGGAAGAGGTCCCCACGGTCGTGGAAGAACCAACCGAAGCCTCCTTGGGTGCAGAGGAGCCCAAGGAACCAGAGCAGAAGAAGAGGAAGGTCCTCGACCATGAGGTAGGCCCTCCGCCCTAATTTTTAAATTTTGATTTTTATGTTTTTATTTATGAATGCATGTGGGGGATAAGGGTAGAAATGGGTCTATGAACCCACTAGGAACACTTGTAGGCCATTTGGCCAAAGTGGGAAATCATGGGGATGCAGGGGAGAAATTCCCTACTGGCAGACTAAGTGACGGTCCCGCCAGCGACCGTCACTTCTCTGACGCTCCAGGCTAAGGCCGTCAGAGACAAGTAACGCCCCACCCCAGGGCCGTTACTTCTGCCAGGGTTCCAAACTCTTTTAGGGTTTTCAATTTTCAAATTTTTGTTTTTCTTTTCGATATTTAATGTTTATGCAATGTCTATATGATGCAAATGGACTAATTAGTGCTCTAATATGCAATGCAGGGAAAGAGGAGATCGAGGATCTCATGGCTGCAGATTCGGGCGGTGTACCAAGCACTGCCCGACTACCAGAGAGACAGACTCGCAGAGATGGGTTTCGCCGAGATGCTCAGCATCGAGGTGATCCGGATGGATACGCCATTGCTGTACGCTTTGCACGAGAGGTGGGACCCGGTTAGCAGGGCATTCATCTTCCCGTGGGGCCACATGATCCCCACGCTAGAGACATGGCGAGAATTATAGGCTTGAGAGTCCACGGCGCTGCAGTGACAGGATGGACGTACGGCTACTATCGGGAGATAGCGCAGCAGCTACTGGGGTTGGACCTGATCAGGCCGGGCCAGTCTTCATCCCAGCTCTCGAGATCGGTGCTGCAGGAGAGTTTGGGGCTGAGAGGGGCAGCGATTGCCGTGGGGGAACTGCCCGAGGAGCATCTGGGCAGAGTGATTGACCAGGTACGCCCTCGTGTGGCGGCAGAGGCAGGAGAGGAGGGGGATCGAGTGATGAGGCGCTTCTTGATACTGTTGTTCGGGAAGCTCCTGTTCGCGACCAGAGCGGATGTCATCAGCTGCAGACTGCTGCCGCTGATAGAGGATTTAAGCAGAGTGAGGAAATACGCCTGGGGAGCAGCGGTCTTGGCCTTCCTGATCAACTCGTTGAGCACCACAGACCGACTGACGATGCTGGGAGGCTTCTCGCCCTTCCTACAGGTAAAAATGCGCTTAAATGCTTTCTATTATGCCATGATGTATGCTATGATTGATGATTTATGTAACTGACTTGATTCCTAAATGCAGATCTGGAGCTATTTGTACCTCCCGGGCATTGGGAGAGGCGCATTACTCCATCCTGGCCTGATACCGATCGCGAGGCGATGGTCGGTGGTGAGGGATACGGGGTCGGTCTTGAGACAGACCCGGATGATTCAGGAGGACCTGGACTCCTACCCACACACATCGGTGAGCCCAGAACTTAAATGCTTAAAATGCTTTATATGCCTATATGTGCTCATGCTATGCGAATGCTAATGGATCTAAATGCCTGTAGGTGAGGTGGACCCCTTACCGCGGTGAGGGTTACACAGGACAGCCATGGGTGGAGGCGTCTCTATCGTATCGGGGACGAGACGTCTGGCTGCACTGCCTCCACATCATCGAGCCTCTGCACTACAGGCTGATCTTGCGGACCCGAGGACTTCACCAGCCCGAGGTGACCATTCCATGCCGCACCGACGACCATCCAGGCAAGTCGGCGAGAGGTATTAGTGGGAATGTGGATTGGCGTGCCCGGAAGGCGAAGTACGTCCTCGACTGGAGGCAGCGAGGCAGGGCTGTGAAAGAGCGGGCAGAGAGCGATGAGGCCTACCTGAAGGCCTTTGCTCGACACTACGGCGACCGGGTATACCGAGGTACCTGACGACCGGTACGCAATTCTAAACTAAAAAACTCTTTCTATATGATGAAATGCGGATGTGACATGCTGGCTCATGCTTTCTACATGCAGCTCGATCCTGAGGGGCGGATAGCCGAGCTAGAAGGGCTACTCCACTCCACCATCCAGCAGCGGGATGAGTACCGGACTGCTTTGGAGCTCCTAGTGAGATTCTGAATGCTTATGATATGACTATGATTATGCATGATGCTAATGTTTTGGCTATGACAATGCAGCGGGCAGAGGGAGCTCAACGAGCAGGACCGGATGCCCCATCGTCATCCTCGCAGCCTGCGGGAGACAGGGCTGGGCGAGATGCTGACTTTGCTCGGGCGGTTGCCCGGGCCGAGGAGGCGGAGGCCACCCTCGCGGAGCGGGTAAGATACTTACATGCTTTATGATTATGCTTATGCTAATTAAATTTATATGACTAACCTATATGCAATGCAATGCAATCTACAGGCGATAGAGCTGGCAGCGGCAGTGGCGGAGGCCACCCAGGCGAGGGCAGAGGTAGAGAGGAGCCGGGCCGAGACTGATCGAGCTCGAGCAGAGACGGAGCTCGTGCGGGCAGAGATAGCCCGACTGAGAGCGGAGACCCCTCGTCATGTGGACGATGTGGAGATGGAGCGACTTCGAGCAGATTTAGCACGGGCGCAGGCCGAGGTGAAGGACCTTCGCCTTGGGACCGCGGATCTTGATCGCTACCGGACCGAGGCACGGGAGACGCGACGCCAGATCTTCACACTGAAGATCAGGCTGCAGACAATGGAGCAGACGGTCCGGATGCTAGGCCGGGCACCAGAGCGGAGTTCTTCCCGGAGCGGGGCTCATAGGAGTGCTGCCCCTAGTGGCTCGGTTGGGGATTTCCTAGTTAGTTCCGCCGGCCAACAGAGAAATGAGAGGGCAGAGAGAGGACAGCAGGAGGAGAGTGCTTCCATAGCACCGCCACCCAGGAAACCCGAGGGTGGAGAGGATGAGGGCGGCCCGACGGATAAGCCGGCCGAATGATGTACTTTTACGCTTTTCATACCACTTGTACATGCCTTTTTATGAAAATGAAATTTTTGTTGACTTTTTATGTGGATGTGTGAATGGATATGCATGAATGAGTGATTGAAAGTACGCATGATGGATGTGTATGTGTGAATGAATGCTTGTGGAGAAGGTGTGGTGTACAGATGTGAAAGACTGCCAGGTCTAGGCAAAGGATAGACTAACTGCCTGAATTTAGTAGCAGAGGAAATGACGGTCTGATCTTGGACCGTCATAATAAAACGACGCGCCTACCTTAGGCCGTCATTCGTGAAACATCTTATTCTGATAGCCGGGCTGCAGAAGAAATAGCGGCCCATGGTAGGAGCGTTAAAAGAAAACAACGACCCTAGACCAGACCGTTATTTATGGCAGAACATGGTTTAGAACTACTCGCAGAAAATGCGACGGCCTGAAGGAGACGCGTCATAAATAAACGACGGTCCTAACCTGACCGTTACATGGCGTTCAGCCCAGAAGAGAGAGACTTGAGCGATTTGAAGGATATAACGGATTAGGGTTCGTCCGTTGAAATGAGACGGTCTGAGACCAGACCGTAAACAGCCACAGAACAAGTTCTAAGGAAAACCTAACCCACAGAAAAAGTGACGGCCCAGGGTAGGCGCGCCAGAGTGAAGTAACGGCCCTACGACAGACCGTCAGAGTCTGGGTCGTTTCCAAAACGGATTCGGCCGTGAGAGCTTAGAGTCCGAGGTTCAGCCACTTAATCTCTTGCTAGGACTTATCCAAATTTCAGATAAAGCCTCCCAACTCCAATCTTATCCTTCCAAAGTTAATAAAAAGCCCCAGCAACTTGGGAAACTTATCCAAAATCGCAGCTTGCAAAAACCTCCGTTCTAGGGTTGAAGAATTCTCCCTAACAAGCAGAAATCAAGATGAAGAGGTGCTTCGAGATGGCGGCTATGGAAGAGAAGATCTACACCGGCCCTAAGGCTGCAAGGAGGGAACATGGGGAGCTTCAACGGCTGTCCTCGATCCCCAAGCATCTAAGCTCTAATGTCCAAAGGGTGGTAAGCTTGCATGACTTCATCTAAAGTTCAGATTTTTTGCTGCACTTTAATTTTCTTCGTAACTTTCCTTCTTCTTTTCTTCTTCAAGCCTCTTCCTGGCCCAAGGTGTTACTCCAACCTGAAGTGGGTGGCTCCCATGGTAAAGGCACTCCCTTTAGAGGTGGTATCAATCCTCAAAGCATGGCACCTCCAACCCCTCTTGGTTCTAGGCAAAAACTTCCAGAAATTGTCTTTGGATTGGCCATGCCTTTCAGCCCTTGTGGAACTATGGCATCCACAAACTCATACCTTCATCTTCCCCTCCTTTGAAGCAACCATCCTATTGGAGGAGGTAGAGACCTACCTAGCCCTTCCTAAGACTAAGTTGGGGGATGATGATCGGGTTTGCTATACAATAGAACCTATTGATCCGTCCTTGATCTTAAGTGACTTCATTCATAACCCAAAGGACGTGCGGACCATGATCAGCCCGCGCCACGTTCACTTGATCCCTATGGCACAATGGATAGCGTCTCACTGTAAAAACAAGTGGGAGAGACACGAAGCAATAGCCAAGGCGGTGGCGGTTTGCTTGTGCGGGGTCTTCCTTTTCTCCACAACCGACCACCTCTTAGATATCCAAAATCTTAGCATTATTAGTGGACTGTGGCGGGGTATGTCTATTTCTCAAGCGGTCCTCTCATACCTCTATGAAGGACTAAGCTCGGCTTGCCTTGGAGGGCCTTTGTTCGGTTCCATGATACTTCTTGAGTGTTGGATAGGAGTGAGAATCAAATTCCTTCCCAAGGAAGATATAACTTCGACGAGCCGGATCTTCGGGAGCCACCCCCTCTTCTTCATTGGAGGGGCTTTTGGATATTCTCCTCAGGTTGAATGCAAGACAGCGGATAAGAAAACTCGGGATGAATGGCGCCTCTTCTTCAACACTTTACCAATGGACAAGTTCATCATGCGACCAAGAGTTCTTCGAAACATTCTTCTTAAAATACCGCGGCGCCAAGGCCTCGACCTCCAGCTAGTAGGGAACACTACCATAGCGATCTACAACCCGCACCGATGCTATCTTCAGATCGGATTACCTCGAATCAGCGTTTCTGCACTATCACACTACCCTCCCCTTTTACCTAGGAAGATGGGGACCGAGGAAGATGAAAGAGCGATCCGGAACGCGCTGACCATGTGGGAGATCAGCAAGGTGCGTCCGTGGCAAGCAGAAGTTGAAGAGAATGACGAAACACGCCGAGATTACTTGAAAGAGTTGAGAAGAATCCGCCCTCTTGCGGATAAGAAGTTGAATGTACCTTGATTTTCTTTTGCTTATGAAAGATGTTATGAGATTGCCACCCAGAACTTGGTTTATCATGAATTATATTTTATTAAGCTTGCTTGAATGAGATGAGATTGCCTTAATTGAAAGAACTTGAGTTGTGTGCTTTGGAAGATTAGATTGATGTGAATAATCAGAGTTTCTGGGGGGAGTAACGGATGTACCAAGGGCCGTTATAATGTAACAACGGTCTTACGATGGACCGTCAGGATGGAGGCAGGGAGGACCTGATTTCTGAAGGAAGCGACGGAGAGGATTGGGTCCGTCATAATTAAGAGACGGTCCTATCCCAGACCGCCACAATGTTGATGGTCGCAAGAAATAGGGCTCAAGCTAAAGGGAGAGTAACGGTCCGGGAATAGTCCGTCACACGGAAGTAGCGGCCTGAGACTGATGCGTTACATGCTTTGATCCTGCATAACTGTGAGTTCTGGCTTTTGAACTGGCCCCTGCATTCTGCACACACTTAAACATGAGACAAGTTAGATCTGTTCTTAGACTCAACCCCTTGCCTTGGAGCAAGTTAGATAATGACCGTTTCTTGATATTTGGTCAAGGGGTGGAGCCTTATTAAATAGGCGGAAAACAAAAAACAAAAAAACAATGCAGATGATGGAAGTATTGAATGCTTTTGATTTTTGAAAATATTTGATTTGTTTGGATTTTTTGAAATATTCGATCTGTTTTTGGATTTTGAAAACATATTTGATGTTTTTGGATTTTTGAAAAATATTTGATGTTTTTGGATTTTGAGAAATATTTGATATTTTTGGGTTTTGAAACAGATTTTGAAAACATATTCGATGTTTTTGGATTTTTGAAAATATTTGATGTTTTTGGGTTTTGAAAAACCAGTGCCTCTCCAGCAACACGAGACCTCCCTTGTTTTATCTTGAGTCTCGAGACCGGCGTGCAAATAGTGTGACAACCCCTGGCTGAGACTTGGTCATTGTGACGGTGTTTTTACCAACGTCATACCTAGGGTACTCGTCTTAGTCCTAAAAAAGAAAAAAAAAGAACATGGGGGGTAAGCTTAGGCCAGGTATGGAAGTTTTTAGAACTTGATTCCCTCACCGTGCAACCTTATTAGAGATTTGGTCTGTTGTGCCGGGGCTTTTTATGTCCGTCATCGAACCTTTGTCCACTTAGGCATGCATGCGACCGGGCTCATAACGTCCCGCGGGGAACTGTACTGCCACTCTTGTCATGCCTAATTTTCTTTTTCTTTTGGAGCTTTTGAGAATTCATTCACAGACCTTGAGATGATGCTTTTGATTTCATGGTAAAGAGCACTCCTTTGTTTCCTTTTCTTTTCTTTCTTGTGGAGTCAGGTCATAACGGACTTGCCCCTATTTGAGACCTCTTCTCGTTAGGGAGTTTGGATCGGTTGTCGCCTTCTTATTCACTCCTTGCCCCTGGATGCAGCCGAAGAATGAAACGTACAGGGACTTTGACTTTCCCCCAAAGCATGGCCGAGGAAAAACGGTGTCTTTTTAAGCAAGGAACTCGACCAGGGGCGTCGTGTAGTGTGTGTGTTTGACTTACTCAAGACTCTCTTTTGAAGATAGGGAGGCAGTTCTTATTGCCGGAAAAGCACATGGTTTAGATTTTTAAGGAAAGAAACGCTTAAGATACAACCCATTCCACGGGTGAGAGAGCTCCTCACCTTCCGCGTTGATTAGACGATAAGCATTCCCCGGATAAGCTTCTTTTATTACAAACGGCCCTTCCCAGTTAGGTTGCAATTTAGACCTAGGACCTGCAGACCGAATGAATTTGCGTTTCAAAACCATTTCACCCTTGCAAAATTTTCGTTCAATTGCCTTCTTTTGAAAATAACGCGAAACTCTCTTTTGATAAACAGATACGTGATCGGCCGCATTCATCCTCTTCTCATCTAAGAGTTCTAGCTGGACCAGCAACGCCTCTCGACGTTCATCGAGATTAAGTTCCTTATCGAGCTGCACTCTAAGAGAAGGGATTAAGATCTCATATGGGAGCACCGCCTCCATCCCATAAGTTAAAGAATAGGGAGTTTGTCCCGTAGGAGTACGGACGGAGGTGCGGTAAGCCCACAGAGCTTCCACCAATCTTTCAGGCCAATCAGAAAACTTATGTGCTTCGCATGTTTTCTTAATGATTTTAAGAAGAGTTTTATTAGTGGCTTCGGCTTGACCGTTGCCTTGAGGGTAATATGGTGATGAATGATGCAATGTAATTTTGAACTTCTTACAGAGGTCTTTAAGCTCCTGGGAGACGAACTGGGGTCCATTGTCGGTGATGATGCTGCTTGGCACTCCGAACCGTGAGATGATATTCTTCATGATAAAGCGGCACACCTTTGTAGCTTTGATCTCCGCGTACGCCTCGGCTTCGGCCCATTTGGTGAAGTACTCAGTTGCTGTGAGAATGAAGGATTTCTGCTTGGTCTGAGAATTAGGATCACCGAGTGGGCCAACGACGTCGAAAGCCCACATAGAGAATGGCCAAGGAGCGGTCATAGGATGAAGAGATGAAGCTGGAGAGTGGATCTTATCAGCGTGGAGTTGGCATTTAAGGCACCTCCGGACATAGAGGGAGCAATCTTCCTCTAGAGTGGGCCAATAGTAACCCTGCCTAAGGATCTTCTTCGATAGAGCCTGGCCATTGACATGACCTCCACACTCGCTGGAATGTGCTGCTTCCGCTACTTTCCATGCTTCCACATCGTCTAGGCATCTCATGAGCATTCCATTAGTAGCGCGCATGTATAGTTCTCCTGCAATGATAGTGTACCTTGCGGCGGCTCTTCTTATTGCTTTGCGCTGCTCAGCTTTCGCCCCTTCTGGGAATGCCCCTTCTTTGCAAAATAACTCGATTTCATGGTACCAAGGCAATTCTTCTTCATCCAAAATCTCCTCTAGTTCTGCCAATGATACCTCCTCGAGATCTTCCTTTTCAGCTCTCACTTCTGCAGACTTCCTAAGGTTGGTGAACCAAGGATCCTGGAGAGAGGGTGCGTCCATCCTCTGGACGACGACAGTCTCAGTACTACGACTGAGAGGGAAGGATAAGGAGGAGGCCAGAGATGCCAATGCATCCGCCAGAATGTTCAGAGAACGGGGAGTATGGATATAGATTAGCTTGCGGAAGCGCTTAGCGATGAGCGTGACCAAATCTTGATAGGGCTTGAGTTTGGGGTCACGGGTACGGTAAGTGGACAGAACTTGCCGTAAGACGAGCTGAGAGTCTCCTATGATGTTTAAATAACGCGCGCCTAAGAGATAGGCGTGCTTCAAGCCGGCCAGGAGAGCCTCATACTCAGCGATGTTGTTGGTAGCAGGAAATCGAAGTTGATAAGCGAAGGGGATGGTTACTCCCTCAGGAGTAAGCAGGACAGCACCGATCCCTTGACCCTGTGAGTTAAGCGCACCATCAAAGTGCAGAGACCAGAAGGGATGCTGAGAAAGGACAGAGAGATGCTCATCAGGGAAATCGTCCTGAATAGAGTCGGTGTGAGGAATAGGGAGATGTGCGAGATGCTCAGCAATGGCATATCCTTTGACTGCCTTCTGAACGACAAAGGTGATGTCAAACTGAGAGAGGAAGCTCTGCCAGCGAGCTAACCTACTAGAAAGAACAGGCTTTTCTAAGAGATAACAGATCGGGTCCATTCTAGAGATCAGCCTAACTAGGTGGGCGAGAAAGTAATGTTTAAGCTTCTGAACTACCCACACTAAGGCGGCACAAGTCTTCTCCATAGCGGTGTACCTGGATTCAGCTGGATTAAACAACCGAGAAAGATAGTACGCAGCCCGCTCTTTTCCTTCGTCATCCACTTGTGCTAAAACCGCCCCTAGGGAGTCCTCAATGACCGAGATGTATAGGATCAGGGGTTTCCCAGGGACAGGAGGTTGCAAAACCGGGGGATTGGATGGATATTCTTTGAGGTCCTCATAGGCCTTTTGACAATCTTGATTCCACTCGAACTTGACCCCCGCCTTGAGCAATTCATAAAACGGACGGCATCTTTGAGAATGCTGGGATATGAATCTTCTAATGAATTGCAATCTACCAATCAGTCCTCGAAGTTCCGTAATGTTCTTTGGCGGAGGCATATCCATGACGGCCTGTGCTTTGTTAGGATCAATCTGGATCCCCCGTTTGCTCACTATGAAACCTAGCAGCTTCCCCGAGGAAACTCCGAATACGCACTTCTTCGGATTCATCTTTAGCTTGTACTCCCTGGCTCTCTGCAGCACTTTAGCCAAAATAGAGGGGTGTTCTTCCTTTGATCTTGACTTCACCAGAATGTCATCCACGTAAGCTTCCATATAGATGTGCATCATGTCGTGGAAGATAGCCATCATCGCCCTTTGATAGGTGGCGCCTGCGTTCTTTAATCCAAAAGGCATAACTACATAGCAGTATGTGCCCCAGGGCGTGGTGAAGGAAGTTTTCTCTTGATCTTCAGGAGCGAGACGGATCTGATTATAGCCCGAGTACCCATCCATGAACGATAGAGCTTCGTACCCGGCAGTGTTATCAACAAGGACGTCTATATGAGGCAGCGGGAAATCATCTTTAGGACATGCTTTGTTAAGGTCCCTGAAATCAATGCATATGCGCACTTTCCCATCCTTCTTGAGAACAGGGACTATGTTTGCCACCCACTGAGGATATAAGACTACTCTGACAAACTTGGCCTTGTATAACTTATCGACTTCTTCTTTGATCCTTAAGGCCATGTGGGGGTGAAATCTTCTCGACCTTTGTTTAACAGGTGTTGCCCCTAGTTTAAGCACGAGTCGGTGTTCCACTAAGGAGGGGTCAAGACCTGGCATGTCCTCATAAGACCAGGCGAAAGAATCGCTATACTCCCTCAGTACCTTAATTAGATCCTCTTCTACCTGTGGAGGGAGATTAGCTGAAATATTGATGGGCCTTGGATCTTCTTCTGTTCCCAAGTTGATTTCCTTCGTAGGTTCATCCACTGCCGTCGACGGCTGGTCGAATCTCTTCAGTCCCTTTGCATATAAGTCGGCAGTATCCTCTACATCACTGTCTTCATCAATTGGATCTTTCTCATCCAGCACTTCATAGACGCCTAATCCGTCATCGCTCCACACCTCTTCTATTTCCTCTTCATCTTCAATCGCAATCGCCGTGGCGACGAATTCTGGGCACTTCAAAAGAGCATGACACCGCTGAGCTAGATCTTGCAAGAACCTATCAGGAATAGATCGGGAAGGATGCGCAAGCGAGCGCGGCTCAGGAGGGGAAGGGTTGAACAACCTAGAACAAGACCCTACTTCTTTAGACCTAATTGACTCTACTTCTTTAGACTCGCTAGACCCTAACTCTGACCTAGGAGAGAGGAAGCTTAATGGAAGGGAAGGAGCAGGGGACTCGTGCCCCTGGGAGGAGGAGGATGGAGATAGGACAGCGTAATCTTCCACTGAAATCTCCGTTTTAAATTTGACGTTTTTTTTTGGAGATCAGTAGAGACTATGCAGCACGACGGAGGAGGCGGGAGCTGCATAGGGAACAGCTCAGGAAAGATGCAATCGAAGAAAAGATCACAAGAGGAGGAACCCCACATCTCGTGGATTTGAGAGTTAAAAAATGGAGGGATGGGGAAAGCAGGCAGATTAATGGGGCAGCGAGGCCCATAAGCAGGAGGATTGACTGGAATCTGGAATGGATCACTGAAAGATGGAATAATCATAATCGGGGGAGGACGGGGTACAAACCCCTTCAGCTGGATCATGCACTGAAAATGAGAGGGAGATAGAGAAAGAGCAATCAGCGAGCTCCCTTCTTTCTTTGAATCATCACCAGGCTGCTTCTTCGGCCTCCACTGCACAAGCTGAACCTTCTGTGGCTTCTGGCTGCTTCTTTCACAAAACAGCCCCTGGAGGGCCCAGCTGTAGTCGATCACATCGTCATTTAGCCCCCTTGGCAATGGGGGTGGACTGGTGACTGGACAAACCGTGTCGGTTTCTGACTGGACTGGCTTCGCAGCTAACGTGCCCGGCTGTGGGGGCCCTCTGACAAAATGCTGACGGTAATCCCAGGTAAGCGGCCCAGAGTCACCCATCATTGATAATGCTGTCTCCTTGTAACCGAGACCTCGTCTGCCCATTTTCTTTCCTTTTGGTATGGGCTTGGTCATCCCTTGCAGCTGTGCACCGAGGCCTCTCCCCGGTTGATAGCCCAGTTTCAATATAATGTTCCACCCCTTTGAATCTCGAATCTGCGGCTTTGCCTTGATATTGACCGGGGTAGTGACGGGCTTAGGAGTGGTGTACGCCCAAGGAAAGTTTAGGTCTAGCACTGATAGCACGGGCCGGCTGCTTGGCCAGAGAGTAGGAAGAATCTGTTCAGAGATGGCCTTCACTGATTGTACCGTGGATAAACTTTGAACTTTGACAACCCTCCCTTGAAAAGGGAATTTAATGCATTGGTGCGCGGTAGAGGGCACGGCGCCAAGTGTGTCGATCCAGGGATGACCCAAGATAGCCTTGAACATAGGGTCGATATCAAGTACATAGAATTCTACAGCCATGGAAAGAGACCCGAGCTCAGCCTGAATAGTGACTACCCCGTGACATGCCCGCCTTGAGTTGTCGTATGCTGCTATAGTGGTGGGGTAGGCCGTAGTAACTCCTCAGATATATTGCAGGCTCGGAGAGTGCTGAGGGGGCAAACATTAATTGAGGCCCCAGTGTCGACCAGTGCTGCTTCAACGTCGACTTTGTTCAAAGTAATTGTTATGCAGAGCGGCATTTGCCGAGCCCCCGGAGGTGCAAGCTCGGTCTCAGAGAATGTGATTGCCGGCCCTTTAGAGATAGTTGCTAGTGCCGTTGGTAGACTGTCGACTGCCATGTCTTCACTAACCATGACCTTCTGCAAAAAATCCCTCAGTGCATCTTGATGGAGAGTGGACCTCTTGATTAACTCCAGCACAGATATCTTGGCGGGTACCCGATCTAGATGATGCAGTAAATCATATTGAGTCCCCGGTAACGGTTCAGCTTCCTCTTGCTCAGCCACCGGTTGGGAAGACTGGGGATTGCTAGTAGTGGTGTAGTTCCGATGGAACATCTTCCCGCTCCTTAGAGCACAATTTGCCACGGCATCGGGGAATAGTATGATGGGCCCTGCGGGGCGAATGAGTGGAATAGGTGGCGTGGGGGAGGTAGTTTGGTAAAGCGGAGGGTTGGTGAAGTTAATGGGGGATGCGCGGATGATAGGTGAAGGATTGGTGGGTGGTAGGGTGGTGATGGACGTGGATGCTGGTGAAGGCAGGGTGAATGGATGGGTAAGGATAGGTGCGGGATTGGATGGTGGTGTGATGACGGTGATGGGGGTTGGCGAAGGATACGACGGGATGGTGAGCGGATTTGGTGGAGCGGGTGTGAATGGTGGGATGAGCGGAGAGGGTGTTGGTTGTGTAGGGAGGATGAAGGAAGGTTTGTGGTGGAAGGCCATGACCTTTGGTGCGGCGCCATCATCATCAAATGACCACCCGGCGTTGGAGGCCGGTGGTTGGACTACATTAACTTGTGCCGGTGCTGGCGGCTGTTGAGGAGGAGCGGGTTGATGGTTTGGCATCGGATTCTGATGGATGCCCAGATCTTGTGTTTGCTGCGGTGGCTGCTGTTGTGGCGGCTGCTGCGGTTGCGGTGCTGGATGCTGCTGCACTTGCTGCCCCTGCAGCTGCCTTCTCTTCTCTTTGATTTCCATAATGGCCCTATGCATCTCGGCCCAGTCTATTCTCTGTCCTTCGTGTAAGTCGTACACGAGATCTCGGAAGTGAAAGCATCCTTCTATAGTGTGACTCGGCTGCCGGTGGAACATGCAATACTTAGTTTGATCAACAGCTGGGTTCCAAACAGTCCTTTCTGGAGGAAGTTGAATTGCATTTACCGCCATGAGTGCTGAGAATATGTCTGTAAGTGTCTCTGGCAATGGAGGATACTGGGCTCTTCTGGGAGCCGGGCGCTTGCTGTTGGGATTATTATTGTTGTAGCCGCCGGGTGGAGGGACGTTATGGTATTGCGGTGACGGTGGTGGTTGTGGTGGCGCGGTGAAGGTGTTTTGCGGGATGGTGAAGGTAGGCGGAGGGTTTTGTGGAGTGTTTTGAAAGTGTTGCAGAGCGGAGTTTTGCGGATTGCGGGGGCTTTGGTTGTAGCGGAATGGTGCGGCTTGGTAGGGAAAAGCAACAGCTTGTACTTGCTCATTTGTCTGGACTCCTTCGGTAACCGGCCCCTGTGGTTTCTTATGGTACTTGGGCTTTTGGTTTTCGAAAAGAGAATGGATAGGGGAGTCCTTAAACTGAGTTTGTATAAATCGCGCTCGGCTATACAGTTGATGCATATTGGCTATATCGTTCATTGCCAGGATGTTCTTGAAGGTGGGCGTAGCATTTGAAATTAGCAGTTTAACTTTTTCTTCCTCTGGAATATGGCCGGGCACCCTGGCGGCCATCTGCCTCCATCTATCTGCATAAGTTGCGAATTCCTCATCCGGCTTCATTTTCTCGGCCACCAGGTCTGTGAATGAATATTCCGGGCCGACCCGGTCTTGAAACCGCTGAATAAACTTGTCCTTCACCACTTTGAAGCTCTCGGCCTCTTCTAGGGGCAGAGAATAAAACCATTCCAGAGCAACGCCATCCAATGATCGGCGGAATAGGTACGCCATAAGGCGATCATCATATTGGAACTGCGCCGATTCATACAGAAAATCCCTCACATGGATGAAGGGATTACTGTTCCCATCATACTTACGGTAGTTGGGGAGCTCAGACTGCGGAGGGAAACGGATGTTCTGGAAGCTTGGGACGGGAATATCAGCCAAGGATTGTGGGCCCACCTTCTTCTGAAGAAAATCAAGTTGTTGCTACATGGTGGCCCACTTATTAAGCAAATCCTGCTCTCGAGAGGGAGCAGGGGCAGTGAAGGGAGTTGATTGTATCTGGTGAGCAGGAGGAATGGCGGTTGCCGAGGGCGGGAGCCCATAGGAAGGAGCAGAAGGATAACTAGTGGAATTAGGGGGGCCGTAAGAAGGATACTGGGCCTGAGATAGACCCGGATTGGAGTGAAATTGGGCCACCCCGTGCTGTTGGGGCAAGAAATCGGATGGGCCCACGAGGACCTGTGGAGCCGCCAGAGCAGAGGGGTGATAATCCATCGGAAGAGAGGGGATAGGCGATTTCCCCTTATCAAAAGATTGATGGGTCGGATTGGAGGATTGACCCGTCTCCATGCCAGCAAAGGTGATGGTCCGGGGCTGGACCAGGGTGAGCTCAATCGGGGTGGGCTGAACAGACGGCCCAGTAATGGAAGAATTAGAGTGCCCCTGGATGGTAGCGGAGGGAGGAGGATTGGACCCTTGCATGGCCTGATAGAGGACCTGGAGTTGGGTCGGATCCAACTGGGCCATCATATGGAGGACAGAGCCCGCGGAAGGAGCGGATAAAGAAGGGATGACCTGACCACCTTCTATGGGAGTGGAGGATGAGAGAGGGGCGGTCCCATCTCCGGCGGAGAAAGAAATAACCCTCGGGGGGTTCTCAAGGAGCCCTTGAGGAAGGGAATCCTCTTGGGAGCGAGGAGGATTGCAGGATGCCATGGTAGATTCGAAGAGGGGATTGGAATAGAATGTGAAGGAGGAAGCGACTCGAGGAGATGATTCGGACGAACGAAAACAACTCCACATGCAACGGACAACCTTGATAAATGCAAAACAACAAACACAACAAACACACAATGAGCAACCGCACCTAGGTGATTCAAACAAGATACAAGTGATAGGGAATAAAGACACTCAAAAGCCAACCAAGTTGCTTAAGATGATGCAAACAAAGTTTCTTTACGGTTTCTCCTTTGGAACTTTTAGTGAATTGATTGATATGTGCTCTCTCCAAATGGGTTCCTAATAGGAGGTGGATATGGACTTGGCTTGACTTTAAGTGTGACCACTCCTTCACTTATGCAACCCTAGACACAAGGGGGGAAAGGTACAACCGGCCCGACGTCCGTGTGGGAATCCACTGCTCGCGGGGACTTATGGAGGTCCCTGCTGTGATTTCCTAGTCGACCCCAAGGAATATGGAGATGAGAGGTCCTCACAACAAGGTAGGAAAATGCAGTCTAATATATGAAAAGATGGATGACCCTATGTGCACCGGAGTGCATGCAAAGTCTAGCCTATAATGTAGCAAACAATGGTGCACATAATGATATGAAGATATGAATGGTATTATGTCAGAAATCAAGCAGCACCCAAGTAATAAATCACAGCCAAAAACTGCGGAAATAACAGCACCTCGGATGCGTACCTGCCAGGAGAGTGACAGACGAAGGCCCCTGCGTCAGAGCCAAATAACGGTCAGAGACCAGACCGCCATAAATAATGTAATGCAGGGGTTCCAGACCGTCGTATGAGCCAGGGAACCAAAAAACAAACTGAAGTAACAGGAAAACCCGTGAAAGCTCACACCACAGAGACAAGAGACGGCCTGATGTCCCCACGTCAGAACACTGTAACGCGCCGAGACAGGGCCGTCATATGATTCAGAAAACCAGAAAGAGGGGTGAAAACAAAGGGATCAAAAGGCAACTGAACAAACAGATGATGGCAGGTTTAAACAGGACTCAGAAGCACGATTGGCACTAGTTGTCCCACCGTGATCGCCAAAAAATTATCTGTTGATTGTTTGTTTACCTATCTCTTCTTATCTTTTTTCTTTTTTTGTTGATTGTGAGGATTTTGAAAAATGATATGGCGAGATGATAAATAAACTACCAAAGATCAGCTCAACCTATGCACATGTGAACATGAACCTAAGCAATCAAATCTAACTCCAGCATGGGCATGCTATCTCAATCAAATTACGCTAAGGGAAAAACAAAAAACACACGCCGGGGCGTGGAGCAAAGATAAATAAAAAAAAACACACCGCTAGGGGTGGAACAATCAAGGGGAATAAAGAGATTTGATGAAAAAGACAGCTAGTGCCCAACACTAAGGAAAGTCTTGATCGCCACCAAAGTAAACACGAGTCAAAGACTCGAATATACCTTGGAAGTAGGTGGATGAAACACCCGCCCACGAGAGAGAAAACCAAGGAAAGCCTGCAGATCAACTTGAAAATAACGGTCCAAACCCTGTGCGTCGCTTGGAAGTAACGGTCGTGCGATAGACCGCCAGAAGGAAATAACGTTCCTGCACCTGACCGTCAGATAACCTACAGTGAAAAGATGTGAATTCTTTGAACTCCAACCCTTCCAGCCGGCTAGAAGGCTTGGGCCTCGTGCTAGTGATCCTGTAAAACCTGCCAAGGATGTAGAAAGCAAAACAACACAACCTCAATTAGCCCTCAACATAAGTATAGCATCAATCCTTAAAAAGCTTAAGAACATCAAAAGGAGAGGGGATTACCGGGGAGTTGTTGGTTTTTTAACCCCTCTAGGCGTTTTTTAAGTTTAGGAGGATATGTGTATGCTTAGCAACAGTGAAAAACGTGGAGGAAGAGGAGGGACAATGCTTTTGATTGATAAAACCAAGGGAAACTTGAGCATGCAAAGATGATGATCTTGACAAGCTAAAACCCAAAGTTACTCCCTTGACTTGGAAGATGGACGTGGGAAGCAGCTCCTCCTGGATGTAGATGGCTCCTGAATTTGGCAGCACTTCATCGTGAATCAAATCTTCCTCCCCCTTTGGTCATGAAATCAAGGGTTCTATTTATAGACTCCTTCAAATTCTCAGGTCGAGTTGAAGATAAATCAGCCAAGAAAGGAGGATAATCCTTAGCAAATCCTTGAGGATAATATCAACAAGAGTCCAAAGAAACAAACGAGAGGTCCTGAGGATTAGAATTGAAGGAGATAATGCCAATCCAAAACCCTATCTCGTCCACAGAGTAGCAGAGAAAAGGCCTGAACTGTCAGGACTCTCTGAAGGAAGTAACGGTTGCACGATAGACCGCCACTTGGAAATAACGCTCCAAGGAATTACCGTCATTTTCAACCCTATCCAAAGGATAAGATCGACGGGAAGAAGATCTAAACAATAGGACTCTGCAAGTAAGTAACGGCCAGGGCATAGGGCGTCATAAGGAAACAACGGCTAGGAAGTGGACCGTTATTATCAAAGGACAACGAGGCCCTAAGTCTTGGGACTCTTCAAAGAGTAACGGCCTAGGCTTCATGCGTTATTATGAAATGACGCGCCTAGTCCGGACCGTTATTATCATTGATTTTCAAGAAAATAGAATGGAGGGATTGCCAAGCTTTTGAACGAAGTGCCACCAGGAACCAGGTCTAATCCAGGAATTGAGACCCAGAAAATAGGCTTCAACTGATTAAAAGGAATTCAATGAAGAGTGAACAACTCGGAGCATCATATTGAATGAATAAGGAGATGACCCGACTTATTGGGTATAAAACGGGTGTCAACACTCATTTTGCTAGCTGGGTCGGTCAGTCTAGGACATGGGGTCCTAATAGACAGGTCTTCTTTGGTCAGCCTAGGACCACTGCAGGCCGTAATTATCTGAGTACCTATTGTCCTGGGCACTGGCACAAAAATAATCATGCTACTAATAAAGATGGTGCCAGAACTCAACAAAAATCATAGCATCAGAAGAAGAAGGTTCAATCAGTTGGTGCTGAGAAAAAGAAAAATGATGAAAAGAATGTTAGGAATTCCACTCAACCAACCATGTCTAGACAAATGTGGATTCCTAAACAATTGCTATGTTGCTTAAATTGTTCTGTTTCTACTTCGGAGCCCAAACAGTTTTGGGTTCCAAAATTATCTACCTGATTGTGATTGCAGGTATGCCTGGCAGCCAGGAGCAATATGTGGTATCTTGATAGTTGCTGCTTGATAAGTGCTATATTTTACATCATAATTTACATCACATTCATCATCTTTGAGCATTAGTTGAGTATATTTGTGCAACATGAGCATTAATGACATTCTCACACATTATTTGAGTCTTCATGTATTTTATCATCTTTTTGAGCTTAAAAGACCATGTGAGAAATATTTAAATATTTACACAATTATTTTGGAATTAAATGGATTGATATTTTAATTTTCAGGAAACAACGACCTAGATCAAGGCGCTATTTAAATAACGACTGATGCAAGGGCGCGTCTTCAACAAGAAGCGACAGTGTCACAAGCATCAATTCATTTGAAAGAAGAAAGTGGAAAAAGAAAAATAAGAAAGAATTAGCGCCCAAGATGCAGTCGCTAATCATTGAAAGAACGCCCATATGAACCGTCGTCAATTCCTATTTTACGAAAAATGTGGAAAATAGCAAAATAAGGAAATAAGAAACTGACGCCCGAGTGAAGAGGCGCTACTTCAGGAAAGGACGCCCCAGCCTAAGGCGTCATTTAAAGAAAGGACGCCCCAATCTAAGTCGCTATTCAAAGTTGAACCAGAAATGGCAACTGCAGGCTCCCGATCGAACTGATATTCCATGTTTGCTCTTATCTAAGCCATATTCAAGGAAAGGAGGACTCCAAGGATGGAAAGGAGTCTAAATAGATCAAGTTGCATTGCTGGAAATTTGCTTTTGATTGGATCTGGTAACTCACGATTGTGGATGCTCATGTACCCTATAAATAGATGCCATGGTCGATGATGCAGAGGAGAACAGGTTGGAGATCTACCTTAGGGATTAATTTCGAAGCCTTTCCTTTCGTCTTTTGTAGTTAAGTTCTTCATCAAAGTTCTTTGTTTTTAAGTCTTCTCTAACTTCTTCTTCTTCTTCTCCTAATTCTTTCTCGTTTTTATGCTATAATTAGTTTTTCAAAGCTCTGTCTACGATTTTTACTGTTCACCCGATTTTCATACATTCTGTTCTTCATCATTTTTCTCAATCTTCCTCTCATCTTTTCAAGTTGTTGTCTTCATCAAAGTTCTTATATTTTCAAAGATCTACATCTTCTTCTTCTTAGCCTTCTTCTAATTCTTCCTATTTTTGAAGCTATTCTCAATTTTCTAAAGTTGCTGTTTTACGTTTTCTACTGTTCATCCGATTTTTGCAAACACTATTCTTTAGTATTTTTCTCCCTCTTCTAATCCTCATCTCTCTCCGATGTCTTCACAAAAATTGTAGGCTTTTAAAAGTTGTCCAACTTTTTCTTCTACCTCATCTTCCAATTCCTCACCGTTTTAAAGTTATAGTCAATTTTCGAAAGTTCAGATTTTTAGAGTTCTGCACTGTTCATCCGCGATCACCTCCTGTTCATCCTTGTTTTTCTCCATCTTCCTTTCATTTTCTGTCTCTGAGGTCTTCATCAATCTTCTTCATCTTCTCAATCTCTACAACTTTCATGTTTTCCACGTTTCCTAATTCCTTCTGATTTTAAAGTTATTTTTCTCTCAATCTACCTCTATTTTTAGTTCTATTTCTTTTCACTGTTTATCTCCATCGAGTCTTCTTCTTCTATCTCTCTTTCTCTCTTTTCAAAATACACCGCACACATGTTGTCACAGTAAAATTTTTCTTCCTTCTATCTTTCCCTTTTTCCTCTCATATCCCAAGGCGGATCTTCATCCATTAGTCTTCTCACGGCGTCGGCATCCAAGGCGAGGCGATCTTCATCCAAGGCTTGGCAAGGAGGCGGCGTTATTCTTCATGCATTGGCTATATTTTCTTATCTTTTCTCTTCCTATGTTGTAATTTTTAGCTTCATAGTGTGACCTTTCACTATCATCTTAATGAAATTCATCATTTGTGAAATTATGTTTGTCTCTCTATCTCTTCCAAATTCTTTTCTTAAACCCTCTCACATTCTTTAATTAGTTTTCTTACACTTTATTTTCCTTAGTTTCAATCTCACTCAAAATTTGATTTTCAAAGCATAAGGTGTTTTTCCAACTTGATAAAATAAGGATTTTTCCTCATCGTGGGATCGACTCCGCTTACCACTATATAATTTGATTTTCCAATCTTTTAAAGTGAGTGAGTGTGAACATTTTGAAATTGTGGCACGGCTTTCTTAACGACACTAGTCGATGCGTATCAATTTTTGGCGCCGTTGCCGGGGAGGAAATTAATTTTTATGTTGGGAAATTCCTTCTGTTTGATTTATATATAGTTTTACTTATTTTTCTATTTTATTTTGTAAGAAAAATAAAAAAAATCAGAAAATCAGAAAATTCAAAGAAATTCGGACCTGAAATTCCAAGAAAAAAAATCTGTCACAGGAAGCGTCGCTAAAGCCCAGATCTATCACAGAAAGCAGAAATTCAGAAAAATCCAAAAAAATCAAGCGTCGCTAAAAGGTCAGTATACGTAGGAAAAGGTCCTTTTTTGTGAAATTCTGAAAAATTCTAAAAAAATCTGAAAAATTCTAAAAAATCAGAAAACAGAAAAATTTTATCATGCTAGCATATCTCCATCTTAGTTGCATTACTTTCATGCATTTGTGCATTTAGTTGCTCTTTTTATTTTTCATTCTTTATTCACAACATCTTTTGCAAAAAAAAAATTCTCTTCTCATCTATTTCCCTTTCTTAAGGGCATTAGGATCTTTACACCCCTCTTGGATTTGGAAGGACACTCCATTGAGCATTCCGTCTCTTTGGACTTGAAATTCTATTTCTAAGACCTCCATAAGTCCTCGCACCCGTGGATTCCCTCACGGACGCCGGGCAGGTTGTACCACGAAGTACCTTGGAGTTAGAGTGCGCTTAGAAGATTTTTCATAAAAAATAAAAAAAAATCATCATTCATATAGTTAATCCTTGCATTTGCATAACTCATTCATATAGGGATTCATTGTATTTTGAAAAAAAAATCATCATTACTTTTTGGGCCCTTTTGCATTGCATGCAAGGTAGGAAATCCCTCCACCCTCATTTGATAGGACCCATTAGTGAAGTTGAAAGGTTAGTGCATTCTAAGTCCCAACCCCAACCTAATCTCATGGAGAATCAAAATCAAAACCAACAACCCCCCAAGCAAATGAAGGATTATTTCATACCGAACCAATATCAACCATCCTTCTATGTTCAAGCACCTCAGAACCAGGCGGT
This sequence comes from Amorphophallus konjac, assembly GCA_022559845.1. Classification (NCBI taxonomy): domain Eukaryota; kingdom Viridiplantae; phylum Streptophyta; class Magnoliopsida; order Alismatales; family Araceae; genus Amorphophallus; species Amorphophallus konjac. The sequence continues at coordinate 128,637,767 of CM040120.1, forward strand.
TCATTTTGAGATTAAATCAAGTACCATCTAGATGTTCCCATCCTTCTATGGCAATACCAATGAAGATCCATATAAACATCTAGATGAGTTTCTCCAGATATGTTCAACTGTCAAAATTCAAAACTTCTCAGATGATGCCCTTAAGCTTACTCTCTTCCCATTTTCCCTTAAGGACAAAGCTAAATATTGGTTGGGAGCCTTGGGTAGAACAATTGACACATGGGGAGAGATGCAAAAAGAGTTCTTGAAGAAATTCTACCCCATTGGTAGGACTAATACCATGAGAAGGGCCATCACTGGATTTACACAAAATTCTGGGGACAAATTCATGAGGCCTGGGACAGGTTGAAAGATTTATTAAGAAAATGTCCCCATCATGGCCTATCTAGATGGCAAATTGTGCAAGCCTTTTATGAGGGATTAACAGAAAATTATAGACAGATGGTGGATGCCTCATGTGGGGGGGCTTTCATGAGTAAAAGTGAGGATGAAGCCTATGATTTGTTTGAGATGTTGAGTGAAAACTCTATTAGTCATGCTTCACTTTCCTCTTATGAAAGGATGATTGGACCTTCCAAGAAGGGTGGGCTATATGAAGTCAAAAGTCAAGGAGAGTTGGAGAATAGGATGGATATTAATGCGCTTACTCAAAAGTTGAATAAAGTGGACTTGTTGGCGCAAAGGATGGAGAAGGTAGATTTGGTAGCACAAAAACTAGATCAATTGTTATCCATGAATAAACAAGAACCTTCTTTTCCTTCTATCCAACAAAATCAATCTTTCTCAAATTCCAACCTTCAAGAACTTTGTGCTCTATGTTCTAGCCCAAATCATGCTGTCATTGATTGCCCTACAGCGGCCCAACTTCCCCCGTTTATCCAAGAATAAGTCTTTTCTGCTCAGGGTGTCTCTAAGCCCGCCTATGATCCATATTCTAATACCTATAACCCGGGCTGGAGAAATCATCCAAATTTTTCTTGGAAATTACAACAAGGGCCATCTACTCAAGTCAATCCCTCAATTCCAAAATAATCTTTTCAAGTTCCGAACCAGTCTCACCAACATCTTCAAAATCCTTTTCAACATAATCAACAACAACAACCTCCATTTCAGCAATCGTCATTCCATCATGCTCAGGCCCCATATCAACAAGCTTCATCATTTCAGGGCCAATATAATCAATTTCCATCACATCGTTATCAACCTCAAGCCCCGTTTCAAGCTCCTTATCAACTGCCTCCTCAACCCCCTCAGCATCATTTTGAGGATAAATTTGACCAACTTCAGCAACTTATTCTCTCTCAGCAACAATCAATTGCTAAGTTAGAAGGTCAAATAGGTCAGTTGGCGGCTAGTAATAAGAGGAGAGATGTTGGGCAGCTACCTAGTCAACCCATAGCTAATCCCCGCAATCAACAACCTCCGGGTTTTTAGCAAAGAGCTCCTATTCTTCCCCCTCCAAATCAGCCCAATCAACCTCAGCCACCCCCTCCTATCGTTCCTCAATTCGAGAATGCCAAAGCTATCACTACCCTTAGGAGCGGGAAAGTTCTTAATGATCCATATCAGGCTAAGGATGTGGGTGGTAGTTCGGGCCAAGATGCCCGAGAGGAAAGTGATAATGAGGAAGAAGAGTCGATAATTGTTCAAGAGAAAAAGAAGCCGGATGGGGGAGAGAAGACAATGGACAAAGGAAAGGTCAAGGTTGATGAAGGTTTGCAAGGATATGTTCCTAAGATCCCTTTTCCGGATGCATTAAAGCCAAAAGCTCAAAAGAAGCCGGTCTAACAAGAAGAGATGTTGGAATTATTTAAACAAGTCAATATTAATATTCCACTCTTAGATGCTATTAAACATGTGCCGGCGTATGCTAAGTTTTTGAAAGAGCTTTGTACACCAAGAAGGGAGCCGAAGACAGCAACACAGAAGATCCGTCTATCTGAAGATGTTAGTGCTATTTTAATGAATTCTTTACCAAAGAAGTTGAAGGACCCCGAAGCTCCATTAATTTCATGCGATAAAGGTGGGGTGACATTTGATAAAGCTTTGCTAGATCTTGGAGCTAGTGTTAATTTGTTACCCACCTGCATTTATGAGCAATTTGATCTAGGAGAATTGAAGCCCACTTCTATTATCCTTCAACTGGCGGATCGGTCTGTTAAGACACCAAAGGGTTTGTTGGAGGATGTGATAGTGAAAATTCATGAATGCTATTTCCCAGTGGACTTTTTAATCTTGGATATGGCCTCATCCCAAGAGTTAAAACATACACCAATCATTTTGGGACGCCCGTTTTTGGCTACAGCGAAGGCCAATATTAATTGTGCCACAGGGATATGGATATTACCTTTGGAGGAGAGAAGGTCTCACTGAATGTTTTTAAAGCTTCACAATACCCGGATCATGAGGGAGAATGTAATGTCATTGATATTTTTGATGAAATAATTTAAGAAAATGCGGATATGAATGAGGATGTGATTGAAGAAGGTAGTTTGCTTCAAGATTCACCTCTTTCTTATGCACCCTATTCTAGAGTTGAACCACTCCCTCCACTTTAAGCTGAACCTATTCTTCCATCTCTTGATCAGCCGCCCATTTTGGAACTTAAGCCTCTACTGGATTCATTGAAATATGCTTATCTAGGCCCAGATCATACCTTGCCTATTATCATTGCTTCTAATCTTACCTCTGCTCAGGAATCTAAACTCTTAGAAGTTCTTAAGGAGCATAGGGGGGCGATAGGATGGTCTGTGGCAGATTTGAAGGGTATAAGTCCAGATGTTTGTATGCATCATATCTATTTGGAGGACAATGCCAAGCCGAGTAGAGAGATGCAACGTCGGCTGAATCCAAATATGAAAGAGGTGGTGAAGAAGGAAGTTGTTAAGTGGTTAGATGCTGGGATAATTTATCCTATTTCTGATAGCAAATGGGTTAGCCTGACACAAGTGGTTCCTAAGAAGTCGAGGCTGACAGTGGTTACAAATGAAAAAGGAGAAGAGGTGCCCATGCGATTACAGATGGGATGGAGGGTTTGTATTGATTACAAGAAATTAAATTCAGTAACAAAGAAAGATCATTTTCCACTCCCGTTTGTTGATCAAATTCTGGAAAGGCTGGCTGGACAAAAATATTTTTGCTTTTTGGATGGCTATTCCGGATATAATCAAGTTGCTATCTATCCGGAGGATCAAGAAAAAACCACTTTTACATGCCCCTATGGCACGTTTACGTTTAGAAGGATGCCGTTTGGACTGTGTAATGCCCCTGCTACTTTTCAAAGATGTATGATGTCGATATTTTCTGACATGGTGGGGGAGACTTTGGAAGTTTTCATGGATGATTTTTTGGTGTTTGGCGATTCTTTTGAGGGGTGCTTAGAAAATTTGACTCAGGTTTTGAAGAGGTGCATTGATGCTAATCTTGTGCTGAGTTGGGAGAAGAGCCACTTTATGGTGAGGGAAGGCATAGTTTTAGGCCATGTGATTTCGGAAAGGGGAATAGAGGTTGATAAAGCCAAAGTAGACTTGATTTCCAATCTTCCTCCCCCTACATCTGTCAAGCAAATCAGATCCTTTCTTGGCCATGCTGGATTTTATAGAAGATTCATTCACAACTTCTCTACCATTGCTCGCCCTCTCACACAGTTACTTGCTAAAGATAGCTCATTCCATTTTGATGATTCTTGTCTCAAGGCATTTAATTCTTTAAAAGCGGCTCTTACTCAAGCTCCGATTCTTCAATCTCCAGATTGGTCGCTTCCTTTTGAGATAATGTGTGATGCTTCGGACTATGCTGTTGGAGCTGTCCTAGGTCAAAGGATAGATAAGAAGCCCGTGGTAATCTACTACGCGAGTCGCACCCTCGCTGATGCTCAGTTGAATTATACCACCACGGAAAAGGAACTGCTAGCTGTTGTTTTTGCCCTAGAAAATTTTCGATCATATCTTTTAGGGGCTAAGGTTATTGTTTACTCCGATAATTCTGCCTTAAAATACTTACTTTCCAAGAAGGATGCTAAGCCCCGTCTCATTAGATGGATTCTATTGTTGCAAGAGTTTGATCTAGAAATTAGAGACAAGAAGGGGTTAGCCAATGTAGTTGCTGATCATTTATCCAGGATAGTGATCCCTGAAAGTACTCCAATGTCCGATTCTTTTCCCGATGAGCAGATTATTTCCCTCTCTCATTCTTCAACTCCTTGGTATGCTAATATTGTCAACTACCTGGCGGTAGGTCAGATCCCGGGAGGGTGGACTAGGCAGGAGAAGGATCACTTCTTTTCTAAGGTAAAACACTATTGCTGGGAGGACCCTGAGCTGTTTCATATGGGTCCCGATCAGATAATTAGAAGATGTGTCCCTGAGGAAGAACAACAATCAGTATTGAATTTTTGTCATAATTTAGCTTGTGGGGGAAACTTCTCTGGAAAGAAGACTGCGGCAAAAGTATTACAATGTGGATTCCATTGGCCCACTTTATTTAAGGATGCTTATGAATTCTCCAAATCATGTTTGAGATGTCAAGCTGTGGGAAATAATTCGAAGAAAGATATGATGCCGCTGAATCCCATTCTGGTGGTTGAAATTTTTGATGTTTGGGGAATAGATTTCATGGGACCGTTTCCATCTTCATTTGGTAATGAATATATCTTGGTGGCGGTCGACTATGTGTCCAAATAGATTGAAGCCATTGCTACTAGGACAAATGACCATAAGGTGGTTATGAAGTTTGTGAAGAAGAATATCTTTTCTAGGTTTGGTTATCCTAGGGCTCTGATTAGTGATGGGGGTTCTTATTTCACTCATTTTCAATTCCGAGCTTTGCTTCGTAAGTATGGTATCACTCACAAGCTTGCTACCCCCTATCATCCCCAAACTAGTGGTCAGGTTGAAGTTTCTAATAGGGAGATTAAAAATATTCTGCATAAAACTGTTAGGCCGGATAGAAAAGATTGGTCTGAAAGACTAGATGATGCATTATGGGCCTATAGAACTGCATACAAAACTCCCATTGGTATGTCACCATATCGCTTGATCTTTGGTAAAGCCTGCCACTTACCCGTAGAATTGGAACATAGAGCTTATTGGGCCATTAAACAAGTTAATTTTGATTTAACTCAAGCTGGATCCCAACGAGCTCTGCAAATTAATGAACTGGAGGAATTAAGGAACGAAGCCTATGAAAATGCGAAGATTTACAAAGCTAAAACCAAAGCATTTCATGATAAGCACATTCACAGAAAGAGTTTTCAAGAAAATCAAAAGGTTTGGCTATTTAATTCAAGGCTGCGTTTGTTCCCGGTAAGCTAAAGTCCAGATGGGATGGACCGTTCATTATTGTTAAAATTTTTGACCATGGTGCTGTTAAGATTTTGGATCCTAAAAATAGTCACATTTTTACTGTCAATGGCCAAAGGTTAAAACCTTACTTGGAGAATGAATAGTTAACTGCAAAAGAATCAATTGCTTTGTGTGATTTGGAGTAATTATTTGTGAGCCTTCATGCGTCTGGCTGAAGACGGGAAACTTAGCACTTTTGGGAGGCAACCCAAGATTTTTGTTATTTGATGCTTTTGTTTCAGTGTGTTTTAGTTGTTAGATTCAAGCCAAGGAGAGGAAGTTGTCGCCATTATCAACAAAGGAGGTTCTGCCCCGCACACCAGGTTGTCTCTTTCCTGCTCAGCAACCTTTATTATTACATTGTTCTTTCATTTCAACTTTCCATGTCATTGAGGACAATGTCATTTAAGTTGGGGGGGGAGAGAGAAAAAATTTCATCATTGCATATAATACAATTTGGTATGGTTTTTACATGAAATTCTTGCAATTTGCATGAAAATGAAAAGATGAAATTCCCGACTGAGTTTTATTGTTTCATGCTTGAATTGAAAGTAATTCTGGATTAGAAAAGACTAGGGAGAAGGTTGAAGGAAAATTAAGTTCGATCTAGCCATGGAAAACTGATATAAGAATCTCTTAAAGTTCATGCGCACTATTAGAAAAAATATTCACTATGCACTCTGATGAAGTAAAATAAGATAAGCCCTCTGTTATTTTGGGAACTATATCCGATACTCTGCATTTCTTGAGGATGAGATCTATTTCATGAAAAAGCTTTCTGCCAAGTTCTATAGAAAAAAAAGAAAAGAAAATGCAAAGGCATATTGTTGAAGAAGAAAGAAATGATGAAATAGAAAGATCACGCCATGAAAAATGCCCCTGATCTGAGTAACCGGGCCTGCTTCACCTAAGACGTGTTGAGGTTCGCGTAAAAAGGGGAAGGGTAGTGCAGCATTATGGTTGTGTAAATGAAAAAAAAAGTTTCAAAGGGACAAAAGAAAAAGGCAGATAAAAGCTAGTATGCTTAAATGCTCTGATCTAAGAGGTGCAGGGTTGAAAGGTACTTACTTAGAATAACAAATGGGGGATGCAATTGTCTTAACTGTAGATTTAGAATTACACATGCACAAGTGCTATTGAACTTTGATTTGTATTCTTAAGTCATGTGCTTTAATTTCCAATCTAAGGCTAATATGAGCATTAATAATTCTGGATTCCTAATCTTTGGTTGATTCTATGAAGGGAGAGTTGGATATAAGAGTATGATCTTTGTGAACTCTTGTGGGTCCTAAATTTTAATTTAATTATATTCTAAGGGACTAGCAATGAGTAAGTTGGGGGGTGTGATAAGTGCTATATTTTACATCATAATTTACATCACATTCATCATCTTTGAGCATTAGTTGAGTATATTTGTGCAACATGAGCATTAATGACATTCTCACACATTATTTGAGTCTTCATGTATTTTATCATCTTTTTGAGCTTAAAAGACCATGTGAGAAATATTTAAATATTTACACAATTATTTTGGAATTAAATGGATTGATATTTTAATTTTCAGGAAACAGCGACCTAGATCAAGGCGCTATTTAAATAACGACTGATGCAAGGGCGCGTCTTCAGCAAGAAGCAACAGTGTCACAAGCGTCAATTCATTTGAATGAAGAAAGTGGAAAAAGAAAAAAAAAAGAAAGAATTAGCGCCCGAGATGCAGTCGCTAATCATTGAAAGAACGCTCATATGAACCGTCGTCAATTCCTATTTTACGAAAAATGTGGAAAATAGCAAAATAAGGAAATAAGAAACTGACACCCGAGTGAAGAGGCGCTACTTCAGGAAAGGATGCCCCAGCCTAAGGCGTCATTTAAAGAAAGGACGCCCCAATCTAAGTCGCTATTCAAAGTTGAACCAGAAATGACAACTGCAGGCTCCCGATCGAACTGATATTCCATGTTTGCTCTTATCTAAGCCATATTCAAGGAAAGGAGGACTCCAAGGATGGAAAGGAGTCTAAATAGATCAAGTTGCATTGCTGGAAATTTACTTTTGATTGGATCTGGGAACTCACGATTGTGGATGCTCATGTACCCTATAAATAGATGCCATGGTCGATGATGCAGAGGAGAACAGGTTGGAGATCTACCTTAGGGATTAATTTCGAAGCCTTTCCTTTCGTCTTTTGTAGTTAAGTTCTTCATCAAAGTTCTTTGTTTTTAAGTCTTCTCTAACTTCTTCTTCTTCTTCTCCTAATTCTTTCTCGTTTTTATGCCATAATTAGTTTTTCAAAGCTCTGTCTACGGTTTTTACTGTTCACCCGATTTTCATACTTTCTGTTCTTCATCATTTTTCTCAATCTTCCTCTCATCTTTTCAAGTTGTTGTCTTCATCAAAGTTCTTATATTTTCAAAGATCTACATCTTCTTCTTCTTAGCCTTCTTCTAATTCTTCCTATTTTTGAAGCTATTCTCAATTTTCTAAAGTTGTTGTTTTACGTTTTCTACTGTTCATCTGATTTTTGCAAACACTGTTCTTTAGTATTTTTCTCCCTCTTCTGATCCTCATCTCTCTCCGATGTCTTCACAAAAATTGTAGGCTTTTAAAAGTTGTCCAACTTCTTCTTCTACCTCATCTTCCAATTCCTCACCGTTTTAAAGTTATAGTCAATTTTCTAAAGTTCAGATTTTTAGAGTTCTGCACTGTTCATCCGCGACCACCTCCTGTTCATCCTTATTTTTCTCCATCTTCCTTTCATTTTCTGTCTCTGAGGTCTTCATCAATCTTCTTCCTCTTCTTATTCTCTACAACTTTCATGTTTTCACTTTTCTTAAATCCTTCTGATTTTAAAGTTATTCTTCTCTCAATCTACCTCTATTTTTAGTTTTATTTATTTTCACTGTTTATCTCCATCGAGTCTTCTTCTTCTATCTCTCTTTCTCTGTTTTCAAAATACACCACACACATGTTGTCACAGTAAAATTTTTCTTCCTTCTATCTTTCCCTTTTTCCTCTCATATCACAAGGCGGATCTTCATCCATTAGTCTTCTCACGGCGTCGGCATCCAAGGCGAGACGATCTTCATCCAAGGCTTGGCAAGGAGGCGGCGTTATTCTTCATGCATTGGCTATATTTTCTTATCTTTTCTCTTCCTATGCTGCAATTTTTAGCTTCATAGTGTGACCTTTCACTATCATATGATGAAATTCATCATTTGTGAAATTGTGTTTGTCTCTCTATCTCTTCCAAATTCTTTTCTTAAACCCTCTCACATTCTTTAATTAGTTTTCTTACACTTTATTTTCCTTAGTTTCAATCTCACTCAAAATTTGATTTTCAAAGCATAAGGTGTTTTTCCAACTTGATAAAATAAGGATTTTTCCTCCTCGTGAGATCGACTCCGCTTACCACTATATAATTTGATTTTCCAATCTTTTAAAGTGAGTGAGTGTGAACATTTTGAAATTGTGGCACGGCTTTCTTAACGACACTAGTCGGTGCGCATCACTGCTCCAGGCATATGACAGGAGACAAGGCCAAATTTTGCATGTTGACTGAGAAGAATGGAGGTCTTGTCACCTTCGGAGGAAATACAAAGGGTAAAATCATCGGGTCAGGTAAGGTAGGTAAGTGTACTACCTGTTGCATTGAAGAAGTACTGCTGGTTCATGGTCTAGCATATAACTTACTCAGTATCATCCAGCTCTGTGATAAAGGACACAAGGTAGTATTTGATTCTCATTATTGCAAAATCTTTGAACATGATTCTGATGTAGTTAAATTCTCAGGAAAAATGGTGAATAACATTTATTTGGTAGATTTAGATGATTTAGCTCATTCTAATCTCTGCCTTACTGCAAATAAAGATGATTTAGCATTTCTGTGGCATCGTAGATTAGGCCATGCCAGCTATACTGTTTTGCATAAATTGAATAAACATAGCATGGTTAGAGGACTCCCTGAAATTTCTTTCAAGAAGGAAAATAAGGTGTGTGGTGCTTGCACACAGTCCAAGCAGACTCGAAAGTCATTTAAATCAAGAACTGAAAACATGTCCCTTAAACCTTATGAGCTGATACATATGGATCTATTTGGACCCATACGATCAGTCAGCTTGTCAGGGAGGAGATATGGATATGTCCTAGTTGATGACTTCTCTAGGTATACTTGGGTCTTTTTCCTTACGAATAAAAATGATGCATAGTTGGGCATATAGTTGACGGATGGTTGTGCATATAGTCAATCAATGGCCTTGTATAGACTTTATGTCGAAGCACACTCTACACATAGTTGATGCACGTTTTCACCGGGGTGCATAAGCTTTCAGCATGAAGTCGATGCATTTGGTGTTTTAAACAACATGAAGGTAAGTGCATCCTATGTTCATGTTGCATGTAGGTCGGTGCATCTTGCATATCACATATGTCAGAGTCGGTGCATCTTTATACCATCTGCATATAGAGTCGGTACAACTTGAGTTGATGCATAGCGATGTCTGGGGGAGTGTTGTTAAGTCTGATCTTTAATCAACTTCTCCTAACCTTTCCTCCTTTTTCAAATATAATTATCCTTTGATATCAGTCCATATAATCTTGCAAACCTTTTTGAGCTGCTCCTATGCATCATTATCACCTTTTATCAATTGGTATCATTATCACTTGGTATCACTTTGATTAGATAACAATCTTGCTATAGGTTCATTACAGTAAGTTACAGTTATTGCAACCCTTCCTTTATAAGAATCATGGTTGCTTCTTGACTAAATTGAAGGTTTAACCTTAATAGACTGAAGAGTTCAGAGACTATCCATCAGAAAATAAGGTGTTCGAAACTGTTTATTGCTTTTAACTTTGTTTTCGCATGGTTAGAATAGAAAGGTCTTCACTGTACCTGAACATAACAGACTTAGTGAAGTCAAGATGCTATAGACTAGAGTGTGTATTGTCTTTAAACAGTCACTCTAAAAATCATAAGGGCAGCAGAAATAAGATCATAAAAGAAAAAGAAATAAACAAAGTGGCAGAGCAATGACTGAGTTACACTGAGAAACTGAGGCCTCCATCAAAGAAATGGTGAATACCTTAAGTCATGAAGTGATTCAGATTAACTCTGTACCCTTGATCAAATCTACATGGATAGTTTCACTAAGTAACTAGGGGTACTGGCCTCTAATCAAGGTGTACCCTTAACGTCAAAGGTGCGAACTGTCTTTATAAATTTTGACATGAAATAGATCTAGTAGTTTATACCTAGTAACTGGGGGTACCTGCCTATGATCAAGGTGTACACCTAATGTCAACGGTATAAATGCCACTGATCTATTCACTAAGTTCAGAATTAGAAAAAGGAACTGTTGTAACCCTTAGATAACAAAAGTCATTGAGTGTCAACTGTTTAACTTCAATACAAATTCAAGTGACTTTCCTTGATATTCACTGTTTCTAAAATCAATAGGGTACTGTCCTGACCTAGTTTATTATGACTATGTGTTTTAGGTTCATTGCCATAAACGGAGTCTATAGCCCAATTTTTCAGAAGTCAATTGCTTTACTCCACTTTCTATAACTGTTAAACCTAGATTTAATCAAGCATACACATTGTTGACTCTTATATCCCAAGGGTTGATTTGTAACCTGCTCATTTCCTAAACCATTGCATGGAATGTTATTTCATTCATCCTCCCTAGTTTCCTTATCTCTTACCTTCCTCCTTTTTGCTGACGTCAAAGGGGGAGAATTAGGGGGAGAGATTATGTGGGGAGAATTAGGGGGAGAGATTATGTCAAAAGGGGGGTAAAAGAAGCATCTATTTAGGGGGAGTTTCCTTGTCTATGAATCATGCAAATAGTTTGGGTCTGAGTGACTCATAGTGTTGCCATCATCAAAAAGGGGGAGATTATTGTTCCCATGTGGTTTTGATGTCAGCAAGCACTATGAGTATGAATGATGATTGATTGAGCATCTTATTTGCATGTCATTTTATCGAACAGGTTGTGTGCATATTCATCGTGCGTTGACGCTGTATGGGCATTGCGTTGTGTGTTCTAGCATTATCTCTGTAGAAACACATGCATACTGGTGCATCTGTGCATTCATCAGTTACTTCAACTCAAGTCTGTACAACATTCTGTATTGGTACAAGTCCACAAGCCCATGCACGTTTGCTACATAGCATATCTTGAATCAATGTAGTGTTGTTTTATTCAATCATAAAGTCTGTGCATGCCTTCATCTTTTCATATCTTGCATTAGTGCAGTCATATAGTCAGTGCCTGGTTCAGTGCATATATGCATATTATGCATGCATATAGAGGATAGCTTAGATAGGTCAATGCATAGTTCGTTGCTAAGTCTGTACACTCTTTACCATGCACTCAAAGTCTAGACATTCTGTTCGTGCAATTGAATACTATGTCTGCACTCGGTTGCCTTGATGACAGAACAAGTCTGTACATTCTTCGACGGCATGTCTGTACATCTGTTGTACCATGCACTCAAAGTATGTACATTCTTTGGTGGCAAGTCTGTACAACCGGTGCTGATATGAGCATCAATGTCCGTGCATCATTTCACAAGTCTGTACAACCTCTGATGATTCGAGCATTTAAGTCCATACATCAGCCCATCAGAGTCTGTACATTATGTATTCATGATTAAACTCTAGGCACAGCAAGTCGATGCATCGTTTGTACATCGCACACAAAGTCTGAACACTCTTTAATGGCGTGTCCGTGCATTCATCTTCAATGTGCATACTTTTCTGCATGCAAACTGCATTATACGCATCAAGTCTGTACATGCTTAGTTCAATTCTTGAACTAACTCGGTGCGTCTTTCTGTCTTTCCTTTCAGATTAACTCAAACTGATGACAAGTCAGATCTTACAGGACTGCTGGTCGAGGAACTTACGAAAGGGCACGTGATCCAAGAATGTAGGATATGCCAGGATCGTGACACGTGTATTGCAGTAGGCCGAAATGCTGCCACGTGCTCAAGGCGCTTGGGTGGGAATCGTGGAGGACACACGCCCACCTATCTGCTGCTGCTATATAACAAGAAGACTTCTCCATCTGAAGTGATGATCATTGCATTGAGATAGAAATCAGATCAAGAAGTGTCGAAGTAGCGAGAGCATGCACGATCCAGAGAGAAGAGAAAGAGAAGAAAGAGAGAAGAAGAGAAGTAGAGAGTTGAGAGAGAGGAGTCTGAGAGATTTACTCTGAATGTTTGTTCATCAGTCTCTTGGTTCAGATACCAGAACTGATATTGCTCATTATGAGCTACATTCCCTCTGGGGATTTCTTTTTTTTCGTTTGTTTCTATCTTATTTTCTGAAATCTTGATTTCAAGCTGTGTGTCAGCAGAGCAAGCTGTAATGCTCAGCGGGCAGAGGAGGATTCCTCTGGACGGGTGAAGCTTTAAGTCCCCAGCAATTTGCAGAGGAGGATTCCTCTGGACGGCATAAGCTGTAATGCCCAGCTGTCTGTAGGGTTGTGACCCCGAAGCTGTGGATCAACGAAGCTGTGTATCAGCGGTTGAGGCCACATTCTGGTTTGAAGTGTGGGGTGGACGTAGATCTCAGGTTTGAGATTGAACCACCTTAAAAATTTCCTGTCTACTGTGCGTTTGCCTTGCGAATTGTTGTGCCTCTTGATTATACCATCCATCTGTAGTAGATGCATGTTTAGGATCGTTTAAATTCAGATCTGCTTGAGTTGGCTTTATGTGATCGCTTTAGCTTATCTTTCTGCCGTCCAGCAGTAGTTTGTTTTATTTCCGCACTTGAAACTGCTGCAGTCGATTTTATTGGGTGATTGATCTATTCACCCCCCTCTAGATCGTTCATAGACTCTCATCATACATGAGTCCGTAGGCGGAGCGGACTGATAGGGGTGGTTGGTTGGTGACACAAAGGTGGTCGGCTGAATGTCGTCGTGGAAGACGAACTCGCCGGGTAGGTGAGGTGGATATAAGGTGCAGGTCCTCCTATCCCGGTCGAAGGTCACTCTCCTCTCTTCCAACCATGGTCGCCCTAATACATTGCACGGTCCTGCTAGCGTACCAATATTGCACCATGCACCATCGCAGTAAAATTTGGAGCCGATCCTCCTTTCAAACTCGACACAAGTAAAATCACCGTCACGGATAATTTCGCCCGTCTTAGAGAGGGACTCCACAATATCAAGAGAAACCCAATTATCCGACTACCTATTAGTGAAATGGTGTTCCGTTGTGGACCCATTGGGTAGAGTGGCTTTAGTAATGAGATGGGTGAACTCCAAGGGTCGGGCCATGAAGGCATTGAATTGGGCCACCAGGGATGACCACTTGGACGCATGGTCTTGGGGAACGGCCATGGGGGTGGCGGGTAGTGGACATGCAGGTACAGGGTGACAAGACACTAGACCGACTATGCAAGGTTGGAATACACTAACTAATGCACACTAAGGACCCTAGACTTAAACCAAGACTCGGTACGTGGCGGAGTTAATCGATCCGAAGATCACTCGCGCAAGTGTGTGGCCTTCCCGATAGGCGTCGCCTAACATTTGGACAACACCTTTTGATATACCGATTAATGGGATGTAAATGCAATCTAGACCGACTTAGACGATGACTAGATGTTAATGACACTTTTTTTTTATTTTTAGGCACCCTAGACTCTACTGGCGCTCTGATACCAAATTGATGCGGCACAGACACGCGACTCGACTCCAAATGGATATGGGATCCTCGGACTCTAAGCAAGCTCACGATCGTCCCTAACGAGGGAAGCGTCGGACGTGCGCGGTTGAGAAACCGGCAAAGAGCTAGGGTGGTCAACTCACAAATTCGTGCCCGGATCGGGTCACGGGACGGTCTCGCTCTCTCTCGCAACAGCGGTGATATAAAAAGTATAGCGAGCTACGACCCTAGCAGGCTCTCTAGCAGCGGCATAAAGAAATATATACGAAATAAAGCAAATGCCGAGATGTGAGCGAATACGATACCTCCACGCTCTCGGCATAGGGAAGACGACCCCGGCCGAACTGATACTCCCGGAACAATTATTACTCAAATATTATAGCAATGAATATGAATGCCCACTCCACGCAGGGAGGTAAAGTGCGACACAATGGGACCCGGGAGTAGCGGGTTCGGGTTGACGGGCAACTTCTTGTGGAGCTTCGGCGGCACACGTACTCACGATCATGGGACCCACGTGCTAGTCCGAGGGACTGTGTGGGACCGGGCTGGCACCACTGTGGTGGGGACGCCCGGAGGGGCGCTCCCTGGGAAGGCGGCACGCTGGTTCACCGGTCGGAGACCGGGCTGCTCCGATCTTCACTCGTCGGAGTTGCTGCCCACGGATCTGAACTGCTATTTCAGACCCGCGCGTCCTGACGAAATCCGCTGCTGCGGTCACTCCCAGTGTCAGATCGACACACAAGAGGTACCGTTGGAAAGCTGACTTAAAATCCTTCGATATATGGCTAGAGAAAGAAATGTTAATTTCCCGTTGATGGCCTTTGTCGAATATTCAAGCTGTTGACTCATAGGATCTGAAAACTCAGGACAGAAATGATGTTTCCTGAGAGTTGGCATTGACCGCTATGTAGACCTTAGATTCAGCCTTTGAGCCCTTAATAAACGTTGTAGAGGCCGAAGTGAGGAAAACGGGGATATATCTTATGCAAGGTTTGGTGGAGATTTGGCTGAAGAAAATTATTTTATAGTACCAGGTGGTCGGATCTGGACAGAAGAAATAGAACTGAATTTGGGGGAAAGACACAATTTCTAAAAATAGGTAGAGGGCTTTTGAAATTCGAAGAAATTTTTTGGAGGATGGGGATGTTGGACAAAACCTCCAATAAATTTGGGGATTCAAAAAAAAATCAATAAGTGGGATGAAAGAGGGAAACTCAGAGTGGCTATAACACTGGACAGACTGCAAACAGAACTGCTGGATTGGGAAGCACGAAAATAGAAAAATGGAAAAGAATGACTGGAATTTTTTTTAATTTTTCTGTGATGTGGTGATGACCTCTATAACTCACCCTGAAAATAGCAGCTCTAGATGATGTAGGAGTTGGGAGCTAAAATTTTAGGAGTGAACCCCTATCCAGCAAAACAGAACCTTGGACAGCACTTCGGAAGCGGCTTCGCTGCGGCTCGATGGAGGCACGAACAGCGGCGGCGGCGCCAGAGATGAATCTAGAGATAGAGGGGCTAAGATAGAAGGGGTATACACCCTGAAATGCAGAGGGAGGAAGGAGGAACCAGAGGGAGAGAGGTAGGGGGCGCACCAAGCTCTTGTCATACACAAAATTTTCTTCTTCATTATTTCATGAAAAGAGGAAATACAAGCCTTATATAATAAATGTAAAAAGACTCAAAATGACCATAGATATAGAATTGGTAGGGGTAAATAAGGGATAGAACTAATTAGTTCTAACATGTGAATTTTGAAAAAAAATAAAATATAAAAAGGGAGGGGGCGCCCCCTTGACCAAGGGGCCAAGTTAGGTGGCATCTTAGACTTTTTAGTCCATTTGTCTCCCTTGAATGGTCCAACCTTCTAGATGCCACCTAGGCTAGTTGACCAGCCCCACATGGACCCAAATGGTGCCACTTGGACCAATGAGGAAGGAGTAAGGGCTCCCTTACTGGACCTTCTGATATTTTACAGATAAACCCACCAAGACTTACAATTGTGTACCCATATAACACAAGGGTATACATACAAATATAAAAGGACATAAATACAAATAAAATGTGAGCGGTCTTGCTTCGATGTCCCCATCAAAGATGGCCACACAAAAATGGGTGGCAGCCAAAGTGATGGTATGGTTAAGGGTTGAAGGGGACATTACAACAGGCAAGTGTAAGTAATTAACCAATTAATTACATGTTTATATGAAACGGAAAGAAAAGAAAAGACGATCGGATGAAACGACATAAAGAAAGTGCTAAAGAACGAAATGGAATAATAATATGGCAGGATGATATAACTACAAGAATTGTAAGTTTGTGAATAATATAAATAACAAGAAATCGTAAGAAATTGGCCAACAAGCAAGAATATAACCAAGTCGAACACGATTCAAGTAAGAGATTAAGAGATCGTTGTCATAGACATCACACTAGTCATGCACTTGGTGCAATGTCTCACCATGTCATTACAAACTCCCATGGGAACAAGTACTTTTCGGGCGCTCTCCCTAGGACCAGACCGGGCCCCTATGATGCGTTGACATTGATTTATTGCATCCAAGATCCCAAGTTCCATCTAGACTTTAATCAAGTTAAAATGGCCAATTACAATCAAGTATAAACTTACCTCGGAACATCCCAAGGCTAAGTTGAAGAGATATTGTCCAGAATTTCTGTCCAGGAGTTCAAGTTATCAAGAACCATCATGTTCTTGGATTCAAAACTGTGAAACACGGAGAAAACTAGTCTCTGGATGATATACGGTCACTAATGGACCGCTCAAGCACTTGTGTGGTCGACTCAGGGATGCACTTAATAAGAACTGGGCTGGGTCGAACGGCTGATTAAAGGTCGCTCTTCAGCATGAACGGTAAGCATTAGGCCGCACAAGGCCAGAAGTTTAGGAAATCGAACACAGGATATACGGTCCTGACAGAGCCGCTCATTAATTGAATGGTCCATTAAGGGCCCCCTGATAAGCTGTACGGTCCATTACTGTCCGCACAACACAGGGCCTAACAACAAATCTAGAAATTCACCCAAGTGGGCTCCCGGGCTGCCATAGGCAGGGTGGAACTGCACCAGAGTCCAGCCCACTGTCTGCTGGTCGGCCTAGGGTCTACTGGGCTAATCAAATCAGGAATTGGCCGAAGATGGATCAAGGATAATCGGCCAAAATTAATTGGCATTAGCTAGGGATGAACGGTCGCCACAGGGCCGTTCAGGGAGATATGCGGTCCACTAATGGCCGTGCATGTCTCTATTAGTCCAATTCGGACTATGACTCATATCACATCAGTTCGATTGAGTCCAAGTTCAATTCTAGGGGATAATAATGGTTCAAGATTAACGGTTCAGGTATAAGGTTATAACAAGTATAAACCTAATAGCCATTTCAATTATAAATGATTCACAATTAAGATTGACATTTATTGAAAAGATGGATCAAGATCAAGCTCAAATTAAATAAATCAGCAAGAATTATTTACTCTCATGAATTATAGATTATTAGGATGCCATTTACCACTAACATAACATGCTGTAATGACAATTAATCTGTTCTGTTATAGATGTGCAGTCGGGCCTGGACCTTACATCTCCATATACGGTCACGGACAGGCCGCGCATGCCCCCTCAGGTCCGAAGGCCTGCAGGAGATGGACGGTCGGTGGGGTGCCGCTGGGAGGGATGTACTATCTGGGATTGGCCGCAGGACAGACATGCGGTTAGTATTCGGCCGCACGTTCCAGGGAAACGATCAGAGATAGAAACATATAAACGGTCAACTACTGGCCGCCTGTCTTGGACGTGCGGTCTATCGTGTGTTCGCACAAGTCCAGACAGATCGTTGCCCCTTAGCCTTGCCCGACTCCGGCAAGGTTTCTAGGGTTAGACTAAAACATGGAATTCGCATGATATAAAGCATGAAATTTGAGCCTTTTACTACCAATAGAAAGAGCACGAAAAACTCTACATGATGCATGAATCAATTTTATGTTTACAGTATGAAATTACTACTTAATCGAAAGGGAACAATTATAACCCTAGATGTGACATGCTTCTACTAAAACTAGAAATTCTCGCAGAACCCTTGATAAAATTTAGGACTTTCTACATCAATGAAAAGTTGACACGATGATGCTTCCAACCATATATTATTTGTAGGGTTTGGCTTGCTATCACCTACCTGAATCGGATGAAGAAAGAAGGAGAAGGAAAACCCGAGGCGCTTGTACACGCAGCCCCTAATCACCGGAGATCTCCCTCGATCCAACTCCTCTGCAGCCGCCACTGGTTCTAAACGATTCTAGGGTTAGAGAGCTTCATTTTAATAGGTCACACGCCTTCTAGAGGTTTCTATGCGCGGAGTATTCATCCACGCAAGTTGGGTTAATGTGAACACCGCCACAATTGTTGACGCGATCCAATCTCCGCCGATTGTATCTCCTAGGGTTGGGGTTTCTGGAAAATAAGAGAGGGGAAAATGATCCTCTCATCCTGGCCTTTCATTTGCCACTGGTTTGGGCTCATTTGATGGAGTATTGGGCTCGAATTTAGCGTTACAAGGTATGGTTAACTAAGTGTTTATTTTGGGCTTAATCCACTAATTCGACCTATTTACAGATTTATTTGGGTTGGTCACAGAAGATAAGTTTGTTAAACGTGTTATCCTATACAAGAATATAATTTTTCTGGATTTTTATAAAATGGTCAAAATTTAGCTTATTCTATTTATTAAGGAATTTCTAATTAATTTCTTGAAAAATCGGTGTATTACACCCTCCCCCACTTAAGGAATTTGGTCCTCCAAATTCAATGCACTTAATAATAAAAAGAGGGAGTGAGACAGCTCACCTAGAATAAGTTAGATTATTACCTCCGCATAGTATCTTCTGACTCCCAAGTAGCTTATTCAGTTCCACGCCCACTCCACTGCACTTTAACCATCGGTATAGAACGATTCCTGAGTTGTTGTTGCTTCCGATCCAAAATTATGATCGGTCTTTCCTCATAAGTCAGATCTTCCTTCAATTTGAAGTTCATATGCTGAATAATGTGAGTGGGATCATACACATATTTGCGTAACATAGACACATAAAAAATATTGTGTACTCCAGATAACTGAGGTGGTAGTGCCAAATGGTAAGCAACCTCCCCCACTCTTTCCAGAATCTCGAATGGACCAATGTATCTTGGACTTAGTTTACCCTGAATACCAAACCTTCGAATTCCTCTCATAGGAGAAACCTTTAAAAACACATGCTCACCAACCTGAAATTCTAAAGCTCTCCTCCTGGTGTCGGCATAACTCTTCTGTCTTGATTGTGCTATTTACAACTGATCTCTGATAATACGGATGTTCTTGGGCGATTTGGAAATGAGATCTGGTCCAAGCCATTGCTTCTCACCTACCTCGTCCCAACATAACGGGGATCGATAGCTTCTACCATACAAAGCTTCAAATGGAGCCATCTGAATGCTGGCCTGGTAACTGTTGTTGTAGGCGAATTCAACCAATGCCAAGTGATCACTCCAACTACCTCCAAAGTCAATCATGCATGCTCTAAGCATATCTTCCACTATCTGATTGGTCCTTTCAGTCTGTCCGTCTGTTTGTGGATGGAAAGCAGTACTGAAATTCAGACGAGTTCCTAAGGACTCTTGCAATCCTCTCCAAAAATGAGAAGTGAACTTGGGGTCTCTATCAAACACAATGCTGACTGGTATACCATGTAGTCTTACCACTTCCTTCATATATAAAGCTACCAAGACATCAACTGTCCATTTAGACTTAATAGATAAGAAATGAGCAGATTTTGTCAATCTGTCGACAATCACCCATATTGCATCAAATCCACTACGAGTCCTAGGTAGACCCATAATGAAATCCATGCCAATGCTCTCCCACTTCCATTGGGGTATATCAAGGGGTTTCAATTTCCCTACTGGTCTGAAATGCTCAGCCTTGACTTGCTGACAAACCAAACATCTACTTACGAAGTCCACAACTTCCCTTTTCATATTTGGCCACCAAAAAGATCTTTTCAAATCCTTAAACATCTTAGTACTTCCAGGATGAATGGTGTATCTGGATCTATGAGCTTCCTCGAGGATCTTACTCTTTACCTCAGCTACATCAGGTACACAAGTTCTTCCCTGAAATAACAATCTTCCATCATCAGCCATCATGAAGTCAGGTCTGTTACTCAAGCTTCCCTTGATCTCTACCAACTCGGGGTCATCATCTTGCAGGGACTTGATTTCCATTAATAATTCGGGCTTAAGTTGAATCTGAGCAATCATAACCACATCTTTGTCAACATTAAGATCTAAACTAGCTAACTGCTCCAGTAATTTCCATTCTTGTAACATGAGGCTTGACAACTTAGCTATAGGCTTGCGGCTTAAGGCATCTGCCACAACATTACCTTTTCCAGGATCATACTCAATGGAGAAATCGAAGTCCTTCAAATACTCCAGCCATATTCACTGCCTCATATTGAGTTCCTTCTGAGAAAACAAGTATTTCAAACTCGTATGATCTGAAAACACCGTAAATGCCTCTCCATACAAGTAGTGCCTCCATATCTTCAAGGGGAACACCACTGCTGCTAGCTCCAAATCATGAACATGATAATTCTCTTCATGCTTCCTCAACTGCCTAGAAGAATAGGCTATCACTTTCCCGTGCTACATGAGTACACACCCTAAACCAATACCTGAAGCATCAGTGTATACAACAAAATCTCCTTCTCCAGAAGGTAAAGCCAAAATATGTGCAGTAGTCAAACATTCCTTCAAGGTCTGAAAGATTCGCTCGTAATCTTCTGACCAATCAAATTTGATCTCCTTGCGGGTTAATTTTATCAGAGGTACCGTAATCTTAGAGAAATCTTGAATAAACCTCCGGTAGTAACCTGCTATGCCTAGGAAACTCCTCACTTCAGTCACATTAGTAGGCTTATCCCAATTCTTTACTGTCTCTACCTTCGAAGGATCAACAAAAACACATTCTTTTGTGATGATATGCCCTAGAAAGGACACCTCTTGCAGTAAGAAATCACACTTACTAAACTTGGCATATAACTGATGATCTCTCAATAGTTGCAATGCCATCCTCAAATGTTCAGCATGCTCCTCCTCACTCTTAGAATAAATCAAGATGTCATCAATGAACACCACGACCCATTGATTAAGATAGGGCCGAAACACATCATTCATCAGCTGCATGAAAGCTACAGGTGTATTCGTTAGCCCAAAAGGCATTACTACAAATTCAAATGCCCATACCTGCTGCGGAAGGTTGTTTTATAGATATTCTCTTCCTTAATTCGTAACTGATGATATCCAGATCGAAGGTCGATTTTAGAAAAATACTGAGCTCCTGCTATCTGATCAAATAACTCATCAATCCTTGGCAATGGATATTTATTCTTGATAGTCAATTGGTTCAATTGTTGATAATCTATGCACAACCTCATCGAACCATCCTTCTTCAGGACGAATAATGCAGGGGCTCCCCACGGGGAAGTACTTGGATGAATGAACCCTTTCTCAAGTAATTCCATCAACTGCTGCTTTAGTTCTCTTAGCTCCGCATGAGACATATGATAATGAGCTTTGAAAATAGGAGTCGCACCAGGAATTAGATCAACAGAAAAGATAACTTCCCTTTCAGGAGGAAGTCCTGGCAGTTCCTCAAGAAAGACATCTGGAAAATCTCGGACGATAGAAAAGTCCTCAATCTTAATCTTCTGCTCAGGGGTCACAAAAACAAAGGCTAGAAAAGCCTTACATCCTCTCCTCATCAGCTTATCAGCTCGAAGAGCTGAAATAAGTGGAACAGACTTATGGTGTCTAATTCCTATAAAAGAAAGTCCAGGGTGTCCAGTGAAAGACACAGAACTAGATCTGCATTGAACATTGGCCTCATACTTAGCCAACCAATCTGCTCCTAGGATTACATCATAATCCTTCATGTCCATACAAACTAAATCAGCTAGCAGGTAGTGTTCATTGATCATGACCTTACTGGGAGGATAGAAATACTTAATTGCTGATCCAGAACCAAAAGGGGTCAAAATATCTAACGGAGAATTCATCAAAACTGGCTTCACAGCTAAAGACTTCGCAAATCTCCGAGAAATAAAAGAATGAGTGGCACCAGCATCAAAAAGAACAAAAGCTGATTTATCATGTATAATAAGAGTACCTTCGACAAGTCCACCCTCCTCGGCGGATCCTGCCTCGTCTTCTTGTAGAGCCTGGAGCTTGCCTTGCTGCTTCTTGATTCCTTGCAGTTTCACCGGGGTAGCTTGCTCAGATAAAAGAGGACACTCGGGAATACGGTGGTCCCTACTGCCACAACGAAAATAGGCACCCAGATTGCGCTAGCACTCCTCCATCTTGTGACTTGGACGGTCACAATACTTACATACGCCCTTGAATGGAATAATAGGGCCATGCTTCTTATCTTCAATCTTCGGCATCTTGCCCTTCCATGAACCAGACCCGCTATTGGGCCTCTTCCAGCCATGATCGGGCTTGATACTCCCAGAACCAGTATGGTGTTGTTCTTTCTTAACATTCTTTCCACTGATTCTCTCCGTCATTTCTAAAGTATCTTCCAATACTTGAGCCTTTCTCACCATCTCGGAATAAGTTTAAATTTCCATCGGTGCCAACTAGTTGATATACTGCAGCTTCAGCCCATTAAGAAAGCACTTAGCCTTCATCTTCTCGGTAGATATCAAGTGAGTAGCATAACAAGATAACTGAGAGAACTGAGCTTCATATTCAACTACGGATAGATTTCGTTGCTTCAAAGCAGCAAACTCAGCCGCCTTCTTCTCTTGCACTCTATCAGAAAAATATTTACCATTGAAGAATTCCTCGAACTCTTCCCATGTGACTTGTCTATCACCAAGGGTAGCCTTCACTGCGTCCCACCATGTCCTCGCATCACGTTCAAGTTGAAAGGTCGACAAGAGGACACGTTCTTGATTGCTGCATCGCATCACTTCAAAAATTCTCCCTATCTCTTCAGGCCAGTGCTCGGCTTCATCAGGGTCAGTCGAGCCACCAAATCGCGGGGGATTCATCCAACGAAAGTTTCAATAGAGGTCACCAGTGCCATGGTTTGCAGCTCCTCCTTCGGCCACTTGTTGCAAGGCCTGAGTAAGTCCTTGAACCGTACGCTGCAAGTTCCTCCATTCCGCGCGTACTCCTGCCATTGCAAATGCCTACACGTGGAATAGGTTATGTTAGGTTCAATTAAGAATGGATAATCGTGCAGTTAGATTATTAACTCAACCCCAGTCTTCTACCCAAATCTCACCAGGTTGGGTCCTTACACCGATAACAAGGCTATAGGTCCTATGATATCACTTAGGATCCTAGAACTTAGAGAACCTAGGAATATTAAAAAACCTAGGCTCTGATACCACCAAACTGTCATGTCTCGACACGGAATATCGGGACTGGCAGTAGAAAACGCTAGTAATGATAACATGCTAAGCTAAGAATTAACATTACGTCACGAACAGAAATAACTCCAAATTTATTACAGTAACCATCAAACCGACTTAAACATAATCCAGCATAACCTCTACTTGACTCCATTACAATAACTAACACAAGCTCTAAGGCATAACTAGATGTAAAACAACTATAACAATCTCAACATCTATCAACTGATACACTCCAAGTCATCACTCTAGCTCATTCCCATCCATCTGTGAATCTTCACCTGAGCTGCCTGGAAAGGGGGAAACAACTATATGAGCGAACGCTCAGTAGGTAACAACAGGCAAGTGTAAGTAATTAACTGATTAATTACATGTTTATATGAAACGGAAAGAAAAGAAAAGACGATCGGATGAAACGACATAAAGAAAGTGCTAAAGAACGAAATGGAATAACAATATGGTAGGATGATATAACTACAAGAATTGTAAGTTTGTGAACAATATAAATAACAGGAAATTGTAGGAAATTGGCCAACAAGCAAGAATATAACCAAGTCGAACACGATTCAAGTAAGAGATTAAGAGATCGTTGTCATAGACATCACGCTAGTCATGCACTCGGTGCAATGCCTCACCATGTCATTACAAACTCCCATGGGCAAAAGTACTTTTCGGGCGCTCTCCTCAGGACCAGACCGGGCCCCTATGATGCATTGGCATTGATTTATTGGATCCAAGATCCCAAGTTCCGTCTAGACTTTAATCAAGTTAAAATGGCCAATTACAATCAAGTACAAACTTACCTCGGAACATCCCAAGGCTAAGTTGAAGAGATACTGTCCAGAATTTCTGTCTAGGAGTTGAAGTTATCAAGAACCATCATGTTCATGGATTCAAAATCGTGAAACACGGAGAAAACTAGTCTCTGGATGATATACGGTCACTAATGGACCGCTCAAGCACTTGTGTGGTCGACTCAGGGCCGCACTTAACATGAACTGGGCTGGGTCGAACGGCTGATTAAAGGCCGCTCTTCAGCATGAATGGTAAGCATTAGGCCGCACAAGGCCAGAAGTTTAGGAAATCAAAGGTAGGATATACGGTCCTGACAAATCCGCTCATTAATTGAACGGCCCATTAAGGGCCGCTTGATAAGCTGTACGGTCCATTACTGTCCGCACAACACAGGGCCTAACAACAAATCTAGAAATTCGCCCAAGTGGGCTCCCGGGCTGCCATAGGCAGGGTGGAACTGCACCAGAGTCCAGCCTACTGTCTGCTGGTCGGCCTAGGGTCTACTGGGCTGATCAAATCAGGAATTGGCCGAAGATGGATCAAGGATAATCGGCCAAAACTAATTGGCATTAGCTAGGGATGAACGGTCGCCACAGGGCCGTTCAGAGAGATATGCGGTCCACTAACGGCCGCGCATGTCTCTATTAGTCCAATTCGGACTATGACTCATATCACATCAGTTCGATTGAGTCCAAGTTCAATTCTAGGGGATAATAATGGTTCAAGATTAACGGTTCAGGTATAAGGTTATAACAAGTATAAACCTAATAGCCATTTCAATTATAAATGATTCACAATTAAGATTGACATTTATTGGAAAGATGAATCAAGATCAAGCTCAAATTAAATAAATCAGCAAGAATTATTTAGTGTCATGAATTACAGTTTATTAGGTGTGTTGCTAACATGCCATTTACCACTAACATAACATGCTGTAATGACAATTAATCTGTTCTGTTATAGATGTGCGGTCGGGCCTGGACCTTACATCTCCATATATGGTCACGGACAGGCCGCGCATGCCCCCTCAGGTTCGAAGGTCTGCAGAGATGGACGGTCGGTGGGGTGCTGCTGGGAGGGATGTACGGTCTGGGACGGGCCGCAGGACAGACATGCGGTTAGGATTTGGCCGCACGTTCCATGGAAACGATCAGAGATAGAAACATATAAGCGGTCAACTACTGGCCGCCTATCTTGGACGTGTGGTCTATCGTGTGTCCGTACAAGTCTAGACAGATCGTTGCCTCTTAGCCTTGCCCGACTCCAGCGAGGTTTCTAGGGTTAGACTAAAACATGGAATTCGCATGATATAAAGCATGAAATTTGGGGCTTTTACTACCAACAGAAAGAGCACGAAAAACTCTACAAGATGCATGAATCAATTTTATGTTTACAGCCTGAAATTGCTACTTAATCGAAAGGGAACAGTTATAACCCTAGATGTGACATGCTTCTACTAAAACTAGAAATTCTCGCAGAACACTTGATAAAATTTAGGGCTTTCTACATCAATGAAAAGCTGACACGATGATGCTTCCAACCATATATTATTTGTAGGGTTTGGCTTGCTATCACCTACCTGAATCGGATGAAGAAAGAAGGAGAAGGAAAACCCAAGGTGCTTGTACACGCAGCCCCAAATCGCCAGATATCTCCCTCGATCCAACTCCTCTGCAGCCGCCACTAGTTCTAAATGATTCTAGGGTTAGAGAGCTTCATTTTTATAGGTCACACGCCTTCTAGAGGTTTCTATGCGCAGAGTATTCGTCCACGCAAGTTGGGTTAATCTGAACGCCGCCGCAATTGTTGACGCGATCCAATCTCCGCCGATTGCATCTCCTAGGGTTAGGGTTTCGGGAAAATAAGAGAGAGGAAAATGATCCTCTCATCCTGGACTTTCATTTGCCACTGGTTTGGGCTCATTTGATGGAGTATTGGGCTCGAATTTAGCGTTACAAGGTATGGTTAACTAAGTGTTTATTTTGGGCTTAATCCACTAATTCGACCTATTTACAGATTTTATTTGGGTTGGTCACAGAAGATAAGTTTTTTAAACGTGTTATCCTATACAAGAATATAGTTTTTCTGGATTTTTATAAGGGTTTTTTGCATGGTAACCATTGTTAAATTTGAATTTGCATAAAAACCACTCTTATAAACGTATTATCATACATATCATTATATAAATTTTAATAATGCTCATTTATCACCCGAGTTAACTTCCGTCAACGCATACTCGAATATTCGACAGAGATTCTATTATTCCCGTTAAAGTGTAGTTAAATGACCCAAATGCCCATCATTCTAACCGGCAACCATCTTTTAGGGTTCATGAGGGGGGGTTCCTCTCATCCATGCCCCCCACACAGGCACGTTCACTGATTTCCTCTCATCCCCTCCCCCTACACAGGCGCGTTCACTGGTTTCCTCTCATCCCCTCCCCCACACAGGCGCGGTTGCAGCTGAAGCGGGTTTCCCCTCTCCCACACAGGCGCGGTTACAGCTGAAGCGGGTTTCCCCTCATAAACGTTGAAGCAGCCAGTGAGTCGGTTCTTCGTCACAGCCCAGCACGATCTTCATTTTCGGTAGGCAAGGTGGTTGGATCTGCACTAGCTTCACTGATGCTCTGCAGTCATTATCTTTTGATCCCAAGTTACTTTTCCTTGCACCAGATTCTACCCTAAACGCGAACATGAGCCAGAGTTCATCTATTGGCACTTCATTCCGGCCACCCCATGTACAAGTTGAACCTCCCATGTGTTTCTGCCACCGGCCATGTCAGACCTTCAACTCTAGCCGGGAAAGAAGTAAAGGGCGGCGATTTTATGGATGCTCTAGATGGGGGGTAACATAAACACCAATTTCGTATTTATTTTCTTAATTTTTTGGGTGCTATTTTGATTCAATTTTTATAACTGATCGCTAAATATCTGATTTTTGTATAGGCTGCAAATGCTTGCGATTATTTCAACTGGGTTGATGATTTTCACCATTCCACCGTGGATGTGAAGTATCAAGTTCAAGCTCTGCAAGAATTGAAAATCAAAATGAAGCTTTACAGAAGAAGATAGAATCCATAAGAGATTTACTCAAGAGATGTATCATTATAGTAGTCTTCATATTATTGATGTATCTTGTCATGAGGGTTTAAATATTTTGTACCGAGGCATTGATCCTCTTGGTTAATGACATGTATTTGTCCCTTCCAAATGTATTGCTTGTTAGTTAATGATAGATGTTTTTCAGTGACTTTTACCTAATTATTGGATACCCAAATGCAATGAACTGTGTACAGGCTAGTTGGGTTACTAACTAAGAATGGATAGAAGAAACAAAAATAAGAAGAAGATATGAAGAATTGATAAAAATCAATAGGAAGTTATGAGAGAGACTGCTCTAAATAATCTGTTGTTGAGAGTTGATCACTGCATTATGACAAGATATGGACTCCCACTAGGCCTCACCAACCTGAAAATTTGGGTTCCCAGCACAAATCCTACTAAATCAAGAGTTATGCATATTGTTCCAAGGCCATATCAATTTGTTCCAGCAGAAATCCTACTATGAGAGTGCTTGCAACAAGATTCCCTCCAACGGTGCATAAATAGAATAAACTAAAGAATGATGATTTTCTTTTTTTATCAATTTGATTCTCATCATAAAAATGATCTGCACCAAGGGGAAGCAAAGATGAATGTATGCCCCCACTGCCAAAAGCAACAAGATATAGCCCACAAAACAAGACCATGGTGTTTATGTAGTTGTTGCTGATGGACACAAGTTTTCTCGACATGGCAGAGGCCTCAAAGATGGAAGGGAGAATGAGTGCAATCTTCCCCTGCCAGAGGAGGGAGGGAGAATGAAAAATGATCATACAACAAGACCATGGTAGTAGTTGTTGCGCTTGTAACATTTGTCTCATGGAAGATTTCTATGGTTGTCGATTGCATATAGCAATTAAAGCGAGAGCTTACCCAAGAACTCATAAGCACTTAAATGCCATGCAACACAACTCTAAAATACACCTGCTTGACTTGAATGGTAAGTTCAGTCACAAAAATTTACACCAAAATTTACACCAAAGTTCAGCACTTAAATACCATGCAACACTCAGCTTTACACCAAAAATTAAGCTTCATCCCAATAGCCCCACCTGGATGCAACCTGAAGGCTCTCTGCTCTCCTCCAACATTGTGAGAGTTGGGTCACTACATTATGCAGCCACCATTGTAAAATACACCTGCTTGACTGGAATGGTAATCCGAAAACCATGCAACACAACTCCTTTCCATAACATATGAAGCTTTACACCAAGAACTCATAAGATGTTGTACACAATATCATTACATCATAAGAACTGATAACATAAACTTTAAAAATCATTACATCAAAATACATTTATGATAACATTCCTTTGAGCTCATTTTGGATAGAATTCATTACATCAAAATACACATTGTGCTTAGAATTCATTACATCAAAATACACATTATCTTTGATGGTCATTACATCAACAACATCTTCTAAACCCTGGACTAGGTAGAAGTGTTTCCCTGTGTGTCCGTAACAGGAACATTCAAACTGATAGAAGACAGTTGGGATCCCACAGCAGAAGATGACACAGTAGGCAACCCGGCCACAGAAGAGGAACCTTGGGCAAAAACAGTCATGCTTGGCACAGTTAGATTGGCATTGCACCTGTCACAATGCAACCTTCAAGTTAGATTGGCATTGCACCTGACTGTGCTATTTAGTATAACATTTGGTGGGTAAAATAATTCTCAATGGAGTATATCATTTACCTGGCACTAGGAGGTTTACGGGATCGAGAAACAGTAGATGAAGAGCTACCATCCTTCCTTGGACGGTCGGGGGGCCTGTGGTCAATGTCAATATTTAAGGCAAACACAAAGTAATTTAGAAGGAAAGAAAGTAAATAGGCATGTGCTAAGCATTACAATTACCTGTGCCTGGTCACCGCTGCTTGAGTACTCTGAGGGCCAGTGTTAGAGGAAGTGCCTACATTTGTGTGCCAGTGTTACACAGTGATATACTTACTAATGCATTTTTAGGAATGGTTTTTTTGTAAATTCACTTTTAACAATGGTTTCCATGCAAAAAACCTTATAAATTTTTGAATGTGTTGATTATTAATTGCTAGAAAATGAATTGACGACACTTCCAACAGTCTTCATTTAAATGGCGCCCTGGCCTGGGGCGCCCCTTCTGGAAATGGCACCCTGGTGAGGGGTGCCCTTTACCTGAGGGCTGGACATTATGGGTTTTTAAAACATATATGTATATCTTGTAAAACAGGTTATATACTAGAACTAAACATGGTATTTGGAGGCTGTAAAAACTAGTGTGGCAGGATATATTCGAATCCCGTAAAATCAGTATAACAGACTATGTAACAAACTATGTAAAAACTGGTGGCTATAGTTGTTCTACTTAAAACCCATGTAACATCCTATAGAGTATGGAACAAGCTGCATGGCATGACAGATGGATTATACTAGCATGTTATGTTACCCTAGTTTAGCTACGGGTTGGGCTAGATCTTGAGAACACCTACCTTTTTGGAGGGGTATACGTGGTACAGATGATAAGAATAAGAAATCCAAGCTAGCCCTTCCTCGTCTCTGCAACAGAGCTTCAGAGGATAAACAATAAGAGAACCACACGTTCTCCGCCGCCGCAAAGCTCCAGCAGTAGGACGTAGAGTGTAGGAAAAGACGCTCCTTCACGTCTTCCAAAGAAAAGAAGGGAGATATTCCCTTCTGCAGATAGCAGGACGACGGTAGTAGTCTCTGCCCTCAATAGAGGGAATAGTTATAAGGAATAAAACTGCAAGGTTCATTAGGAAGAAGATCCTAAAACCTTGTTGTTAGTGTTCCCCTAGGGGTCCATTGGTCAGAGAAGGTACCTTGCCAGCTAATTGAGGTTGTTCGTGTCTCAAGCCTTCTAGAAGCACTGTTAGAAATGGCGCCCTTGTACAGGGGCGCCCATTAGCTGGGTGACCCTGTTCATGTAAATGACGCTTTTGTATGAGGGTGTCCATTCTTCATGGCTTTAGACAAAAACTACAACCTTCACGTGTGTATATAATTGTATATAATTGGTTACCTTTATGGTGTGGGATGGGGGCCCTGTAGGTAAATGGCACCCTTGTGTAGGGGCTCCATTTGGTGAATGGCGCCCTAGTAAGGGGTGCCCATTCCTTTTTGGAAAAAGAGAACCCCCATTACGTACTACCTATGTGTTGGTATTTAAGTGATGTCGGGTTTTGTACATTTACATAGTAGTCCTCACAAGGTATGTTTATTTATATAAGGCCTTCATGTAGGATTGTTTATTTAGGAAGAAGTTCAACTTATTTTTCATTTTATCGAGGGTGCTACAAAAATGATAGAAATACATAACGGCATTTGACGAGCCCCAGGTGGTGCTAGCCCAGTCTCTAAAAATGTAATGGCTGGCCCCTTGGAGATTGTAGCCAGGGCAGTTGGTAGACTGTCCACTGCCATATCTTCATTGACTATAACTTTCTGTAGAAAATCCCGCAGTGCGTATTGGTGAAGCTTAGACTGCTTAATCAATTCTAGCACTGAAATTTTGGCGGGCATCCGATCTAGATGATGTAACATATCATATTGTGTACCTTGCAGGGGATCTGCCTCCTCCTGATCGACAGCCTGTTGCGAGGATTGGGGATTGTATGCGGATGCGCCAGTGGTAGGGTAGTTCCGATGGAACAAACGCCCACTCCGTAGGGCCAGATTCTGAGTCGGTGTGGCATCAGATGGGCTTATGGTTGGTGGTCTGATGGGCCCGATGTGGTGGATAAGAGGTGTAGGGGTAGACGTAGTGGAGACGATAGTGGTAATGGGGGTAGCGGTGGTGGTGATGGTTCGTGTTGGGAGGATAACTGGTGAAGGGTTGGATGGTGGTGCGGCGATGAAAGGGGGTGTGGGCACTTGTAGGGGAACAAGGACGGGCGGAATGTGAGCTTGCGGGGGAATGAAGATAGGCGGAACAATGGGGGAAGCGGGCGGAAGGATGAGGGGTTTGTGGAGAACAACATGTGCGGGTGGTGTAGAAGTGGTGGTTTGAAGGTTCGGCGGGAGGAGAACGGGTGTAGGAGGATTGCGGTAGGTATGGTGGAGAGCCATGAGCCGTTGAATAGAAGATTCGTCATCATATGATCACCCAGTGTTGGGAGTCGGTCGCTGAACAAGGTTGACCTGAGCCGGTGCCGGCGGTTGAGGCTGTGGAGTGGGTGGATGATTCGACATGTGGTTTTGGTGGATCCCCAAATCCTACGCAGGCTGCTGCTGCTGTGACTGTGGCTGTGGCTGTGGTGCTTGCTACTGCACTTGCTGCCTCGGCCCTTGCCTTCTCTTTTCTTTTATCGCGGTGATACCTTTGTGCATTTCTTCCCAATCTATGTGCTGCCCTTCATGTAGATCATAGACAAAGTCCCTAAACTGGTAAAAAGTCTCGATCATGTGTTCGAGCTGCCAGTGGAACATACAATATCTGGACTGATCGATGGCCGAGCTCCAACTAGGCCATTCTGGAGGAATTTGGAGTGCACCAATGGACATGAGAGCCGAGAAAATGTTCGGGAGGGACTCGGGCAAAGGAGGGTACTGCGCCCTCTTTGGAGCGGGGTGTTTGGGTGTGTAGCCTTTAGGTGGAGGGACATTGTGGTATTTTGGGGGTTGTTGCGGCTGTTGAGGAGTGGGGAAGGTATTTTGTGGATTGGGGAAAGTAGGCTGGGCGTTTTGTGGAGTAGAGAAAATAGGTTGGGCATTTTGTGGAGTGGAGAACTGAGGGTTACGTGGGGGTTGTGGAAAGCGGTGCAGAGCGGATTGGTTAGGGAAAGGGAATGTAATGGCTTGCACTTGCTCATTGGTTTGGACTCCTTCGGTGATGGGCGCCTGAGGCTTTCTATTGTATTTGGGCGTTTGGGCCTCAAAGAGGGAGTGAATGAGGGAGTCCTTAAATTGGGTCTGGATAAATCTCGCCCGATTGTATAACTGGTGCATATTGGTGATATCATTCATGGCCAAGATGTTACGGAAGATAGGTGTGGCATTAGAGATGAGCAACTTGACCTTTTCTTCCTCCGGAATATGATCGGGCACACGAGCAGCCATTTGCCTCCATCTGTCAGCATAAGTAGCAAAGTCCTCATCGGCCTTCATTTTCTCGGCTACCAGATCTGTAAAAGAATATTCCGGGCCGATCCGGTCTTGGAACCTCTAAATAAATTTCTCCTTGACAACTTTGAAGCTCAGCATCTTCCAGTGGCAAAGTATAAAACCACTCCAACGTGACTCCATCCAGTGATCGGCGGAACAAATACGCCATGAGGCGATCATCGTGTTGGAATTGCGTCGATTCATACATGAAATCCCTCACATGAATATACGGGTTGTTGTTCCCATCATACGTGCGATATGTGGGGAGCTTGGATTGAGGAGGGAACCAGATATTGTGAAAGCTAGGAACGGGAACATCTGCCAAAGACTGTGGGCCGACCCGCTTTTGAAGGAAGTCGAGTTGTTGCTGCATGGTAGCCCACTTATCAAGGAGTTCCTGCTCTCGAGGTGGAGTATGTGGAGTAAAAGGTGCGGGCTCAAGGTGAGGAGCCGAAGGATAGACGGAAGAAAGGGGAGGCCCATAAGAAGGATATTGGGCCGACGGATGACCCGAATTGGCATAAGCATGGCCCCCTCGCTGACGGCGGACAAAATCGGACGGGCCCACAAGGACTTGGGATGCCGAGAGAACGGACCTATATGGATCAATCTGGGTAGATGAGGGAAGAGTGATCTTCCCTTTATCAAGGACTTGATGGGTCGAACCATAGGACTGGCCCGCCTCTAGATGGGAAAAGCGAAGGACCCTGGGTTGGACTGGGGTAAGATCAATAGGAGCAGAGGAGCCCCGGGCCCATCAACCCTAGATTGGGAGATGGAGGTAGTGGATGGACCTTGTAAAGTAGTGGAGGATGGGGCGACTGACCCCTGCAAAGTCTAATAAAGGGCCTGAAGTTGGGCCAGATCCAACTGGGCCATCATTTGAAGAATGTGACTTGTGGGATTATTGATGAAAGAATTTCAAAGAGAGCGCTGACCGCCCTCTATGGTAGCAGATGATGGAGGAGGGTTGGGCCCTTCACCAGCCCTAGGTGGCATGACCCTAGATGGGTCCTCTAGGAGTCCTTGAGGAAGAGAGTCCTCGTGGGTGTAGATTATGGAAATAACCCACTAAGAATAAAAGAAATACTATAAGGGAAAAAGGGGACTAGAAAGAGAAAGGGGAGCATGAGTAGGATACTAAAGGGAAAGGTGATCACCAGAGACGCGAGGGCCTCAAAGATATAACAATAAAGAATAGGAGGGATCATGAAAAATACCTTAAAAGAAGCGGGGGAGATTGTGAGTGCACCTTCTCTTTCTATCGGCCGGCCGATGAAGAGAGTTCTTCTTAGCTTGATTACCCTTGCAAAATTAACAAACACCAATAAACAAATATGGATTAGAAATCAAGATATGTAGCATCAAATCTAAATATAAATATGGACATAGAAAGCATGGATATGAACACACCTTATTAGTGTTTGGCCTTTAAACCCCTATGCAAAAGGGTAGGTAAAAGATGATGTATGATGAAGAATAGAGGGAGATGTGCAAGTGTTACACTAAGGGAGATGTGCTAGAGTGCATAACATGGAAAGATCTCAATATTGAGATAAAAAGAAATAAAAGAAGAATATGATATGATGCATGCAATTAACTAAAGCAATAATAAGAGAAAGGGGGAGAAAGCTTAGTGGTTTTCTCCAATTTGGCTTCAAGATCTTCAAGGGAGGAAGAAGAACTCCATAGATGAAGCTTGTAGGTTCATGGGAGCTTCCTCCTTGAGCCTTCAATCTAGTATCACCTCCCCTTGGATTGATATTGATGATTTTTACACAAGGGAGAGAGGGGTTCTATTTATAGAGGTGAAATTCGGAGTTAATTCTAAAAAAATTAGAAAACCATGTTTTAATGGGATTTGAAGGGAGATAGTTATTGGGCAAGTGTCCTCCCAACTTTAGAAAGTCATAGGAACCCTTTCCCAATTAAAAAAGGAGGTTAAAGTGAGGGAGGGAAGTGAAATTCGGAGTTTAATTCCATAAAAATTAAAAAACTGAGTTTTGGTGAGATTTGGAAAGGGAGATCCTTCCTCCAAGTGTCCTTACAATATTAGGAAGCCATAGGAACCCTTTCCTAAGTGGAAAAGGAGTTTAAGTGAGGAAGGGAAAGAAAATTCAGAGTTTAATTCTAAGAAAATTAGAAAACAGAGTTTTGGTGAGATTTGGAAAGAGGGATCCTTCCTCCAAGTGTCCTTACAATATTAGGAAGCCATATGAACCCTTTCCCAAGTGGAAAAGGAGTTTAAGTGAAGAAGCGAAATGATTCTGTTCGAAATCAAAATTTTGTAAGAAATGGTGTCAGACCCAATGGTCGCTAATTAAAAGAGCGCATGCTCGAAGTGTCGCCCATTCTGAGACATTTTAAGATGAATTGGGATATTCCAAAATTAGAAAAGAATTGACACCCATGAAGCGGTCGCCAATTAGGAATTAATACGAATTTTAGACTGAGTTAAATGCTCAAAATAAGGTAAGAAAATTGACGACCTTCCGAACGGTCGCTATTTAAAGAAATGGCGACTTTCCGGAGTGTCGCTAATTCATAAATTTCGAAAACGGCCAAACTGGACTCAGTTAGAAATGGACGCCCCCTGCCTGGGCGCTATTTAAATGGCACCCGGGTCTCTGCCACCATTTGATTTAAAGCCCAGAAAAATAGAGAAAAAGCTCAGAAAAATCTGGAAAAAAAAAGGAAAAGATGTGTGAAAACTGGGGGAAGTTGGATATTCAAGAAAAGAGAGGACAACCACTCAAATAAGTCAATTTGAGGGTCAAATGGGGCATCGCAGTGCGATAGGATATATGCTCAAAATGATGTCAAATTTGGCGTGTCTACAGCTGCCCCGCCTTAGCGTCTGCTTTGTAAGGGAGTGACACGGAGTGGAATGGAATAAAATGAAGTGAAGCAACATGGAATGAAATGGAATGGAATGAAGTGAGAGTGAACTGAAAAGTAGATGCCAAGGTGTGATGAGACACGCAATCAACATCACTTGTTTAGAATTGAATCAAAAGCTCGAGATGAAGTAATCTTGAGGAAATTCAATGAAAGCAACAATGTTTGGATAAAGAAGGAGTGTGCATGAGAGCACGAAAGAGATAAAAAGATTGATCAACTTCTAACAAGGTAGAAGTACCCCAGGTCACAAACCTGTAAGTTTTACCATTGGGGAGCGATTACCAGCAAATGTGGACGTGTTGCAGCCAAAGTGGATCAAAGGAAGAGGAATTGAACGAGAGATAGAAATCCAAACAAAGGAGTTTACAGGGAAGCGGCCCAAAATGACAGCAAGGCAAACTGAGGACATAATTCGGAATGGAATATCTCTTATCATGGAAAATCAGGATTATCTTTACCTTCAAAATCAGCTTATCAGAAGGGTTTTCCAAAGTTAATTTAAATTCCTATATGAATGCATGCTGGGTTTAAAGGGAAAAGTAAAGTAAATGAGAATATAAGATAATCAAGGATAATATTGTTAAACTGTCGAGACTGGGTCAAGATACCCATTCGTGAGCTGATACTAAGCCGAAGCCCGTTTATCCGCTCACCAACTCACAAAAGGGAACCATCGTCCCCAGTCTTAGACGGCTCAACGGCCTATCCGTATGACTAAGATGCCTCTGAAATCATCATCATTTTTGATGAAGGGGAACTCAAATTTCAGATTTATCAAAGCCACAAGGTCCTTTATATGATCTAGTTAGTGTAGGTAACATATAGTAAAATGCATACAGGGGGAAGATGGTGATAGCAATAAGCATGAGGGAATTTAGAAAATTCAAGCGCCGTGGGGCTAGAGTGATGATACTCGGACGGTAGGACCAAGAGCTTCTTTCATACGCTCAAAAAATCATTAGCCAAGATATAAAACATAACAAGCAATGAATAAGGCGTTAAAGCATTGCAACCATAGAAGGGATAGAATTCAAGCATGAAAGCATTGAATAGTATTGAATAACATGAAAATATAGCATGTATCAAAGCATTAATAACATGTATGTATCATATCATGAATAGCATTCAAGCGTGTAGAGCGTGAAAGGCATGAATAGCATTTAAGCATTCAACATAGATAGCTTCATTAAAGCATAGATAGCATAGCATCATTGTTTGTTGTTTGTCACGAGGATGACAACTTTAGCAAATCATGAAGATTGAAGTTGAAAGAATCTTAATCAGAATAATGATGCCCAATGGCAGGAGTAATTGGAAGATCAGCAGGAGTTGATTAAAAAGATTTGGAGATGAATAATCGGAGTAATGCGTAGCAAATCATGAAGATATGATCAATTAATGCCCAACGTGGCATATCTTGAAGATATCAAACAACATAGGGAAGAATCGAAAGATAGATAGCAACGATTGGAGAGGACTCATCATGTGCCCTTGATCCTGTGAGAGCTGTTGTCCCTCCAAAGCATCATCAACAAAATATAATGTATTTTTTTTTAGATTTATGAGTTTTGAAAATATTTGAATTTTTAGGTGGATTCTTGGAAGATATCTGAATTTTTTTATGGATTTTGAAAATATTTAATTTTTGTTAGATTTTTACTTAGGAAATATTCAACTTTTTTGGGATTTTTCGCAAGAAATATTCAACTTTTTAGATTTTGGTTTAGACATTGCTAAAGCAGCATCAAAGGATATTTACATCACTGGCTAAGGGTCCCTGTTCCTTCCCCTTTTGCTAAAAACTGCCCAAAGCCGGACGTGCATTTAAAGGTGGCACCCTATAACCGACTACCCTTGGTTAACAGTGCTTCTACCAAGGACATACCTGAGAAACATTCGGTCTTGAAGAGAGAAGAGAAGAACAATTGGAGATAAGTTTTATGCAAGATGGGAGATATCGGGACTTGAATTCCTTCCAAGGTATTACCCCTCAAAGAGGTAGTATGTTGCGTCGGGACTTTGTGCCTTTAATTTTTAGACCATTGACATGCATACGACCAGGGTTTTTCCTGCGGGGACTTTGCCTCTCTTGTCATGCCATAATTCATAATTTTATATTGATTGAAATTTGACTTTGATTTTCATAATAGCCCTTTTTGGCTAGATGTATCATGAAAATTCACTTTAATTTGGGTCAAGACTGCCCCTATTTGAGACTTCTCTCGTATTGGGGAGTATCTAGATTGGTCATCTCATCCATCAACCTCTTGTACTTGCATTCGGCCGAGTAAAGAAGAGAAAAGACTTTTACGCATACTCATGGCATGGCCAAAGCAGCAATAATGTTTTTACCAAAGGAGACGGCTAAAGGGCGCCGTGAAGTGTGTGAAGTGCCTAGGTAAGGGTTACTCTTAACAAGCGGGGAGAGAATGTCGAACTCCCAGTGCGGGATTCTTATGACCGAAGTGCTTCATAGCAAGCCTAAAGACTCTTTTCTGAAATTGACTTAATGAAAAGGCCTAAGATAAAGATCTAGAATAACATCCTTGATCATGTTAAGAAGCACTTCATTTTGAAAAACCGTGCGTGAAGAATGATGAAATCAAATCATATGCAAAACGTTACCTTGCAACCTTGTTGAAGTAGCAGCTGCTGGAGGCGATCTTGATGAACATGGGATTTGTCCTTAAGTGGCAGATAAAAGGATTGGAAGTCAAGGTTTGAAGTGGCTTAACAAGAAGGAGTGGTACCAAGACCAGACTCAGACGAACAAGGATAAAAGGAAAAGAGGCGAGGGCTAGAACTCCCTCACTAAGGTACAGAGACCCTGATCACATGAATGGTCTACAGAAGGAGAGGAAAATCAAGAAGTGGAGTGAGGACTAAAGCCTCGGAAGTAGTGGGAAAATGGGTAGATGCCCAGAGCGGTGGATGTGGAAGAAGTTGGGTCGAACCCGGGATTGGGAGAAATTGGAAAAATAAATTGATAGATGGAAAGAGGCAGATCCGGAGGTTCCGGAAGCAAGAGAGGAGGAGAATCAGGATGCGGGTAGGAATCATCTGGAGGTTCCGGGGAGGAAAATCCCGAGGGACGCAATGCCTTGGGAAAAGGTATGAAAAAAGGTGATTGAAGAGGAAGAAAAGAATGAAGAGAACAAAGGACGGGATGTCCTGGAGGAGTAAGAAGATAAATCGGAGGAGAGAGAAGAAGGAAGGGAGATCTGGAGGTTCCGGAGGGGGCAAATACCGAGGGACGCGATGCCCTGGGAAGAAGTATGGGAAAAGATGATGGGAGAGGAAGAAGAGAACGAAGGACGCGATGTCCTGAAGAAGTAGGAGGATAAATCAGAAGAAAGATGGGAAAGAATGGGTGTGATACCTGGAAAGGATGGCATAGTATAAAGAAGAGTCCAGAGGTTCCGGAGGTTCCGGAGGAATACGATGGGAAGGGACACGGTGCCCTGGAAGATCCGGAGGTTCCGGAGGGATGAGACACCACGGGGCGCGATACCCCAGGAAGACAAGCGAGAAATCCGGAGAGTTCGGATGCGAGAGTTGAAAAAGGGCGCGATGCCCTGAGAGAAGATTAGAGGGGGCACAATGCCCGGGAAGTGTAAAGGGACCCGAAGATCCCGAGGATAAGGATGAACAAGATGGGGAATGCAGAAGATCCGGAGGTTCCGGAAGACGGGGAAGATACGGATCTGGAAACCCGAGGAAGAAGAAGTGCAAATGCATGCGAATGCAATACAACGGATGCGATGAATGCATGAAATGCAAAGAATGTAAAGAACATGAAGGGCGAGAGGATGAGATCCTCCTCCTTACCCCTGGAGTGGCCCATGAAGAATCGGTGATAGATGAAAATATGGGTGGAGTTGAATGGAAGGTGGATAGAATAGCGGAAGGCCCCTTAGTATGAGGATAACTGCCCCTCCATAGCAGTGAAAGTGTATAGACAATAGGCCCAGTGGATAAAGTACAAGCCCATGATGAAGCTTCAATAGTAAATGACAACTCCCTTGGAGAGTGAAGAACAACAGTGCGAGGGAGTTGACAGATGGGAATGGGAAGCGTCATGTTGCCCAGGGGTTGCGGCGTATAGGGAGTGTTGAACAAAATGGGCATTCGCCCCTTATATGGAAGAACATGTTCAAAATTGGAAAGTTGGAACAAGGGGTGCCCTGCCCGGCCCTGGGTCATAGACTTTTACGGCATCAGCGTTTGACATTTTCTTCTGGAAAGCAACAGCGGGGACTTGGGCTCTTCAACCATGCTCGGCACAAAAATGCAGATTGGGATCCTCCAAATAAATTCTTGCATCTTGAATGGCACGGTCGTGGCCGAATCCTTCTTGCCCGGCTCTTGATCATCTTCGGCACAAGTACTCACAGAAGCACTCCCATTCTGAGTGGTAGAGGAAGCGGAGGCGGAAGGCTCCATGGGCAGTGATGATGTAATGGAAGGTGTTGGAGAATGGGTGAGTGGAAGCGGAGGTTGAAACATGTCGAGCTTCCTCCTTTGCCCAGAAGCAGTCGGGGTTGGCTCGAGTGCAAAAAGGGATGGATCCTGCTCAGGATTAACCATGGGTAAGGGTGAATGGATAGATGAAGGAATAGGCAAAGTGGGTTTTGGGGTTAAAGGGATAATGGAGGGCCGAGGTGGTGGTAATGGTAGGTTAATTGGGGAAGGTTCGATGGTGGGCTCGGTGGAGGCCGATGGCGTGGAGGCTAATGGCTTAATGGGTAGAGGTTTAGTGGAAGGCTCAGTGGAGGCTGGTGTTGTGGAGGTTAATGGCATAGCTGGTGGAGGTGTAATTGGTGGAGGTTTGGTGCGGAGAAAATGCCGAACGGGGCGAACGGTGTTAGGGATAGAAGGAGACTCAAGATGCGCCGGCGTGGGTGATTGGAGTATCGACCCATCATCGTAACACTAGTAAGTCTTAGAAACGGGGGTTGGATTGGGGACGGTGGCTTCGTCCTGAGCAGGGGGTTCATCTAGTGGTAGTGGAGGGAGAGGAAAACGGAGGAAACTCGGAAGGGGTGCCTGCATAGCTTCATCGTCACGTGCCGCCTTGAGCTCTTCAATCGCGGGTTCTTCATCGTTAAACTCAAGTGGACACCGTAGTGGAGGTGTATATGTGGGTGGAGGAGTGTAATGGTATTGCGGATGTGGAGGCGGAGGGCCATACAAGTGACTGGGGTGCATGGGTGGAGGGTGGACGGTGTCCACTTGAGCGTTGAAATCTGTCGGCTCTTGCTCGCTTGAAATGCCGATGCCGTAGTCGTCTCTCCTATCCTTCCAAACTTTCTCCATCTTTGTAATGACATTCAGAATGGCGTGAAGGGGATTGATTGGAGAAAGAGGAGGAGGAGCAGGCCGCGGGCTCGTAACCCTCTTTAATTGTTCCTCCAACGAAGTAACTTTATCAAGAAGAGTTTGTTGGAGGGGTGTAACTCGAGCAATGGAGGGTTGGCATGATGGCCTTGAAGGAGGGTCCGCATAAGAAGGCTGTGGGGGAGGGTTAATGGGCTGACCCATAGAATAACTGGGACAGACTGGGTTGCAAGGAATAAATGGGCCCTAGGGCTGTGGTGGAGGAGGAATAGAAAGAGGCGGGTGATGGATCACCCGAGAAGGAGTACGTGTAGAAGAAGGCGGGTGAAAAGAGGGAGGCGGGTGATGGATCACTTGAGCGGGAGTGTGAATAGGAGAGGGGGGTGGGTTATGGGCCACCCGAGTGGGAGTGTGAATAGAAATAGGTGGGTGATGGGCCACCCGTGAGGGATTGGAGGGAGGATGAGAAGGAGAAGATGCACTCTCAACAATGGCCTTAAGGGCTTGGATTTGTTGAGGGGTGAGATGATCTAATGCACGCAAAACTTGGGAGACCTTCTCATCATGTGGAAGAGATAGTCTCGGGGAAGTAGTGACTTGCAATGGATATAGGGGACCATAAGATTGGAAATTACCCATGGGTCGGGTAAGACCATAAGAGTGAGGACATGGTCCCTTAAAAGAATTGTTGTGAGAATTATAAACTTGAGGATTGTATGATGTGCTAGGTTGATCATCCTCATGATTACAATTTGAATTAGACATGTTGGTTTTATTATCAAAGCGAGACATCATGCAAACAAATAATATTCAATCAAAGCAATGTTGCAAAGATATCAAACAAGTTGAGATGCTTACGCTTGATTTTAGTTGATACCTTTATGTGAATTAGATGATTTTTAACAAGATTGGTATGATTCACTCAAGGTATGAACCTAGTTTCAATATGATTTTGCTTCAATGCCAACTAGGTTTCTTCTCACCATGCATGGGCCAACTAACCTAGGAAACTTCAAAGGTACAACCTGCCCGGCGTCCGTAAGGGAATCTACGGGTGCGGGGACTTATGGAGGCTTGGTTTAGGAATTTCCAGTCCAATGAGACGGAATGCTCAATGGAGGGTCCTTCCTTCACCAAGAGGGGGTAGGAGGTCCTAAAATGTGTAGGGAGAGGAGGTCTCCCAAGCCAAATGCCCTATATGCAAGTGCTAATGCAAAAGACAAAGAAAAGAAAGTATGAACAATGATATGAGCCAAACCAATGAAAGATAAGGTAAAACACTCACATGGCCATACAAATCAAGGCAATCAACATAACATGAAGCATGGCATCCAATTCTTTTTTTTTTTAAATGGAGAGATAAGAAAGTGGAATTTTCCAAAACCAACAAGTTAGTAATCACATAAGGAGAGGGGGGTGTGCACACGGTGCACAAGTGATAAAACAAAAGGAAAGTGCTACGTGGAGCACAAAGGGAGTTGCACCGAGGGTGCAAAAGGGGAAGGGTAATCAAAGAAAAATAATGGTAGTCCTACCATGATCGCCAATTTGTAGATTATGGAAATAACCCACTAAGAATAAAAGAAAGAATATAAGGGAAACGGGGACTAGAAAGTGAAAGGGGAGCATGCGTAGGATACTAAAGGGAAATGTGATCGTCAGAGACGCGAGGGCCTCAAAGATATAACAATAAAGAATAGGAGTGATCGCGAAAAATATCTTAAAAGAAGCGGGGGAGATTGTGAGTGCACCTTCTCTTTCTATCGGCCGGCCGATGAAGAGAGTTCTTCTTAGCTTGATTACCCTTGCAAAATTAACAAACACCAATAAACAAACATGGATTAGAAACCAAGATGTGTAGCATCAAATCTAAATATAAATATGGACATAGAAAGCATGGATATGAACACACCTTATTAGTGTTTGGCCTTTAAACCCCTATGTAAAAGGGTAGGTAAAAGATGATGTATGATGAAGAATAGAGGGAGATGTGAAGTGTTGCACTAAGGGAGATGTGCTAGAGTGCATAACATGGGAAGATCTCAATATTGAGATAAAAAAATAAAATAAGAATATGATACGATGCATGCAATTAACTAAAGCAATAATAAGAGAAAGGGGGGGAAGCTTAGTGGTTTTCTCCAATTTGGCTTCAAGATCTTCAAGGGAGGAAGAAGAACTCCATGGATGAAGCTTGTAGGTTCATGGGAGTCTCCTCCTTGAGCCTTCAATCTAGTAGCACCTCCCCTTGGATTGATATTGATGATTTTTACACAAGGGAGAGAGGGGTCCTATTTATAGAGGTAAAATTTGGAGTTAATTCTAAAAAAATTAGAAAACCATGTTTTAATGGGATTTGAAGGGAGATAGTTATTGGGCAAGTGTCCTCCCAACTTTAGAAAGTCATAGGAACCCTTTCTCAAGTGGAAAAGGATGTTAAAGTGAGGGAGGGAAGTGAAATTCAGAGTTTAATTCTATAAAAATTAGAAAACTGAGTTTTGGTGGGATTTGGAAAGGGAGATCCTTCCTCCAAGTGTCCTTACAATATTAGGAAGTCATAAGAACCCTTTCCTAAGTGGAAAAGGAGTTTAAGTGAGGAAGGGAAAGGAAATTCAGAGTTTAATTCTAAGAAAATTAGAAAATAGAGTTTTGATGGGATTTGGAAAGAGGGATCCTTCCTCCAAGTGTCCTTACAATATTAGGAAGCCATATGAACCCTTTCCCAAGTGGAAAAGGAGTTTAAGTGAGGAAGGGAAATGATTCTGTTCGAAATCAAAATTCTGTAAGAAATGGCGTCAGACCCAATGGTCGCTAATTAAAAGAGCGCATGCTCGAAGTGCTGCCCATTCTGAGACATTTTAAGACGGATTAGGATATTCCAAAATTAGAAAAGAATTGACGCCCATGAAGCGGTCGCCAATTAGGAATTAATACGAATTTTGGACTGAGTTAAATGCTCAAAATAAGGCAAGGAAATTGAAGACCTTCCGAACGGTCGCTATTTAAAGAAATGACGACTTTCCGGAGTGTCGCTAATTCAAAAATTTCAAAAACGGCCAAACTGGACTCAACTGGAAATGGACGCCCCCTGCCTGGGCGCTATTTAAATGGCACCCGGGTCCCTGCCACCATTTGATTTAAGGCCCGAAAAAATAGAGAAAAAGCTCAGAAAAATTTGGAAAAAAAGGAAAAGATGTGTGAAAACTGGGGGAAGTTGGATATTCAAGAAAAGAGAGGAAAACCACTCAAATAAGTCAATTTGAGGGTCAAATGGGGCATCGTAGTGCGATAGGAGATATGCTCAAAATGATGTCGAATTTGGTATGTCTACAGTGGGGATGAAAATCGTAGGAAGACATGGTGGATTCGAACAAAGGATTAAAATAGGAGATGAAGGAGGAATTGCCCCTAGGAGATGAACCTATGGACTTGAAGCAACTCCACATGCAACGTGGCACCTATCAAATGAACACAACACAAACAACCACTAATAAGCAACCAAACAAATGACCCAACAAAGGGGGGAATATGCAAATAATGAGGGGGATGAGAGGCAACCAAAATGAACCAAGTTATAATGATGCACAAATTTTTATTTATTTCTCCTTTAGAACCTTAGTGATTTGAATAAAATGTTCTCTCCAACAATAGGTCCTTAATAGGAAAGGATGTTGGGAACTTGGTCGACCCTAGGTGTAAACTCTCCTTCACTTATGTAGCCTAGGCACGGGGTGACAAAGGTACAACCGGCCCGGCGTCCATGTGAGAATCCACGGCTCGCGGAGACTTATGGAGGTCCCGAATATGATCACCTAGTCGACCCTAATGAATATGAAGGCGAGAGGAT
Source organism: Amorphophallus konjac (assembly GCA_022559845.1). NCBI lineage: Eukaryota > Viridiplantae > Streptophyta > Magnoliopsida > Alismatales > Araceae > Amorphophallus > Amorphophallus konjac. Next base: position 128,682,354 of record CM040120.1, read on the forward strand.
CACACACCACGGTAGGAATGCAACTATGATACGAGAGATGAATGATGCTATGTGCAACGGAATGCATGTAATTTCTAGCCTAGAAACTAACAAACAATGTGCAAACAATGATATAAATATAAGTCACAACAAAGGAGGAGATATCAGATACCACCCAGGAACAATAGATATGAGCAAAAATGTAAAAATAACAGCAATCCTCGGGATGCGTACATGTGACTGTAGAAATGGTCGTCTGGGACCGCTAAGGAGATAAGACGGTCTATCACTAGACCACTTTTAAGCCAGAAATAGCCGGGAGGAGATCGCCAGGGAACCAGAGAGCAGAAATAACATGGAATAAAATGAGAAAACCGAAGAAAATAGAAGGGCAACTGGGAAAGACAAAGAAGAGTAGGTCTAACAATCACTCAACACGATCGGCATTAGATGTCTCATCGTGATCGCCAAAAAATAGAGGTTGTTGATATTTTTTAATGTGTGAGTATGAGTGATGAGGGTGCGTGAGATATGTGATGTGTACCAACTCAAGCAATCAATAACATCAAGGTCGTCCCTGCTGCCGGCGGGAATGGCCCTGGGCTTTCCCCTCTGTCCATAGCTGCGGCAGGGGAACCTCAGGTTACCAGCGTTCTGCCCCCTGCACCCACCTCCTCCCATGGCGTCCTCCCCTTGCCTTTGGTTGGAGCAGCGCCTGGTTCCCTGCCAACCCCGACCAGAGCTCCTCTCAAGGCTCCTGTCGGGCCGTCGGGTGGTGGTCCCAGGGTGGCTGCACTTGCTGGAGGTCCCAGTTCACTACCTGCCTCAGCTTCTATGACGCCTAGGCCATCCTTCGCCCAAGTGGTTATGCAGTCCATTGTCCCTCCTACTCTCCCGCTGCTGGTTCACAGCCCTGCATTCACAGACGCTAGAGAGCCTGCGATTTACTTCTCCCCTGAAGAGATCTGAGTTTCATGCCAACCTCTAGACCTCGCTGTTATAGCTAGAACCCCTAGGGGATGGCCGCCATTCCAAGAGATCCGGGCGCACCTCGCCCAGCGATTTAAATTCCAACGAGACTTTGTCATCAGCGCCTTCGACAATAGGCACCTGCTGCTCGTCTTCTTCTCCAGAGAAGATTACCTCCAGGTCCTGCTTAAGGACACTCTTTTTGTCAAAGGCAAACCGCTGCAGTTCTTCAAATGGTCTATGGCCTTCTCCACTGAAGAGGATTCCCCACTCGTCCCTGTTTGGATGGATCTCCCTGGCCGGCCAGCGAACTTCCACAATGAACCCATGCTCCTCTCCCTTGCTGGTTGCTTTGGGGAAGCGCTGAAGGTTGACAGAAACAACGTCTACCACACTCGCTCTGCTGCAGCTAGGGTCTGCGTGCAGATGGACGTATCCAAGCCGCCCCCTCGTCGCCTATGGATTGGCACTGGTGGCCTTGGATGTTTCTGGTAGGGTGTGGATATTCCACACCTCCCCTCCTTCTGCAACGTGTGTAAGCGCCTTGGCCATTCTCCAGCCCAGTGCAAGAAGGTCTCGGGTGGGCCGCCTCCTGTAGCTGCCTCTGTCAGGCCCGGCCGCCATGGGCGCACAGCGGTGGATGACTTTGTCGCTCCCAACCCCCCCGCTCCTGTGGCAAGCCCTGTGGCCAGCCTGCCCTTATCCCCGTCCAACTCGGGGTCCCCAGCAGTTGCCGTGACGCCCCCGCAGGGTCCTCTCGATGTTGCCACTCTCCAAGAATTGGTCACCCCGCCGCCCCAGCCCCCTAGCTTGGCAGAGGTGCCCCTGCTACCTGGTCTAGAACCTGCGGCGTCTTTGCATCCTCCCACACCTGTCTCTGTCGTGGGCCTGGGGTACTCAACTTCGTTGGCAACGGCCTCTGCAGCACCTGCAGTACCACATCACTTCCTCGGGCCTCTACCGGGTTGCCCTTTGTTCTTGCTGCATGAACTGCTGCCTCTACCAGCTTCGGAGATGCCCCCCACTCCTCCACAGCGGGGCCTGGCTCTTCCAAGCCCCACCCAGTTCTCTCCTCCGGTGTGGAGGCTGCGTCGTCGTCGGCCGCTGTGGTGGTGCCCCACTCATCATCGCCTACCTCTGTCGAGCCTTGCGGTGGAGCTCTGCCCGACTTCAACCAGGCTCCAACAATCGCCAAACGACACGTCATTTCACAGTCAATCTCGCTGCCTTTGACCGGCACCCTACCTGATGGGACAGTCCAAGATTACGATGCTCTGTTTTCGGTTTCTGCCGCTCGTGGGATGCCCCCCACCAAGGGTATACTAGCTCTTCCCAGCCCCGGCCACCCCTGCAGGAGGTGTCAACCCCCCCCCTCTCACGTGTTGATCGCTTGGCTCCACCCTCTATGCTCTACCAGCCCGCGGCAGTTACCATTGCGGCCGCGGTCTCTGCCTCGGAGGATGCTTCACACGACCAAGAACCTAAGCAGCCATCTTCCTCTGTACTGCAAGGTTCTTGTGGCTCTAGCATCCCAGACCACTCCTGCTCAGGGTCCTCTTCTGACCCACCACCACCATCCCTTGCAACCCCCACCTTGACTGATCTTGCTGTATCAACACCTTCGGAGACGGGATCCCCCTCTTCTTCTGACGGGGAGTCACTCTCATTCCCCACCCTTGTCCAGCCTCTCCCTGTCCCAGGGCTTGAACCGGCTTCACTTGGGACCCATCCCACCATGGCGCACACCAACTTTGTGGGGAAAAGCCAGCTTGCTCCGACTAGGGGTTCGGGGGTGACAACACGTGGCAGCCATCGTCGAAACGCATCAGGCGGCCCACCTCTTACTGTTTCCAATGAAAGCCCTGCTACGGAATATTAGAAGAGGTTTGGGCAATGCCGCATCTATTAGAAGGTTGAAGCTTCTCATCCATAACTTCGACCTACGCTTTGTTGCTATTCTTGAACCCAAGCAACCGACCACCTTGCTGGAAAGTTACTACAAGAAGCTCCGTACGAAGCACGCGCTTGCCAATTGCAATGGGAGAGGCCGCATCTGGATCTTCTGGAAGACGCCCTTGGACGTCTCTTTGGTCAATTCATCAGACCAACACATCACCCTTTCTGTTTCTTTAGCCCTGGACTGCATGGTATACTTCACTATTGTGCATGCTAGTTGTTCCTTGCCCGAGCGACGTGTCCTTTGGGACCATCTAGTTGATTTTGCAGCATCTTGTAACCAACCTTGGCTGGTCGGTCGGGACTCCAACAATATCCTCCTCCCCGCTGAGAAACGTGGAGGGAGAAGGGCATTCTCTCGATCGATGTCTGACTTCCAAGCATGTGTGGCCGCAGCTGGGCTTGAAGATGCTGGCTTTCATGGAGGCTCATTTACATGGTATAATGGCCAACGTGCTAATGGGATCTGGGCTAGGCTAGATCGTGTGCTACTTAATGGAGACTGGTCTATCTCCTGCCCAGCCATCTCTATTAGCCACCTGTCGCGGGCTTGCAGTGACCACCGGCCTTTGTTACTGTCTCTGCCCCCACAACCCCTACGCGACCATCAAGGTTCTGCTTCCAACAGATGTGGAAGACCCATCCACTATTTCTTGCCCACTCTCGGGCGGCCTGGGCAACAACTCCTTCATCTTTTTCCCCCTGATATCTATGGGGATCAAGCTCAATCATATGAAGGACTTCTACAGACATTGGAACCACAACACCTTCCACAACGTGTTCGCCAATGTGCAGGAGGCAGAAGCACAATTCTCCTTGGCGCAAGAGGCTTTTGACACCCAGCCCTCTGATGTTCACTACCGGGCCTCCTTAACTGCCAAGGAAGAGCTAGACCGTGCTCATTCTCAAGAAGAAATCTTTTGGCGCCAGAAGTCAAGAATCAAGTGGCTAAGTGAAGGTGACAGGAACACCAAATTCTTCCATTCCTACGCTTCATCCTACCGCAAACGTGCCACCATCTCGGAGCTGCGTTCTGAGGATGGGGTCCTTGTCAACGACGAAGGCACCATGGGGGACCTCCTGGTCTCCCACTTCTCTGCAGCATTCACCACCGCCCCACATCATCTGCACCAGGAGATTATCACAGCCATCCCCCTTGTTTTACAAGAGCAGGACAACACTATGTTTTGTACTGTGCCATCATCCGAGGAAATTAAAGCTGTGGTCTTCAGTATGTCTTCTGACAGTGCACCGGGCCCGGACGGGTTCACTGGACATTTCTTCAAATTTTGCTGGGATTTCATAGCTAATGATGTAGTGGCAGTAGTCCAAGCATACTTTTGTGGCCATCCTCTTCCTCGCAGCTTCACCTCATCGCTGATCGCTCTCATCCCCAAGGTGGACATCCCAAAGATCTGTGCTGACTTCTGGCCTATAAATCTATGCAACTTTATTTACAAGATCATCTCTCGTGTCCTCAGTGACTGGCTAGCACGTGTCCTACCTCGGTTAATATCGGAGGAGCAAGGGGCCTTTGTCAAGGGTCTGACACATCATTGAAAATATATCCCTTGCTAGGGAAATGATTCAACACATTGGGAAGTCTTGCCGACGGAGGAATGTTATTCTCAAACTTGATATGGCCAAGGCATATGATCGGATAGAATAGAGTTTCATTTACACGGTGCTCCGTAAGTTCGGGTTTGGCCTAGCCTCTATCTCTCTTATTGAACCTTTGCTCTCTAATTGCTGGTTCTCCGTCCTTCTCAACGGCCAGCCTCATGGTTTCTTCAAGTCCTCTAGAGGATTGCGACAAGGTGACCCTATAGCACCCACCCTCTTCATCCTAGCGGAGGAAGCTTTAAGCCGTGGGTTGTCATGCCTATTCCAACGCAGCAGAGGAGTTATCAAACCCTAAGAAGGTGCTCCACCGTGTCCCATCTCCTTTTTGCCGATGACACATTGATATTCTCCAATGGGTCTGTGCGCCACCTGCCGAAGCTCATGAAATTCCTCAATAATTATGAAGTTGCCTCAGGCGAGCTCATCAACACTTCCAAAAGCTCTTTTGTTATTTCCCACGGGTCCCCGCCCTCTCTCGCTCGCTCCACCGCTCAGATTACGGGTTTCACGCAGGCAACCCTCCCGTTCACATATTTGGGCACCCCTCTGTATTCTGGTCGGGCCAAGTCGGCATTTTTCTCTTACATTCTATCCAAGACCGCAGCCAAGCTCCAATCATGGAAGTCGAGCTTTCTACCTGCGGGGGGCCGCCTCATACTTATTCGCCATGTCCTCTCAGTTGTGCCCATCTATACATTATCATGTGTTGCTATTCCATCGTCCATCTTTAAAGGCTTCCACAAGCTCCTAGCCAACTTCTTTTGGGGATCTTATGAGGGTTCTCCAAAAAAACATTAGAAGTCTTGGGACATCATTTCTCAGCCCATCGGTTGTGTTGGTCTTGGTGTCTTACACCTCCACACCAGGCAGATTGCCTTGCAGACAAAACTGCTATGGAAGGTCGTCACCTCCCGTTCTCTTTGGGCATACTTCTTCACTACAAATCATTTACACTCCGGCCACTACTCTAATGCAGCCTTCTCTCTCGCCCTCGCAGCCGATAAAAAACTATGGCGGCTGGCAGTAGAAATTATACATTCCAATCGCCGGGTACTCGTCTCCAGGGACAGCTCTAGTGTCTCATTCTGGCTGGATGTATGGGTGGGGACTGCCCCCCTCAAATAGTTTTTTCCCCCTACCGTTTGGTCCGTCATGCCCTCCAAAGAGTGCTCAGTTCAGGCTGCCCTCATGGGCCATGTGCAGGAAAGTGTTGCACTTGCACAGCAATTCTGCCCACCGGGCCTGCTACATACGGCCTTCGGCTCTTCCTCATCTGCTGACCTGTGGTTCTGGACGCTCAATTCAGATGGGATCTTCTCCTCCTGGTCTGTCCGCAACCTATTATTGTCAAGGGCCTCCACACATTGGGTGCTGCTATGGCATCACCATCTGCTGCTCAAATGGTCAGTGCTCTCTTGGAGACTCTTGCATAGCTGCCTCCCCGTAGATGACATCATTTCAGCTTGTGGCGTCCCACTATGTTCCAAATGCAGTTGCTGCTCATGCCCTCAAGCAGAGAATTGCCTCCACCTTTTCTTTCATGGCAATGTTGCTAGGGATGTGTGGACAGCCCTCTTAAACTTCCTGCGCTTCCACAACTCCACAACATCTTTTATTGGCTCGGCCATCTTTGAGTATTTGAGCAGCCTTCACCTATCTTCCGTGGAGGGTTGTCTGTCTAGGTGTTTCTTCATGGCAGCTTTGTGGGAAATCTGGCTCAGCAGGAACAAGGATCACTTTGAAGGCCAGCCGATGAACGCACGGCACATCCTCAGCCGGGTCTTCAAGACTGTCCGCTCCATCTCATTGGCCCACACATTCAAAGGAAAGAGCATCCCCAGTTCCCAACACCAATAGCTTGCCTCTTGGGGCTGCAGCCTTCTCCTCCAAGACTCATCCGGTGGTTCCCCGCTCCCAGTGGACGTCTGAAGCTTAATGTAGATGGGGCGTTCAAGCGCGGCATGGGACTTGCCGGAGGAGGTGGTGCTATCCGGGACTCTATTGGCCGTCTCATCTTTGCCTTTGCGACTGCATATCCTCATGTTTCCTCAAGCCTCGACGCAGAAGCCCTCGCCCTCCATGATGGACTCTCCTGCTGCAGGGACCGTGGCATCTATTCCGTCTCTTTAGAGATGGATTCCCTCGTGCTAGCTCAGATCGCAAACAGCCGCTCCTCATGCCCTTGGAGACTCAGCATCGTGATGTGTCAAGTGGCGGATTTGCTTAGGTCCATGCATGTTTCTATCGTCCATATTTACCGTGAACCTAACCAATTGGCTGACATGTTGGTTAGCCATGGTTGTTTCCTGTCTACTCTCTCATCTTAGACGTCTTGGGAGGAACTACCTACGGTTGCAAAAGGCCCCTATCGCCTTGATAGGCTAGGGTGCCCCTCGCTTCGCCTATAACGGTACTTTGTACCCTCTCCTTTTTGCATTATATTATAAAATTATCCCTGGTTGGCAGTCGGGGTTGGAGCGCTCCTTCCCTCCCTTGTAGGGTTGATCGCTCCTCCTTGTCTTGTCATTCAGGTATTCATCAGAGTTAAAAAAAAAGTAGAAAGCATGTGGGTATGTCATCTCAACAGTGCAAAATAAAGCAAAGGAAGAACTAAACAGATGCCGTGGGCGTCGAGCAAAGATGGAATAAGTAAACACACACCGTAGGTGTGGAGCAACTAAAAGCAAAGGAGACAAAGAACAAGATGGAAGAATATGATGACCAATACCCAAAAGAGAAAGATGTGATCGCCACCAAAGCAAGCAATGCAGCAAAACTAAACCACGTGTTGTGCCCCTTGTGCCTTGATGATGTGGTGCAGTTTTGATGATAGCAAACACAATGAGACATGTTTCATCTTTCAGTATACATAGTCTGTGCATACTTTGTTTACGCATTGAAAGTCGATGCGTATACATTGCATCTGTCGGGACTATACATCACTGCATGCTATCAAGTCTGTACAACCCACGTTGCTTCACTCGACTAAGTCAGTGCAGGCACTATTCATCCATTAGCTCAGTTCGCAGCTATGTCTGTACAGCCCGTGTTCCTCACGCATACACATAGTCAGTGCATCGATTTGGCTCACGCATACACATAGTCAGTGCATCGCTTTGCCTCACGCATACACAAATACACATAGTCCGTGCAACTTTTGGTGCTGCAGGGACACAAGTTTGTACAACCCTTGTTGATTCTAGCATTTAAGTTCGTGCATCATTTCACAAGTCTGTACAACCTTTGTTGATACGAGCATTTAAGTTCGTGCATCATTTCACAAGTCTGTACAACCTTTGTTGATACGAGAAGTTAAGTTCGTGCATAGTTTCATTAGGTCTGTGCATTATGCATTCATGCTTAAACTTTAGGCACAGCAAGTTGGTGCATCGTCTTGTCCCATGCACACACAAGTCTGTACACATCTCGGTGGCATGCCTGAGCATTCCTCTTTTAATGTGCATACTTTCCTATATGCATACTGTATTACACGCCATCAAGTCTGTACATGCTTAGTTCAAATCTCGAACTAACTCAATGCATCCTTCTCTTTTCCTTCAGATTGATTCAAACTGATAATAAGTCTGACCTGACAGGACTTCTGTTCGAGGAATCTATGAAGGGCACATAACTTGAGAATGAAAGAAAGCGCCAGGATCGTGACACGTGGAATGCAACAAGGCTATGATGCTGACATGTGACCTAGATATTCGGGCGGGAATCGTGATGACCACATGCCCTATCAGTTCACTGCTCTATAAATAAGAAGCTTCTTCCTGAGGAGGACAGAGATCAAAATTGGGAACTTACCTGAAAAAGCAGAAGCAGAGAGAGCCTGTACGATCCAAGAGAAAAGAGAAGAGAGAAGAAGGAAAGAGTCAAGAGAGAAGTGTTAGATAGAATACTGAATGTATTTGTTCTTCAGTCTCCTGGTTCAGAACCGGAGCTGAATTTGCTCAGTGATGAGCTACATTCCCCTTGTGGGTTTGTTTGTTTTCTCGCTTTATTCTTCCGTTCTGTTTTAGAAACTCGTTTCCAAGCTGTGAGTCAACGGAGCAAGCTGTGAAGCTCAGCGGTTTGTAGAGGTGGATTCCTCTGGTCAGGTAAAGCTGTAAGTCCCCAGCAGTTTGCAGAGGAGGATTCCTATGGATGGCATAAGCTGTAATGCCCAGCTGTCTGTAGGGTTGTGACCCCAAAGCTGTGGATCAGCGAAGCTGTGTATCAGCAGTGGAAGCCACATTCCGGATTGAAGTGTGGGGTGGACGTAGATCTCGAGTTTGAGATCGAACCACCTTAAAATCCCTTGACCTGTGTGCGATTGCTGTGCAAACTATGTGCATCCAGTTCATTTCTTCGATCGGTAGTAGATGAATGTGTAGGACCGTCTCGATATAAATCTGCTGGGTTGGCGTTCTTCCACAGTATTGTTATTCAGTCTGTCGTCTGACAGCAGCTTGATTTAATTCCGCATTCTGAGCTGTAGTTGTTAGTTTTATTGGGTGACTGATCTATTCACCCCCCCTCTAGATCGTATATAGCATCCCATCACTTGGTATCAGAGCCTAACTCTTCTGCAGGGATCAACATCCTGAAGAGAAACGGCCATGGATGCAAGAGGAATGACAGCTGAAGAACATTCCACCACGAAGCCCCCATACTTTGATGGGACGAACTACGCATACTGGAAGAACTGCATGCAAGTGTTTCTGAAGGCGAAAGACTATGAAATCTGGAAGGTGGTAAGTAAAGGACTATTTGAGCTGCATCCTAATGAGGATATATGGACAAGAGAGGAGATCAGGAAATCTACTCTCAACTGGAGCGCCATCAACGCCATATAATGTGCTCTACATCCCACTGAATTTGCAAGAGTCTCTTCATGTGCCACAGCGAAAGAGATGTGGGATAAGCTGGAGGTCATCTATGAAGGAACCTCTCAGGTGAGGGAGACCAAGGATAATTTACTAATTTCAGAGTATGAAGCCTTTAGGATGAAGCCCAGCGAGACCATCACCGAGATGTATGCTCGTCTTACCCTCATAACCAACGGTCTCAGAAATCTGGGGAAAAACTACTCTGACTATGAGATCGTGAGGAAGATACTGCGATCCCTGACTCCAGTATGGCATACAAAAGCGATAGTTATTGAGGAGTCGAGGGATCTTCCGAACACCAAGGTGGACGAGCTAATAGGCTCATAGATGACCTATGAAATGAATCTGCCAAAGACAGAGGAGCTTGAGAAAAAGAGGCAGCCTATTGCTCTGAAGGCGAGCGCGAGTCGTTCCAGTCGATCCAGCCACAATGGATCATCCAGTGATCAGAGCCTCTCTGGATCAGAAATTGAAGGAGATCAAATAGCGATGCTGACCAGAGAATTCAGAAGATTTCTTAGAAAAGAAGGAAGAAATTTCAACCGAAGACAATATGGCGGGAGAAGATACAACAGGTACAAATCTAACTCTGCCAAGAAGATAGATACTAATGTCTGGTACCACTGCAGGAAGGCCGGTCACATGAAGGCTGAATGTCCAGAGCTCCAGAAGCCGAAAGAAAAGGCCAAGAAAAGAGCTCCCAAAGGAAAAGCAATGGTGAGCACATGGAGTGACGAGGACGAGGGCAATTTGAGCAGTACATCAGAAAGTGAAGACGAAGAAAAGCCCATCTGCCTGATGGCCAGGAATGATGAAAAGGAAGTGGAAGAATCGGACGAGGTATCATATCCTTTTGAGCATTATACTATTTCAGATTGGGAAGATGCTTACGAAGAATTGCTAGATAAGGTAGATGATATCAGAAAAGAGAACAGACAATTGAAGAAGAAAGTAAACTCTCTCATGAATGACAAAACCATGTCTGATAAACTTGCCTGCTTGCAATCTGAAAATGACATGTTAAAAAATTCACGTGCTGAAGTTGATAATGTTAAGCATGCATTAATAGACTCTAGAAGAGAAAATGATGGTCTGAAAAATGTGATTGACGAATTAAAATTGAAATTGTAGAATTATGAAAATGAAATGAAGGTTGTGAATGAGAAATATGAAGCTGTTCTAGGTGTTAACCATGAACTAAAAAATTCAATTGATCACTTAGAGAGAGAAAATGAAGATAAAAAGAAATTTATTGAAAACATGACCTAAGGTTCAGATAATCTCAATGCCTTGTTAGGGTCAAAGGTGAATTTCAGAAAAGAAGGTCTCAGATTTAACTCAAATGTCACAAAGAGCTTTGCTGTGAAAACCATATCATTTGTGGCAGAGAAAAATAAGGGACCTCTCATAAAAATGGTGAGTGAAAATTCTGTTTCTGATAATGCTAACTCTAATATGTCCAGTGCCAAGGACAAAGGCAAACAGAAGGTTGGTGAGCCTAGCAGATTCTGCCCTTTACCCAAAAGCAAGTCTCAGGTTCGTGGTCAGCTTCCAAGCAAGTCTAAACCCCAGGGCAAGGCCACTAAGTCACCCCCACCATCACCTGTCCAGAAGAAGACCCAACATAAATCTGTACAGAAGTCCAGTGGGTCAAAAGTGCAAGGGAGACCTAATGTCACCAGGGGCCAGACCAGCTACTTCCACCAGCCCAGAGTCCAGACACTCCATCATGAGGAGCCTCGACAATTCTATAGGTTTGAATGGAGTAGAGCTCAAGGGAGGTCTAGATATCAGTCATGTGCCACACAGACATACAGGCCTCAGGCTAAAAACTGGGTTGGGCCGTCTAGAACATGGGCACCTTGGAAACAACCCGTTTACAGTCAGCCAAGGACCAACGCTGGCCACTATTCCTTGAATGCTCATTGGCCTACGCACTGGCACAAGAACAATCAGAATGTAAAGAATTAAAAATGGTGGCAGGACAAATAACAAGTCAAGAAAAATTCAGCCTGCTAATGCTGAAAAGGAGAGAAACAATAGAAAGATTGTCAAAAAAACCCACAAATCAACCAGCTCTCAAACAAGCATGGATTCCAAAAATTTTGCTGTCATGTATGAATTGTTCTATTTCTACATCGGAGCCCAAACAGTTTTGGGTTCCAAAATTTTCTCCGTGACTATGATTGCAGGTATGCCTGGCAGCCAAGCATAATATGTGATATCTGGATAGTGGTTGCTCCAGGCATATGACTGGGGACAAGGATAAATTTTGCTTGCTGATAGAGAAGAATGGAGGCCTTGTCACCTTCGGAGGAAACACTAAGGGTAAAATCATCGGATCAGGTAAAGTAGGTAAGTGCACTACCTGTTGCATTGATGAAGTCTTGTTGGTGGATGGATTAGCATATAATCTTCTAAGTATCAGCCAACTATGTGACAAAGGGCACAAGGTAGTATTTGATGCACTTAGCTGTAAAATTTTTGAACCTAAATCTGATGTGGTTAAATTCTCTGGAAAAAGAATGAATAATATTTACATGGTAAATCTAGATGATGTTGCACACTCTAACCTATGTCTCACTGCCAATAAAGAAGACTTAGCCTTTCTGTGGCATCGTAGGTTAGGCCATGCTAGTTACACTGTTCTGTACAAATTGAATAAACACAGCATGGTTAGAGGACTCCCTGAAATCTCTTTTAAGAAGGAAAATAAGGTGTGTGGTGCTTGTACATAGTCCAAGCAGACTAGAAAGTCATTTAAATCAAGAACTGAAAACATGTCCCTTAAACCTTATGAGCTGATACATATGGATCTATTTGGACCCACACGATCAGTCAGCTTATCAGGAAAGAGATATGGATATGTCCTAGTTGATGACTTCTCTAGGTATACTTGGGTCTTCTTCATCACTCACAAGAATGATGCTTTTACTGAATTTCAGGAGTTCTATTTAAATATTAAACAGAAAATGAACATTTAATCAAAAATATTATATCTGATCATGGAGGTGAGTTTGAAAACTCACAATTTGAAAACTTCTGCAGGGAAAATGGAATTACCCATCGGTTCTCCTCACCAAGAACACCTGAGCAGAATGGAATAGTAGAAAGGAGGAACCAGACAATTGTGGAGATGGCCCGTACACTGCTTGTTGAAGGTAGCTTACCAAGAAAATTTTGGGCAGAGGCAGTTAATATTGCATGCCATGTAATTAACAGAGCCATGGTAAGGCCTTTCACTCAGAAAACTCCTTATGAAATTCTGAAAGGTAAGAAGCCTTCAATTGCTTATTTCAAGGCCTTTGGTTGTAAATGTTTCATTCATGTTAATGATAAAAGAGATCTTGATAAATTTGAACCTAAAAGTGATCCAGGAATTTTTCTTGGGTATTCGTAATACACTAGAGCATATAGAGTGTACAATCTTAATTCTAAAACTGTTGAGGAATCTCCACATGTTGTCTTTGATGAGTCCCTAAGTAACTTCGAAGTTGGTCAATACAGAAAAGAAGATGACGGAGAAATTCTTAAGAAAGAAAAACTTGAAGACCAATCAGACCAAGAAGAAGAAGATGAAGAAGTCAATGCGGAGGATCCTGCTGTTCAGGGGGAGGTAAATGAAAATCAAGGTAACCAAGTTATCAATATCAGATGCTTAAGAGACCATCCTATTGAGAATATCATTGGTAACTTGCATGAACCTCCTAGGACTAGAGGCTTTCTTAGAGCTCAAAATGAATTAAATGCATACGCATTGATTTCTAATGTTGAACCCAAAACCATTGACAGTGCTCTTAAAGATGTGCATTAGATCAATGCCATGCACGAAGAGCTTAATCAGTTTGACAGGAACAAGGTGTGGCACCTAGTTCCACCTCCTGTAAATGAAAATGTCATTGGGACAAAATGGGTCTTTAGAAATAAAACTGATGAGCTAGGTAATGTTGTCAAAAAAAAGGCCAGACTTGTTGCTCAGGGGTACAACCAGGAATTCGGAATTGACTTTGAAGAATCATTTACCCCTGTAGCCAGGTTAGAAGCTATTAGAAATTTTTTGGCCTACGCATGCTCTCTTGGTATAACTCTCCAGCAGATGGATGTAAAATCTACTTTCCTCAATGGAGAAATTAAGGAGGATGTCTATGTCCATCAACCTCTTGGTTTTGAATGCTCAGACTTCCCTTCTTATGTATATAAGTTGAATAAAGCTCTCTATGGTTTGAAGTAAGCTCCTAAAGCTTGGTATGACAGATTAAGTAGATTCCTCATTGAAAAGAAGTTCACAAGAGGTGAAGTTGATCAAACGTTGTTTACCAAGGTATGTCATCTTGAAATCATCATTGTCCAAAGTTATGTGGATGACATTGTGTTTGGTTCAACCAACCCTGAATTATGTAAGGAATTTTCTAAACTTATGACACAAGAATTTGAGATGAGCTCAATGGGTGAACTAAAATTATTTCTTAGACTGTAGGTGACTCAAACTAAAGAAGGAACCTTTATCACTCAGTCCAAATATATAAGGAACCTCTTGAAAAAATACAAATTCGACAACCTCAAGGAAATTGCAGCTCCAATGAGTACTTCAACAAGCCTTGATGAAGATACCAAAGGTAACTTGGTGGATCAAAAGCTGTACAGAGGTATGATCGGATATCTCTTGTATCTCACTGCATCCAGGCTTGACATTCAATTTACAGTGTGTTTATATGCTAGATTTCAGGCTAGTCCTAAGGAATCACACTTTAGTGTAGTGAAAAGGATTTTTAGGTATCTAACAGGCACCCAATGCAAGAACTAGGCTTATGGTATCCTGCTAGATATGAGCTAGATCTTCTAGCCTACACTGATGCAGACTATGCTGGGTGTCGGGTAGATAGGAAAAGCACTAGTGGTTATTGTCAATTCCTAGGTGGTTGTCTAGTATCTTGGGCTTCTAAAAAGTAACACACTGTGGCACTTTCCACTGCTGAAGTAGAATATGTTGCTGCAGGGAACTGTGCTGCCCAGGTACTATGGATTAAACACCAGCTCTCAGATTATCAGATAAATCTGAGATGCATTCCACTTCTATGTGACAACACCAGTGCAATCTGTCTCTCTAAAAATCTTGTTCACCACTCTAGTGTTGATATTTATTTGTCTATCTTCTATCTTTCTTTTGAGGTTTGGAGAGTGGTATGGTAAGATAACAAACAAACAATCAAAGATCTACTCAAACCTATGAACATGTGATCATGAACCTAGGCAATCATAGCTAGCTCTAGCATGGGCATGCTATCTCAATCAAACTACGCTAAGGAAAAGGAAAACACACGCCGGGACGTGGAGCAAGGAATAAATAAAAACACACCGTGAAGGTGGAACAAGCAAGGAAAATAGAAAGATATGATGAAGAAGACAGCTAATGCCCAATACCAAGGAAAGATGTGATCGCCACCAAAGTAAAAACAAGTCAAAAAACCTGAATATACCTTGGAAATAGGTGGATGAAACACCCGCCCACGGGAGAGAAAACCAGAGAAAGCCTACAGATTAACTTAGAAGTAACGGCCAGAACCCCGTGCGTCGCTTGGAAGTGACGGCCACACGATAGACCGCCGGAGGAGAGTGACGCGCCTGCACAAGGCCGTCAGATAACCTGCAGTAACAAAGCTTGAATTCTTTTAACTCTAACTCTTCCAGCCGGCTAGAAGACCTGGGCCTCGTGTCAATGAACCTGTAAACCTGCCAAAGATGTAGAAAGACCAAACACAATAACCTCAATTAGTCCTTTTCACAAGCATAGCATCAATTCTCAAAGGACTTAACATCATCAAAAGGAGAGTGGATTACCGGGGAGTTTTTGGTTTTTTAACCCCTCTGGGTGTTTTAAAAGTTTGGGAAGATGTTTATATGCTTAGAGGACAGTGAAAAACGTGGAGAAAGAGGAGGGATAATGCTTTGATTGAGAAGAAAACCAGGGAAGAACTCAAGCATGCAATGATGAACTTGAAAGACCAAAACCAAAGTACTCCCTTGATTATGAGATGGATGGACGTGGGAAGCAGTTCCTCTTGAATGAAGATGGCTCCTGAGTTTGGCAGCCCTTCGTCGTGAATTCCAAATCTTTTCCCCCCCGGGCCATGAAGTCAAGGGTTCTATTTATAGACCCTCAAACTCTCAGGTCGAGCAGAGGATAATCAAACAAGATAAAGAGATAACTCTTAGCAAATCCTCGAAGATAATATCACCAAGAGTCCATAGAATCGAACGGAAGGTCCTGAGGATCAGATTTGAAAGAGATATCGTCAATCCAAAACCCTTATCTCGTCCACGGAGTAGCAGAGAAAAGGCCTGAACTGCCAGGACTCTCTGAAGGAAGTAACGGCTGCACGACAGACCGCCACTTGGAAGTAACGCATCAAGAACCGTCCGTTACTATCAACCTTATCCCTAAAAGATAAGATCGACGAGAAGGAGACCCAACAAGTTGGACTCTTCAAGGAAGCAACGGCCAAGGCATAGGGCATCAGAATGAAACAACGGCTGCTCGACAGACCGTTATTACCAATGTGGAATCAAAAGGATAAGCTTTACAACGAGGCCTTGAGCCTTAGGACTCTTCAAAGAGTAACGGTCCAGGCCCCATGCGTTATAATGAAACAACGCGCCTGGTTCGGACCGCTATTACCATTGAGTTTCAAGAATAGCAATAAAGGGTTGCTAAGCTGTTGCCAACGAAACGTCACCAGGAGCCAATTCTTAATTCAGGAATTAAGACCCAAGAAACAGGCGTCAACTGATCAAGAGACTCAATGAAGAGTGAACAACTCGGAGCATCATATAGAATGAAATAAGGAGATGACCCGACTTATTGGGTATAAAACGGGTGTCAACAGATGCCCCTCCTTAACGTCCTCTTTGCAGGGGAGCGAGCGGAGGTGAAGCGAAAGTGAAAATGGAACATGAAGATGAAGCAAAAAATGAAGCGGAGTGTATCAAAAAGAGGGCGTTAAGGTAAACGACACCCGTTCTTTACCGACAAGCGATAGGAATTTTCTGGAAAACTTCGAATTGATCACAAGGAAATAGCCAGCCAAAGGGATGCGAGTCTGGAGGAACTATTTAACTAAGGAAAAGAAACACGGCTAGCTGCCAGAGGCAACGGAAAGGAAAGAGACTAAACTCCAGACAGGAATCTTCAGCGAACCAGATCAAGCGAGCAGATCGAAGGAAACCTTCTAATTCAGAGTGGAATAATTCTCCTTATCCAGAATCAAGAACACAGCTGTTCACCATCATCGAGACCTTGAACAAATGAAGCTTCACGAATGCTCAAAGAATGTGCATGATGCATGCTGGGCTAAAAGAAAATAAAATCTTCAAAACAAAATGCGAAGAAAGATAAAATACTAAAATACTTGAGAATAATACTGCTAGATCGGAGAAAATCAGAGTCAGGACACCATCTGCAACCACGGCGTGCAAGATAGAACCATCGTCCCCAAATTTTCCAATCTAACGGCCTATCCAACGATTAAACATGAGAACTTAGATCATCATCATTTTTGTTTAAGGGGAACATCAAATCCCAGGACACATGAATGACCAGCCGGTTCTTGAGGTAATATATCATAAGTAACATATAGTAATGCATTAAGGGAGTGAGGGAACGAGATACAATACCTGACTTACCTGCCTGACGGACGATAAAGCATGACTTCACTCATAATTCCTTCATGAAAGATAGGTTAGCCAACAATAAATATGATCATGAATCAAGGCATAACCATTGTACGCGCAAGGAACAACATGGAAGAAAATGGAACCATTTTGACATCCAATAGACCATTTAATTCATCAAGAAACTTGCAAGTTTGTAACGGTCTGAAGAAAGGGCGTTACATAAAGTAACGGACCATCCCTAGTCCGTCATAAACCAGGTGGTTCACATTCTTCAATAAAATAGTCCAATCATATGTAACGGTCGAAAACAGACGCGTCAGAAGGATGTGACGGTCGGTCGATAGACCGTCGCATTTCCTGAGTGTTCAAAAAAATAACAACCGAACGATCACGACCATTCCATTCCACATTCATCACCCAAAAAACCAACCGAGAGAAACCACCGGCGACCACCGTCCCATTACTACCATGGCCGGCGACGAGGCTCCCCAGCCACCACCACAGAGGAGGGAGAGGGGAAAGAAGAAAGCAATCCGGTGGTTTCACCGCCGGCTCGAACGGGAGGCGATCCCACCGGTCACGGAAGAAGAACCGAGGAGAAGAGAGCCAAGAGAAGAAGAAGAAGCTCCCACGGCCGCGGGGGACCAAGGGGAAGCCCCATTGGGTGCAGAGGAACCCAAAGAACCCGAGAAGAAGAGGAAAAGGGGCATGGACCGTGAGGTAGGTCCTTCCGCCCTAACTTCAAATTTTAATTTTTTTGTGTTTTTATTATGAATGCATGCGGGATTAAAGGGTAGAAATGGGTCCACAAACCCCCTAGGAACAATTGTAGGCCATTTGGCCATAGTGGGAGACCACGGGGATGCAAGGGAAAAAATTCCCAAATGCAGACAATGTGACGGTCCTGCCAGCGACCGTCACTCTTCTGACGCACCATGCTGAGTCCGTCAGAGTCAAACGACGCCCTACCCCAGGGCCGTCACTCATGCCAGGGACTTAAGCTATTTTTTAGGGTTTTCAATTTTCAAATTTTTGTTTTGTTTTCAAGTATGAATGTTTATACAATGATTATATGATGCAAGTTGGACTGATTAATGATCTAACATGCAATGCAGGGGAAGAGACGATCGCAGATCTCCTGGCTACAGATCCGGGCAGTGTACCAGGCATTGCCCGACTACCAGAGAGAGAGATTAGCCGGCATGGGATTCGCCGAGGTGCTCAGCATCGAGGTGATCCGGATGGACACGCCGCTACTGTACGCCTTGCACGAGAGATGGGACCCGATCAGCAGAGCTTTCATCTTCCCGTGGGGCCACATGATCCCCACGCTAGAAGACATAGCGAGGATTACCGGATTGAGAGTCCACGGAGCCGCGGTGACAGGGTGGACATACAGCGACTACCGAGAGATGGCGCAGCAGCTGCTCGGGCTAGATTTGATCAGACCGGGACAGTCCTCCTCTCAGCTTTCGAGATCAGTGCTGCAGGAGAGCTTGGGACTGAGAGGAGCGGCGATCGCCGTGGGAGAGCTACCTGAGGAGCATCTGGGCAGAGTGATAGACCAGGTGCGCCCTCGCGTGGCAGCAGAGGCTGGACCAGAGGGAGATAGAGTGCTCAGACGATTCCTGATGCTACTATTCGGGAAGCTCCTCTTCGCGACTCGGGCAGATGTCATCAGCTACAGACTGCTGCCGATGATAGAGGATTTGGGCAGAGTCAGGAGATACGCCTGGGGAGCGGCAGTGCTCGCATTCTTTTTCGAGTCCCTCAGCACCACGGATCGGCAGACGATGCTGGGCGGCTTCTCGCCTTTCCTACAGGTAAATGCACTTCATATGTTTTCTATTATGCCATGAATATTTACGCCATGATTTATGCAATGATTTATGCAATGTCATGCGACTGACTTGATTTCTAAATGCAGATCTGGAGCTATATGTACCTCCCAGGCATCGGGAGAGGCGCATTACTCCATCCCGGCCGCATACCGATCACGAGGCGATGGTCGGTGGTGAGGGACACAGGGTCGATCATTAGACTGACCTGGACGATCCAGGATGACTTAGACTCCTTCCCACATACGTCGGTGAGTCCAGAACTGAAAAATGATTCCTATATGCTTCTATATGCTTCTAAATGCTTTCTAAATGCTTTTGCCTTTAATGCTTTTATATGCTAATGCTGATGAATGGACTAAAAATGCTTTCAGGTGAGATGGACCCCATACCGCGACGAGGGTTATACGGGACAGCCATGGGTGGAGGCGGCTTTATCGTACCGGGGGCGAGACATATGGTTGCATTGCATCCACATCATCGAGCCTCTGCACTATAGGCTGATCCTGTGGACCCGGGGACTACATCAGCCCGAGGTGACCTTTCCACGCCACAGCGATGACCACCCCGGCAAGTCAGCAAGGGGCATCAGTGGCAATGTGGACTGGTGTGCCCGGAAGGCGAAGTACGTCCACGACTGGAATAGGCGGGCCGAGCGGTGAAGGAACGAGACGAGAGCGACGAGGCATATCTGAAGGCCTTCGCTCGACTCTACGGCGACCGGGTGTACCGAGGTACCCGACGACCGGTATGCAATTCTAAACCCAAAAGCTCTTTCTATATGCAAAAATGCCATGTGATGGATGTATTGACTCATGTTTTCTAAAATGCAGCTAGATCCTGAGGGACGAATAGCCGAGCTGGAGGGATTACTCCATTCCACCATCCAGCAGTGGGACGGGTACCGGACCGCTCTGGAGCTCCTGGTGAGACCTAAAATGCTTTATGATTATGCTTAATGGAATATCATGATGCAAATGTTGATTAACCATGACTTCTAACCATGATTTCTAAAATGCAGCGGGCCGAGGGAGCCCAACGAGCCGGACCGGATGCCCCATCGTCTTCCTCACAGCCTGTGGGAGGCAGGGCTGAGCAGGAGGCCGATTTTGCTCGAGCAGTTGCCCGGGCCGAGGAGGCGGAGGCCACCCTCGCGGAGCGGGTAAGATGCTAAAATGCTCATGCTTATGATTATGCCTAAAAATGCCTTATGATTAATGATATGATGCAATCTACAGGTGAGGGAGCTAGCAGCAGCAGTGGTCGAGGCCAGTCAGGCGAGGGCAGAGGTAGAGAGAAGCCAGGCTGAGATCGATCGAGCCCGAGCGGAGACAGAGCTTGTACGGGCAGAGCTGGCTCGGCTGAGAGCGGAGACCCCGCGACGCTCGGATGATGCAGAGATGGAGCAACTACGGACAGAGTTAGAGCGAGCACAGGCTGAGGTGGAGCAGCTCCGTATCGGGACGGCGGACCTGGATCGCTACCGGACCGAGGCGCGGGAGACGCGGTGTAAGATCTTCACGCTGAAGATCGAGCTGCGGATGCTGGAGCGGACGGTCTGGATGATGGGCCGGGGACCAGAGCGGAGTGCCTCCCAGAGTGGGGCACGGAGGAGTGCTGCTCCGAGCGGCTCGGTAGGGGATTTTCTTGTCAGCTCCTCCGACCAACGGAGGAATGAGAGGGCGGAGCAGGGACAGTAGGAGGAGAGTGCTTCTATAGTGCCGCCACCCGCGAGGAGACCCGAGGATGGAGAGGATGAGGGTGGTCCGGCGGATAAGCCGACCGAATGATGTATTTTTTTTATGTTTTTTCTTATCTTTTGTACAGAACTTGTGGTAGATGGAATGATATCTTTTTTCTTTTTGGTTTTCAATTTTATTTTGCGCAAGTGTGAAATGAAGGGATGTGTGCAGGAATGTGGATGAGATGCGAATGAATGGATGAATGAGTCATGGGAAGGAATGTGTGCATGAGTTATTTATGGGAATGTATGTGTGTGAAAAAAAATGTAGAGAGAATGAGGTGTACAATGCGAGAGACTGCCAGGTCTAGGCAAGGGCAAAAGGAACAACCAGAATTCAGCAGCAGAGAAAGTAACGGTCTAGGCTCAGACCGTCATAATCAAACGACGCGCCGGTGAAAGGCCGTTACTCATAACAGGGGCCCATCCTGGTAGTAGGGCTTCAGGAGAAACGACGGCCAACGGCAGGTGCGTCAAAGACAAATAACGGCCAAAGACTAGACCGTTGATCACGGCAGAACGATGGTTGTCAGGACAACCAGCAGAAAAATGCGACGGCCTGAGGGAGACGCGTCAGAGTGAAGCAACGGCCATAACCAGGGCCGTCAGGAAGTGCTTAGCTTAGAAGAGAAAGGACTGAGTGGATGAGAATATAACGGCTCAAGATTCGCGCGTTATAAGAAACGACGGTCAGGCCTTAGACCGTTAATCTTCACAGAACATGATCGGGGAACTAAACCCACAGGAAAATGCGACGGCCTAAGGTTGGCGCGTTGGAGTGAAATAACGGCCTTACGATAGACCGTTAGATTCTGGGTTGTATTCCGAGACGGATTGAGCCGTGAGAACTTAAACCCGAGGTTTAGCCATCTAATCCCTTACTAGAACTTATCCTGATTGAAGATAAAGCTTTCTAGTCCGAATCCTATCCTTCCAAAAGCCAAAATCAAGTTTTTAAGACTCGGAAACTCAATCAAAATCGTAGCTTTGCTGAAAACCTCTGCTTTAGGGTTGAAGAACCTCTCCTAAGGGCAGAAATCAAGATGAAGAGGAGCTTTGAGGCGATTATCATGGAAGGGAAGGTCTACTCCGGACCTAAAGCTGCCAGAAAAGAACACGGAGAGCTCCAGCGGTTGACATCAATTCCCAAGCACTTAAGCTCCAATGTTCAAAGGGTGGTAAGTCCCTCAACAACACATCCAAGTTCAGAAAATTCTGCACTTCAATCCGTTTTATGACTTCTTCTTCTCCTTCTTTCTTCAAGCCTCTTCCTGGCCCAAGATGCTACTCTAATCTGAAGTGGGTGGCTCCCATGGTGAAGGCCCTCCCTATAGAAGTTACATCAATCCTTAAAGCTTGGCACCTTCAACCACTCTTGGTTTTAGGCAAAAATTTCCAGAAACTATCCTTAGATTGGCCAAGTATTTCAGCACTTGTGGAGTTATGGCATCCACAAACTCATACCTTTATCTTCCCTTCCTTCGAAGCAACCGTCCTTTTAGAGGAGGTAGAAGCCTACCTAACCCTTCCTAAGACTAAAGTGGGGGATGAAGACCGGGTTTGCTATACAATAGAGCCCATTGACCCGTCCTTGACCTTGAGTGACTTCATTCATAATCCAAAGGACGTGAGAACCATGATCAGCCCTCACCACATTCACTTGATACCCTTGGCACAATGGATAGTGTCTCATTGTAAAAACAAGTGGGAGAGACATGAAGCAATAGCCAAGGCAGTGGCGGTTTGCTTGTGCGGGGTCTTCCTTTTTACTACGACCGACCACCTCTTAGACCTCCAAAATCTTGGTATTATTAGCGGGCTGTGGCGGGGAATGTCTATTTCTCAAGCGGTCCTCTCATACCTCTATGAAAGACTAAGCTCGGCTTGCATAGGAGGTCCTTTGTTTGGTTCCATGATACTCCTTGAGTGTTGGACAGGAGTGAGAGTCAAATTCCTTCCCAAGGAAGACATAACTTCTGCAAGCCGGATCTTCGGGAGCCACCCTCTCTTCTTCATTAGAGGGGCATTTGGATATTCTTCTCAGGTGGAGTGCAGGACGGCGGATAAGAAAACTCGGGATGAATGGCGCCTCTTTTTCAACACTTTGCCAATGGATAAGTTCATCATGCGACCAAGAATCCTTCGAAGCACTCTTCTCAAAATACCGCGACGTCAAGGCCTGGACCTCCAGCTAGTGGGGAATACTACCATGGCGATCTACAACCTGCACCGGTGCCATCTTCAGATCGGACTACCTCGAATCGGCATTTCTGCACTATCACACTACCCTCCCCTCCTACCTAGGAAGATGGGGACCGAGGAAGATGAACGAGCAGTCCGGAATGCGCTGATCATGTGGGAGATCAGCAAGGTGCGCCCGTGGCAAGTAGAAGTTGAAGAGAACGACGAAGCACGCCGAGATTATGTGAAAGGGTTGAGAAGAATCCGCCCTCTTGCGGATAAGAAATTGAATGTATCTTGATTTTCTTTTTGTTCATGAGAGATGTTATGTGTATTTGATTATCAGAGCTTGTTTTATCAAGAATTATCTTTCATTAAGCTTGCTTGAATGAGATGAAATTGTCTTAGTTGAATGAGCTTGAGTTTCGTGATTTGAATGGCTGGAATGATGTGGACAGGCAGAGCCTCTGGAGATAGCAACGGATATGCAATGGGCCGCCACACGGAAATAACGGTCTTACGACAGGCCGTCAGAATGAGAGAAACAATAGAACCCTGTCTCTGAAGGATATGACGGATAGGCCTTGGGCCGTTATAAAAAAGTAACGGTATTCTCCAGACCGTTATAGTGATGATTAGTGAAAGAAAGAAGGCCCATGACTGCATGAAAATAACGGTCGAAGAGGGGGCCGTTATGTGATGGTAACGGTCCGATGTTGGCACGTTACATACCTTGAACCTGCATAGTTGTGAACTTTTTTTGCTTTAAATCTTGCCCCTGCATTCTGCATACACACTTTAAACATGAATCAAGTTAGATCTGTTCTTGGACTCAACCCCTTGCCTTGAAGCAAGTTAGATAATGACCGTTCCTTGATATTCGGTCAAGCCTTTATTAAATAGGTGAAAACATAATGAAAATGCAATGCATGCTATGCACATGATGGTATTTTTGGGGAGTTTTGGGAAATATTTAATGTTCTTGGATTTTTAGAGATATCTGTTTTGTTTTGGATTTTTGAAAATATTTGTTGTTTTTGAATTTTGAAATATTTGATGTTTTTGGATTTTGAAAATATTTGATGTTTTGGATTTTGAAAATATTTGATGTTTTTGGATTTTGAAAATCAGTGCCTCTCTAGCAACGCGAACCCTTCCTTGTTTTAGATTGAGTCCCGAGATTGGCGTGTAATAGTGTGACAACCCCTGGCCAAGACCTAATCATCATGACGGTGTTTCTACCAATGCCATACTCAGGGTACTAATCTTAGTCCTAAAAGAAAAAAGATCATGGGGGAAGCTTAGGCCAGATATGAGAGTTTTTAGGACTTGATTTTCTCACCGCACCCTATTAGAGATCTGTTCTGTTGCGCCGGGGCTTTTGCGTCCGTCATCGAACCTTTGTCCACCCTAGGCATGCATGCGACCGGGCTCATAACGTCCCGCGGGGAACTGTACTGCCACTCTTGTCATGCCTAGCTTTCTTTTCTCCTTGGAGTTTTTTCAGAAATTTGGAATCTGTAGACCTTTGAGATAACGCTTCTGACTTTGTCGTAAAGAGCACCCCTTTTCTTTTCTTTTCCTTTCTCGCTTGTGGCGTTAGGTCATTACGGACTTGCCCCTGTTTGAGACCTCCTCTCGTTAGGGTGTTTGGATTGGTCGTCGCCTCCTTATTCACTCCTTGCCCCTGGATTCAGCCGAAGAATGAAGCGGACAGGGACTTCGACTTTCCCCTAAAGCATGGCCAAGGAGAAACGGTGTCTTTTAAACAAGGAGCCCGACCAGAGATGTTGTGTGGTGTGTGATTGCCTTGCTCGGGACCTCTTCTTTTGAAGATAGGAAGGAAGATCTTGCTGCCGGGAAAGCACGTGGTTTAGACTCTAAGGAAAGAAACGCTTAAGATACAACCCATTCCACGGGTGAGAGAGCTCCTCACCTTCCGTATTCATTAAACGATAAGCATTCCCTGGATAAGCTTCTTTTATTACAAACGGCCCTTCCCAGTTAGGTTGCAATTTATACCTAGGACCTGCAGACCGAATGAATTTACGTTTCAAAACAATATCACCCGTCATAAACTTACGTTTAATCACCTTCTTTTGAAAATAAAGCGAAACCCTCTTTTGATAAACAGAAATGTGATCAGCCGCATTCATCCTCTTCTCATCCAAGAGTTCCAACTGGACCAGCAACGCCTCCCGACGTTCATCGAGATTAAGTTCCTTATCGAGCTGCACTCTAAGGGAAGGGATTAAGATCTCATATGGGAGCACCGCCTCCATCCCATAGGTCAGGGAATAGGGAGTTTGTCCCGTAGGGGTACGGACGGAGGTGCGGTAAGCCCACAGAGCTTCCACCAATCTTTCAGGCCAATCAGAAAATTTATGTGCTTCGCATGTTTTCTTGATGATTTTAAGAAGGGTTTTATTAGTGGCCTCGGCTTGACCGTTGCCTTGAGGGTAATATGGAGATGAATGATGTAGTGCAATATTGAACTTCTTACATAGGTCCTTAAGCTCTTGGGAGACGAACTGGGGTCCGTTGTCAGTGATGATGCTGCTTGGCACTCCGAACCGCGAGATGATATTCTTCATGATAAAGCGGCACACCGTTGTAGCTTTGATTTCTGCGTACGCCTCGACTTCGGCCCATTTGGTGAAGTACTCAGTAGCGGTGAGGATGAAGGATTTTTGCTTGATCTGAGAATTAGGATCCCCGAGCGGGCCGACGACGTCAAAAGCCCACATAGAGAATGGCTAAGGAGCAGTCATAGGATGGAGAGACGAAGCTGGAGAGTGAATTTTATCAGCATGGAGTTGGCATTTAAGACACCTCCGGACATAGAGGGAGCAATCTTCCTCTAGAGTGGGCCAATAGTAGCCCTGCCTAAGGATCTTCTTCGCTAGAGTCTGGCCATTGACATGACCTCCACACTCACTAGAATGGGCCGCTTCAGCCACTTTCCAAGCTTCTACATCATCCAAGCATCTCATGAGCATTCCATTAGTAGCGCGCCTATACAGTTCTCCTGCAATGATAGTGTACCTTGCGGCGGCTCTTCTTATTGCTTTACGCTGCTCGGCCTTTGCCCCTTCTGGGAATGACCCTTCTTTGCAAAACAATTTGATTTCATGATACCAAGGCAATTCTTCTTCGTCCAGAATCTCCTCTAGCTCTGTTAATGAAACTTCCTTGAGATCTTCCTTCTCAGCTCTTGCCTCTACAGATTTCTTGAGGTTGATGAACCAAGGATCTTGAAGAGAAGGTGCGTCCAATCTCTGGACGACGATGGTCTCAGTACTACGACTGAGAGGGAAAGATAAGGAGGAAGCAAGAGATGCCAAAGCATCAGCTAGAATGTTCAGAGAACGGGGAGTATAGATATAGATCAGCTTACGGAATCGCTTAGCAATGAGCGTGACCAAATCTTGATAAGGTTTGAGCTTGGGGTCACGAGTACGGTAAGTGGACAGAACTTGCCGTAGAACGAGCTGAGAGTCTCCTATGATGTTTAAATAGCGCGCGCCTAGGAGATAGGCATGCTTCAAGCCGGCTAAGAGAGCCTCATACTCAGCGATGTTGTTGGTAGCAGGAAATCGAAGTTGATAAGCGAAGGGGATGGTTACTCCCTCTGGAGTAAGCAAGACAGCACCGCCGATCCCTTGGCCTTGGGAGTTGAGTGCACCATCGAAGTGCAGAGACCAAAAGGGATGATGAGAAAGGACAGAGAGATGCTCATCAGGGGAATCATCTTGAATAGAATCGGTGTGAGGAATAGGGAGATGTGCGAGATGCTCAGCAATGGCATATCCTTTGACTGTCTTCTAAACAACAAAGGTGATGTCGAACTGAGAGAGGAAGCTCTGCTAGCGAGCTAACCTACTAGAAAGGACGGGTTTTTCTAAGAGATAACGGATCGGGTCTATTCTAGAGATCAACCTAACTGGGTGGGCGAGAAAGTAATGTTTAAGCTTCTGAGCTACCCACACTAAGGCGGCACAAGTCTTCTCCATAGCGGTGTACTTGGATTCAGCTGGATTAAACAGTCGAGAGAGGTAGTACGCGGCCCGCTCTTTTCCTTCATCATCCACTTGTGCTAAGACCGCCCCTAGGGAGTCCTCAATAACCGAGATGTATAGGATTAGGGGTTTCCCAGGGACAGGAGGTTGCAAAATCGGGGGATTGGACAGATACTCTTTGAGGTCCTCATAGGCCTTCTGACAATCTTGATTCCATTCGAACTTGACACCCGCCTTAAGCAACTCATAAAATGGACGACACCTCTGAGAATGCTGAGATATAAATCTTCTAATGAATTACAGTCTACCAATCAATCCTCGAAGTTCCGTAATGTTCTTTGGCGGAGGCATGTCCATGACGGCCTGTGCTTTATTAGGATCAATCTGGATCCCCCGTTTGCTCACTATGAACCCTAACAACTTCCCTGAGGAGACTCCGAATACACACTTCTTCGGGTTCATCTTAAGCTTGTACTCCCTGGCCCTCTGCAGCACCTTAGCCAGGATAGAGGGGTGTTCTTATTTTGTTCTTGACTTCACCAAGATGTCATCCATGTAAGCTTCCATGTATATATGCATCATGTCGTGGAAAATGGCCATCATCGCCCTTTGATAGGTGGCACCTGCATTTTTCAAACCAAATGGCATAACTACATAACAATACGTGCCCCAGGGCGTGGTGAAGGAAGTTTTCTCTTGGTCTTCCGGAGCGAGACGGATCTGATTATAGCCCGAGTACCCATCCATAAATGACAGAGCTTCATACCCGGCAGTGTTATCCACTAGGACGTCTATATGAGGTAGCGGGAAATCATCTTTGGGACATGCTTTGTTTAGATCCCTGAAATCAATGCATATGCGCACTTTTCCATCCTTCTTGAGAACAGGGACTATGTTCGCCACCCACTGAGGATATAAAACCACTCTGACGAACCTGGCCTTATATAGTTTGTCGACCTCTTCTTTGATCCTTAAGGCCATGTGGGGGTGAAATCTTCTTGACCGTTGTTTCACAGGTGCTGCCCCTGGTTTAAGCACGAGTCGATGTTCCACTAACGAGGGGTCAAGACCTGGCATATCCTCATAAGACCAGGCGAAAGAATCACTATACTCCCTTAATACCTTAATTAGATCTTCTTCTACCTGTGAAGGGAGATCAGCAGAAATAATGATGGGCCTTGGGTCTTCTTCCGTTCCCAAGTTGATTTCCTTTGTAGGTTCATCCACTGCCGTCGACGGCTGGTCGAATCTCTTTAGTCCTTGTGCATATAAGTCGGCAGTGTTATCTACATCGCTGTCTTCATCTATTGGATCCTTCTCATCCAAGACCTCATAGATGCCTAATCCGTCGTCGCTCCATTCCCCTTCTATTTCCTCTTCATCCTCAATCACGATTGCTGTAGCGACGAATTCCGGACACTTCAAAAGAGCATGACACCGCTGAGCTTAGATCTTGTAAGAACCTATTAGGAACAGATCGGGAAGGATGCGCAAGCGAGCGCGGTTCAGAATGGGAAGGGTTGGACGACCCAGAACAAGACCCTACTTCTCTAGACCTAACGGACTCTACTCCTCTAGACTCGACGGACCCTAACCCTAACCTAGGGGAGAAAAGGCCTAGTGGAAGGGGAGAAGCAGGGGACTCGTGCCCTTGGGAGGAGGAGGATGGAGACAGGATAGCGTAATCTTCCACTGAAATCTCCGTTTCAAATTTGATGTTTTTTTTGGAGATCAGCGGAGACTACACAGCAAGATGGAGGAGGTGGGAGCTACATAGGGAACAGCTCGGGGAAGATGCAATCAAAGAAGGGACCAGAAGAAGAGAACCACATCTCGTGGAGCTGAGCATTGGGAGGAGGAGGAGTAAACAGAGTGGATAGATCAATGCGTGGACATTTCCCGCAAGCACAAGGAATGAATAGAATCTCCGGTGGATCAATGAAAGATGAATTTATCATGACAGGAGGAAGGCGGGGTACGAACTCCTTTTGTTGAAAGATAGATTGGAAGCGTGAGAGAGGCCAAGAACATACAACTGGAGAGCTCTCTTCCTTCTGTAGATCAACAATAAGCTGCTTCTTCGGCCTCCACTGCATAAGCCGAACTTCTTGTTGCTTCTTCTGACATTCTTCCTCATAAAAGAGCCCTTGCAAGGCCTGACTGTAGTCGAGCATGTCATCATCTGACCCTCTTGGCAAGGGAGGCGGACTGGCAATTGGACAAACTATATTCCTTTCTTGTTGAACCGGCTTTGGAGCTAATGTGTCAGGCTGGAGAGGTCCTTTGACAAAATGCTGACGATAATCCCAGGTGAGCGGCCCAGAATCACCTATCATAGATAATGCTGTCTCTTTGTAGCCGAGACCTCTCCTACCCATTTTTCTTCCCTTAGGTATAGGCTTAGTCATCCCTTGCAGTTGCGCACCGAGGCCTCTCCCCGGTTGATAGCCCAATTTCAATATAATGTTCCACCCCTTTGAATCTCGAATCTGCGGCTTCACTTTGACATTAACTGGAGTAGCGACGGGCTTAGGGGATGTGTAAGCCCAAGGAAAGTTCAAATCCAATACTGACAGAACGGGCCGGCTGCTTGGCCAAAGTGTGGGAAGAACCTGCTCTGAAATAGCCTTTACTGACTGTACTGTGGATAAGCTCTTAACTTTGACGACCCTCCCTTGGAAGGGGAATTTAATGCACTGATGTGCGGTGGAGGGCACGGCGCCGAGTGTGTTAATCCAGGGACGACCCAAGATAGCCTTGAACATAGGGTCGAATCAAGAACATAGAATTCCACGGCCATAGTAAGGGGCCCGAGCTCTGCCTGAATGGTGACTACCCCGTGACATGCTCGCCTTGAGTTGTCATATGCTGCTATAGTGGTGGGGGTAGGCCGTAGTAACTCTTCAGATATGTTGCATGCTCGGAGGGTGCTGAGTGGGCAAACATTAATTGAGGCCCTTGTGTCAACCAGCGCTGCTTCAATGTCGACTTTGTTCAGGGTAATTGTTATGCAGAGTGGCATTTGCCGAGCCCCTGGAGGTGCAAGCTCGGTTTCAGAGAACGTGATTGCCGGCCCTTTGGAGATAGTTGCCAGTGCCGTTGGTAGTTATCAACTGCCATGTCTTCGCTAACCATTACCTTCTGTAGGAAATTCCTCAGTGCATCTTGATGAAGGGTAGACCTTTTGATCAGCTCTAGCACAGATATTTTGGCGGGCACTCGATCCAGATGATGCAGCAAGTCGTATTGAGTACCCGGCAAAGGTCCAGTTTCTTCTTGCTCAGCCACCGGCTGAGAGGACTGGGGATTGGAAGTAGTAGCGTAATTCCGATGGAACATCTTCCCGCTCCTCAAAGCACAGTTTGCCGCGGCATCTGAAGATAGTATGATGGGCCCTGTGGGAGGGATGAATGGAACAGGTGGTGCGGGGGAGGCGGTTTGGTGGAGCGTAGGGTTGGTGAGGTTAATGTGCGGTGCGCGGATGGTGGGTGAAGGATTGGTGGAAGGCAGGGTGGTGATGGATGTTGATGCGGGTGGAGGGAAGGCTAGCGGATGGGTAAGAATGGGTGAGGGATTGGATGGTGGTGTGATGGCGGTGATGGGAGTGGGTGATGGAGAGTATGATGGAATGGAGAGTGGTAGAGGATTTGCTGGAGCGGGTGTAAATGGGAGGACGAGTTGAGAGGACGTCGGCTGTGCAGGGATGATGAAGGGAGGATTGAGGTGGTTATGGTGGAGGGCCATGACCTGCGGTGTGGCGCCATCATCATCGAAAGACCATCCGGAGTTGGGGGCCGGTGGCTGGACCATGTTTACTTGCGCTGGTGCTGGCGGCTGCTGCTGAGGAGCGGGTGGATGATTCGGCATCGGGTTCTGATGGATGCCCAGGTCTTGTACTTGCTGTGGTTGCTACTGTTGTGGTGGCTGCTGCGGCTACGGTGCTTGATGCTGCTGCACTTGCTGCCCCTGCGGCTGCCTTTTCTTTTCTTTAATCTCAACAATGGCCCTATGCATTTCGGCCCAGTCGATTCTCTGCCCCTCATGAAGGTCATATACCAGATCTCGGAACTGAAAACATCCTTCTATGGTATGGCCCGGCTGCCGGTGGAACATACAATACTTAGTCTGATCGACTGCCGGGTTCCAAACAGGCCGTTCCGGAGGAAGTTGGATTGCATTTACTGACATGAGAGCCGAGAAGATATCTGTAAGCGTCTCTGGCAACGGAGGATACTGGGCTCTCCTGGGAGCCGGGCGCTTGCTATTTGGATTGTTGTTGTTGTAGCCGTTGGGTGGAGGGACGTTATGGTATTGTGGTGGTGGTGATGGTTGTTGTGGTGTGGCGAAGGTGTTTTGTGGAATGGTGAAGGCGGGGGGAGGTATTTGTGGAGTAGCTTGGAAGTTTTACGGAGCGGCGTTTTGTGAATTGCGGGGGTTTGGTTGTAGCGGAAAGGTGCGGCCTGATATGGAAAAGCAACGGCTTGTACTTGCTCATTTGTTTGGACTCCCTCAGTAACCGACCCTTGTGGTTTCTTGTGGTACTTGGGCTTTTGGTTTTCGAAGAGGGAATGGATAGGGGAGTCCTTGAATTGAGTCTGGATGAAGCGCGCCCGGCTATAGAGTTGATGCATGTTGGCTATGTCATTCATTGCCAGGATGTTGCGGAAGGTCGGGGTGGCATTGGAAATCAGCAGTTTGACCTTCTCTTCCTCCGGAATGTGGCCCGGTACTCTGGCGGCCATTTGTCTCCACCTGTCTGCATAGGTGGCGAACTCTTCATCCGACTTCATCTTCTCGGCCACTAGATCTGTAAATGAATATTCAGGGCCGACCCTGTCTTGGAACCGCTGGATGAATTTATCTTTTACTACCTTGAAACTCTCGGCCTCTTCCAGTGGTAGAGAATAGAACCATTCTAGAGCAACACTGTCCAAAGATCGACGGAATAAGTACGCCATGAGGCGATCATCATATTGGAACTGCGTCGATTCATAAAGAAAATCCCTCACATGGATGAAGGGATTGCTGTTCCCATCGTACTTGCGATAGTTGGGGAGCTCTGATTGCGGAGGGAACCGGATGTTCTGGAAGCTCGGAATAGGAATATCGGCCAAGGATTGTGGGCCAACCCTTTTCTGGAGAAAGTCGAGTTGTTGCTGCATGGTGGCCCACTTGTCAAGCAAGTCCTGCTCTCGGGAAGGAGCAGGGGTAGTGAAGGATGCTGATTGTATTTGAGGGGCAGATGGAATGGCTGTAGCAACAGGCGGGAGCCCGTAAGAAGGAGTGGAAGGATAGATAGTGGAAATAGGCGGCCCGTAAGAAGGATATTGGGCCTGAGATAGACCCGGATTAGAATGATTTTGGGCCACTCCTTGCTGAGGGCGTAAGAAATCGGAAGGGTTCATAAGGAGCTGCGGAACTACCGAACCAGAGTTGTGATGATCCAACTGGACAAAGGAAGGGATGGGTGTCTTCCCTTTATCGAAAGATTGATGGGCTGAATTAGAAGACTGGCCCATCTCCATGCCAGCGAAAGTGATGGTCCGGGGTTGGACCGGAGTGAGATCAATCGGAGTGGGCTGAACGGACGGCCCAATAATGGAAGGATTAGATTGACCTTGGATAGTGGCAGAGGGAGAAGTATTGGACCCTTGCATAGCTTGATATAAAACTTAGAGTTAGGTCGGATCCAATTGGGCCATCATATGAAGGACGGAGCCCGCGGAAGGAGTAGAGGGAGAAGGGGTAACTTGACTACCTTCCATAGAAGTGGAGGATGGGAGAGGGGCAGTCCCCTCTCTAGAGGAAAATGTAATAACCCTAGGGGGGTTTTCAAGGAGCCCTTGAGGAAGAGAGTCCTCTTGGGAGCGAGGAGGATTGAAGGATGCCATGGTGGACTCGAAGAGGGGATTAGAAGAGAACGTGAAGAAGGAACTAACTCGAGAAGATGATTCAGACGGACGAAAATAACTCCACATGCAACGGACAACCTTGACAATGCGAAAACAACCAACACAAAAAACACTCAATAAGCAACCAAACTTAGGTGATTCTAACAAGATGTAAGTGATAAAAGATGAAGACACTCAAAGATCAACCAAGTCGTTTAAGATGATGCAACAAGGTTCTTATGATTTCTCCTTTAGAACTTTAGCGAATTGATTGATATGTGCTCTCAACAATGGGTTCCTAGTAGGAGATGGATATGGGACTTGTTTGACTCTAAGTGTAACGACTCCTTCACCTATGCAACCCTAGACTCGGGGTGGGAAAGGTACAACCAGCCCGTCGTCCGTGCGGGAATCCACGGCTCGCGGGGACTTACGGAGGTCCCTGCTGTGATTTCCTAGTCGGCCCCAAGGAATATGGAGACGAAAGGTCCTCACAACAAGGTAGGAAAATGTAATCTAATGTATGAAAAGATGAATGACCCTATGTGCACCGGAGTGCATGCAAAGTCTAGCCTAGAATCTAACAATCAATGGTGCACACAGTGATATGGAGATATGAGCAAAGCAAGGAGGAGGTCAAGTATCGCCCAAGCAATAAATCACAGCAAAAACTGTGGAAATAAATGCACCTCGGATGTGTACCTGCCAGGAGAATAACGGTCGAAGGACCCTGCGTCAGAGCACAATAACGGTCAAAGGCCGGACCACCAGATAATATATAACGTAGGGGGATGAGACCGTCGAATGAGCCAGGGAACCAAAACCAGACAGAAGTAATCGGAAAGCCCGTGGAAGCTCACACAGCAGAACCAAAGCGGTGGTCTAATGCCCCTGCATCAGAGGACTGTGACGCGGGGACACCTGACCGTCAGAGAACTCAGAAAACCAGAATGAGCAGTAATCAAAGGGGAAACAAAAGGCAACTCAACAAGCAGATGATGGCAGGTTTAAACAAGAATCAAAAGCACGATTGGCACAAGCTGTCCCACCGTGATTGCCAAAAAATTATCTGTTGATATTTATTTGTCTATCTTCTATCTTTCTTTTGAGGTTTGGAGAGTGGTATGGTAAGATAACAAACAAACAATCAAAGATCTACTCAAACCTATGAACATGTGATCATGAACCTAGGCAATCATAGCTAGCTCTAGCATGGGCATGCTATCTCAATCAAACTACGCTAAGGAAAAGGAAAACACACGCCGGGGCGTGGAGCAAGGAATAAATAAAAACACACCGTGAAGGTGGAACAAGCAAGGAAAATAGAAAGATATGATGAAGAAGATAGCTAATGCCCAATACCAAGGAAAGATGTGATCGCCACCAAAGTAAAAACAAGTCAAAAAACCTGAATATACCTTGGAAATAGGTGGATGAAACACCCGCCCACGGGAGAGAAAACCAGAGAAAGCCTGCAGATTAACTTAGAAGTAACGGCCAGAACCCCGTGCGTCGCTTGGAAGTGACGGCCACACGATAGAACGCCGGAGGAGAGTGACGCGCCTGCACAAGGCCGTCAGATAACCTGAAGTAACAAAGCTTGAATTCTTTTAACTCCAACTCTTCCAGCCGGATAGAAGACCTGGGCCTCGTGTCAATGAACCTGTAAACCTGCCAAAGATGTAGAAAGACCAAACACAATAACCTCAATTAGTCCTTTTCACAAGCATAGCATCAATTCTCAAAGGACTTAACATCATCAAAAGGAGAGTGGATTATCGGGGAGTTTTTGGTTTTTTAACCCCTCTGGGTGTTTTAAAAGTTTGGGAAGATGTTTATATGCTTAGAGGACAGTGAAAAACGTGGAGAAAGAGGAGGGATAATGCTTTGATTGAGAAGAAAACCAGGGAAGAACTCAAGCATGCAATGATGAACTTGAAAGACCAAAACCAAAGTACTCCCTTGATTATGAGATGGATGGACGTGGGAAGCAGTTCTTCTTGGATGAAGATGGCTCCTGAGTTTGGCAGCCCTTCGTCGTGAATTCCAAATCTTTTCCCCCCCCGGGCCATGAAGTCAAGGGTTCTATTTATAGACCCTCAAACTCTCAGGTCGAGCAGAGGATAATCAAACAAGATAAAGAGATAACTCTTAGCAAATCCTCGAAGATAATATCACCAAGAGTCCATAGAATCGAACGGAAGGTCCTGAGGATCAGATTTGAAAGAGATATCGTCAATCCAAAACCCTTATCTCGTCCACGGAGTAGCAAAGAAAAGGCCTGAACTGCCAGGACTCTCTGAAGGAAGTAACGGCTGCACGACAGACCGCCACTTGGAAGTAACGCATCAAGAACCGTCCATTACTATCAACCTTATCCCTAAAAGATAAGATCGACGGGAAGGAGACCCAACAAGTTGGACTCTTCAAGGAAGCAACGGCCAAGGCATAGGGCGTCAGAATGAAACAACGGCTGCTCGACAGACCGTTATTACCAATGTGGAATCAAAAGGATAAGCTTTACAACGAGGCCTTAAGCCTTAGGACTCTTCAAAGAGTAACGGTCCAGGCCCCATGCGTTATAATGAAACAACGCGCCTGGTTCGGACCGCTATTACCATTGAGTTTCAAGAATAGCAATAAAGGGTTGCTAAGCTGTTGCCAACGAAACGTCACCAGGAGCCAATTCTTAATTCAGGAATTAAGACCCAAGAAACAGGCGTCAACTGATCAAGAGACTCAATGAAGAGTGAACAACTCGGAGCATCATATAGAATGAAATAAGGAGATGACCCGACTTATTGGGTATAAAACGGGTGTCAACATCTAGGACTAAGCATATTGAAATTAAACACTATTTTCTTAGAGATGTAGTGAGCAAAAATAAAATTGAATTGATATTTGTTGAAACTGAAAAATAA
Source organism: Amorphophallus konjac (assembly GCA_022559845.1). Taxonomy (NCBI): domain Eukaryota; kingdom Viridiplantae; phylum Streptophyta; class Magnoliopsida; order Alismatales; family Araceae; genus Amorphophallus; species Amorphophallus konjac. Next base: position 128,718,017 of record CM040120.1, read on the forward strand.
CTTGCTGATATCTTTACAAAACCCCTTGGCAATGAAAGATTTAAATATTTAAGACGAGAATTGGGGCTGTGTAAATTTCAGCACGAGATTGATGAATAAATTTACTCATGAGCTGTATGAGGTAATTGTGTCAGCCTATTCCTTAAGCAGTTGAATAAAGAAGTTCATTGTGCAATCGATTAGTTGATGTCTTTCACAGATTGTTTGATGGTTGTGTTTAAATTGCACAGAGTCTTGATACATGTACTGCACCTTGTCTATGCTTTGTATGATCTCTCGAGTCATTGCATACTACGCATGACGCACAAGTCACATGTAGAAACATGAAAGTCGGTGCATAGTGCATACCAGCCACATGTAAGTCTGTGCGTCTTTCATCCAAGCTGCATGATAAGGTCGATGCAAAATTTTGTTAGGGGGAGGATAGCATCTTCCGTACTAAGCTCAACCCCGGCTCTCTCTCTGTTCCTTAATGCCCACTCCTTTTCTCAGAATGGACAACAGTCTAGTAATTGGTTCATTGTCGTGAGCTACAATTATTACAATCCTTCTGCTATAAGAATCACATGTGCTAATTGAATGAACCGAAGGTTTAACTTTAATAGGCTGTAAAGTTCAAAAGACTGCTTTCTGAAAATAAGGTGGTAGAAAATTCTTATAGCTCTTAACCTCCATCTCATGATTATAATAAAACAGGTCTTTACAGTATCTGAACATGACAGATTTAGTGATGGTTAAGGTTTGAAAACCAAAAAATTATGTATTGTTCGTAAACAAGTCACTCCAAAAATCATAAGGGCAGCAATAATTCAGATCATCAAAGAAAAAGAAATGAATAAAGTGGCAGAGCAATGAATGAGTTTCACTGAGAAACTGAGGTCTCCATCAAAGAAATAGAGAGTACCTAAGTCATGAAGTGACTCAGGTTAACTCTGTTCATTTGGTCGAATCTACAAAGGAGATTTCACTGAGTAACTAGGGGTATTGGCCTTTGATCAAGATATACCCTTAACGTCAAAGGTGCAAACTATTCCTGTAGCTTTTGATCAGAAATAGATATAGTAGTTTATGCTTAGTAACTGGGGGTATTAGCCTCTAATCAAGGTATACACCTAATGTCAACGGCATAAATGATACTTGTCTGTTCAATAAGTTCAAGTTTCAGAAGCTAGTGAATGAAAATTGCTGTAACCCTTAAAAAACAAATGTCATTGAGTGTCAATTATTTAACCTCAATACAAATTCAGGTGACTTTCCTTACTTTTCACTTTCTCTGAAGTAACTAGGGTATTGTCTCGACCTAGACTCTTATAGTTATGTGACTCAGGTTCATTGCTATAAATGGAGTATATAACCCTATTTCAGAATGTCAGTGAATTCTCTTTACCTTCTATAACTGTTAAACCTGACTGAACTCAAGCTAGCCCTTTGCTCGATTCATATAATTTAAGGGTTGCGCCATAATTTGCTCACATTCTGAACTGTGCATAGAACGTTGTTCCTCTCTTTCCTCCTTATTTGCTAATGGTAAAGGGGGAGAATGGATGTCTGTATTAAGATTCATCCTCAGGGGGAGAGTCTATGATCAAGGCGTAGGAGTCTTTACCAGTGCACAAGCCTGTGAAAAAGATAATATGTGTAGTGCATGCATGGCATTTATTCATTATGTTGCCATCATCAAAAAGGGGGAGATTGTTGTGCCCCTTGTGCCTTGATGATGTGGTGCAGTTTTGATGATAGAAAACACAATGAGGCATGTTTCATCTTTCAGTATACATAGTCTGTGCATACTTTGTTTACGCATTGAAAGTCGATGCGTGTACATTGCATCTGTCGAGACTATACATCGCTGCATGCTATCAAGTCTGTACAACCCACGTTGCTTCACTCGACTAAGTCAGTGCAAGCACTATTCATCCATTAGCTCAGTTCGCAGCTATGTCTGTACAGCCTGTGTTCCTCACGCATACACATAGTCAGTGCATCGATTTGGCTCACGCATACACATAGTCAGTGCATCGCTTTGCCTCACGCATACACAAATACACATAGTCCATGCAACTCTTGGTGCTGCAGGGACACAAGTCTGTACAACCTTTGTTGATATTAGCATTTAAGTTCGTGCATCATTTCACAAGTCTGTACAACCTTTGTTGATATTAGCATTTAAGTTCGTGCATCATTTCACAAGTCTGTACAACCTTTGTTGATACGAGCATTTAAGCTCGTGCATCATTTCACAAGTCTGTACAACCTTTGTTGATACGGGAAGTTAAGTTCGTGCATAGTTTCATTAGGTCTGTGCATTATGCATTCATGCTTAAACTTTAGGCACAGCAAGTTGGTGCATCGTCTTGTCCCATGCACACACAAGTCTGTACACATCTCGGTGGCATGCCTGAGCATTCCTCTTTTAATGTGCATACTTTCCTATATGCATACTGCATTACACGCCATCAAGTCTGTACATGCTTAGTTCAAATCTTGAACTAACTCGATGCATCCTTCTCTTTTCCTTCAGATTGATTCAAACTGATAATAAGTCCGACCTGACAGGACTTTTGTTCGAGGAATCTAAGAAGGGCACATAACTCGAGAATGAAAGAAAGCGCCAGGATCGTGACACGTGGAATGCAACGAAGCTATGATGCTGACACGTGACCTAGATATTCGGGCGGGAATTGTGATGACCACACGTCCTATCTATTCACTGCTCTATAAATAAGAAGCTTCTTCTTGAGGAGGATACATATCGAAATTGAGAACTTACCTGAAAAAGTAGAAGCAGAGAGAGCCTGCACGATCCAAGAGAAAAGAGAAGATAGAAGAAGGAAAGAGTCAAGAGAGAAGTGTTAGATAGAATACTGAATGTATCTGTTCTTCAGTCTCCTGGTTCAGAACCGGAGCTGAATTTGCTCAGTGATGAGCTACATTCCCCTTGTGGGTTCGTTTGTTTTCTCGCTTTTTTCTTCCGTTCTATTTTCGAAACTCGTTTCCAAGCTGTGAGTCAGCGGAGCAAGCTGTGAAGCTCAGCGGTTTGTAGAGGTGGATTCCTCTAGTCAGGTAAAGTTGTAAGTCCCCAGCGGTTTGCAGAGGAGGATTCCTCTGGATGGCATAAGCTGTAATGCCCAGCTGTCTGTAGGGTTATGACCCCAAAGCTGTTGATCAGCGAAGCTGTGTATCAGCAGTGGAAGCCACATTCCGGATTGGAGTGTGGGGTGGACGTAGATCTCGAGTTTGAGATCGAACCACCTTAAAATCTCTTGACCTGTGTGCGATTGCTGTGCAAACTATGTGCATCCAGTTCATTTCTTCGATCGATAGTGGATGAATGTGTAGGACCGTCTCGATATAAATCTGCTGGGTTGGCATTCTTCCACAGTATTGTTATTCAGTCTGTCGTCTGACAATAGCTTGATTTAATTCCGCATTCTGAGCTATAGTTGTTAGTTTTATTGGGTGACTGATCTATTCACCCCCCCTCTAGATCGTATATAGCATCCCATCACCACGTACCTTGGAAAGAAGCCGAGTGAGGCACACTCGCCCGCAGGAGAGAAAGCCCAGGTGCAGACGTGAAAACGGTGTTCAGGCAACCGCAAAGCTCTAAAAAATGGTCGAACGATAGACCGTAAGAAGAAGAAACGGTCTTATGACGGCCGCTAAGCGCACTTAGAAAAATATGATGTGAAACTTGAATCTCCACCCCTCTTGGCCGGCCAGAAGAGTTGGGACTCGTGTGATGAGCTCTATAGACCTGCAAAAGAGTGTAGACACAAGAAGAAAAGAACCCAATTAGCCCTAAAGAAGTGTAGTATCTATAATGCAATGAAGCTAATATGCATAAAAGGAAGGGTGAATACCTGGGGGGTTGGTGGTTCTTTTAACCCCTGTGGGGCGTGAAAACAGTAGGAGGATGTTTAAAATCGTGATGTGAGTGCAGAAGAACGTGGAAGAAGAAGAGAGATTGATGTAATGATGATGTAAAGAAACACAAAACTAAGAGAAGAAGAACACAAAAACAATTTAAGAACTTTCTACTCCCTGGACCAGATGACATAAGGATGCAGACACGAACCCTCCCTTTTTGGTACTCGCTCCAGAATGCAGCAGCACTTTGTGGCAAACTCGAAAAATCTCCCCCTCAAGCCATGAAGTCAAGGGTTCTATTTATAGACCCCCAAAACCTTAGGTCGAGTTGGGGGGATAATGATACGAAAATAGCGTTAGACTTAGATAAATCTCGAAGATAATACTCCTAAGAGTCCATAGAAACAAACAGAAGCTTCTGAGGATCAACACTCAGAGAGAAAACATCAAACTAAGGACTCTAGTTTGACCATGGCCGAAGAGAGGAAGAACAGAGAGAGCATGACTCTTTGTCTTGCCTAATGGTCTTGCAATAGACAACAAGGGATAAAAAATGGTCGGCCGATAGATCGCAAGGCTCTGTCGATCATAAAGAGATAAGACCAAAGAAACCCAACAGGACTCTCTGCCTGCTAACGGTCTAGGAAAGGACCGCCAACGCCCCCTTAACGGTCGTGCAATAGACCGCAAGGCTATGAGACGTGGCAAAAGAGATAAGGGCTAATAAACTTTCGTATAAGTCCACAATAAAATCCTCATCAGCCCTTATCCAGCCCCAATAAGCTCAAATGATGAGAATAAAAGGAATTAGGCCCAACCAGGGAGAGCAACCCATAAAATAAGCCCAAAAATGAACCAAAAGATGGCGCAATAACCGGTGAACAACCAGAGACATCATAGAATAGATAAGGAGATGACCCAACTCATTGGTCATAAAATGGGTGTCAACACAGGTGAGGGCCTCAAACCCCTTCCATTTTCTGCTCCTTCCCCTATTCTTCTTGCTCTGTTCTTATTGGTGCTTGAGGTGATCCAGCGTAAAAATAGAGTTCCGTGAGGATATCAACAGTGTCAAGAAGTGACACTTCTCACGTTGGTTCAAGGAGAAGGCTGAGCGCCGATTTAAGAGGGGAAGAAGGCGTGCCGATTCAAGGCCCATGGGAGTTACGCGCCGGTTCAAGAGTGGCATGAGGTCTTGCGTCGATTCACCTTGGAGGGAGGCATGGGCGCTGATTCAAGTGCACCATGGGCCTCACCTGGGCCGGTTCATGCCCTTGTGATGGTTCAAGCTCCTTTGAGGAGCCTTGCGTCGGTTCACATGCAAGAGGGGGCTTGGCTGCGCCGGTTCATGAAGCATGGAGAGGTGGCGCGCTGATTCAAGTTGGAGAAGGGGCTGGCCCATGGGGGTGCGCCGGTTCAATGGCTCCCCACGTGTTCTTCTCTAGTCCTTTTTGTTCTTTTCCTTCTTTGCCCATTCCTGAAAATTAAGAAAAGGGTGAAATGAGTTAACATCGGGGAACAGAGACGTAGAAGTACGAATTCTTTTTAGCGTTGATTTAAGCACGCCTGGAGTGACGTGAATTATTTTAAGTGGTGACCTTAGCATTGGTTTTAGCGTGCTCAGTGGGTGAGAATTCTTTTAAGCATTAATTTTAGCGTGTCAACAGGCAGGTGTTTTGAAGGTAGAGTTGAGATGTAAGAGGTGGGGGTATCGAGGAAGCGTTCTCAGATTTCCGTATAGGGGGTGCTGTACGTAATCATAGTAGTTAATTGAGTTGACTAGCACCCTAATGATGTATGGAATGGGGCATCGGGTGTTCAGCTATTGTGGTAGTAGCAACCCAGGTGAAGTAGAACAAGGGATGTTGAGAGAGAGAGACCTGGCCTTGGCAAGAGACCAGGGATGTTTGGAGTTCGGCATAGGTTATAGCACCATGGATCAAACTGTCAAGGATAAAGCATGGCACTCTCCTTTTCGAAAAGAAGTAAGTTGGAGTTTAGGAGCTTGGGGCCACTCGATCTGAGTAAGTTATGATATGTGTGGGTTTCAGGAGCTAGAAATTGTTGCTAGCCAACTAAGAAGAGACTATGGCCTTGATGAGTGTCAGCTAGCTAGCTACCATTTATAACATATGGTTCCTGAAAGCAAGAACTCAGTGGTGACGTTATGAGATGGAGCGCCTTGTGTCACTCCAATTTGGATCATATACCGAACCGTGGTGGGCAAAGTGGGTGTGGTCGAGAATTTAAGGCTTGTGCAGATGACCTCGTTATGCCTCGTGAAGTGGGCTAGTCCAGTTAGGCAGTTTGGATCTAGAGGTGGTGTATAATTAAAGCTTCTCATGATCTCTTTTCCTCTCCTTCATTCCCTCTTCTCCTTCCTCCAACTTCCTCTAGTCTTTCCCTCTCCTCCCCAGCTATAGACAGTGAAGTGTGAGTGAGTTTGGCTGGATTGTGGTGGCGGTAGACAGTAGTTCGCAAGAGTAAGGAAGAGGTGATCCGTGCAAGTAAGACCATGATTCGTGGACTTGTTCAGATTTTAATGCAATCCATCGAAGAATCTGAGTTACTCTAGATATCTAGTAAGTGGAGGTTCTCAATTGACGGGTGGTCCATGACCGCGGATGGACTTCGGTGACCAAGTTACTGCCCTACGAGACCAATCAGAGAGTGGCATTGGGTTCCATGAGGAGTGTCAGAAGGAGATTGAGGAGTTGAGTTCGGCTTTTGAGTTGTTGGTGGAATGAATCACTCTTTCCCCCAGAGTTATTGTGCCTTGTTCTGAATTTCGAGGATGAAATTTCTTTAAGGGGGGAGGACTGTCATGCCCTAGTTTTCAAATCTTGCATCCGCGGGTTTCAGAGTGTTTCCGCGGGTCTTGGAATGTGTTTCATAATCGAAAATGAATTTTGAGAATATCGGATCTTTGGGTCCCTCAAATAAGAGAAAATAAACTATTTCCAGGTTCCATGTATGACTGATGAGTTGTGCATTTTCTGAGGATTGTCGGGTCAAAATTTGGGAATTTTCCCAGTTTGTTTGGAATTTTAGAAAATAAGAGAAGAAGAAAAAAAGAGAAGATAATAATATTTTTTTTGTTTATTAAAACCCCTACCCTTTACCCCTCTCGATCTCTCGAACCCTCTTTGTTGTGCTATGTGTGATTTTGATGACAACAAAACTTTATGACAGAATTTCATGATATGTGAATAATCACAACAAAACTTGATGATATGTGGATATGGACACTTGTGTGTGTTTTGTTTGATTTTATGATATGTGGATATGGACACTTGTGTGTGTTTTGTTTGATAAGCTTCTTTGAACAATAGGTTCATGATAACGCGAAAGTTCATCGTTTAAAACATGCGTATCAATCTTAAAAATTCCAACTCGCAGTAGATAAAAGAAAGACGTAATATGGTGGTCAGAAGGGTCGAATCCACAAGGAAGAAGAGATTTTTTAGAGTTAAAAACCTTAGAGTCCTTTGAAAAATACTTGTGATTTTGTTTTGCTTAATAAAAATAATGAAATGATGAACAAACCAAACACTTAATTAAAAACACTTATGACTATGAGCCGATGCTTTAAAAAATAATTGCATAAAGTGAAGAAGAAGAGGTAGAAGAAGGAGGAAGAGAGGGAAGATGAACAAGATCTAGATAAAATGAACACTTCTTTCATAATCATAAAGAAACAAGTACATGAAATGCAAGACAAGCTTACAATAAAGATGTGACGAGATTACAATGAAGTAAAATGAAACTAAAGCAATAACAAAAAGAGGAGTCTGAGGTGTGAAGATGGTAGTAGCGATGGTGATGACGTCGTCGTCTCCACCTCGCCGAGCCTTAGAGAGGATCGCTTCGTCTTAAAAGAGATCGCCGTGGAAAGAGGTGGATGAAGAAGCCGTCGTCGTCCACGTCACGAGCCTTGGAACGTCACCCACGTGAGAGAAATCGGCGACCTAAGATATGAGAGAGAGAGGGAGAGTGAAAAATTGCCAAAAGAAGAACTCCCCTTTCTCCTCCTTGTCATGGGCTATTTATAGGGAAAGTTGGGTCAATGGAGGGTGGAGGTTGTATCAAAAGGAGATGGATGGCTGGGGTTTAAGTAGAATATGATGTATGGGGAAAAGGAAAAGGAGGTGGGCAACCCCTTTCTTGGACTTTGGGCACCCCATTTCCCAATGCTCATCATGTCTCTCCTTTATTTCAAACTTTGAATTCAATTTTTCCTCCAACCAAAATATGTGTTTCTTTTTCTCAATTTTAAACTTTTGAAATTTATTTTCTCTCCAACCAAAATACAAACTTCTGTGTTTGACTTGGTCAAAGTGGTGATGACAATATTACCCCCGGAGTTTCTTGCAATTACCTTCAATGTCCTGCACACACATAATTACAATTTAGTCCATAAAAATTACCAAAATGTGCACATAAATCTCAAATGCTCATGGTTATGTAATGGAGAATTAATGCTCATGGCCCTCAATTTTAATTTATTATTAAATAATATCACTAAATTAATTAATTTGCATGAAAGTTCTAATTTAAATGCGGAGTTGAGGTTAACTATGAAATATGCATAATTACTTAATTATATGCACATACATGGTGTACATGCGATGAATTATCATAAGAAATGGACATTTATCACACCCCCAACTTAATCATTGCTAGTCCCTTAGTAATGCCAATAAATTAAAATTTAGGACTAACAAGAGTTTGTAAAATTCATGCTCTCATATCCAGTTCTCCCTTCATAGAATCAACCAAAGATTTGGAATCTGGAATCATTAATGCACACTAGCCTTATGTAGGAACTTAATAGTACATGATCAAGAATTCAGATCAAAGCTCAATAGCACTTGTGCATGTGTAACTACCAAATCCACAGCTTTGACAATTGCATCCCCCATTCGCTATTCCAAGCAAATGCCTTTCAATCCTGCACCTCTTAGATCAGAGCATTAAGTATATTAGTTTTTTATCTGCCTTATTACTTTGTCCCTTTGGGATCTTTTATATCACACATGATGCTGCACTACCCTTCACTGCTTAACGTGAACCTCGACTCTTATCTTAGGAGAAGTAGGCCCAGTTTCACATATCCAGTTTCTCTTTTCGTTTTACGCGAACCTCAACACGTCTTAGGTGAAGTAGGCCCGGTTACTAAGAGTAGGGGCATTTTCATGGTGTTTTTTTTCTTTTTTTTCCTTTTTTTTTCATAGTGCCATTGCACTTATTTGATAGATAATTTGGCAGAAAGCTTTGTAAAAAGATTTCTTTTCTTAAGAAGTGCAGAATATCAGACATCATACCTTAAATGGCAGGGGGCTTGTCTTGCTTGTTTCATTAGTGTGTAATGTGAATTTCTTTTTTCTAAAGTGCACATGACCTTTAAAGGGATTCTTATATCAGTTTTCCATAGCTTGATTGACTAAATTTTCTATCATCCTTCTCCCTAGTCTTTTCTATTCTAAAATTACTTTTAATTTAAGCATGAATCATGAAACTTAAAATGGGGTTTACATCTGTCTACTTTGATGATATGCAAGACAGACTCCTATCAGGTTGTACTATATGCATCATGAAAATTTTTTCTCTCCCCCCAACTTGAATGACATTGTCCTCAATGACATATAGAATTGAACGTAATAGAATAATGTATCAATAAATACTTCTGAGTAAGAAAGAGACAACCTGATAAGCGGGATGAAACCTCCCTCAATGTCACAGACGGTGATGACTTCCTCTCCATGGCCTTGACCTGACTGCTAAAACACACTCAAACAAAAATGTCAAACATCAAAAACCTTAGGTTGCCTCCCAGAAGCGCTAAATTGTTCATCTTCAGCCAGACACATGAGAGCTCATGAAGATTTTATTCTAGACCACTTAGAACAATAGATTTGTTTTACAGCTGATCATTTTCCAAATAAGGTTTCAATCTTTGACCATTGATAGTGAAAATGTGACCATTTTTAGGATTCAAAATTTTGACGGTACCGTGGTCAAAAGCCTTAACAACTACAAATGGTCCGTCCCATCTATATTTGAGCTTACCAGGGAATAAGCGCAACCTAGAATTAAGAAGTCAAACCTTTTGATCAGGTTGAAATGATTTTCTTACAATGTGTTTAACATGGAAAGCTTTGGTCTTGACTTTATAAATCTTAGCATTTTCATAGGCTTCATTCCTCAACTCCTCCAACTCATTTAGTTGTAGGGCCTTATGAGATCCGGCTTGGGCCAAGTCAAAATTGAACTGCTTAAAAGCCCAATAGGCCCTATGCTCAAGCTCAACGAGTAGGTGACAAGCTTTCCCAAAGATTAACCTATATGGAGACATGCCAATGGGAGTTTTGTATGCTGTCCGATAGGTCAAAAGAGCGTCATCCAATCTTTCAGACCAATCCTTCCTATCGGGCCTAACAGATTTCTGCAGGATATTTTTGATCTCCCTATTGGATGTCTCCACTTGGCCACTTGTTTGGGGATGGTAGGGGGTGGCAATCTTATGAGTGATCCCATATTTCCCGAGAAGAGCTCGGAATTGGGCATGAGTGAAATGAGAACCTCCATCACTAATGACCACCCTCGGACACCCGAACCTTGAAAATATATTCTTTCAGACAAACTTCATGACAACTTTGTGATCATTGATTCGGGTGGCAATGGCTTCAATCCACTTAGACACATAATCGACCGCCACAAGAATATACTCATGTCCGAATGATGGCGGAAAGGGCCCCATAAAATCAATTCCCCAAATATCAAAGATTTCAACCACTAGAATGGGGTAAAGTGGCATCATATCTCGTTTGCTTATGTTCCCCACAGCTTGACACCTAAGACAAGTCTTGCTAAATTCATAGACATCTTTGAATAGAGTGGGCCAGAAAAATCCACTTTGCAACACTTTGGTAGCCATTTTCTTTCTCGAGAAATGTCCCCCACAAGCTAGAGTGTGACAAAAGTTCAGAACACGTTGGTGTTCCTTCTCGGGGACACACCTCCTAATTATTTGATCTGGACCCACATGGAACAATTCGAGGTCCTCCCAAAAGTAGTGCTTAACCTTTGAAAAGAATCGATCCTTCTCCTGCCCAGACCACCCACCTGGAATCTGTCTTACCGCCAGGTAATTGACTAAGCGTACCAGGGGGTTGAGTTGTGAGAGATGGAAAGAATTTACTCATCAGGGAAGGAATCAGACATAGGAGCACTTTTAGGAATCACAATCCTAGATAAGTGATCAGCTACAACATTCTCTAACCCCTTCTTGTCCTTGATCTCAAGATCAAATTCTTGTAGCAAGAGAATCCATCTAATCAAACAGAGTTTAGCATCCTTCTTGGTGAGCAGGTATTTCAAGGCAGCGTGATCCGAATAAACAATGACTTTGGCCCTCAAAAGATATGAGCAAAATTTTTCTAGGGCAAACACAACAGCCAGAAGTTCTTTCTCTGTAGTGGTATAATTCAATTGAGCATCGACGAGGGTGCGACTTGCATAATAAATTACCACAGGTTTTTTATCAATTCTCTGGCTTAAGACAGCTCCTATGGCATAGTCAGAGGCATCGCACATGATTTCAAATGGGAGCGACCAATCAGGAGACTGTAGGATTGGGGCTTGAGTGAGGGCCGCTTTAAGAGAGTGAAAAGCCTCAAGACAAGACTCATCTAGCTGGAATGGAGTGTCCTTGGCTAGGAGCTTAGTGAGCGGATGAGTAATGGTAGAGAAGTTCTGAATGAATCTTCTATAAAAACCCGCATGGCCAAGAAAAGAGCGGATTTGCTTGACAGACGAAGGGGGAGGAAGATTGGAAATTAGATCGACCTTAGTCTTGTCTATCTCTATTCCCCTTTCAGAAATAACATGGCCTAACACAATGCCTTCTCTTACCATGAAGTGGCTTTTCTCCCCGCTTAACACAAGGTTGGATTTAATGCATCGTGCCAGCACCTTCTGCAAATTCTCCAAACAGCAATCAAAAGAGTCAACGAAAACTGAGAAGTCATCCATGAAAATTTTTAAAAAATTCTCCCACCATTTCAGAAAAGATTGCCATCATACACCGTTGAAAGGTGGCAGGGGCATTGCAAAGCCCAAATGGCATTCTTCTAAATGCAAACGTGCCATATGGACACGTGAATGTAGTCTTTTCCTGATCTTCCGGGTAGACAACAACTTGATTGTACCCAGAGTATCCATCCAAAAAGGAAAAATATCTTTGCCCAGCCAATTTCTCTAAAATCTGATTCAAAAACGGGACAGGGAAGTGATCTTTCTTTGTCATTGAGTTCAATTTCCTGTAATCAATGCAGACTCTCCACCCCGTTTGTAGTCTCATTGGCACCTCTTCACCGTTCTCGTTTTGAATCACGGTCAGCCCGGATTTCTTTGGAACAACTTTTGTGGGGCTGACCCACTTGCTACCAGAGATGGGATATATAATCCCGGTATCCAACCACTTCACTACCTCCTGCTTAACCACCTCTTTCATGTTAGGATTCAACTGGCGTTGCATCTCCCTGCTCGGCTTGGCATTGTCCTCTAAATAGATATGGTGCATACAAACATCTGGACTAATGCCCTTGAGATCTGCCACCGACCAACCTATTGCCCCCCTATGCTCTCTAAGAACAGTTAAGAGTTAGGATTCCTGAGCAGAAGTGAGGTTGGAGGCAATGATGACAGGTAGAGTGTGGTTAGGTCCCAGATATGCATGTTTAAGGGAGTCCGGGAGAGGCTTGAGTTCCAGAGCGGGAGGATGTTCCACAGATGGCAAGGTTGATTCAGATTGAAGTGCAAGAAGTGGTTCTATCCTAGACCAGGGTGCAGAAGAGAGAGGAGAATCCTGAAGCATACCATCCTCTTCCAGGGTGTCCTCAATGTTATCCGGAATCTCATCCTGAGTATAGAGCTAGTCAAATTGGACAATACAAAGGGCTTTTTAACTTGCTGGAACAAAGTACACGGGCTAGCTAGTTAAGTCAATAGACAAAGCAAAATATTAGTCGACCTAGCCAAAACTCAGTTGATAGATGTTCAAGTCAGTCGACAATTTTTCCCTAAGGTCGACAGTTATTCAAGCTTTTCATTAGAAGAAGCCAAAGTATGCATGAGGACTTCTCTTGGGCAAAACACATGAAGCATGGGTTGGTGTTTCGCTCGCGAGGAGTCTCTTCTATTTTTCCTCTCCCGGCAGTGACATACACTCGCCTTTTACGAAAGGCCAAGATAGGTCTACTTGGCACGCGGGGATTCCGGGGGTGTTTACAAGAAGGTGAAAATAATGATAGGAAAGTATAGGAAGGAATGGCATATGGTTAATCATTTTGGAAAACTGGGACAGGGATGGCTGGATGGAATGTGTGCGTGCCAGTCAATTTCTCGACGATCACCTACGGAACCAAGTGTTTGACTGGGGATGTGCCACCAGGGCAGGGCACGTGGGCGCGAAATGTCATGCGCCATGCGGAGAGAAGGAGGTTCCGCTGGTAAGAGTATAGACAATTGTGGGGGCTCGTGTACTGGACGTCTTCCGCACCGATCGTAAGAAATTGGTGTTTATTTTACATCGGGCGGACCCCGAACACCTTTGTTTCTACTGTCGAAGAGGAGAGTCATGGACCCTGGGAGCCACGATGTTGGGAGAGATTAGTCCATGCAATAGTGATAGGGCAACAACAACACGATAGAGAAAACTGGGGATAGAGAGATTAGTTCTGGTGTGGACACTAGAAAGGGTATACACCCTGGGTTTATGAGAATGAGGTATTGGCTCGGATAGCGGAGCAGCGGACACTGGCTCGGGCGCAGAGCGGCTGACATGGGCTTAGCAGGGAGCAGGCAGGTCCTGGCTCGGGCGTGGAGCTATCCAATTAGAGGAATTGGGACCGAGCTAGGAGACAAATGGTAGTCTGCTTAACAGCATTGAGACCGGTAGCTGGCAAGGATGGGGATTAATTTTCTGACTGGATTAAATAACTATATGCCATCAAAGGCGTTATGTGGGGGCGTGAAAGCCCGATTACAAATGTGTGCAAGACACGGGATAATTTCATCATTTGTGATGGTCCCCGGGTCATTGCGTTGTTATGCGGGTATTTTTGCACTTGTATATAACGTCCGTCAAAGGACTTGCGACTTGGCATGATGCCACCCGAAGGGTGTCGCGATGCATTCTCGATGTGGGACAGTTTCGAGATCGGGGAAGCTGGGGTGCCGTAGGCACCACTGTGTTGGAGCAGCTGGGCATTGCAAAGACCGAGGTGACTGGATGATGCGCGCACCACTTGTGACTAGAGCAGCTGGGCGTTATTGAGACTGGGGCGACTGAGCCCTGTTGAGACTGGAGCGGTCGGACGGCGTGAGTTCCACCATGACTGGAGCAACTAGGTGCCGTTGAGCTTGGAACAGTCGGGCGCCATAGGCACCGTTAAGACTGGGGCAGTCGAGGTCATAGGTGTTATTGTGGCTAGGGTGACCCGGCGCCGTTGAAACTGAGAGAGCTGGGTGCCTCGGACACCGTCGCTAGAACGATCAGGTGCCATGAACACCACTAAGACTGGAGAGGCTGAGGGCCGCTGGGGCTGAAATAGCCGAGCGTCATCTGGACTGAGCTATCAGGTGCCGAGGGCACTATTGTGACTGGAGTAGCTGGGTAGTTGGGTGCCGAGGGCATCGTTGTGATTGAAGTTGTTGAGTGCTGTTGGGGCTAGAGTAACCCGGCGCCATATGGACTCGGCAGTCGGGTGCCTAGGGCACCGTTGTGACTCGAGTGGTTGAGCGGTCGGGTGCCGCAGGCCCCGATGTGACTGATGGAGCCGGGCACCGTGAGACCTTGATGGTCATGCTTGGGGCACGTTTACAAAGGTAGGGGCTAGACACTTCATCTGGCGTCAAGACTCGAGAAGTGTGCCCATTATTTGAGTAAGTGCATTAAGGGCACGCTTATCGAGGTGATACCGAGTGGGGTGCTCTCATCAAGCAACCTCCAATAGTCCATAATTATCGAGGTAGGGATCAGGCCGGGTGCTCTCATCAAGCAACATCCGATGATGCACAATTATCGAGAAACATGCATCGGGTAGGGTGCTTTCATCAAGCCACATCCGAGTCATGCACGAACATCGAGGCAGAGATCGAGAATGGTGCTTTCATAAAAGTGGCATCAGGGTAATGCACGAACATCGAGATAGAGACCATATAAGGTGCTTTCATAAAGGTAGCATCCGGGTAATGCATGACTATCGAGGTAGAGCCTGGGTAGAGTGCTTTCATTTAACAGCATCAGGGCTATGCACGATCATCAAGGTAGAGATCGGGCAAGGTGCTTTCATAAAGGTAGTATTAGGGTTATGCATGAATATCGAGGCAGAGCCCTGGCAGGGTGCTTTCATCAAGCAACATCTAGGGTTGTACAAAAATACCGAGGTAGAGCTCCGGCAGGGTGCTTTCATCTAAAGCAACATCCGGACAACATGCAATCATCAAATGACATCAAGATAGGGCGCGTTCATCAAAGCAGGGGGCACCTTTGAGGAGGTTTGTGTTTTGGCTAAACGTCATATGAGGAACAATCATGCGACATGCCCTCGGCGTGAGCCTAGCAAACACAAAAATCATCCAACAAAGTCATTCACGCACCGTTTGTAGTCTCGGGGATGAGCTCCATGCATCTTATGACCCTTGGCTACCTCATGGGGGGTTTTATAGAGTTTGGAGGGGGGTTTACGCAAACTTGCTCGGGGGGGCGAGCAGGTCAGTGTAAAGGGGGGGGGGGGTTTTACGTGAACTTGACAGGGGTTTTTGAACACGGTCACCTTGGGGACCGCATTCTCATGAACACGGTCACCTTGGGGACCGTGTTCTCATGAATGCGATCACCTTGGGGACCGCATTCTCCCCTGACATGTGGGCTAGGGGTTTATGCAGACTTGCTCGGGGGGGGGGGGGGGGGGAGCAGGTCCGCATAAACCCCCCCTATGGGATGCGGTCGCCTTGGCGACCGCGTTCTTGTGAACACGGTTGTGAAGGTGACCGTGATCAAGAACGGGCGGGCTGGTCCGCGTAAATGGGCTCTATGCGGGCTAAAGTGGTTGGGGGCTTCCTGGTCCGGGTAAATCTCTCCCCCTAGGGGGTTCGGATGGACCAGAATGGCTGGCTTTGACCTAGAGGAGAGAGAAAGGCCATGTAGGTCCTACTGGGGGTTAAGATGGGCTGGAGCAAGGGGTTTGAATGGGGCATGGCTGAGTATGTCCGGGATTTAGGTGGGCTGGAATGATTGGCTGGGTTCAGGGGTGTTTGGGTTAGTTAGGTGAGTGGGGGTTTATGAGGGTCAGGTGGACTGGTTGAAGTGATAACTTACTTGAATCTGGACCTGGATTGGCCGAACTCGGTGTTCGTCTGAGCTCCATCTTGAACGCGGTGAACCCAGGTGTGATGTAACTGTTAGAATCGCCGGTGTCAAGCCGCTTACAGAAGGTGTGTCAGGAGTTGTTCCCTACTTTTTCGTCATGCACCGTGTGACGCAATGGGTTGCTGGGAGTCCCGGGTTGGCCCGATAACTGGGGTGTTGGCTTGATGATGTCATTTGTCTAGTAGTCGGGGTGACCCTCGTTTCTTGGCGAAGGGTTGTATGGTATGGCAGGTTGTTCTGAGCCCCAGGTTAACCCGGTCGTTGAGGTGCCGGCGGTGTGATACCATATGCAGGGTATTCGGGGGTGATCCCCAAATCTTTACAGAGTGTCGTTGGGTACGGCAGGTTGTCCCGAACCTTAGATCTGACTCGGTTGTTGGGAAATTGGCTGGTATAGTGCCCTTTGCTTGGGGACGATCCCTGCTTGTTATGTTATGCCATTTGACTTGGTGAAATGTCTTGATTTTTAAGCTCAACTCGACTGGTAGAGCACCTTTGGTGTTATGCCATTTTACTCTGTTTAACGAATATTTCCCTATGCTTAATCCTCGATTAATTTGAGAAAATAAGCAGGTGTCAACAAATGCCCCCCACAGGGCGTGCGTCGGAGGTGAAGACGACGGCATGCGGCCCGTACGCCTTGCAGGTTTTGATTTCTCCCGGCCTTATCGACATTGTGGGAGTTGCTTGATCTAGGAGTTGATACTCTTGTTGCGATCTTCCATGCGACGGTGGCACGTTTGAAGAAGACCATTGAGCCTGGGAGGTTGTAGAGCTGGATTCTGGAGAGATTTGGGTTGCTGGAGGGCAATTTTCCAAAGCCACTGAGGGCGTGGAGTTGTCGGAGATGGCATGTATTGGATACACGCAAGGTGCTTGAAGTTGTAGCCCGTTAGCCACATCTTGAGAATTCTGTTCCCGTTTATCTTGCGTGTTGGGCTTGTGGCAGATGTGCACAGGACCCGCATCGCCGAAGTAATCTAGTCTGGACACTGAACTCTCCATATAAGAGGCCAGGGGAGCCTAGTGTAACAATGCTCCTGGATTTATTGCCTATATCTGGGGCCCTATCTTATGCAGCGTGTTGGCCCTGAGAGATGGTGGACAAGAAGGGGGGTTGAATTGTCCCCTTGCCGAGATGACGGATTTTAAAAACTTTCTAAACTAATTACAGCGGAAATAAAATTAACTATGTTGATTAGCCCAAACTCAAGTCAGATTAAGATGTTCTCTCAAAGTTTTCGATCTCACACGGATAGATAATGCAAATAATCAAAGGAATTAAGCTCAACACAGATAGCGGAGGTAGCAGTGTGCGATGATGCAGTGAATTAAAAATCTATTTAATGGACCTGTGAAGGGAGATAGAAGAAATGATCAATCACACAGGTAATCACACGGAACGAAGATTTTTAGGTGGTTCGGGACCACGACGGGCTCCCTACGTCCACCCCTCACCGAACCCAGTGAGGCTTCACTACACGCTACGAACCGTAGCAGAACGGGGACGAACCCCAACCACACATACGCTGCTTTCGCAGCAATATCCACACGGGGATAAGCCCCAAAACGCTACCACTGATGTTGTGTCCCCTGGTTTTGATGATAACAAATCATAAATCATTAGTAGATAATTGAGGAATATCTAACATGTTTTGGTTTAATGAATAGACTAAACAAGTGCAGGATAATTTCTCTAAGTGATGTCTCGACACCATCTGATGATGTCTCGACACATCTAGAAGAGATCGTGCTGATATACGAATGGTTGAGCTCCAGCAGAAAAGAATGTGTTGACACATCTAGCCAATGTCTCGACACCTCCAGAAGAAATCAAGCTGAAGCCATTGTCTGTCTGGCCTATGGATTAATTGATGTCTCGACACACTGAGTGAAAAGTGTCGACACACCTTAAGCCTCACTTCTCTATGGCGGACGTGTCTCGACACATTCGTGCGATGACTTGAATCCTGGCGCGCAATGACTCGACACCTTCGTGTGGCAACTCTGCACATGACGCACATGTCTCGACACCGTTTGACAATGTCTCGACACAGTCATGATGTTATCTCGGAACCAAGCACATATGTCCCGACACACTGTGTGTAAAGTGTCGACACATCAGTGTTCGACCAGAACGATTTTGAAATCGGCAGAAGCTATCTTCAAGTTATTCAATGGGATGTCTTGACACACTGTGTGGAAAGTGTCGACACATTCGTGTTCGACCAGAACGGGTCTGAATCCGATAGAAGCGGTTTTCAAGATCCGGAACTTATCCTAGAGGATCCGTTCTGTCTGGTAAAATGCCGTCAAAGACGGTACTCTGTCAGAGGATGATGGTCTGGCAGAGAAATCCCCTGAAAAGATTGTACCTTGCCTGATATGGTCTCCTACCTACCCACATATCTGTAGACTTGACAGAAAAAGAGTCAACTTGGCAAATAGAAGCAAATCAAATTATGTGGATGTGACATTCTGGGTTTTGCTTGAATAGTGGACAACGTTGGTGTTGCTGAAGACAACCAATAAATCAGGAGCATGAGCTCCAGTTTGACAGCAAGGCAACCAAGAGGAGAAAAGAAAAGCTAGAAGCTTGCTGACGAAGCTATCTTTTTCCTAGTGCTACTGGAGGGAATGCAACAAAGAAGACGATCCTCTTCCTCACTGAAAGAAAATCTCTTAGCAAGAAGGAAGGTTTCGTGAAGCTTCGTCCAGAACCCTTGAAAGCTGGAAGCTTGATCATCCTTCCCTCGCAAGGGTTGTGGTGAAGAACCAGGAAGAACAAGAAGAAAGCCAAGAAGTCTTCAAGCTCTTTCCAGACAGGAGATCTCTCTCTCACAGTGTCTCATTACGATACTCTATCTGGCGGTTTCACTTTCAATTTGCTTTTCTTCAAAACACACTCCTTATATTTGTTCCCTACCTGTGAGTAGGAAGACAGACGGTGTGGTGACCGATCTGTGTGTTTTAGGCTATAATCCCTCAAGCTGTGTGGCAGCGGAGTTGTAAGAGTGTATCTCTCTGGTAGAAGCTGTGTATCAGCGACTGTGCTTTTGCACTAGTGAAGCCTCACCGTGTTGTGTGAGGGGTGGACGTAGGTCTCTAGATTGAGACCGAACCACCTTAAAGATTGTGTCTTGTGGTTTGCTTTCAGTTATGTTCTAGCGGTAGAAGCTTAGTAGGACCGTTCATGGATATCATTTAAGTGTCAAGCTTCTTAGCCATTAACAAATATCCATCTCATTATCATTTGTGTTAGATCTGATTTTTATTTCCGTAAAGAAGGGCAAAAAAGGGGCTGATCTATTCACCCCTCCCATCTAGATCTGCCTATCACCACTCAACAACCGCAGCACACACACACACAACGTCGGGGAACACGTCCCGGAGTTGACAACGACACGGAGTCGCAGCTCCGCCCACACACTACTATATTCCAAGTTTGACGAAATAAGAGGATATATAATGAACACCCAAATCTTAATCAACACTCAAATAGGAGAATAGAAATGAGTGAAGAAGAAATCCCCCTCAAATCTGCAGTGAAACCCTCTCAAAGGAGTAGTGGGGTGTGCCGGAAGATCTGTCCGCAGAGTTGATGTAAAACAGCCCTAGGATGACTAAATATGTAATGGACAACCTAGGACCAAGATCCACAAGCATACAAGCTCTCCAATGATTCTCACAATAGCGTCTTACTCACACGGCACACGCGATCACCCGGCGGGGCCGGGGGATGATGGCAAGGGTCCGAGGCGGGACCCAATGACTCTAAAGGACTTAGTTTGCTTAGGCTGACCCCAAAGGGCCTAGGATTCCCCAAATTCGTGGGTGGCTGGCCCGCTGGGCGGGGTGTGGGTGGCACTCTCTCACGGTCCGCGGTGGACACTAACAAACTAGCATATAAGTACGGGCCCTCTTCTCACCGCCGACAGGAAATCAAAGCAATACTAAACTTGCAGAATGAAGGCAACTAAGGAGATATCAGACGCTCACCTGATCGGTGTGAAGACACCGATCCCGCTCGGAGACGAGGGCGCGCCGGGAGGCGAGGGTATACAACCGATCACCGCGGCGATGTAGCTTGACCTGAAAATGCAATGATGTACAACACTACGCCTCGCACAGGAGGGGTGATCTTGGGGTAGGGATTAGACTTAGTACATCCAAAACTACCTCCACGCAGGGAGGAGCCTTCAGCCGGCCAAGCGGGGTGGGGATTACGCAATGAAAACGTTATCTTCCGAGCTCCACCGGTTCTGCCTTGCTTCAGGTTCGCTGGACAGATAGTCGGAGACGGTTCTGCCACGGGCTCCACGGAGCTCGGATCTTGACGAGAACAGCGCCAAAAGTTTACCAACTGACAAGGGATGAAGCTTGAATTTTTGGGGAAGCTTTGATTCTCGGGGCTGACCGCACCGGCGACTGGAACAGGGCACCAGCGTCTGGTCTCTGGCTGGTACCGGACTGAAGCAGTAGGTTGCAGAAGTCACTGTGGGCTCTCCCGGACTCCGATTGGAATGAAACTAGCGGTGACGCGATCATGATTGGGGTAGCCTCGAGCCAGAGTTGACGGGGATGCAATATGATGTCGGTGGAGAGAGGGGTGACCGGAGGAGTGTGGACTGGTCTAACCTGGGATCACAGGGGGCAGTCTGCCCTCTCCGACGAAGAAAATTGGAACAGGGGGTTCCGGTGGCCGATTGAGTCCCTTCTTCTTCGAGGTGGCAGCTAAATAGATTTAGTTTCTCTCCTCCAAAAATGGCGCTCAGAGCCTTCACCAGCTGGCCGTGGCAGAGTCTGCAACCGGACTGGTTGATTCTGCCTCTGTCTGGTGCAGAATAATGGGGCTGGTTGCAGAGGGTGCCATGATCTCCACAAAGCTCTGATGGGTACAAGACCTGAACCGTTGGAACCGTGGTCGAGTCTTCTTTCTGTCGGTGCCAACGGCGGGGTCGGCAGATGTCGGAGAAGACCAGGACGATCAGATGAGTGGAGGGATGTCAGTTCTGGCTCCTGTAAACTGACCTGACACACTTGGAGTAGAAAATTCGTAACTTTTGATGTCGATGTCCAAATGCAACTCTGCTTCTTGAAGATGAAAGAGGACTTGAGAGGGAAGGAATTTTCTGAAGAAAGCTTGATCTGAATCCCAAAGGGTTCGTCGTGGCCGAGCTTCCACTCTCGCTCTGGTTCTCTGCCTGGGTTCTTCTGCGCAGTCGAGGGAGATCGGCCGCTGCGGACTGCTCGGAGCTCGGATGCCGACGAAACCACCTCACCTTGGAAGCTCTCTGGACAACCTTTCCAGAGATGTAGGCCTTGCCACCAGGAGGAGCAGGGACCGGCCGGGGATGACGCGACTTCAGGGCCTCACTCTGCTGCCTGCGACCTGCTACTTGAAGCTGCAACTTGCAAGAACAAGGGGAGGGGCAAAGGGAGTTAGCACAGATTGGGGGGATGGCTGATGGTTTGTGGATATGGGAAGGACGTGGCTAGGGCTTCTGGAGGGTCTGGAGTGGCAGGGGTAGATGGAGAGGGGGGCTGGAGCAGCTAGGGGTGGAGATGGGGGGGTGGAGGTGCACTAGAGAGAGGGTGAGTGTGAGAGGAGGATGGGGGACGAACTTGGCTGTTGGGGGGAGATGGATTTCGACCTAGGGTGGTTTAGGAGGTGGGGAGATGGAAGGGCACAGCCCTAGGGAGAGGGAAATTTGAATTTGGGCTTTGGGAGGGGTTAAATCAGCCTTGGGAAGAGGGAGGGTTGCTTGGGAGAGTGGAAAGGTGCCTAGGAGAAGGGGTTTCCACCTAGGGGTTGGAGGGGGAATTGAATGAATGCATGGGGAAGGGGAAGGGGCCTTAATGAGGGGTGAATGGGGAGGAGAGAGAATGAATTTCGAATTTGGGGTGGGGAGGAGAGAGAAAGGGGGCACAACCCACTTAGAGAGAGTGATAGTGAGAGAGAGAGAGAGAGAGAGAGAGAGAGAGATATTGAGATGGAGATGGCAAATGCCTTTCAATATTCATCAAAGTTGTTTCAATGAGAGGGAGGGGAGGCCTATTTATAGGCATCCACTCTTTACATGACCATAGTACCCTTGACAATTAGACAAAAGACCGGGCATATCCTAGACTCAACCTAATGGGCCCATAACTAAGGTAATAAGGCCCAATTAAGCATACCAAGGGAAATGGACTAGAACCACATGGCTTAATAAAGAGAAATACAATGATAGGACTCAATAAAAGGAAAATACATAAAATGAAACTAAGGAAATGAAGATAACAAGTGTGGATCACAGTCAGTCCACATCAAGAGTGTGCAGGCGACCCGAGCTAGAGGGAGTGTCGTGAGATGCCCTCATCAAGAGTAGAAGCTTGCTACGATCGCAGGAGACGCCCAAGGTGAAAGTATCTTCAGCAGCTGTGCTCGAAGTTGGATCGGATCGGTAGATGAGGCTTGTTGTTGGTGGTCTCTTCTTCTTTCTCGTCCTCCTCCAGCTGGTGGCGACGCCCTTAGCTCCTCTCCCTGCAAGAGATGGAACAATATTAGCGCAAGGATTATCCCCATCGTTGGAAACCCACGACTACTTATGCAAGAAGGAAAACCAGCAACAAAAGACCTATTAGCCCATGTTGAAACCCTCTCAAACCCACACCCAAACAAGGGTAGAAACCCTAGGGGTAATGGGGTAAAAGACCAAGGCAAATGGGTCACTAAATGGGCAGTTCGAAATCAAAATTGAAATCATGATCCGGACGCACCAGGCAAAGTGTCGACTCTTAGAGTCGACACTTTTGTCAAGGTGTTTGTAGATTCCAATTAAAATATAAGAAAAATCTATTTAATAACAATAAGTAAAAAATATATATAAATGAAGGAATTAATGGGCGAGGGCAAAAACAAGCACGTGGTGCTAATGAGGAGTGTGATCGCCAGAGGGGTTACCTCAAGAAAAATAAAAGTGATCGCATGTACCTTGTATTGAGCGGGTGAGATTGTGGACATTTCCTTCCTCCTTCTACCGGCCGGCCGATGAAGGGGGTTCTTAGCTTTGATTACCCTTGTAAGAACACACAAAACGAATGAAAAGAATTGATTAGCCAAAAGGTGTAGTATCAATGCTCTAAAACTAAGAAATTGATCAAATGAAGCATGAACACACCTTGTGTGTTTTGGTTTTTAAAACCCCTTAAGAGGAGTAACAAAGGGTATTGAAGATATGAATGCAGAATATGCAAAGCAAGATGTATGATGTGAAGAACGTTTCTAGCAAAGAGCTAGAAAGAACAATGGGTGATGATGAATGTTAACCAAACAAGAGAAGAAAATCTCCTCTGTGCTGTGCGTGCAGCAGTACTGGGAGAGAAAACAAGGAGATTGGTTGAACAGCAGCTGATGACCACCGTGGGAAGGAGGATTAACACCAATCAAGAAAAGGACTGCTTGGAATGAAAACTACAAAATAGAGACTCTCTTCTCCCTGTTAAAAAAAAACTCTCACAGTGGTTCTTTCTGTTATCACGTTCTTGCATTCCCCCCCCCCTCTTCGCGCGAGAGAAACACCAAGAGTATTTATAGGCCCAAAAATCCTTGCAATAATGAGATTAAAACAAGGTAATGGACCTCCAATAATAAACCCTCTTCCCAATCAAACACAAGGAGTAAAACAGGGAAGGGATCATTACTGGAAATAAACAGGCGAAAAGGGGACGGAATTGGAAATGACGACCTCTCAAAGGGCGTCAATTAAAAATGACGACATCACCAAAGGTGTTAATTAAAATGACGACGTGCACTCAGCCGTCAATCCTTGGATTTAATTATGGCAACAAATGACTTTCCTTATTAAAGATTTTGAACTGACGCCTACAAATACGGGCGCTAAATAATAGACGCCCCTTAGAGCGACGTCAGTTCTTTGATTTTTCATTTTGCATAGGATTCGTAAAAATCCAGGAAACAACGCTGTTGGGACGGTGCGATCGATACAGAGGGGGGGGTGAATGTATCCCCTTCAAAAATATTACCCAAGTTAAAAACAATAAGCCTGCTGCTAGATACAATTGCGGAATAAGAACTATAGAGCTCAATTAAACATTTGATCGACCAGATGAACTGCTAACTATACTAGTGGAACCTGATGAAGACTAATGCCGAAGACAGAACAGTGGAAACCAAACACACTTAGCAAAATATGTAATGCTCAAGGTCACTGCAGATAGAAACAAGAGTGTTCATACAACCTGTGAAAGAGGTAGAAGATATGGAAGAGCACACCACAAACAAATCACAGGACAGCAGGGTTTTTTAGGTGGCTCGGTCCACAGAACTACGTCCACCCCTCACTCCAAACCGGAGTGAGGCTTCCACTAGCCAAAGCTAGAACCGCAGACTCAGTCTGCAACACGTGTTGCCAAACAGCTTGACCAGGGGAACAACCTCCCCTCTTCCTCCAAACCGGAGGGAAAACACAAGTGACTCCCAGCCACTTGCGACCAGAGACCAAGTCTCTCTTCCTCTAGACCAGGAGGGAACACCTGGACTTGCAACCCACAAGACCAGAACCGGAGACGAATCTCCCTTCCTCCAACCCGGAGGGAAACCCACAAGTGACTCCCAGCCACTTGCAACCGGAGACCCAATGTCCCCCTTCTCCTGAGTCCACAGGAGGAACCCTGATCCCAAACAAGGGAATCGAAAGAACAAGGTGAATAGATGGAAGGAACAAAATAAAAACAAACACAAGGAAAAACACAGCAACGTAAAGTTGGAAATGAGACACACAATGTAGCTCTCGTAGGAGCAAAACTAGTTTGGATTTGATCCAATGCCAGACAGATGAATCTTCAATGAAGGCTTCTTTCTTCTTCTCCACGAACTCTCTCTGTCTCTTCTTCTTCTCAGTATCAGGCTCACACTATTCTTCTTCTTCTTCACTCTCGATCTCAATCTCTTTTTCATTTTCTTCTTCTGCTTTCAGCCTCTCTGCTGCTGCTCTCTCCTTTTTTTTCTTCTGCCTTTTTCTGCTCTCTGCCTCTACTTCCATCACTCTTCCTTGATCTTGATCAGTCTTCTTCATGTGGAAGAAGCTCTATATTTATACCAGCCACAGCTAGGGCGTGTGTAGGGCTTGTGCCCTCTTGTCCTCGAATCACGTGCCAGGTGCCAACCTCAGATCACGTGCCCAACCATCTTTCTTCTCGAAGTGTATACCTGTGACACAGTCATAAGAGAGTATCAGATGGATGTATAGACTTGGTTAAGGCTTTTAACAAAGCGTGTATAGACATGAATGCTGCATATAGGCAAGTATGTACAGTGTGAGAATGTGTAGACTTGAGTGCCTTCATGCGACCTCAGTGTATAGACTTGCGTGGGTAAGATGCATGAACAAGCCATAGCCAGTGTATAGACTTAACCGATGCATGAATAGTGCACCGATGTATAGACTTGGAGAACTGATGCATGAACAGTGCGCCGATGTATAGACTTGGAGAGACGAGCGAGTGTATAGACTTGATGAACCAAGCGAGTGTATAGACTTGATGAAACACTCACGAGTGTATAGAATTGATGACACAAGCGAATGTATAGACTTGATGAAACACTCACAAGTGTATAGACTTGATGACACACTCACGAGTGTATAGGCTTGATGACACAAGCGATGTAAAGACTTTGGAAAGCTTGAACGCGATGTACAGACTTGGAAAGTCTGAACCAATGTGCAGACTTGAAACAAGTGAACACGGCGATGTTTAGACTTGGCCAATGAAGGATGTACAGACTTTGAAGATTCGAAGGCCACGATGTATAGACTTTAAAGCATGTGAACGAGACAATGTATAGACTTGGCTTCGTGCTAGCTACAAGACAATGTCTAGACTTGATGCAACTTCAAAGCACAATGTGCAGGCTTTACCAATGTATAGACTTGGGGTTCTGAACGTAGGTAAAGACTGGGAATGTATAGACTTGATGAATGGCTTGAAAGTAACAGGACAGCGTATAGACTTGGAAGGTTCAGCGGTGGATGTACAGACTTCACCTAAGCAAGCTACAGTGCAATGTATGGACTTGATCTCAAGGAATGGCTGTACAAACTTTGAGTGAAGGCATGAACAGTGAATCAATGTATAGACTTGCAGAACAAACGTTGCACATATGCCATGAATGTATAGACCTATTCGATGAATGCATGAACAGTGAATCAATGTATAGACTTGCAGAACAAACATTGCACATATGCCATGAATGTATAGACATGTTCGATGAATGCATGAACAGTGAATCAATGTATAGACTTCCAATGCCTTCGTCAAATGCGATGTACTGACTTGGCAAGCCCCGGGCCGATGTATAGACTTGCAGTGCAATGTTCACACGACTGGGTGATGTACAGACTTGGTGATCGCCAAGCGATATACAGACTTCAATGACTCATGCAACCAGACACGTGATAGCACAGACAGTGTACATACTTAGTGCAAACAGGATGTGCAGACTTGTGGCATGTAATGTCTAGACTTGATATGAAGGAATGCACAATGTCTAGACTTGATGAACAATGCAACAGGCAATGCTGACTGATGTATAGACTCTGAATGAGTGACATGCGACAGACACTGTACAGACTTGTTTTGAACCACGCACAATGTATAGACTTGCAATACCATGAAGGCAGGCTATATAGACTTGAAGTAATGCATGCAGGTGACAATGTATATACTTGCTGTCAACAAGTGTATGGACTAAGCATGCATACAACAATGATGTGTATGCAGTGTACAAACTTGGCGTGCAGGCTACTGAACACAATGTATAGACTTTGCGTGCAGGCTGCTGGACGCTGTATAGACTTGCTGTGCAGGCTGCCAGACAATGTATAGACATGCTGTGCAGGCTATGGGCAAATGCGTAGACTCTGCGTGAAGGCAATGCATGTACAAGTGATGCAATGTTTAGACTTCATGTATGCAGGACTGTGGCGTGTACACACTTTGTAAATGCAAAGCTATGGCATGTATAGACTATGGCATGAATGAAGAGTGCAGACTGTATGACTGATGCAATGAAACACCGGAGAATGTACAGACTTTCAGGCATAATGAACATGGACCGATGAAGTGAATGCATATAGCAGATATGAACTGAATGTATGCAGGAGAACTAACAGAGCATTACCTGATCTGAGCATTAACCTTACCTGTCATGATTTGACTTTGACTTGGGTTAACTTTATGACCTGTGAGTCATCCTTAAACCTGTTCTGACAGTTTCTCATAATGCAACAGGGTTATATCATCAATGATGTAAACATAATGAGGCATAGTACTGTCATCATCAAAACTCCAGAACCACAGGGGACACATCAATCTCCCCGTTTTTGATGATGGCAATATTATGAGTCATTGTAATAGATTCATCATGATGATTATGAAATACCATATAACATGCACCACAGATATGACAGAGTTCATGAACATGCACCACAGAAAAGCTCAGTCAGAAGTGAGCATTGTAAAACACCATGTGATGCAAGTGTTGATTGATGCAAATGATGACTCACAAAAGTTCTCCCCCTTTGACAACATAAAAAAGAATGGAATGTTCATTGACTGTTGAAGGAGCTATTATGCAATGCTGTGAGTTACAGTCAACAAAAACTCCCCCTGACAAGATACTCTCCTGAATGAACATTGAACCACAGGGACATGCAAGAATTCTCCCCCTTAGATGGACAGTGATTGGATTGAAGCTCAGGACATAAAGAAGTCAACAGTCAGGTCTGAAGTAATGGAGTCCACTGTGAGAAAGAAAGCACTCAGAATGAATGAGAAAGGTTTTCAATGGGATATCAATTTCATAAATATGATTAAACAGGTATTTCAGACTCTTCTATTATAGAGATTTATGAATGATCTTCATTGACAAGTCAGATCAGAATATGATGTATGCAAGGCTTGTTCATTAGCATTTTGTTCTCATATCTGAAATCAGTTTTAATAAAAGTGAACCTAGCTTTCATATTGAAAGTCTTGTTTGATCTTCTTCTTTCTTACTCACTCAATTTCAAAGATTCCTTTAAGAGATGCAATCAATAGTAATGAAGTTAAACACATAAGAAAACATTTGTTTCTGTCAAGGGTTCCAATAGAATATTTCTTTTGCACACTTTTTCAAATGATAAACTAGATTAGCAGCAATTTTCATAACATTCTTCATGAGCACTTGAGTTTAGTACATCCTTGTAACTAGAGGATACACGTTGTTTAGACGCCCGTATCCCTAAGCACTTGGAAAGACTAACTGTCATGCTTCATAGGAACAGAGATTGCATTTACACTTCATGACACACTACAAATCATTTCTTTGATGAGTGAGATGTATTTCTCAGTGTGCATGCCATTGCTCTGCCAGATTATCAATCATTCTTAAGCAAAGTTAACTATGGCACCTCATGACACAGTCCTTTGGACATGGTTTCTCAGTGACCAAAGTCATTGCTCTGACAAGATTTACCCTTGGACATGTTCCATATTCTCAGATGTTTAAAACAATACTAATTTCATGCATATCAAACAAGGAGTATCATGATCTCAGAATTTTTCAAAATTCAGAAGAGTTTAAAAGACACAACATGAAAATGTTGGTTAAAGTTTATTAAGACTAACTCAGATATTTTCAAGATATGTTCATAAGCAAACACAAGACATACATGAAACATCAACCGGCTAAAAGAGTCAGACATTCATAGTCCTATATAATAGAAGATTCCTCTTTAAGTTATTTTTAGATTTATGATCAGGATATGCACAGAGAAATCTTTCTGAATTTTCAGGGAAGGCCGAAACATTTTAAAGAACAGCCAATTCAACAGATACCAATGGATAGGTTGAGTGAAAGTGGCTGATAATAGTTGAAGCAGGAAGCTGAAATGTGTTGCATTACACATTCATCACAGGGATTTAAGCAAGAAAGCAGTTCAATCTGAAGATGGGAAGTTCAGTTGATAGAATATGAATAATGCTCCCCCTAAATGTATGCATGATCTAGCATTCCTAAATGTATGCAACTCTGACCTATGGTACCAGGCAGAGGACTTGGTCTAAAGACCATCTCACACATAGCAAGCACTTCCAGACAGAATTCATCTGCCCTTTAGTAACTCACTATTCATATACCAAGAGTCATGCATGACAATCCAATGCAGATGCAGTTCTATATGCATCTTAAGCTAACAATATGCCACTTATATGCAATTATGAATGCATGTGCATGTCAAATGTGCAGGTGAACATTTTTAAGCATGAGAGATCGTCCAAGCAACATATTTATTCAATTCAGCTTTTCAGATTTTTTAAAATGCAATTTAATAAATATCAACCAACTGTAATTGGCATATGTATGCATCAAATGCAGACAACCTTTTAATCTCATGTATGCACAGATCACCTAGCAAGTGCATGATCAGAAAAGAATGCAAATGGCAGATGCAGTTATGGACATGTATGCATGAGATCTTAATTGACATATTAAGCATGATGTTCAGCTAAAAGAAAATTCAGGTGTACAAGCATTTAAACAACAGAGTTGGGGTTTTACCAAACTTTGGATGCCTTGGTTTATTTGACCCCCTTTTATTCCTCATCCCCAAGGCATACCTGCAAAGCACAGATCTCATTTTATGTTTCTAGGTACCCAAGACTTCTTGGGTCCTACATTGTTAGTAACACCTCTGATAGGTGCTTTCCATAATCTTTGGGCATGTAAGTCATCAGATTTCATTAAACGACAGTCACTCATGGAGTGCCCAAACTGCCCACAATAATAACAGGAAGCAACATGCTTTGATTTATTGTTATGCACACAATTATTAGCATGTAATTTTTGTGCAGGTGCATACTGGTTTCTATCTTTATTATGGAAGTTGTTCCTGTTAATCTTACCAAACATGTTTTTCTTAGAAGGATGTCTAGCATATTTGAAATTTACCCGCCTATCTTGAAGATGCCAACAGTCCTTGACTGTATGGCCATGCTTTCCACATTGAGAGCAGCTAATTGGATTTCTTCTGAAAGAGTCTGACCAGCATTCGGTGGCCTTGTGACCAAATTTGTTACAGTTATAGCAAGTGATGTGCTGGTTTACAGGAACAAATTTGTTCTTATTAAAACCATGCTGGCTTGCAGGCAATTTAGCATGATATGAATGAAATGTTTTCTTACCACTTGCAAACCAGCATTGTGCAATCGTGTGTCCTAATTTGCAACAGTGAGAACATTCTATTTTCTTTTTCTGAGATGAAGAATTTTTATCATGAAATTTTCTAGTATTCAAACCATCTAGTTCCATTAATCTACACTCATGCATCAGATGGCCAAACTTGTGACAGTAATGACAAATCATTTTCTTTTTAGATGCATGTGAGTGTGTGGGTGAATCATGCAGAGTGGGAAGAGAAACATGTTGATTCTTTTCTTTCTATTTTTCTATTGTTTTCTTTTGAGCAGATGACTGATAACCAGGAAGGTTCTGCGGGCTGTGAGAAGTTGAGCTGGACACGAAGGAAGTTTGAACTTTGTTTTGAAAACTCTTCTTGTTTGAGGGTTATAGCCCAACCCTTCCTTCTGAAAATTAACCTTAGTTCCTAGAATCTTGTCCAGATTATCTTTTCCGTCCACAAATTTTGACAAGGAATTATTCAAATCTTCAATTTCATTTTCCAAAGAAACGATGTGTATTTCATAACTGGCAATCTCTTGTTCATTGCAATTTACACATTCGCTTAGTACCTTGTTTACAATTTTACATTCCTCAATTTCTTGTTCCAGATTTCTCAATTTTTCAGATTCTTCAATGTAAACAGATTTTCCTTTTTCTAAGAGAAGAAGTTTCTCTGACATAGCAGTGTTCAACTGCTTCAATCCTTCAACCTCTTTGGTTAGTTTGTCATTTTTGGATTTCAGATTTTCAATTTCTTCAACAGAGCCTTTATCAATTTTCATTGAGCTCATTTTATCATTCAGCTCTTCCTCTATCTGTTCAAGCTCCAGAATCTTGTTTAACAGATCTTTATTTTCTTCCTTTAGGGAAACAATAAACTCCTTCTGCCATTCTAAATTTGAGTGAAGATTTTCATTAATTTCCTTGAGAAATGGACACTCATTGCATGCAGATTTACCAGAACATATTGTTTGAACCTGGAGTTTTTCACATTGTTTCCTAAGACATTCATTTTCAGATTTTAGAACATCTAATTCAGCGCTAACAGAATCAAATTCTTTCAACAGTTTTTTATTCTGATTTTTATGCATATGGATATCAGACAAACATGCATCATGAGATTGCTTCATATTTGAACAATTTTCACAATGTGAACTTGAACTACCCCGATCACTTTTCTTTTTCAAGTTATTGTATTGTTTTCTTAATTGTTCATGAGATTCAAGCAACTCAGCATATGCATTCTCCCAATCATCTAAAGAAAAATTCTCGAAAGGATTTACCTCCTCATCATCATCTTCTTCATTTTGGCTGTCATTTTGATTACTTCTGTTGGCCATCATGCAACTGTCCTCATTTATCCTGTGAGCTCGCTTCAGCACATCCAGATATGTTCTTAGTAGACCTACAGTCATGGAAGCAAGAGTGTAAGGCCCTGTCAGTAGCTGCTTTCATTAGATTCAGAGCTCTTTGATTCTCTTCATGCCTTAATCTGTGACTGTCAGTCCATTTGGACATTTTCTTTGGCAATCTGTGAGGACCGTGTGAAATTAACTTCCACAGATCAGGATTAACTGATTTAACATATTCACGCAGACTGACAAACCACATATTAATATTAGAGCCGTTTAAAACCGGTGGATCACCCATGGAAGTAGATCCGATAAATGCAATAGGAATAATGATGCACCAAAATCAAGATAGCACCAAGACAGCAGGAACGGATCTGCAGGTCGCTGGACCTACTATGCAGACAACCTGCTCTGATACCAATTGTTGGGACGGTGCGATCGATACAGAGGGGGGGTGAATGTATCCTCTTCCAAAATATTGCCCAAGTTAAAAATAATAAGCCTACTGTTAGATACAATTACGGAATAAGAACTATAGAGCTCAATTAAACATTTGATCGACCAGATGAACTGCTAACTATACTAGTGGAACCTGATGAAGACTAATGCCGAAGATAGAACAGTGGAAACCAAACACACTTAGCAAAATATGTAATGCTCAAGGTCACTGCAGATAGAAACAAGAGTGTTCATGCAACCTGTGAAAGAGGTAGAAGATATGGAAGAGCACACCACAAACAAACCACAGAACAGCAGGGTTTTTTAGGTGGTTCGGTCCACAGAACTACGTCCACCCCTCACTCCAAACCGGAGTGAGGCTTCCACTAGCCAAAGCTAGAACCGTAGACTCAGTCTGCAACACGTGCTGCCAAACAGCTTGACCAGGGGAACAACCTCCCCTCTTCCTCCAAACCGGAGGGAAAACACAAGTGACTCCCATCCACTTGCGACCAGAGATGAAGTCTCTCTTCCTCCAGACCAGGAGGGAACACCTGGACTTGCAACCCACAAGACCAAAACCGAGACGAATCTCCCTTCCTCCAACCCGGAGGGAAACCCACAAGTGACTCCCAGCCACTTGCAACCAGAGACCCAATGTCCCCCTTCTCCTGAGTCCACAGGAGGAACACCGATGCCAAACAAGGGAATCGGAAGAACAAGGTGAATATATGGAAGGAACAAAATAAAAACAAACACAAGGAAAAACACAGCAACGTAAAGCTGGAAATGAGACACACAAAGTAGCTCTCGCAGGAGCAAAACTAGTTTGGATTTGATCCAATGCCAAACAGACGAATCTTCAATGAAGGCTTCTTTCTTCTTCTCCACGAACTCTCTCTCTCTCTTCTTCTTCTCAGTATCAGGCTCACACTATTCTTCTTCTTCTTCACTCTCGATCTCAATCTCTTTTTCTTTTTCTTCTTCTGCTTTCAGCCTCTCTGCTGCTGCTCTCTCCTTTTTCTTCTTCTGCCTTTTTCTGCTCTCTGTCTCTACTTCGATCACTATTCCTTGATCTTGATCAGTCTTCTTCATGTGGAAGAAGCTCTATATTTATACCAGCCGCAGCTAGGGTGTGTGTAGGGCTTGTGCCCTCTTGTCCTCGAATCACGTGCCAAGTGCCAACCTCGGATCACGTGCCCAGCCATCTTTCTTCTCGAAGTGTATACCTGTGACACAGTCATAAGAGAGTATCAAATGGATGTATAGACTTGGTTAAGGCTTTTAACAAAGCATGTATAGACATGAATGCAACATATAGGCAAGTATGTACAGTGTGAGAATGTGTAGACTTGAGTGCCGTCATGCGACCTCAGTGTATAGACTTGCGTGGGTAAGATGCATGAACAAGCCATAGCCAGTGTATAGACTTTAACTTGAAAGATGTTCAGACTTTAAGTGCTGAAGTGTGTACAGTCTCTGTTTGTTCGAGCATGCTACAATGTGTAGACTTATGAACTGATGCAGACACAGGCTGTATAGACTTTGATGCAAAGGCTAGAGTGTGACGGATGTATAGACTTTCATATGCAAGGAGAGGTAATGTATAGACTTGGCTTCGTGCTAGCTACAGGACAATGTCTAGACTTGATGCAGCTTCAAAGCACAATGTGCAGACTTTACCAATGTATAGACTTGGGGTTCTGAACGTAGGTAAAGACTGGGAATGTATAGACTTGATGAATGGCTTGAAAGTAATAGGACAGTGTATAGACTTGGAAGGTTCAGCGGTGGATGTACAGACTTCACCTAAGCAAGCTACAGTGCAATGTATGGACTTGATCTCAAGGAATGGCTGTACAGACTTTACGTGAAGGCATGAAAAGTGAATCAATGTATAGACTTGTAGAACAAACATTGCACATATGTCATGAATGTATAGACCTGTTCGATGAATGCATGAACAGCGAATCAATGTATAGACTTGCAGAACAAACGTTGCACATATGCCATGAATGTATAGACTTGTTCGATGAATGCATGAACAATGAATCAATGTATAGACTTCCAATGCCTTCGTCAAATGCGATGTACAGACTTGGCAAGCCCTAGGCCGATGTATAGACTTGCAGTGCAATGTTCACACGACTGGGCGATGTACAGACTTGGTGAGCGCCAAGCGATGTACAAACTTCAATGACTCATGCAACCAGACACGTGAAAGCACAGACAGTGTACAGACTTAGTGCAAACAGGATGTGCAGACTTGTGGCATGCAATGTCTAGACTTGATATGAAGGAATGCACAATGTCTAGCCTTGATGAACAATGCAACAGGCAATGCTGACTGATGTATAGACTCTGAATGAGTGACATGCGACAGACACTGTGCAGACTTATTTTGAACCACGCATAATGTATAGACTTGCAATATCATGAAGGCAGGCTGTATAGACTTGAAGTAATACATGCAGGTGACAATGTATATACTTGCCATCAACAAGTGTATGGACTAAGCATGCATACAACAATGATATGTATGCAGTGTACAAACTTGGCGTGCAGGCTGCTGAACGCAATGTATAGACTTTGTGTGCAGGCTGCTGGACGCTATATTGACTTACTATGCAAGCTGCCAGACAATGTATAGATATGCTGTGCAGGCTGTGGGCGAATGCGTAGACTCTGTGTGAAGGCAATGCATGTACAAGTGCATGCAATGTTTAGACTTCATGTATGCAGGACTGTGGCGTGTACACACTTTGTAAATGCAAAGCTATGGCATGTATTGACTATGGCCTGAATGAAGAGTGCAGACTGTATGACTGATGCAATGAAACACCGGAGAATGTACAGACTTTCAGGCACGATGAACATGGACCGATGAAGTGAATGCATATAGCAGATATGAACTGAATGTATGCATGAGAACTAACAGAGCATTACCTAATCTGAGCATTAACCTTACCTGTCATGATTTGACTTTGACTTGGGTTAACTTTATGACCTGTGAGTCATCCTTAAACCTGTTCTGACAGTTTCTCATAATGCAACAGGATTATATCATCAAGGATGTAAACATAATGAGGCATAATATTGTCATCATCAAAACTCCAGAACCACAGGGGACACATCAAACGCCTCTATTCATAGTCGTCCATTTATTAAGAGGCGCCCTTGGCTAGGCCGTCAATTAAATGACGCCCCTCCTTAAGGCGTTAATTCCAATTATCAAAGAAAAATGCCAAGAAATTACAATTAACACATAGAAAATAGAAAAACATCATATTAAGCAAATATTGAAGTCCACTTTGGGGCGTCACACGGTGACATGAGATTTACTCAACATAGCATCA
Source organism: Amorphophallus konjac (assembly GCA_022559845.1). Taxonomy (NCBI): domain Eukaryota; kingdom Viridiplantae; phylum Streptophyta; class Magnoliopsida; order Alismatales; family Araceae; genus Amorphophallus; species Amorphophallus konjac. Next base: position 128,753,696 of record CM040120.1, read on the forward strand.
ATTTTAGCGTGTCTACAGCTTCCCCGCCTTGGCGTCTACTTTGCAAGGGAGTGAGATGGAATGAAACGAAAGTGTAACAAGCGAAATGAAGTGGAACGAACTGATAAGTAGATGCCAAGGTGTGATGTGACACGCCTTCGACACTAAGCGTTGGAAATCTTTCCAAAATCCTGAATGAAACAACTCTGGATGATTATAAGAAAGCAATGATCAGCTGGACCGAAGGGACTAAACTAAATGAACTAAAAATGTGCACAAAGGCACGAAAGGAAAGACACCATTGGAGAGCGGTTACCAGCCAATGTGGACGTGCTACAACCAAGGTGGATTTGTAGTAAAATAAAATGAATTGAGATAAAGACCCAGTGAATGAATGTTTTTCAAGGAACCAGCCTGAGCGTCTTCAAAGAGAATAAAGTACTTGATTTGGAATGGAATATCTCATGCCAACTCAATTAAGAGCGAGTGACCTTCATTATTGGCGTAACATGAAGATTTTCATCATTAAGCTCAAAGTCCTACATGATGCATGCTGGGCTAAATGAAAAATTAAAACAAGCTAAAAATAGAAAATAATCAAGGATAATATTGCTAAACCATCTAGATTTGATCAAGAATCCAGATCTCTAAGTTGACACTCGGCTGAAGCCCATTTATCCTTGCATCAACTCAGAAAGTGGAACTATCGTCCCAAACCTTAGATGACTCAACGGCTTATCCGTGTGATCAAGACTCCCCTGGAATTATCACTATTTTTGATGAAGGGGAACTCAAATTCCAGGTTCATCAGAACCACAAGGTCCTTGATATGCTATAATAGCATAAATATCATATAGTAAAAATGCATACAGGAGAGATATAAAGATGGAATGATGTTACCAGCAGAAGAAATCCAACCGTCTCGAGGCCTGCATGACCTGTGCTTTTCTATGCTCAAAAATTATTAGCTCTATAATGAATCATCAGCTTAATAAAGATCATAAGCTCAATAAGCTCAGAGTATGATCATAAGTGCATGACATAATAAACTTCGTCAGGATACAATAGCACTTAAGTTCATCAACAATCATCATGTTGTAAAGCAATTTAAAAGTGTAAGCTCAATAAAAGACGACCCTATGTGAAGGCGTCCAAATCATAAATGATGACGATCATTGGGGCGTTAATTAAGATTACCATTACACTCGGAATCGGACTGAAACTGACGCCCTCAAGAGAGACGCTGGATAAATGACGACACTGGAAATGTCGTCAATTAAAGAAATGACGCCAAGATTTCAGTCGTCAATTAACGATCTTCCTGGCGCTCCGCCCCCTGTTCGGAATCAAACCTCCAGCAACTTAATTTGAACTCGAACACAAACTGATGTTCTAAACGGCTAGCCAGAGCTCCAAATCACTATAAAAGGGGATGAATCCTTTGCTACACTCATCAATCAACTGATCACTGCACCAGCCAGACGCTCAATAACAGTCGAACTAGCAAGCAGAAGATTGCATGTTTTCTTTAAACCGAAAGAGAAGATGGACAGGATGATGATGATGTAAAGGCCTTCTAAGAAGCCTAAGATGGGTTTTCCCAGGATTTCTGAAGTTGCAAGCCATATAAGTGGGAGGATAGCCAAAGGCCAAGTAAGTTACTTTTAATTTAAAGCTTCTGTTTCATTCTTCTTCTTCTCTATTTTCTGATTACATTCTCTTCTCTTCTTCTCTTCCTTTTATGTTTCAAAATTACCCAAATGTACTAGGACCAAGGAGATTCTTAAAGATTAAATGGCTTCCTTTACTCCTCTCTAAACTCTCTTTGGACATGAGGTCTTTCCTTAGCAGATGGCACCTACTAGGCCTTATAACCCATGCTACCCATTACCATGAAATCCACTTAGATTGGGCCTCCATAGGAGCACTAATAGAATTATGGCACCCATACACTCACACTTTCCTCTTTCCTACCTTTGAAGCCACCATTCTCTTAGAGGAAGTAGAGATGCTCCTTGGATTAAGAAAGATGAAGCAAGGAGAAGAATCAAAGATGGCTAGCATGACCAAACCAATAAATGCACATGACATGCTTACTAGCCTCATACCAAACCCAAATCTAGTGAACCAAATCAAGGCCCACAAAGGAATTAACCTTTTAAAGTTAGCTTCATGGGTATACAAGAATATGGAGAAAGCCCAAGAGGAAGAAGATTTGTTGGAGAGAGTAATGAAAGGCTTTGTTATATGCACAGTAGGAGCTCTCCTCTTCCCTTCAATAGAAGACCATCTATAAGAATGTCACTTAGGCACCATAACTAGCATATGGGAAGGCAAAAGAATAGGGCCGGCGGTGCTAGCCAACTTATATAATGAACTTACATCGGCGTCCTTGGGGCGGCCTCTCTATGGGTCAATGCTCCTCCTTTCTTGTTGGGTGGATCTCCACCTCAAGTTTGACCCATGCCAAGAAACTCAACCGGCCTCAAAGATCTTCTTAAAAAGCCCTCTTCGATACATGACGGATTCTCTCGGGGTCTCTCACAATAGAAGAATCTACATGATTTTATCAAACAGTAAGCAACAGTCGGGACTTCCCGGTGATAAGACAAGGTGAAAAACCTGAGAAACGTCCTAACTCTCACCTGGTGTGGCTCCCGCCGCGCCTGCAACATCCCCGCTCGGGGTCGGTGAGGGTAACCTCTCTCCCATGTCGGCGGCATCCCCCGCTGGAGTCGGAGAGGGCAGAACCTCCCCGATAATCTGGCCATCCCCAGTTGCCATCGAGGAGCTAGACCTGGTCATCCTCAATGGGAGCTGGCACACACTCCCCCTCAGATTCCAGGCCTGGACAAAACACGAGGGCATCAACACCCCGCTATAAACTCTAAACCAAAGCTAATGGAGAGGAGGGAAGTGTTGTGTCCCTGTGGTTCTGGGGTTTTGATGATGACAATTTTATGTCTCATTATGTTTACATGTACATCCTTGATGATATAATCCTGATGTATTATGAGAAACTGTCAGAACAGGTTTAAAGATGACTCACAGGTCATGAAGTCAACTCAAGTCAAAAGTCAACCAGTGACAGGTAAGATCAGTGCACAGTCAGATCAGGTAATGCTCTATCTACTCTCAGATCTGTGCATATGTTAATTTTTGTACAGAAATGTTGGTGCATGTGTTAAGTCCATGCACATGGAAGGTCAGTGCTAGTCTTCATATGTGTTTACTTCATATGGTACTTGTTACATGCATTAACTGTGAGCATGGCATAGTCAGTACATTATTCGTTGCAAACCATTGTGCACGCATGACTAAGATCTGCGTCTGCATATTGAACATAAAGTCTGTACAATGGTTGATGGCATGTCAGTGCATTCATTTTTGTTGTGCATACTTCACCTTGTGCACACTGCATTACACATCAGAAAGTCTGTACAACGTTTGCACATTACACACGTTCAAAGTCTGTACATTGTTTAGTGCATTACATGCATTCATCAAGAGTCTATACACTCAGTGTCTGCATCTCATGAATCTCAAAGTCTATACACTGCCTCGCTGCATTACCCAGCGTCTCATGTTGTGTCTCAACATACCTAGCGTCTTTGTGCATGCATCGTTTCTCAAGTCTGTACAACGTCTAGCGTCTCACTTAGCGTCTCACCCATCGTCTTTGTGCATGCATCGTTTCCCAAGTCTGTACATCCATCCGTCTCACTCAGCGTCTCACTCAAAGTCTATACATTGCAGCCTGTTCGTGTTCAAGCTTTCCAAGTCTATACAATGTCTGCACAGTCTATACATATATTAGCCATAGTCAATGTATTTGGGCATCGTTCGTTACAGCAAGTCTGTACATCGCATCGCATGCACATTGCATATGCAAAGTCTATACATTGTCTGCCTTGCACACACAAGTCTATACATTGTTCTGTAGCACACACACGAAGTCTGTACAGCCTTTGTGTTGCACGAACACAAGTCTATACATTGTCTCATGCATACATAAGTATGTACAATTTGTGTGGCTTGTTCATGCATGTGCTGTGTTGTCAGTGGGTTAGTTAAGCAAGTCTATACAGACTTGTTCCATGCGTTAGTTTAAGCAACTCTATACATTCATCGCATTGATTCTTAAGTGCTAGGTTGCAAGTGTATACATGCTGTAGTTCAGCATCTTTACATACACAGTATGCACGCAGACAAAGTCTGTACAATCCCTTCCATGCATTCTAAGTCTATACATGCTTCGGATGGCATCACATAAAGTATGTACATTCTTTAAGTCTATACATGCTTGGTTCAAATCTTGAACTAACTCGATGCATCCATTTTTCTCTTCGTTCAGGTTGATTCAAGCTGATTAGTGGCACCTGATCCGAGGTTGGCACCTGGCACGTGATCCGAGGTTACCTCTGGATAAAGAGGGCACAAGCCCTATCTCTGAGGCTCTATAAATACGAAGCTTCTTCTTCAGAAGAAGAGTGATCGTGAAAAGGAGATCGTGATTGAAGCAGAAGAAGAGAGCAGAGAGAGGTAGAGAGTAGCAGAAGAAGAAAAAGAAAAAGAGAAAGAGAGATAGAGAGAGCCTGCACGATACAGTGTCAAGAAGAACGAGAGAAAGAGAAAGAGAAGAGTAGACAGTGAGAGAAAGAAAAAGAGAAGCAGAGAGAAGAAGAAAGAAGAGAAAGAAAGAAAGAGAAAGATAGAGAGCTCGAGGAGAGAATTGAAGCCTTCATTGAAGATTTGTTCTTCTGGTATTTGGATCAGATCCAAACCAGATTTGCTCCTGCGAGAGCTACATTATGCATTTCATTTTCCAACTTTCAGTCGCTGTGATTTTTATTATTTCTTGTTTTTCCTTTTATCTGTTCACCGTTGTTCTTCCGATTCTCTGGTTTGAGGTCGGGTTTCTCCTGTGGACTCAGGAGAAGAGAGACTTTGTGTCTCCGGTTGCAAGTGGCTGGGTGTCACTTGTGGGTTCCCTCCTGGGTGGAGGAAGAGAGACTTCGGTCTCTGGTTGCAAGTGGCTGGGTGTCACTTGTGGTTTCCCTCCTGGGTGGAGGAAGAGAGATTTCGGTCTCTGGTTGCTAGTGACGGGCTGTCACTAGTGGTTTCCCTCCGGTCTGGAGGAAGAGAGGAGTGTGTTCCTCTGGTCAAGCTGTTAGGCAGCGTCTGTTTGCAGACTGAGTCTGCGGTTCTAGCATTTGCTAGTGGAAGCCTCACTCCGGTTTGGTGTGAGGGGTGGACGTAGGTCTGGAGGACCGAACCACCTAAAAAAGCATCTGTGCAATGGGTTGATTGCTTTCCTCTACTTCCGCTAGATGAATGTTTAGGCGCGCTATACATATTTGCTCATTGGTTCAAAAGAGAATTTGATTAGTTCTTCAGATTATCTAATCTTGTCTAGTTAGCGTTCTAGATTCTTATTGAGTGAAATTTTTAAGGGAGGGATTCATTCACCCCCCCCCTCTGAATCCACCGCACCGAACCCATCAGGAAGGATCTCCATATACCTTCCAAAACCGTCTCCATCTCAACATCCCCGGCAGAAGAGGCCTCGGAGGAAGAAGAGCTCGAGCTCAAGCTCTCGTCGGTCTCCATCGTTGCCCTGCCACTGTCGGAAGAACCAAACGAGGTCTCCGATGAACCCTCCGCCGCGGGCAAATCAGAGGCACCTGTACATCAAGAAGCAAAGTCAGGCTACTACCAAATCCAGCTTCACATGAAAATAACTTTCTAGCCAAAGGTGTTAGGCAAGAAGCTCACCAACTGGGGCGTCCCCTTCAGAAACCCCCTCAATGTTGATGAACTCTTCGTCGCCCCCAGCAAAGGCTGCGATAGCAGGCTCATCTCCTGCTACCCGGGCCACGTCCCGGGGAAGCTCTCCCTCCTCTAGAGGGGAAGAGGTACCTACAATCAGCCCCGATAAAAGCTTAGCACGAGTGGGTAAAGCAGAGCAATCCACCATGAAATGACCAAGTGCTCTACTACATACCTGATGGTCGCACACTGGAGGACTCTACCAGCCCCACCGTGCAAGCTGATACCACGGTCGGCACAGGCAGCAGAGGTACCTTTGCCAGTAGCTGTGGCAGTCCGCTCAGCGTGTCCTCGACAATGGGTGGGGACACAGAAGCCACCTGCCCAGGCTCGCTGGCAAAGGACGGCAGAGCCACTGAGGGGCCGGCATCAACCAACTCCTGGATCATCTCCAAGGTGGCCGCCACATCCTCACCTGCCAAACGAACAACTCAAGTCAAGTCAAAAATTCCGGCTTGCTAAAAAGTCCAACAACAACGAGAAGACCCCCTCAGCAACAATTGAACACTTACCTGGATAGCTACTAGCCACCGTGGGTGCTGGCTCTTCCACCTGTTCAGGTGCTCCGCTCAGTACCTCAGTAGGGGCCTTGCCCTCGACGCCTCTGCCTCCTCTGCGCAATCCAAATGGTTATGTCAATAATCGGAAGCAAGCAAAATCACAGCTCACACCTAGTATTAGAAGCCCTTACTTGAAGGGGCTTCGCCAGTAGCCTTCCACGACTCAAAATCGAGAAAGGTCTCAGCATTGAGGGCAGTCTCGTCCATCAGACGAAGGTGCCCTTCCATATCTATCTCGTACTCGTCTCCCTCCTCAAGTAGGGGATCTGCCTCCTGAGGAGGCGAGAAAGCTGCCTCCACACCAGTCTCCAGCGGAGCTACAAAACACAAATCCAGTAAAACAAGATTAGCCAACTACCATGGCTAAACCAAGCAGGAGCAAAGAAGGCGAAGCGACACTTACTCAGGGCCATCTCTACCTCAACCTGCCCACCAGTCTCGAGTCCCCCAGGGGACTCAACAGTCTCAGCAACTGTAGTCTCTACTAGAGGGCATTTCCGCCTAGGCTGTAGGGCTCCGTCCCCACTTCCCGAGGACACCTCAGTGGAGGGGTGATCCCCCTCTGTCGCAGAGCCTGTCAACAAACATAGCATTATACAATGCCTCAGTTCTATACCCCAAAACTACAAAAGCAAAAGGGAGGGATGCATGCTAGGAAGAAGATAGCCTTACCTGAAGCCCCGAAGGGGGTCAATGGCAAGGGCACTAGCTGCTCCGGTTTCAACGCCAGCGCCCGGCCGCCTTCGTGACGGCCTCTCGAATGTCCCTTAGAGTGCAAGTGCACTCGATCTGGGACACGAACTCCACGGGCCCGGCAGATCCGATCGCGTGACTGATGTGCCGCCTCCAGTCGTCGATCACCGTGTCAGTAAAACTCTTGTCGGGGAGTGCCCGGTCCAATGAACCTCTACTCTGGAAGCCGTAGTCGGCCAGGAACGGAGTCCACTAGCGCCGAGGTGCCTTCCATCGAGGCACCTCCGCTTCGGTCGTTGTCGCCGCCGTCACCACCTGTTTCAGGGGCTTCAGTGCCCCTCCATTGCCTCGACTCCCGGACGACGAGCCCCGGCTCCTCCGGGGCCACTACTCCGTAATTCGCTCGATCTCTCGACGGATCCGAGCAACACGGGTCCTCTGGTACCCCTCATCCAGTGCAATTGGAGGTAGATCCTCCCTCAGCAAGTGACTCTCCTCCGCCTTCCTGATCGCGGAGGCCTTCTGCAGGTATAGATGACTGTGCTCGAACCACCACCTAGCGTAGCGTATGTCGAATCACCCTTGACGTCCCTATCCCGGCATCGGGAGTCGTTCGGGCTCCAGGCGATAGTAAAAGTCCCACCATGCTACTGCAAGTAGGTGGGGGTCCCTGTCCCTGTACTGCCTACCTGTCAGAGGAAACTCTCGGTTCGGTGGGATCCCCTGGTCGTACCCGAAGTTCCTTACAAACCAATACCGGTAGTACGGCTCCAAGGAACTCATTGTCGACCGGTGCGACGTCAACACTGCTGACCGAGTGCTCAGAACCCACTCAATCCGCGGCCTTGTATCTATCGCTCCCTGACCGGGGTGGGCGCTGATCGCTCCTCCGCCTGAAACCCCCAAGAAGAGGCTGGAATCCCTCACAGTGCTGTCAAAAGGCAGTCCCTCCTCGCCCCAAGTGGGCACATTGCAAAGGGCTCTCCTGGCCCCCTCCAGCTATGCCTCTGCGTCTCCGTCAGGCTGCCCAATGAAGCTGAACAAAAGTTGTGCCGTCGAGTTCGCCACAGTCCCTCGCGTCACCAACCCCAGGAACAGCAACCCGGCCCACACACTAAGATAATGGGTCGGCAGAAGTATACTCCTCTCTCTAGGCACCGGGTGCGCCGCCAGGACTCCTAGTCCCTGATATATATTGGCTAGTGCAGTAGGCGCTAGAGCCAACTGCCTCCCCTCAGCTAACAAACAGGCCGGCCATAGCAGCTCAGCCCTCAACAGACCATCCTCTCCATGCGGGACCACAAATGTCGCCAACCAGTATGCCAAGTAGGCGGCAAGATGTGTCATGTCCGATAAGCCGTGGGTATTCTACCCCTCCCGTGGAGCATATATATATCGGGAGTACGTATGAAACCGTAGCTCCATCTCAGTATATTCCTCCCATGGAGTCTGATCCCTGGCAAATTTCTGATAGAAGCAAAAGGGTCGGTTGTAGAAATGACGGACCCACACATTTAGCAGCACCCTCGGAGCCTGTGCGACTCTGTCTCTCCCGGCTAGGGCCAGGTCCCTCTAGGTCTTCAGAAGATATCGATAACTGTAAGGCACCCGGTATCACCCTGTCCGTCGGTATGGCTACGGTGAAAGTCATCCAGTGCCACCTCCTCATAACCTTCGTCGATGATCGACAACCCAGAAATCCAGAACAAAGACCACAAGTCAAGGCTGGTCTCTCCTTCCGCTGTCGCCACCGTGTTCCATCGGCCGTTGAAACCCTCCAGTAATCCCTGTAATAGTTCGGTGTAGCATGGGTACGCGTACAAAGCAGCAGTCACCGCGTACCGGATCCCAGCCCGGTCCAGCAGCGCCCGGTAGTGGTGAACAATCTCCATCAGCCACTCAGTGGCACCCTGATGATAGTAGTGTGAGGAGATCATTGCCCAATGACCGTACTAGCTGATGATGGTTTGCCGCATGACCCCATCCAGGATGATGTGGTCGTCATAGCCTTCCCCAGCATACAGCAAGCCTGCAGGCTCCAGTACCAACCCAGCGGTCCCCTCTGTCTCTGTACGATGGTGATCGTGCAAGTCCCAGGAAGCAGGGCCCAGCGGCCCAACTTTAACACCAGACTACTCTGCTCTGCCAAAGAACCCTAGGCACTCAACACTGGAAAGCCGACGCTGCCTCCAGTAGTCCTCGAAAAAGCTCGGGTAACTGTAAAACGCTACACCATGCAGGTTGTCCCTGCCAATCAAGATAGCCCGCTCAAGCCGACGACAGGCTCCCGGAATCTGGGTGTCACCCTCCTCCATGTCAAGAGGGACATAGCTCCTGAGAAACTCGAACATATGGCGATCCAAGGGGAACTCCAAAGGATAACCCCCGCTCCGGTCATAGGCATAAAGATCACCTGCTCCCGAGATCCGGGCCACCTCCATAGTCTCGACTCCAGCTGCCCTCTCACCAACGGGACCCTCAGCCACTATTGTATGCCCCGAATCTAGTTGCTCCACACTAGCCGCAGTAACCACCGGCGGACCCAGAGGAGGCATCGGCCGCTCAGTTCGCCGCACCCAGTGGTCCTCCTCCTGAGCCACCCGCCTCGGGACTCGCCCATCTCTACTAAAGCGTGCCATCGTTGCAAGACAGGGCACCTAGAAGAATAGTCAGTATACCAGAAGATCAGCATATACAACACAGTTAAATAAAGGCACATGAAGTCTCAAAATACAACTACAACAGCCCAGAACAGGGGTCTCACGGGCCGTATTCCCTCGTCCCCGCCTCCGACGCATGCCCCGTGGGGGGCATTTGTTGTACCTGGACTATTTCCCCGCAAAATAACAAGGAATAAGGGTTCAGGTATTTCCCCGAACACCTTCAAGGCACGGGCTATTTAGCCCTTTCTACAACCCTGTGGGTCCCTACAAGGGTCCTGACCAGCTCACCGCGACACGCGGCGACATAAGCAATTGTCTGGGGTCAACCCCGGCCACTCACATACGGGCTTTGCCCGTATCCTACATGGCCACCCGGGACCACCTGGGGGTGCCCCGACGTTAAGCCGAGCCACGTGGTACCCAGTGAAAGGGCTGCGGGCCCACCCCTAGACACCTCTTTCAACCCTCCAAGGTCAAAGGGAGACCCAAGTAAGTCAACCACAGGCTCTGGAGGCCCGTAGCACGTGCATACGGCTCACAGGCGTGTGTTCGGCATTCTTCCGAACACCTTGTGGGTGCACATGTTCCAACCCATCTACACCAAACCACGGGCCACCCCGTAGTTCTAGCACACTAATTGGGTCCTGCAATGACCCCCCAGCAAGCCGAGGCCACCCCCGACCCTTAGATACGTGGCAACGAGCCACTTAACTCTAGTACTCGGGTCAACCCGAGGCTACCCTACCAACCCGTCGTGCAATGCAGCACGCAGCTCGAGGCATGACTCACATCCCTAAGATGCCCCCCCTAGCTCCCACGAGATCCCATCTTCAACCCAAGGCCCACCTTGGGGCCCCTCGGCCAGCTACCCAAGTTCTTCGGCAATCCGGGGTGTGTCGGGCATTTACCCGAACACCTTGCGAGCGACTACGACAACTCGAAGAACAATGGCCCCCAAGGTCCCATCCCAGTTTCCCGGAGCTTAACGTCTTTCAAAGGATGCTCGCAAAAGACACAAGGACACCCGGGGGCCATCCCTTTGGGTCACAACCGGCCCCGGGGCCAGTTCGCCCCTGGGCACTACCGTGTGCCCCAAGAGAGGGCGAACTCTCCGGGGGTCGCACCCTCACTCCAACCCGGTGGTCCCACGACCCCACTCAGCCTCAGTTCATTCAGTTTGCGGTCCTACGATGCGGTTTGTGTGCCGTACCAGTTCGACAAGTCGACACGTGGACGCAGTAGCGCAAAGCTACAACACGCGGGAATTCTGAAAGTCGACACGCACACAAGCCTCCACGTATCCTCCAAGCCAATTGTCCTTTTCTTCTTAGTCAATTTAGGAAGAAAAAGGGCCAAAAAATGAATTTTATAGGGTGGGGACCGCCCCCCCTCTCCCATGGAGCCAATCCGCCTAAACCCCACCGAGGGGGTTTAGGCGGACCAGCCCAGCCCCCTGGGCTGGTCCGTGTAAACCCCTTCTATTCAATAAAAATATTTGGTTTTTGAAAATTAAAAAGGACCAAAGCTAGCCCGCCTAAACCCCCTGGGGAGGGGGTTTACACGGACCAGCCCAGCCCCCTGAGGCTGGTCCGCGTAAACCCTTCCTGCCCACTCTTTTTACCAAAAACACTCTCCGTGAGGGGTTTACGCGGGTTGGCTTGACCCTATCAACCCAGCCCCCCTAAACCTACACTATTCATGGAGTTTACGCGGGTTGGCTTTACCCTATCAACCCAGCCCCCCTAAACCTACACTATTCATGGGGTCTACGCGGGTTGGCTTGACCCTATCATCCCAGCCCTCCTAAACCCCTTCCAACCCTTCAACTTCTCTATAAAAGCCCCTTAAAAGCTCAAGGGGTGAATATACAGATACGAACATACAACATAGAAGCCCCGGGACATCTGGCCTTCTTCAAGCAGCTCCGGACAATGAGCTAAGGAGAATTGTGTGTGGGTGACTTGTGCGTCGGCTTAGTACGCCGGGGGTATGTCATTTGCACTTCCCTCACGCTGTATTTGGCCGTAACATACAAGTCAACACCCACCATGTGCGAGACGTTATGACAAGGGCGGACGTCCCCTCATGCCAGGATTCCCCCTCGCGTGCCCGTCGGTTCCAACCGCGCACGTACCATGACGTCACGCTCTCCCGCAGTTACAAGGCCACGTTTGACTGCTCTGCTCGAGCCGTGACCGACCCTCGCCCAGACACAGGATCGATGCATCTCCCCAGTCGTCCAATCATAAGCCCCCTCGCTCGATGCTGCCACCATGGCCCACGCTACAAGAGGGGCCCTCTGTAAAACACATATGTGTTCGTTTGTCAAGCACTGACCCGGAGACCGATCATCACATCGGAATTGTCCCGTGGCATGCACCAGTTGTACCCCAGCCACTACGGCCCACCTATAAAGACATGTATATCTCAAAGATTACACCGCCAATTCGACGAATGCTCTCGCATACACGTTCAGGCCCCCAGCTCGCTATCTACACCACTCGACATCCGTGCCTGACATCCTACCCCCAGTAAACACCCCTCAGTCAAAAGCGCACCCATAGCTGTTGAATGCCCCTAGCCCTCTAGCCACAGCTGCAGACATATATACAGACTTTTTCTTCAGCTTAGAACGAAGGTATTCGGATTCAATCAGATGTAAATAAGCACTGGTTGCTTGTGGCCAATGGGGAAAGATGTCTAGTACATGATTCCCACAATCGCCTACGCACTCGCACCCATGGAACCCCTTTTCTCCACGTGCCACCCGATCGCCTGAGCCCACGTACCGCGTCCTGGCGACGCTTCCCCGGTCAAACCTTGGTTCCATGAGTGATTGTTGAGAAATCGACTGGCACACCCACACCCCGTCCGGTTAACCCTTATCTTGACACTCCCTTGCCCTTCGACCCTTTTCGACTTTCCATGAAAGGAGAGTGCCCGATACCACCGTGAGAAGCATGCAACCATAAGGAGGATACCCGAGATACATCAAACTCCCGTATTTTCCTCCCTGCTGTATCCCTTCCTTCACCCCGATTATTCGGCATAAAAAAAACCTGCGCAACAGCAGCTCAATGTTGACACAGAAACATGGATGCATTTTATTTAAAGAATTCAGAATTTAGGAAGATTTAAAGATGCCCAATTCTCTCCTCAAGGTGGTGAATTTTTCATTATCTAGTGGCTTAGTGAAGATGTCAGCTATCTGATGTGCTGTGCCTACGTGGATCAATTCAAAAGTACCTTTGGAAACCTCATCTCTGATGAAATGATGTCTGATTTCAATGTGTTTGGTGCGAGAATGTAAGATAGGATTTTTTGCAAGATTAATGGCACTAGTATTATCACAGTATATGGGTGTGCAGCCTAGGTCTACTTGGTAGTCCTAAAGCTGGTGCTTGATCCATATAACCTGTATACCACAACTCCCTGAGGCTACATACTCAGTCTCTGCAGTGGAGAGGGCCACAGAGTGATGTTTCTTGGGGGCCCAAGAATCTAGACACCCACCTAAAAATTGACAGTGCCCACTTGTGCTTTTCCTATCTAATTTGCAACCAGCGTAATCAGCATCAGTGTAAGATATAAGATCTAAAGCATTTGATGCAAGGTACCACAGACCTAAGTTATGAGTTCCAGAAATGTATCTAAAGATTCTCTTTACTACAGCTAGATGCAATTTTGTAGGCCTAGATTGATATCTTGCACACATTCCTACACTAAATTGAATATCAGGTCTCGAGGCAGTAAAATAAAGTAGGGATCCGATCATACCTCGGTATTACTTAGCATTAATTTCCTGGCCTGATTCATCTGCATCTAAGGATGTGTTGGTACCCATTGGAGTTGAGATGTGTTTCAACTTATCCATGCCAAACCTTTTGATAATTTCTAGTGTGTACTTGGGGTTGGCCAGGTTAGGAGGCAATTGAGAGGGGGGGGGGGTGAATTGATTGCCCACCCTTTCTGGCAAATTCTTACTAAATTAAGACAAACCACAGATATGGAAAATAAACCTTAGATAAGGCTTGATTAGAATGAATGAAATTAAAGCAAGCAAGCCCTCACAACTTCCCAGCGCAGAAATATACTCACTCGGAGAGCAATATATGAACGGACAATTGAGCAAACTCTCGTCTCACCGCCTCACACTCGTATTGTGAACGGAAAGCACATATCAACAGCCACAAGAAAAGCAAACCATGGCACAGTGATTTTTAAGGTGGTTCGGACGCACCAAGTGTCGTCCTACATCCACCCCTCTCACCTCGAGAGGATTTCACTAACAACGCTGCACGACAGCAGCAACCACCACACACGGGCTCGACGGCCCACACACGTGGGTTATCGCACGACGACGAGACACCCCCACACACACTCGGAGCAAGCTCCGAAATCGTCAAAATAAAGATAGAATGGAAAATACAATGCCCAGTTCTGAGAATATCAATCTAAGCACAAAATGACTAAGAGAATGATTAACAAGATGGATCTTCCCCTAATCTTTCAACCAAAACGGAGATGAATGAAGGGTGCTTGAGAATGAAGACACAAGAGAGAGAAGAATGGCCCCCTTTGTCGAAAATTGCCCAAGCCAAGAGATGGAGGAGAGCAGGGACGCCTTCCTTCCAGCTTCAAGGTTGGGGTCGAATGAAGCAAGCTTGGCCGCAGGGTTCTTCCTCCAAGAGCAGCACTGTTCCTCTCCTTCTTCCTGCAAGAATAAGATGAACATGTTAAAAGCTCTTAGTTGTGTTCGATCGGAAGAAGGGGCGGTGATATATACCCAAAGGATGGCTTGACAAAATGACACAAAAGCCCACACCAAGCCCCATACAAACTATGAACAAAAGATGATGGATGCCCTAAGGCTATTCTAGTAAACAACCAAACCTAATGGATCATTCATTAATGGGTTCAAAACAGATCCGGAAATCTCGATCGAACGTTCAGAACAAGTGTCGACTCATGGAGTCGACTCTTTTTCATGAATGTTCTGCCAAAACATATAAAAATGAAACCCGTGAAACAAGTGTCGACTCATTGAGTTGACACTTTTTACCAAATGTTCTGGCCTGTGAAATTCATAACATTCGTGGTGAAAAGTGTCGACTTATGAGATCGACACTTTTTCACGGAGCTTCTGATTTCACAGAAATGAACGATCTTACCTGAAAGTGTCGACCCACGAGGTCGACACTTTTTGCCAGTGTTCTTAACACTTAACGCAAGATAGAAGCTGTGAAAATAAGTGTCGACCCATTAGGTCGACACTTTTCCTGACAGTAGAAAAGTTCAATAAAACTTAATAAAACACCACAATACATGGATTCAATGATCAAGAATCAATCGATTGAGCACAATGACATTCTTCAAAACCTGATTTCAACATAGATTGAATCCATTCACATTGATATCCAATTGAACATTCATTCTTACCATTGGCCTTCAAGTTTTGAGTGAAGTCTCACAATAAACCTGTATTTTCCAGATTTGAACCATTACTTTTTCATCCACTTGGTGTACAACCTACAATTATGTTCTTACCATCCTTTCCAAGATTTGAGACTCAATTCCACATCGAACCTGCACAATACAGATTGCCATTTAACTCAATCTCAACCCAAGCAAATGAGATTGTCAAGTCAATCCATATCATGTAGATTAATCAATGCATCCATTCAATCTTCAAACAAAGCATGTGGCTACTTTATCCATTCAATTCAACCGACAATGTTAGTCCAAACCAAACTTAACCAAGATTGTGCATTTTGCAAGTTATGCCCAATCATTCATTCAGAGCCTGAAATTCATCAAGGTATATCAAACCAAATCCACATGCCATTCATTCAACACACAATTTGATCAATCAAACGTGTTTTCATTCAAAGCCATCATTCATCAAATCTGTATCAATGCAAGTCATACAAACTGAATTAAAGACATGTTCATTCTAGATCTTCGTCAAAACAGACCGGGGCACAACAATCTCCCCCTTTTTGACGAAGATAAAACCATTGAAAAATAACAAGGATTTGCATTAACAATTCAGCACTTTTAGTGTCAACACAAACAACGATTATATCTTATTTCTCCCCCTTTTTGTCAGAGTCAAATAGGGAATTATTAAAACCATGGAAGTAAAGCCTCAATATGCACAGTGAACTCAATGAGATGCATAAGAAA
Organism: Amorphophallus konjac; assembly: GCA_022559845.1. Taxonomy (NCBI): domain Eukaryota; kingdom Viridiplantae; phylum Streptophyta; class Magnoliopsida; order Alismatales; family Araceae; genus Amorphophallus; species Amorphophallus konjac. Next base: position 128,769,606 of record CM040120.1, read on the forward strand.
CGCAAGAAATGAGCAGTCAAGCACATATGCATTCATTATTTTATAAACTAGCAAGCATGTTATAGGAACAGGATAGGAAGTATGCGAGAGACCGAGAACATGATGTTCATGAGCAATAGTAAAAGGGTAGTGCTTACAAGCAGTGGTACTACATTACTCATGAGATATGACTGATTCAAAAGGTACATTCTAACCATCACTCCCTAGATGTCTAGGTGAAGTAAGAGCAATGAAATCTAAGCAATATGGATGTTCAGATTGTCTAATAAACACAAGTTGGAACTTTTCTTCCCTACACTTCCACACACTGTGCTCGACTTTTGGTAGCTTCGCACAACCCCAAAATTATTTTCTATAATAAATTTTTATTTATTTAAATAATATCATGACTAACCTTTTGACGCGAGGCATACCCTTTATCTCAGGGGTAATTCCCGGTTACTCGGTGTCGTCATTTATTATAACGTGGATGAGACACTTTCCAATGCGAGTTTCCTCCTTTATTTCAGGGGGGATTCCCGATGTACTCGATGTCAAATCACACTTATTCATTTTTGGTGGGGTTGACAGCTTTTTCCTCACGAGTCACATGATTTCTATGTAGGGGCTCAAGTGTCCTAAAGTGTGTTGAGTGGAATAAGCGAAATCCTTATTGACTAGAATTGTCACGCCCCGACGTGGAATATCGGGACGTACAGTCAGAAACAAGCTGGCAAGAGAGAGAACTAATCTAAATATATACAAGTGCTAAGAAATGGAAATAACTTATTGACCATTAAACAAAACATAACTGGTACAACAATCCTCAAATCAACTCAGTACAACTGGGATAACAAACTCTAAACCACAATAACATAGCTGAAGCACAACACACTCTAAACACAACTAACTGATACACTCAAAACATCACTCCTACCCTTCCCCATCGGTAAGCGCGTCACCTGAAAAGCCTGGAAAGGGGGGAAAACAACAACTATGAGCTGACGCTCAGTAGGAAATAACAGATAGGTATAAGTGATTAGCAGTTTAATTACATTTTCAAAATATCATGCTACAAAGGATAATGCAATAAAAGGATAATGATGATATAATGAAACAAAAAGTAAAGATCTTGCAATGTCAAGAAATATAAAGGAACAGAATAGCAATACTTAAGAGGAATAACAAAGACAAGAATTTATTGCAAGAGGTAACGATAAAGAGTTGGCCATATCGAGACAATTCAAGTCATGTCAAGCACGTATGTAATTTCATTTCCACGTCCAAGTAACATCAAGTAAAGTATAGAACAGTGAAGAGTGGACAGTGCAACGTAGTAGAGAGTAGTGGAGAGTAGTGGAGAGTCCTAGATTTAACTCATGTCATGGTACTGGTGCCAAATGCCACACCTAGTCAATCACCTCCCCGGGGGTACATGTAGTGTTCGGGCGCTCCTCCCAGGACTAGACCGAGCCCTTAATTGTTTGCCAGACATTGATTTCTTTGGATCAAAGATCCCACGAATCTAGACTTCCATAATTTATGGCCAGAATTCCAAGGTTTGAACTATGTAGCAATAACAATTTCAAGTAGGAAGGAGATTCATTTCAGAATTTCAAGGTAAGCACAATCATCAAGAAGATTGAAAACCAAGTCACAATAAGAGTTAATCGTGATGCGCTACTGTAGTGCAGCAGCTATCCAGCAAGTTAATCAACATATTAATCCTAATTACCAAGTTAGTATGTCAAAGATTATCCATTATCATTTGCATTAAGCATAAGCCAAAAGAAGATTCAAGATGATAAGGTAAAGAACAAGCTCACAGGAATGAAGTAGCATGCATTAATCAGAAATTTAGTTACACCATTAACCACTAATTATGTGAGTTTCTATTTAACCAATGTATGCGTCGAAATGAAGATGGTAAACGGCATGTTTTTACACTATGTTTGCAAGTAGGAACCAATGTAAATAGAAATCATAAAGTTTCCAGAATAGGTCACTGGTTCTTCAAAAGCATAATTTTCAATTGGTCTAAGTTCAATGGGTCGATCCCCTAATGGTCCGGATCGATCCTCGGGTCAAAAAAAATGACAAAACTGGTTTTCTGGTGTATGGGTCGACCCCTGGGGTCGACCCCTGTAAAAATGGGGTCTGGCAGCTGAACCCTGTAAAAATGGGGTCTGACAGCTGAATGGGTCGACCCCTGGGGTCGACCCCCTCAAATTCTGCAGGATGGGTCGACCCCTGGGGTCGACCCCTTCATTCCAGCGCATGGGTCGACCCCTGGGGTCGACCCCCTTGCAGGGACTGGATGAGTCGACCCCTGGGGTCGACCCTCGGGCCTGCAGGGTTGCCCAGAAAATGGGTCGACCCCAGGGGTCGACCCCTGCAAGAACAGCAACGGCAGTAACTTTCGGAAAACATATGAACTCACCCAATTGAGGTCCAATTGAGTTGAAATCAAAACCACATGATCTAGGGTGATTAATATACATACTAGGGTCATTAAGCAAGTGATTTGAAACACTAATTCCAACAGAAATCAATTAAATCTTAACCTATTCTATGAAGAACACATGAAGACCTAATTCTTGACATGCTGTTGCTAAATCTTAAAATTCACCCAACATACATAACGAAATTTGGGGCTTTTGGTGTCAAAAGAAAGCTAACTTGATACTGAATCCAACCATGTATTATAAGCTATATGTGGATCAAGTTATCTAACTCGAAATCAGCCCAAAATCAAGCTCTAACTCAAAGGGTCACAAAATAAAATCAAGTTCTAGACATGCTCTCACTAAAAATCGAAATTCTCCAAGCATGCTCAATTAAAATTGGGGATTTCTACGTTAAATGAAAGCTAACAACATGATGATTACATCATATAAGTTAATTGGAGTTTGGCCTGTTAAACCTACCTCAAATCGAAAAGAGAACTCGAAACCCTAGAATGAAGAACAAGCTTGACAGCACCTTAGAAAACCCACGATATCGCCTTAGATACCTGATAAAAATTGGGGCTTTCAGTCCCACTGGATAGCTCTCGTCGAGAGGAACAAAATCATATATTCATGATCGAATTTTGGTTGAGAATTCCTACCTTAATAGAAGAAACCAAGAAGGAAGAAGGAAGCCGACGGCCTGCCGACACACCTTCACAAATCGAGCAAGAACTTCCTAGATCTGAAACTTCAGCGAACCCCACAGCCACCAAATGAAAGTAGACTTGAAGAGCTACGTTTCTATAGGTCATGGAGCTTCTGGAGCCTTCGGAGTTTGGGAGTATTTGGTGCTTCAACTTACGTGTTTAGAAACGGCGCCGAAATCCTTGACTCGACCAAAGCTATGTCGGCAGCACGTTTTAGGGCTAGGTTTACCTCAAATTGATTGAGGGTAAATGTTCCTTACATTGTGGCCTTCCATTTGTCACTGATTTGAGATCATTTGGTTGCGTATTAAGGTCGAATTTCACGTTTTAATCCAAGGTTAGGTAAGGGTCAAAAAGTGTGTACTTTTGGGCTTAATATCTAAATAGATCTTACCACGGATTTACAATGGCTTAATGCCAGAAGGCAAAGTTGTTATCTACATCGACCTTAACCTATTTACTATTTTTATGGATTTTTATAAGGTAGTCGGATTTTCACTTATACTATTTCTAACGAATTAAATATTAATAAATTTGAAATTCAATTATTAATTCAATAAAAATTCAATTCTTAATTAATAAAAGCTTAATAAATATATTGGGCTCAATTAAATAATTCGGGGTCTTACACCCTCCCTTACTTAAAGGAATTTGGTCCTCCAAATTCACTGCACTAAAACTGAGAGTAGGGAAAAAGATCGCTCACCTAGAATAAATCGGGATACCGCTTCCGCATAGTCTCTTCAGACTCCCATGTAGCTTCTTCGGTCCCACGCCGACTCCACTGAATCTTGACCATCGGTATCGAACGATTCCGGAGTTACTGTTGCTTCCGGTCCAGAATCTTGACAGGTCTTTCCTCATAGGTCAGATCTTCCTTTAACTCAAAATCCACCTGCTGAATGATATGAGTGGGGTCGTACACATATTTCCGTAACATCGACACATGGAAAACATTATGTACGCTAGACAACTGTGGCGGTAAAGCCAGTCTGTATGCCACTTCTCCCACTCTATCTAGAATCTCGAATGGACCAACGTATCTCGGACTCAGCTTGCCATGAATACCAAATCTTCGAATCCCTCTCGTCAGAGAGACCTTTAAGAACACATGCTCGCCAACCTGAAATTTCAATGCTCTCCTCCTGTTGTCGGCATAACTCTTCTGTCTTGACTGGGCTACTTGTAACCGGTCTCGGATAATACGTATGTTCTGTGAAGATTCTGAGACAAGATCCGGTCCAAGCCATTGCTTCTCACCTACCTCGTCCCAACATAACGGAGAACGACAACTCCTACCATACAATGCTTCGAAAGGAGCCATCTGTATACTGGATTGGTAGCTCTTATTGTAGGCGAATTCGATTAATGTCAAGTGACCACTCCAACTGCCTCCAAAATCAATCATGCATGCTCTAAGCATATCTTCCACTATCTGATTGGTTCTTTCAGTTTGTCCATCTGTCTGCAGATGAAAAGCAGTACTGAAATTCAGACGAGTACCCAAAGACTCTTGCAGTCCCTTCCAGAAATGTGAAGTAAATCCGGGGTCTCTATCAGACACAATGCTGACTGGAATGCCATGGAGCCTTACCACTTCCTTCAAATACAAAGCAGCCAATACATCAATCATCCACTTGGACTTAATTGGTAAGAAATGAGCTGACTTTGTCAATCGATCGACAATCACCCATATCGCATCAAATCCACCACGAGTCTTAGGTAGACCCATAATGAAATCCATGCCGATGCTTTCCCACTTCCATTGGGGTATGTCAAGTGGTTTCAATTTCCCTGCCGGTCTGAAATGTTCGGCCTTAACTTATTGACATACTAAGCATCTACTCACAAAATCTGCAACTTCTCTTTTCATACTCGGCCACCAAAAGGACCTTTTCAAATCTCGGTACATCTTAGTGCCTCCAGGATGAATGGTGTATCTGGATCTATGAGCTTCCTCGAGAATCTTATTCTTTATTGCAGCCTCATCGAACCATCTTTCTTCCTAACGAATAATACAGGGGCTCCCCACGGAGAAGTACTAGGACGAATAAAGCCCTTCTCAAGTAATTCCATCAGCTACTGCTTCAATTCCCTCAGTTCCGCAGGAGACATACGATAAGGAGCCTTGGAAATAGGGAATGTGCCAGGAATAAGATCAATAGAAAAGATAACTTACCGCTCGGGCGAAAGTCCTGGTAATTCCTCTGGAAAGACATCAGGAAAATCTCGGACAACAGGAATGTCCTTGATCTCAATCTGCTGCTCAGGAGTTGCACAGACAAAGGCCAGAAAAGCCTCACATCCACGTCTCATCAGCTTATCAGCTCGAAGAGCCGAGATAAAGGATACGGAGTTGTGGTGCTTAACTCCCACAAAAGAAAGTCTCTGGTGCCTAGTAAAAGACACTGAGCTAGAACTGCAGAGAACACTAGCCTCATACCTGGCCAACCAATCTGCTCCAAGGATTACATCATAATCCTTCATATCCATGCAAACTAAGTCGGCTGGAAAGTTCCGTTCATCAATAATAACCTTACTAGAAGGATAGTAATATTGAATAGCCACTCCAGAACCAATAGGAGTTGATATAACTAATGGAGAATTCATCATAATAGGTTCCACAGATAATGACTTCGCAAATTTCTGAGAAATAAAAGAATGCGTTGCACCAGTATCAAAGAGAACAAATGCGGGCTTATCGATTATAGTAAGGGTACCTTCGACGAGTCCGCCCTCATCAGAAATCCCAGTTCCATCCGCATGTAAAGCTTGGAGCCTTCCTTGCGGCTTCTTGGTAACTTGAGGTTTTACCGATGTAGCTTGTTCTGATAGAAGAGGGCAGTCAGGGATACGGTGTTCCCTACTCCCACATCGTAAACATGCACCTAGCTTGCGCCAGCATTCCTCCATCTTGTGACCTGGACGATCACAATACTTGCACTTGCCCTTGAATGGAACAATAGGGCCGGGTTTCTTCTCTTCATTTCTTGGCATCTTGCCTTTCCACGTTCCCGATCCGATCCATGAGCTAGACCCACTCATGGGCCTCCTTTTGCTAGTGCCAAGTCCGGGTTTAGGAGTTGAGTGTTCCTTCTTCATGCCATTCCCACGGATCCTCTCCATCATCTCTAAGGTATCTTCTAGAACTTGTGCCTTTCTTACCATCTCAGAATAAGTAGAGATCTCCATCGGTGCTAGTTGATTGATGTAGTGAAGCTTCAACCCGTTGAGAAATCGCTTAGCTTTCATCTTTTCGGTGGAGATAAGGTGAGTAGCATAGCGCGAAAGCCGAGAGAACTGTGCTTCATATTCGGCCACCGATAAGCTTCGCTGCTTTAGAGCCGCGAACTCCGCCGCCTTCTTCTCTTGTACACGATCAGAAAAATATTTATCGTTGAAGAATTCCTCGAACTCTTCCCATGTGACTTGTTGATCGCCTAGAGTTGCCTTGACGGAATCCCACCAAGTACGCGCATCTCGCTCCTATTGGAAGGTAGAAAGGAGGACACGCTCTTGGTCGGTGCATTGCATGACTTCAAAGATTCTCCCCATTTCGTTGAGCCAATGCTAGGCCTCGTCGGGGTTAGTAGAACCAGCAAATCTTGGCGGGTTCATTCCTCGAAAGTTCCAGTATAAGTCACCGATGCCATGACCCGCTGCTCCAGCTTGAGCTACCTGATGTAACGCCTGAGTCAGGCCTTGAACTGTGCGCTGCAGGTTCCTCCATTCGGCACGTTCGGCTGCCATAGCAATTACCTACAAGTAGAGTAAATCATTTAGGGTTATTAAGATAGATAATACAACAATCGAGGTATTGCTCAACCCAAGTTTCTACCCAATCTCACCAGGTCAGGTTCTAGAATTTAACACGGTTAGGGGTCTAATGCACCTAGACATGACCAAAACTCGGTACCTGGCGGAGATAACCGATCCGAAGACCACTCGCGCAAGTGTGCGACTAGACATGACCTCCATTCGGCACGTTCGGCTGCCATAGCAATTACCTACAAGTAGAGTAAATCATTTAGGGTTATTAAGATAGATAATACAACAATCGAGGTATTGCTCAACCCAAGTTTCTACCCAATCTCACCAGGTCAGGTTCTAGAATTTAACACGGTTAGGGGTCTAATGCACCTAGACATGACCAAAACTCGGTACCTGGCGGAGATAACCGATCCGAAGACCACTCGCGCAAGTGTGCGACCTTCCCGATAGGCGTAGCCTAACGTTCAGACAACACCTTTTGATATACCGGGTTATTGGGATGCGGATAAAAAATCTAGGACTTAGGAAAGCCTAGGAATGTGAAACCTAGGGCTCTGATACCATTCTGGCACGCCCCATACTCTATACCATCGAGGTATTGTCCGCTTTGGCCTATCGGCGTCACGATTTTATCCCTATCTAACAGTGATCGGCTCCAGAATGGGGGACTTCCCGGGAGGTCACCCATCCCAATAGTACTCCCCATTAAGCACGCTTAACTTCGGAGTTCTTTTCAAGAACTGAGCCGATACTTGAAAAGGTGCCTCGGTGATATAGAGTACAACTTAGCTATATTTGAGGGTGTTACAATCTACCCCTCTTATATAGGTGACGTCCTCGTCGCTGGGCACATATAACACGCAATCATGCAATCAAGCCCCCAGGCAGGTAGGACTCTAGAGGTGGCCCCTACAGGCTCAAGAGGTGGCTCCCACTATGTAGCACTTTGCTCCATTACGGACTCAAGAGGTGGCTCCCATAGCGTAGCACTTTGCCCTGCATGGCACTTAGCTCCCACACTTCCGGCTGGGGTATGGCTCTGATACCAACTAAACTGTCACGCCCCGACGCGGAATATCGGGACGTACAGTCAGAAACAAGCTGGCAAGAGAGAGAACTAATCTAAATATATACAAGTGCTAATAAATGGAAATAACTTATTGACCATTAAACAAAACATAACTGGTACAACAATCCTCAAATCAACTCAGTACAACTGGGATAACAAACTCTAAACCACAATAACATAGCTGAAGCACAACACACTCTAAACACAACTAACTGATACACTCAAAACATCACTCCTGCCCTTCCCCATCGGTAAGCGTGTCACCTGAAAAGCCTGGAAAGGGGGGAAAACAACAACTATGAGCTGACGCTCAATAGGAAATAACAGATAGGTATAAGTGATTAGCAGTTTAATTACATTTTCAAAATATCATGCTACAAAAGATAATGCAATAAAAGGATAATGATGATATAATGAAACAAAAATTAAAGATCTTGCAAGGTCAAGAAATATAAAGGAACATAATAGCAATACTTAAGAGGAATAACCAAGACAAGAATTTACTACAGGAGGTAACGATAAAGAGTTGGCCATATCGAGACAATTCAAGTCATGTCAAGCATGTATGTAATTTCATTTCCACATCCAAGTAACATCAAGTAAAGTATAGAACAGTGAAGAGTGGACAGTGCAACGTAGTAGAGAGTAGTGGAGAGTAGTGGAGAGTCCTAGATTTAACTCATGTCATGGTACTGGTGCCAAATGCCACACCTAGTCAATCACCTCCCCGGGGGTACACGTAGTGTTCGGGCGCTCCTCCCAAGACTAGACCAAGCCCTTAATTGTTTACCAGGCATTGATTTCTTTGGATCAAAGATCCCACGAATCTAGACTTCCACAATTTATGGCCAGAATTCCAAGGTTTGAACTATGTAGCAATAACAATTTCAAGTAGGAAAGAGATTCATTTCAGAATTTCAAGGTAAGCACAATCATCAAGAAGATTGAAAACCAAGTCACAATAAGAGTTAATCGTGATGCACTACTGTAGTGCAGCAGCTATCCAGCAAGCTAATCAACATATTAATCCTAATTACCAAGTTAGTATGTCAAAGATTATCCATTATCATTTGCATTAAGCATAAGCCAAAAGAAGATTCAAGATGATAAGGTAAAGAACAAGCTCACAGGAATGAAGTAGCATGCATTAATAAGAAATTTAGTTACACCATTAACCACTAATTATGTGAGTTTCTATTTAACCAATGTATGCGTCGAAATGAAGATGGTAAACGGCATGTTTTTACACTATGTTTGTAAATAGGAACCAATGTAAATAGAAATCATAAAGTTTCCAGAATAGGTCACTGGTTCTTCAAAAGTATAGTTTTCAATTAGTCTAAGTTCAATGGGTAGATCCCCTAATGGTCCAGATCGATCCTCGGGTCAAAAAAATTGACAAAACTAGTTTTCTGGTGTATGGTCGACCCCTGGGGTCGACCCCTGTAAAAATGGGGTCTGGCAGCTGAATGGGTCGACCCCTGGGGTCGACCCCCTCAAATTCTGCAGGATGGGTCGACCCCTGGGGTCGACCCCTTCATTCCAGCGCATGGGTCGACCCCTGGGGTCGACCCCCTTGTAGGGACTGGATGGGTCGACCCCTGGGGTCGACCCTCGGGCCTGCAGGGTTGCCCAGAAAATGGGTCGACCCCTGCAAGAACAACAACGGCAGTAACTTTCGGAAAACATATGAACTCACCCAATTGAGGTCCAATTGAGTTGAAATCAAAACCACATGATCTAGGGTGATTAATATACATACTAGGGTCATTAAGCAAGCGATTTGAAACACTAATTCCAACAGAAATCAATTAAATCTTAACCTATTCTATGAAGAACACATGAAGACCTAATTCTTGACATGCTGTTGCTAAATCTTAAAATTCACCCAACATACATAACGAAATTTGGGGCTTTTGGTGTCAAAAGAAAGCTAACTTGATGCTGAATCCAACCATATATTATAAGCTATATGTGGATCAAGTTATCTAACTCGAAATCAGCCCGAAATTAAGCTCTAACTCAAAGGGTCACAAAATAAAATCAAGTTCTAGACATGCTCTCACTAAAAATCGAAATTCTCCAAGCATGCTCAATTAAAATTGGGGCTTTCTACGTTAAATGAAAGCTAACAACATGATGATTACATCATATAAGTTAATTAGAGTTTGACCTGTTAAACCTACCTCAAATCGAAAAGAGAACTCGAAACCCTAGAATGAAGAACAAGCTTGACAGCACCTTAGAAAACCCACAATATCTCCTTAGATACCTGATAAAATTGGGGCTTTCAGTCCCACTGGATAGCTCTCTTCGAGAGGAACAAAATCATATATTCATGATCGAATTTTGGTTGAGAATTCCTACCTCAATATAAGAAACCAAGAAGGAAGAAGGAAGCCAACGGCCTGCCGACACACCTTCACAAATCGAGCAAGAACTTCCTAGATCTGAAACTTCAGCGAACCCCACAGCCACCAAATGAAAGTAGACTTGAAGAGCTACGTTTTTATAGGTCATGGAGCTTCTGGATCCTTCGGAGTTGGGAGTATTCGGTGCTGCAAGTTACGTGTTTAGAAACGGCGCCGGAATCCTTGACTCTACCAAAGCTATGTCGGCAGCATGTTTTAGGGCTAGGTTTACCTCAAATTGATTGAGGGTAAATGTTCCTTACATTGTGGCCTTCCATTTGCCACTGATTTGAGATCATTTGGTTGCGTATTAAGGTTGAATTTCACGTTTTAATCCAAGGTTAGGTAAGGGTCAAAAAGTGTGTACTTTGGGGCTTAATCTCTAAATAGATCTTACCACGGATTTACAATGGCTTAATGCCAGAAGGCAAAGTTGTTATCTACATCGACCTTAACCTGTTTACTATTTTTATGGATTTTTATAAGGTAGTCGGATTTTCACTTATACTATTTCTAACGAATTAAATATTAATAAATTCGAAATTCAATTATTAATTCAATAAAAATTCAATTCTTAATTAATAAAAGCTTAATAAATATATTGGGCTCAATTAAATAATTCGGGGTCTTACAAGAATCATTAAGATCAACAGTGCAAGTGGTGTGAGAGATTGCATGGAATGTAAGAGATGAATTAGCTGATTCATAGTGATGTCTCCCCCTAAGTGTATGCACAGTTCTAACAAGAACCTCCCCCTTAATATGTGTCATGTAAAAACATGTCTAAGTCAAAGCATTTTTATTTATCAAGGGTGTAAGGCCATAAGAGATATCAACTGAAAGGTGTGTAATTTATATACACTCAAGCATGTCAAAATGGTGTTTTCAAGCAATTTGATTACCGGTACGTGGCGGAGTACGTAGGTCCGAAGACCACACTCACGCATAATGAAAGCTTCCAGGTGGACTTAATCCACCTTTCCACTGACGTCATTTTATATACCGGTGAATCATGGCATTCATGCACACGTATATGAAGTATATGCATTTATGTACATGCGGATGCGAAAAGATAAAAGCATGTATTAGAACCAAATTCTTATTTTCTGTGATATGCATAAAAGGCTAAGTTTAAAGAAGTGGAGGCCATGAAAGGACTTCTTATGTGCAAAAGATAAAGCAGTATGAACAATTTCTTTATGAAAAAGATGAAAAGTGTGTATGTACAATTCAACTCAAAAGATTTAAGTATCTAACCTGCACACTCCTAATTCTCTCCTCAGAAAATAAAATTGTTCAAAATTTAAAGGTTTTGTAAATATATCAGCAAGTTAGTGTTTTGTGTCAACAAAAACAAGTTCAAAATCACCTTTATTTATATGATCTCGTATAAAATGATGTCTAACTTCTATGTGCTTAGTGCGGGAATGTTGGACAGGATTTTTGGACAAGTTTATTGCAGAAGTGTTGTCGCACATTATGGGAGTATTTTTTAAACAAAAATCAAAATCTAGCAATTGATGTTGGATTCAAAGCACTTGAGCCGCACAACTATCGGTAGCCACGTACTCGGCTTCGACAGTTGATAAAGCCACACAATGCTGTTTCTTTGAGGCCCATGAAACCATGCAGCCCCCAAGAAACTGATAGTGACCGCTTGTACTTTTTTGATCCATTTTATAATTAGCATAATCAGAGTCAGTGAAAGTATGTAAATCAAATGAATTATTCCTAGGATACCATAAACCAAGGTCAAGAGTACCATTCAAATACCTGAAGATCCTTTTTACATCCGCTAAATGGGAGTCCCTGGGACAATATTGGTATCTTGCACAGAGACAAACACTAAAGTGTATGTAAGGCCTACTAGCAGTCAGGTATAACAGTGAACCAATCACACCCCTAAAAAGTTTTTGATCGATTTTGTTACCTTTTTCTTCTTCCATTTTCTGTGAGGTGGACATCGGTGTTGCAAAAGGCTTGGCAGTCTCAAGTTGGAATTTCTTCACGATTTCTTGTGTATACTTCTTCTGGTTGATAAAAATGACATCGTCCATTTGCTTTATTTGCAATCCCAAGAAGAAGTTGAGCTCTCCCATCAAGCTCATCTCGAACTCCCCCTGCATAAGTTGGGCATATTCATCATTCATTTTTGAATTGGAAGCTCCAAAAATTATATTGTCTACATAAACTTGAACAATTAAAGAATGTTCATCACAAGTTTTTGTAAACAATGTTTGATCTATATTACCTCGTTTGAAGCCAGTTTCAATAAGAAATGAACTTAATCTATCATACCATGCCCGGGGAACCTGTTTCAAACCATATAGTGCCTTGTCCAATTTGAAGACGTGGTCCGGAAATCTTTCATCTTCAAAGCCCGGTGGTTGCTCCATGTACACTTCTTCCTTGATCACTCCATTGAGGAAGGCACTCTTCACGTCCATTTGAAACAGTTTAATGTTCCTGTGACAAGTATAAGCAAATAAAATTCTAACTGCTTCTAATCTAGCCACAGGTGCAAACGATACATCAAAATTAATACCAAATTCTTGAGAGTAGCCCATGGCTACTAATCTTGTCTTATTCCTCACAACCACCCCATCTTCACTAAGTTTCTTTCGAAAAACCCACTTAGTTCCAATAATAGGATGGTCATCAGGCCGGGGCACGAGGAACCACACCCGATTCCTTTGGAATTGGTGTAGCTCTTCTTGCATGGCGAGAACCCAAGAATTGTCATTTAAGGCATCGTCTAAGGATTTAGGCTCAATGCTAGAAAGTAAAGCTAAATTATCGTGAATTTCTACTTCCCTCATTGAAGCCCGTGTTCGAATTCCTTCATCCACACCATCGATCACGTTCTCCAATGGATGGTCTTTATGCGTGGTCCATTGGTGTAGAAGGTTCGGATGTTGCTCTTGTTCCGCTTCCTCCTCTTGTTCCTTTTCTTCCTCTTGATTTGCTGCCTCACCTTGTTTACTTGATTCTCCTTTTTCAGCTTCACCTTCACCTGTAATAAGAAAATAATCATTATCATTTGATTTTCTCATTGTATATTCATCAACAACAACATGTAGACTTTCCTCTACAACAAGTGTTCTAGTGTTATAAACACGGTAAGCTCTACATGATAGAGAATACCCGAGGAAAATCCCTTTATCACTCTTTGCATCAAATTTTTTGAGATTATCTTTTCCATTGTTCAAAATGTAACAGATTGACCCAAATGGCTTAAAATGAGATATGTTGGGTTTCTTACCTTTGTAAAGCTCGTAAGGAGTTTTCTTAAGGATTGATCTTACCATTGCTCTATTTGTGATGTAGCAGGTGGTGTTCACCGTCTCTGCCCATAAGTACCGTGGAAGACCGTTCTCTGCAAGCATGGTACGCGCCATCTCCACGAGCATCCTGTTTTTCCTTTCGACCACGCCGTTTTGTTGAGGGGTTCTTGGTGAAGAGAACTGATGCTCGTACCCCTGCTTCCTGCAAAAAGCATCAAACTCATGATTTTCAAATTCCTTTCCGTGGTCACTTTGAATTTTCTGAATTGTATATCCTTTTTCATTCTGAACTTTAGTGCAAAAATCAATGAATTCATTGCAAGCATCACTTTTAATTGCTGGATATAGAACCCATGCATATCGCGAGAAATCATCGACAATCACGAAACCATAAAGCTTCCCTCCAAGACTTCGAGTCCTAGTGGAACCAAATAAATCCAAATGCAACAATTGAAGGGGTTTTTCTGTTGAAACAATATTTTTGCATTTAAAAGATGTGGTGGTTTATTTTTCTTTATTACATGCTTCACATATCTTTGAAGTTTTAAAATTCAATTTAGGAAGACCTCTGACTAAATCATGACGATTCAACTTCCTTATAACATTAAAACTGGCATGCCCAAGACGGCGATGTCACAACCAAACATCTTCACTTTTATTGGCAACTAAACAAAGTTTCTTAGATGCAAGCTCATCAAAATCAACTTGATAGGTGTTGTTACATCTCACTCCTATGAACTTAATTTTCTGTGTGTTAGCATCAATGATAGTGCAGTGAGAAGACTCAAAAATCACTTTGTGACCCTTGTCACAGAGTTGACTTACACTAAGCAAATTATGGTGAAGACCTCTAACAAGTGAAACATCCTCAATGCAATGGTTAAGGTCCTTACCGATTCCCCCGATTCCGATTATCTTACCCTTGTCCTGTCCTCCAAAATTACCGTACCGCCATTCTTTTCAGCAAAGTCTACAAAGAGGTGTTTATTTCCCGTCATGTACCTGGAGCATCCGATGTCCAGGTACCATTTATTCTCTCCCGCCTTCATGCAGACCTGCACCAATTAGCAACCATGCTCATTTTGATTTGGGTACCCAAGCAAGCTTGGGTCCCTTCATGTTAGCATTCCCAAAGGATTCATGGTATCTATTGAAAAACATTTCATCATCGTATTGCATGAGTTGGCATATATACATATCATGCCCTATCTTCCCACAATAAAAACACGTGGGTCTTTTCCTACCAAAATTACTTCTTTTCTTTACATTCCTAAAGGTTGAGGGGAAATTAGAATTAACAGTTGGTTTTTTAAGATGTGTGTGTGAACATTCTCCTTGACAAGATGAATTCTTAACAGCATATTGAACATGATTCTTGTTGCCATGCTTTGTACTTGGATTCTTCTCAATTTGTTTTCCTTTTTCTCTCAACACTTTTCCATTGCATTTTTCATTTTTTCGAGTTCAATGATAAAACTTTCATTCTTTCCTTTCAATTCTTCTTTCTCTTTCTCACATTCAGTCAGTTTAGCATGCAACTCTTCCAATTCTTTGTTCAAGAGATCATACCTTTCTTGGATTTCATCTTTAAGTTTAAAGGCATTTTTCTTTTCTACATCTAAGCATGCTATTTCATCTTCAAGCAAAGCTAATTTGGTTTCCAAAACATCATTAGCATTTTTCAAGCTTTTAACTTGCATTTCAAGTAGATTGCACTTTCCACATGAATTAGATGAGTGAACAATTTCATGAATCTTTTTCTTTAGTGTCCTATTTTCATTTTTCATTCTTCTGTATTTCTCATCTAACTCCTCATATGCAAGTTCCAACTGTTCGTTTGAAATAAGCTCTATGTCAGAAATTACCTGTTCACTGTCGTTGTTTGCCATTAGACACATTGTCTTCACAAGTTCTTCAATGTCTTGCTCCTCATCATCGGTCATGGGCTCATCTTCATCTTCGTCGCTCCACGCCGCCTTCATGGCTTTCGGCTTCTTGCCCTTGACCATTTTCCCTTTCTTCTTTTGCAGCTCGGGGCATTCTCCTCACATGTGCCCCGCTTTCTTGCATTCATAACATATAATCTCGGCGGCCTTGGATGGTTCATTTCGTTGCCTTGGCTGCCTCTTTCCTTTCCTGAATTTCCCGCCAAACCGTCTTCTTTGGTGCAGGAATTGTCTTACTTTCCTCGTCAGCATAGCAACTTGTTCATCATCGGTGGTTCCCAACGACTCCTCTTGGCTCGAGACACTTTCCGGGAGTGCTTTTAAAGCGATTGGCTTTTTCTTCTTTGGATCCTCTTCCGTTCTCTTTATCACATTGATCTCATAGGTCATTAATGACCCTATGAGTGCATCCACGGTGAGCGTTGATAAATCCTTTGAGTCCTCTATTACGGTCACCTTGGTGTCCCAGCTCGGTAATAGTGACCTCAACACCTTCCGTACCAATTCCTTATTTGTGAACTCTCTCCCGAGTGATTTCAATCCATTTGTAATCTCCATGAGACGTGCGAACATCTCGGAGATATTTTCTTCATCCTTCATTCGAAACAGCTCGTAATCACGGGTCAACATATTCACTTTCGTCTCCTTAACTTCGGTGGTACCTTCGTAGATAAGCTGGAGCTTGTCTCACATTTCCTTTGTGCTGCTGCACATGGAGACACGAGCATACTCATTAGGGTGAATAGCACACTGAATTATGTTTAAAGCATTAAAGTTTACAGTGGCTTTCTTAATACTATCATCGTCCCACATGTCCTCATCAGGGTGTACAACATGCGAACCATTCCTAATAACAGTCCATATTTCATGACTTTGAGCACGGAGGAACACGGTCATCCTATTCTTCCAGTAAGGGTAATTACTACCATCGAAGAAAGGTGGCCGTTGAATAGAATGCCCTTCGGGCATTAACCCCTTGTTGAGATTGTTGGCCATTCCTAACAGATCACTCTCAAATCGCTAGGTTTCTAGAAAACAGAGCCAAGGCTCTGATACCAATTGTTGGCCCGGTTAAGAGGCAATTGAGAGGGGGGGTGAATTGATTACCCACCCTTTCTAGCAAATTCTTACTAAATTAAGACAAACCACAGATATGGAAAATAAATCTTAGATAAGGCTTGATTAGAACGAATGAAATTAAAGCAAGCAAGCCCTCACAACTTCCCAGCGTAGAAATATACTCACTCGGAGAGCAATATATGAACGGACAATTGAGCAAACTCTCATCTCACTGCCTCACACTCGTATTGTGAACGGAAAGCACATATCAACAGCCACAAGAAAAGCAAACCACGGCACAGTGATTTTTAAGGTTGTTCGGACGCACCAAGTGCTATCCTACGTCCACCCCTCACCTCGAGAGGATTTCACTAACAACGCTGCACGACGGCAGCAACCACCACACACGGGCTCGACAGCCCACACACGTGGGTTCTCACACGATGACGAGACACCCCCACACACACTCGGAGCAAGCTCCGAAATCGTCAAAATGAAGATAGAATGGAAAATACAATGCCCAGTTCTGAGAATATCAATCTAAACACAAAATGACTAAGAGAATGATTAACAAGATGGATCTTCCCCTAATCTTTCAACCAAAATGGAGATGAATGAAGGGTGCTTGAGAATGAAGACACAAGAGAGAGAAGAATGGCCCCCTTTGTCAAAAATTGCCCAAGCCAAGAGATGGAGGAGAGCAGGGACGCCTTCCTTCCAGCTTCAAGGTTGGGGTCGAATGAAGCAAGCTTGGCCGCAGGGTTCTTCCTCCAAGAGCAGCACCGTTCCTCTCCTTCTTCCTACAAGAATAAGATGAGCACGTTAAAAGCTCTTAGTTATGTTCGATCGGAAGAAGGGGCGGCGATATATACCCAAAGGATGGCTTGACAAAATGACACAAAAGCCCACACCAAGCCCCATACAAACTATGAACAAAAGATGATGGATGCCCTAAGGCTATTCTAGTAAACAACCAAGCCTAATGGATCTTTCATTAATGGGTTCGAAACAGATCCGGAAATACCGATCGAACGTTCAGAAAAAGTGTCGACTCATGGAGTCGACTCTTTTTCATGAATGTTCTGCCAGAACATATAAAAATGAAACTTGTGAAACAAGTGTCGACTCATTGAGTCGACACTCTTTACCAAATGTTCTGGCCTGTGAAATTCATAACATTCGTGGTGAAAAGTGTCGACTTATGAGGTCCACACTTTTTCACGGAGCTTCTGATTTCACAGAAATGAACGATCTTACCTGAAAGTGTCGACCCACGAGGTCGACACTTTCTGCCAGCGTTCTTAACACTTAACGCAAGACAGAAGCTGTGAAAATAAGTGTCGACCCATTAGGTCGACACTTTTCCTGACAGCAGAAAAGCTCAATAAAACTCAATAAAACACCACAATACATGGATTCAATGATCAAGAATCAATCGATTGAGCACAATGACATTCTTCAAAACCTGATTTCAACATAGATTGAATCCATTCACATTGATATCCAATTGAACATTCATTCTTACCATTGGCCTTCAAGTTTTGAGTGAAGTCTCACAATAAACCTGTATTTTCTAGATTTGAACCATTGTTTTTTCATCCACTTGGTGTACAACCTACAATTATGTTCTTACCATCCTTCCCAAGATTTGAGACTCAATTCCACATCGAACCTGCACAATACATATCGCCATTTAACTCAATCTCAACCCAAGCAAATGAGATTCTCAAGTCAATCCATATCATGTAGATTAATCAATGCATCCATTCAATCTTCAAACAAAGCATGTGGCTACTTTATCCATTCAATTCAATCGATAATGTTAGTCCAAACCAAACTTAATCAAGATTGTGCATTTTTCAAGTTATGCCCAATCATTCATTCAGAGCCTGAAATTCATCAAGGTATATCAAACCAAATCCACATGCCATTCATTCAACACACAATTTGATCAATCAAACGTGCTTTCATTCAAAGCCATCATTCATCAAATCTGTATCAATGCAAGTCATACAAACTGCATTAAAGGCATGTTCATTCTAGATCTTCGTCAAAACAGATCGGGGCACAACACTTGGTCTGGCTAACGAAGCACCCATCCTCCAATTGTTGCACCTGCAATCCAAGTAAATATTTTAGTTCACCTACCATGCTCATCTCAAATTCATTTGACATCAATTCAGCAAATTCTCTGCACAGTTCAGTACATGTGTAGATTATGGAAGATTCACTTTTAAGATAAAAAAATTTTTTATAAGAGAAGGAGAATAATGAAAAGGAGTAAAGGAGCACGTGGTGCTGATAAGGAGTGTGATCGCCAGAGGTGTTACCTCAAAAATAAAGGAAATTGATCGCGAATACCTGGTGAAAATAAGGATGCGGGATGGATGTAGATTCCTTCCTCCTCCTTCTATCGGCCGGCCGATGAAGGGGGTTTTCCTCTTGATTACCCTTAATCAAAGAACAAACAATCAAAAGAAGAGGGGATCAGCCAAACGTGTGTGTAGTATCAATCCAAGGAAATAATATGATGATGAAAGAGGAGCATAAAGTGTGCACCTTTTGTTTATTTTTTTAAAGCCCCTAGAGAATTAGGGAAAGGGAAAGAGATGCAATACTAATGCAAAGGAAGAATATAGTGATCGATGATGAGATGATGAAGACAAACGGGAGAAAGAAAGCCCCTGCTGTTCCTGTAAACAGTAAAGGGGGAAACCACTTTGATGCTTCGGTTGCGGTAGCAGGAGGAGGCAGATAGCCTTTAAAGAGATCGCACAGGAGGAGGAGAATGACCGTGAGGACAGAGGACTTGAAGGTTGGCAGAGAAAAGAGAGAGGAACTCTGTATTCTCAGACAATCATCAACCTCTGTAAACTAGCTTCTGCAACCTCAATCGCCAGCACCCGTTACCTCAATCGCCAGCACCCGTTACCTCGCGCGAGATCAACCAGGGCATCCTTTTATAGGGTGCAAAACCGTATTCTAATGGGATAAGAACAAGCAATGATCATCAATGGCAAGGACTCTAGTTCCCCAATCGAGCAAGGTGATTAATCAAGGCAGGGAACTCTCCAGGAAAGGTGTGTTCAAACCGGACACGGAAGGGTAAGAGACGACCCTCAGAAGGGCGTCAATTAAAATTGACGACCTGCCCTAAGGCGTTAATTCAAAACACGACTGGGACAAAGGCGTCAACTCCTGGATTCAATTTTAGTAATAAAAACTTTCTTTTTCTGAAAATTGTGAGACGACGCCTGAAGCAAAGGCGTTAGTTGAAAACACGCCCTAAGGAAGGACGTTAATTCTTAATTTTTCAATCGTGGTGGGACTCGTAAAATACCAGAAATTGACGCCCTTAACACCAGCCGTCCTTTCTTGAGAACACGCCCCAGATTAGGTCGCTATTTAAATCACGCCCCTCTTCAAGTCGTTAATTACAAAAATGCAAGAAACATCATAAAAACCCACACAAAAGAGAAAAACTTTATATTAAAGAAATATTGAAGTTCACTTTAGGGCGTTAACATAGTGACATGAGATTTGATCAACATAGTATCAATTTTGGCGTGTCTATAGCTGCCCCGCCTTGGCGTCTGCTTTGCAAGGGAGTGAGACGGAATGAAGCGAAAGTGAAACGAAGTGGAATGAAGTGGAGCGAACTGATAAGTAGATGCCAAGGTGTGATGTGACACGCCTTAGATACGAAGCATTAGAAATCCTTCTGAGATTCTGAGTGAAACAACTTTAGGTGATTCCAAGGAAACATCAATTTGTTGGATGAAGGAGACTATACTAAAAACATAAAATGTGCGCGTGGGCACGACAGGGAGGCACCATTGGAGAGCTTTTACCAGCCAACGTGGACGTGCTACAACCAAGGTGGATTTGCAGAAAAATAAAGGGAATTGAGATGAAGACCCAGCAAAGGGACATTTTTCGAAGAACTAGCCTGAGCGGCTTCAGAGAGAATAAAGTACTCAATTTGGAGTGGAATATCTCGTGTCAACTCAATCAAGAGCGAGTGACCTTCATTATTGCCATAATATGAAGATTTTCAGAACGAAGCTCAAAGTCCTACATGATGCATGCTGGGCTAAAAGGAAAAGATAAAATAAACTAAAAATATAGAAAATAATCAAGGATAATATTGTTAAGCCATCTAGATTTGGTCAAGAATCCAGATCTCTGACCTGACACTAAGCCGAAGCCCGTTTGTCCGCGCATCAACTCAGAAAGTGGAACCATCGTCCCAAGCCTTGAATGACTCAACGGCCTATCCGTGTGATCAAGACTCTCCTGGAACTATCACCATTTTTAATGAAGGGGAACTCAAATTCCAGGTTCATCAGAACCACAAGGTCCTTGATATGCTATAATAGCGTAGATACCATATAGTAACAATACTTACAGGAAAGAAATACAAGAATGGGATGATGATGCTCCCATGAGTGATCCAAGCGCCTCGAAAACTGCAACCTTCTGCACTTGAAAATTCATTAGGCCTCTCAAAGCATGAAGTGATCAGAAACAATCCCAATTCAAAGCAAGACATGATCATAAGTGCTTAATCACAAATAACTCCAATTAAAAGATAGCACTTAAGTTCATCAAAAATGCACAGAGCGACCAAACATGCAAGCCAAACAAATAACGACTGGGGGTAGGGGCGTCAAAATTATAAGAGACGACTGACATCAGGGCGTCAAAATATAAAAACACGTCTATCATCAAGGCGTTAATTCGTTTAAACGCGCCTTAAACAAAGGCATTAATTTTTGTTGTTTTCCAAATTGGGTTTGTCAAGGCTGCGAGGGCTCTGGGCCCTACCAGGCCACCATTTAGGATTCATTAATCTTTCTTGCATAATCAAAAGAGGGTCCACATGCTAATGATTGAACTTATACACAAGATCTCGCGCGGCGCAATTTCCTAGGTTAGTCTCGACCATCATGCTGGTTTATGACTTACCACCAAGAAGAGATGGAAGAAAATATAAGGAAGCCCATACGGGATTCTGAGAAACCTGAGGCAAAACTACCTCCCCTACCCTATGCCTATTGGGGTTCAGTCGTTGGCATAGGGAAATTTTGTTGCCTTTTGCCTCTTTTCATATTGCATGCATACGCCCAAGGTTCTCCTTGCGGGGACTTTGCCCTCTTGTCATGCTTTTCTTTTCACAATTTGACTTTCACTTTGGAACTGATTTGCATTGATAAAAAAACCTAATTGTACTTGGGCTTTTGTGGCATTTTTGTTCCCTTTTGGGCCCTGACTTCCACCTACTAAGGCGGCGGGCAGGCTTGGCGAGTCTACCCCGAGGCCTCCCTTCCTCCCTTATGGGCCGAAGAAGAAAAGAATGGGTATTGTCTTCACCTTTAGTCAGGTTTTGACCATCCATCGGACTTTGCACCGCTTGAGCTCAAGGATAAGCGTGTAGTGTGTGCAGGTGTCGACCCCATTTTAAGTTAACAAGACTGATGAATGAATTCAAAATTTTGACCCTTCAGACCTTGCGTCCTTGCAACCATGGCAACCATTTTGAAAATTTTTCAATATATATTTTTTTGGATTTTGGAAATTTTATTATATTTTTTTTTGGATTTTGAAGACTTCTATTTTTTTTTTTGGATTTTGAATTAGGGGTAGTATTTCTTAAGGTACAGACCATTCCAAAGATGAGTTAGTTCTTCTTCTTCAACATTAATTAGTTTATAAGCATTGCCAGGATAAACATCTTTTATAACAAAGGAGCCTTCCCAGTTTGGTTGAAGTTTTGAACGGGGCCCACCAGGTTTTACAAAAATTCTCTTAATTACCATCTCACCGACTTTGAATTTTCTCTCAATTACTTTCTTTTGATAAAAACGTGAAAGCCTGTTTTGATAAACACGTGCATGCTCAGCGGCGATCAGACGCTTCTCGTCCAGGAGTTCCAACTGGGCAAGGAGTGAATCACGACGCTCATCAATAGAGAATTCCTTGTCCAATTGTACTCGCAAAGATGGAATAAGAATCTCATAAGGGACTACCGCTTCCATTCCATAAGTAAGGGCGAAAGGGGTTTGCCCAGTGGGGATACGAATGGAAGTGCGATAGGCCCAGAGAGCTTCAACTAGCTTGTCTGGCCAATCCGAGAATTTATTAGCTTCACACGTCTTTTTAACAATTTTAATCAAGGTTTTATTAGTTACCTCTGCTTGGCCATTGCCCTGTGGATAATAGGGAGAAGAATGATGCAATGCAATGTTATACCTGTTGCAGAGATCCTTGAGCTCTTGAGAGATGAATTGAGGTCCATTGTCGGTGACGATGGTACTCGGGATGCCGAACCTTGTGATGATGTTCTTCATTATGAATTTGCAGACGGTTGATGCTTTGATCTCCACGAATGTTTCCGCTTCCGCCCACTTGGTGAAGTACTCCGTTGCCGTGAGGATGAATGATTTTTGCTTTGTGAGGAGGTTCGAGTCACCCAGAGGTCCAATGATATCGAAAGCCCACATGGAGAAAGGCCATGGGGAGAACATAGGATGGAGTGAAGAAGCAGGAGAATGAATCTTGTCGGCGTGCAGTTGGCACTTAACACACCTTCGAACATAGATGGAACAATCCTCTTCTAGAGTTGGCCAATAGAAGCCTAGCATAAGGATCTTCTTAGCTAGCATCTGGCTATTCACATGACCACCACACACTCCTGAATGCGCCTCTTCCACGACCTTCCAAGATTCATCATCGTCGAGGCATCTTAATAAAACACCCGTGAGCCCTCTTCTATAGAGCACACCTCCAACCAAAACATACCATTGAGCTACTCTTCTGATTGCTTTCCTTTCTTCCACAGTGGCTTCTTCGGGATAGGATTGATCATTGCAATATCTGGCAATCTCATAATACCAAGGTTTCTCTTCATCAGCCAATTCTTCTTCCCAATCTAACAACATGACCTCTTTGCCTTTAAGAGCTTCACTCCGCCTGACCTTCTCGAGCACCTTGTCCCTAATGTCGAGGAATGCACGATCTTTAATAGCTGGAGTGTCACGCTGATGAATGAGAGGAACATGAAAATCTTGCTGGGGAGGAAAGACTAAAGCAGAGGCCAAAGAGGCAAGAGCGTCAGCTAAGATGTTCTGGCTTCGAGGGACATGGAGGAAGATCAACTTGGTGAAGAGTTTGGCATAAGCTGAAGCAAGTTCTTGATAGGGCTTGAGTTTAGGATTGATAGTGCGGCATTTGACAAGCACCTGGCGTAGAATGAGTTGACTGTCACCCACAATTCGTAATTGGGTAACACCATATTTATGAGCAGTTTGAAGACCGGCCAAAAGGGCGTCATACTCAGCTATATTATTTGTGACAGGGAAAGTGAGCTGAGCAGCAAATGGGATGGTGACCCCTTCTGGTGTTAAAAGAACCATGCAGATCCCTCTTCCTTGGGAATTTAGAGCTCCATCAAAATGTAATGTCCACATAGGATCGTGGGGTTGATGAATGGACATTAGTTCTTCATCTGGGAACTCTGAATTGACAGGATCGAATCGAGGGAGAGGGTGGTGAGTAAGATGTTCGGCGATGGCGTAACCTTTGATTGCTTTCTGTTGAATGTAAGTGATGTCAAATTGAGAGAGAAAACTTTGCCAGTGTGCCAATCAGTCGGTAAGGACATATTTTTCAAGAAGGAATTTAATCGGATTCATGCGAGCAATGAGGTGAACCTCGTGAGCTAAGAAATAATGTTTTAACTTCTGAACTACCCAGACTAAAGCAGCGCAAGTCTTCTCCACGGCTGAGTACCTCTGCTCACAAGGGTTTAGAAGTTTAGACAAGTAGTATGCTGCCCTCTCCTTCCCTTCTTCATCCACTTGAGCTAGGACAGCACCTATAGAGTCATCCAGGACAGAAACATAGAGGATAAGTGATTTGTCCGGAATTGGCGGCCTCAGGACAGGAGGATTGGCCAGATAATCCTTCAATCCGTTAAAAGCTGCCAGACACTTGTCATCCCAATTAAACTTGACCCCCGGCTTAGTAAGCTCGTAAAACGGCCTGCATCTTTGTGAGTGCTGGGAGACAAAGCGGCGAATAAATTGCAACCTCCCGATTAATCCTCGAACTTCCTTCAAATTCTTGGGAGGAGGCATATCTCTGATGGCCTTTGCCTTATTGGGATCAACTTCAATTCCTCGTTTGCTGACAATAAATCCAAGCAACTTCCCTGATGAAACACCAAATACACACTTTTTGGGGTTCATTTTCAACTGATATTCTCGTGATCTTTGCAAGACTTTAGCTAAAACCCCAGGATGCTCAATCCTTGTTCTTGATTTTACTATCATGTCATCCACATACACCTCAATATAAATATGAATCATATCATGAAAAATTACCATCATAGCCCTCTGATAGGTGGCTCCAGCATTCTTGAGTCCAAAAGGCATGACCACATAGCAGTATGTACCCCATGGTGTAGTGAATGATGTTTTCTCTTGATCTTCTTCAGCCAGGCGAATTTGATTATAACCACGGTTTGCCGTCCCGCCCCGACCCGCACGACCCGACCTGACCCAGGCGGGCACCGGGTCGCACGGGCTGGGGGTCATGGATGGGACGCACTGGACCGCAAGGTCCCGTGCGTCCCGCCAATTACCGCTCCAGTGCGAGGCGGGACCCGGCTCGGTACGGGCAGGTCGGGGCGGTTCGCCCATTTAACGAGCCGAAGGGGGAGGCTCCCTCCATCCCTCCCACCGGCGAGCGGCGGACGGCGATCAGAGCGGCGGCCGGCGGCTTTGGGCGTTTCAGGGCGGCGATCGGAGGTATGATCGGGGGTGGGGAAGGGGGGGCGTCGACCGCTAGATGTGGCCGGAGGTGGGGGTGGGGGAGGAGGCCGTCTGCCAGCCGGATCTGGCCGGAGGTGGACGGAGGTGGGGGTGGGGGACGGCAGGGGGGGGGGGGCTGGCCGTCTGCCATCGGGTGAGTGGGGCAGGCCGTGGGGGACGGGGGGGGGGGGGGGGGGGGGGGGGGGCTAGGCGTCTGCCACCGGCAGGCCGTGGGGGGACGGGGGGGCGTCTGCCACCGTGGGGGACGGCGGGGGGGGGGGGGGGGGCTAGGCGTCTGCCACCGGCAGGCAGTGGGGGGACGGCGGGGGGTGGGCTGGGCGTCTGCCACCGTGGGGGACGGGGGGGGGGGGGGCTGGGCAGTGAGTGGGGCAGGCCGTGGGGGACGGGGGTGGTGGGCGTCTGCCACCGTCGGGGACGGGGGGGCGTCTGCGACCGTGGGGGGGGGGGGGGGGCTGGGCCAAGGGCGGTTTGGGGGGGGGAGGAAAAAAATTTAATTTTTTAAAATTTTATATCTTTTTTAATTTAAAAAAGTATAAGAATAAAATTTGTTAGATTATCATTGTTTAATATTATTTTTGATGTATTGTTGAATTCATGTTGTGGAAAAAAATATAATTTTTATTTAATTCATGTTGTAGAATTAAATATATTGATATATTATTTAATTCGTGTTGTAGAAATAATATAAATATCGTTTAATTCATGTTGTAGAAATACATTTATGTTTGATATATTACTTAATTCATGTTTAAATATTAGATTTAATTGAGATGTATTAAATTTAAAATTTAATTTTGTAGAATTAATTATATTATTTTCATTATTAGTTGTAGACGTAAAATAATATAATAATTAATTTTAAAAATTTTAAAGATGTTTTTCATTTAAATATATCTATAGTGAGAAATATTTTACAAAAAATTAAAGGTAATATTTATAATTTAAATTAAGTAGAGATGTTTTGAATTTAAATATAAATTTATTGATAAATATTTTACAAATAATTTTAAATGTGATTAAGATGTATAATGTAATTTAAGTAGAGGTGTTTTTAATGTAAATAGTGTTTAATATTTTATAAATAATTTTAAAGTTAATTTAGATCTATAACATAATTTAAATAGAGATGTTTTTAATGTAAAAACTCTTGAATATTTTATAAATAATTTTAAAGTTACTTTAGATCTATAATGTAATTTAATTAGAGATATTTATAATTTAAATATATAAACAGTGATAAATATTTTACAAATAATTTTAAAGTTAATTTATATGTATAATGTAAATTATTTAGATATGTTTATAATTTATATGTGTCATGTAATTTAATTAGAGATGTAATTTTAAATATCTAATTAGTGATAAATAATTTTAAAGTTAATGTATATGTATTAATTATAAATATTAACCTTATATGTTTGTTATAGAAATAATGATATTATTTTGAACTAAATTATATTAACATGTATTAAATATTAAATTTAGTCTTGCATGGTATGCAAATAATGAAATTATGTTCAATGTTAATTGTAGATGGCAAATAATATATTTTCATAATTTGAATTTCTTAATTTTAGGCCTTAGCACTCTATGGCTCCTAAGGAACGAACAAGTGATATTGGGTGGTCACACGGAGTTTTGTTGGATGGAAACCGTAGGTGTTGGCGTTGTAACTATTGTAAAATAGAACACCGGGGAGGAGGGGTGTCTCGGTTGAAGAAGCATTTGACAGGAGGAGCCGGGACAGGATACTCTGAGGTTGCTGGGTGTACCCATGTGCCTAGAGATGTGAAACTTGCAATGGCTAGGCACCTGCGGGAGAAGAGAGCTGAGATGCAAGAAAAGGAAAAAAAGAAGAAAAGGGATCAAGCGGCAGTGAGCGGAATAGCAAGCGGCAGCAACGAGGAGGAATGTGCATGGACACCCAGTGACGAAGATGAACAAGCACGTACTGAGCAGGCTAATGCGTATGTCACTGTGAACGATCCATACGAAGCCGAGTTTCGTGAGGTAGTACGTCAGAGCATGGAAGAGTCAAGACATCCCGAGGAGACTACAGTCCGTAGTCGCGAGGCGGCGAGGACCGGAGCATCAGGGAGTGGTGGTTCATCTACGACTCGACAACCACGAGGCATAAGGAGTTTATTGACTAGTGACTCGGGGACACAAAGAAAAAGGACACAATCGATCAACATTGAAGATGTGGAGCCCGGTGCACTATCCCGACAGCATGGCAAGCAAACGAGGATGGACGATGCGTATGGTCAGAAGGGACCTAAATGAAAACTTGGTCAGGCTGTTGCAAAATGGTGGCACCACGCGGGTCTGCCTTTCAATGCAGCCAATAGCCTTACTACAAGCTAATGTTTCAGGAAGCACAGGTCCTTGGGCTACACGTGCAGCCACCTACAGCAAGAGAATTGGCTGGCGTATACCTTGATGAACAGGTTGCTGAGATCAAGAGTTATATTGACTCATTCAAGCAGAAATGGACAAAGTACGGAGTCACACTGATGTGTGATGGATGGTCAGGTACCACAAAATCTAGCCTGATCAACTTCCTTGTTTATTGTGACAGACATGTATTCTTTCATAAATCAGTGGATGCGTCTGGTCAAATTCATAGTCATCAATATATTTTGTCATTGATGGAGCAAGTGGTGACTGAGATTGGGGAGGAGTACATTGTGCAAGTGGTGACTGACAATGGGTCGAACTATAAGAAGGCCGGGGAGGAGCTAATGAAGAAAAAACGGCACATTTTCTGGACCCCCTGTGCAGCGTATTGTGTAGATCTGATGCTTAAGGAGATTGGGCAGCTTCGTATGGTAAAATCTGTGGTCGAGGTGGCACAAAAAATCACGAAATATATCTACAACCACACACTTGTATTGGCATGGATGAGGGAGCATTGTGGCGGCGAACTGTTGAGGCCTGGCATCACACGATTTGCCACCAACTACATCGCATTGCAGAGCCTATTGAAGCACAAGGATGGGTTGAAGCAAATGTTTAGAGGTGGGACTTGGCTGAGTTCCTCTTTTGCTGCTTCACGTGAAGGGGCGGAGGTCGAGGGGATTATCAACACCTCGAATTTTTGGGAACGAGTGAAGGTATTTGTGTCATTGATAGAGCCACTGTATGAGGTTCTACGATACGTGGATGGGGATAGAGTACCAACCATGGGGTTGGTGTACAGCAAAATAGAAGCAGCCAAGCGGAAGATCCTTACAACGTCCAAAAAATATGGACCCACCATTCTAGAGATTGTGGAGGACAGATGGGACAGACAAATGAGCCGCGATCTTGACATGGCAGGTAAACACTTACATTCTCGTCCAATCAATGAGTTGTGATTTTCAGTTGATATTAATATGTAATTCATTATCTTACGATTGCAGCGTACTATATACATCCGGCCTTCCAATATGCTCGGGCCCTTGCTTATGACGATACGTTGATAGAATCGGTCAACATTGTGGTAGACCGATTGTCTTTCACCCCAACAGATGCTGCTGATGCGTTGAATGAGGTATACTTGGATATTTTAACATTGACAATATTAAATGAAATATACACTTCAAATTTTTTGATAATGCAGATGA
The DNA here is from genome assembly GCA_022559845.1 of Amorphophallus konjac. NCBI lineage: Eukaryota > Viridiplantae > Streptophyta > Magnoliopsida > Alismatales > Araceae > Amorphophallus > Amorphophallus konjac. The sequence goes on from CM040120.1 coordinate 128,798,721, forward strand.
AAATATTTAGAGAGGGAATTGGTTCATTTGCGACACCTAATGCCATGGCCAGTCGTGATAGACTCGACCCAGGTAATGTGTCTTCACAATGTACCTTCTATGTCTCGAGAAGTAATTTTTACATCTAATTATCATATTGTACGTGATCTGTCTTAAACACAGCTGAGTGGTGGCTAAATTACGGCACAAGTGCACCCGTATTAAGAAAGATCGCAATGAGAGTTCTATCGCAAACATCCTCGTCGAGTGGGTGTGAGCGGAATTGGTCGACGTTCTCCTTCTTGCATACTAAGCTGAGGAATAGGCTAACACACCGCAGGCTAGACAAAATGGTGTATGCTCATTACAACATGAGGCTAAAGGTCCGGCATGTACAAATGGATACAAGGAGAGGAGAGGGAGATTACGACCCAACGGATGCTGTGTACTTACGAGACGATGATGACCCTATGGTAGCATGGGTTGCAAGAGTCACAACCGAGCGTGGTGAGGCAGAATTGGACGAGGAGGCTGAAGAACCTGGCGAGACACCACGGCCTAATACTTTTCTCGCATCAGCTGTACAAGAGGCAGTCGGGGAGGGAGATGACACCCATGTGCATTTGGGTGGTGACGACTCAGCAACGGGACGTGATGATGAAATTAATTTAGATGAAGACCTCGTCATTGGGGGTGGAGACATATCGTATGCGTACGATGATACAGCATGGGAGCAATTGATCCAACCCCCATTAATTGAGCGTCAAGAGCCACCTCAGGTGAATTAATACATGAAAATCGAATCGTAAATTTCATTAGATAACATAGTCATATATTGATATATGATAGCAATATATTACAGGTCGGTCCGACAAATGACAACATTGCGAGAGAACAGTGGTCCCGAGTTGCTGTACCGCGGCATTCAATATCTGCGGAACTAAGAAGGTTATCCACTTCAAGAGAGGCTAGGGGGAGTTCCTCATTTAGAGAGGTGAAATTATATTATCATTTCTACATTTGTTAATATATAATTCATTGGTAATTGAATATATTCTTCTTTCAATTGTGTAGTCTTCGGTAGCATCGAAACAACCATCTCAGTCTGCTGCGCCCCGACGCTCAACATCTAAGGCTAAGGCACCCAATCAGTCGTCTCAGGTATACGTACAGACTTACACAATAGAAAGTAAATTGAAAAATCATCTAAGCAGGCTTCTGCTTCTCAGGCATCTAGAGGGACACAACATGCAGCATGTAAGCCGCCCCCTGCTCCACAGAAGAAAAAATCATCATGGACCACATTATTCACCAGCAAGAAGGACAAGGGACCACCATTAAATCCGATAGATATTGCAGACATGGAGACATTAGATCCCAATGTAGATGACGACACTCCCGAGTCTTCTGTTGAGCCCCGCATTATTGGGAGTCATGACTCCGATGCTGATAGTACACCGACAGGGTCTTCATCCCATGGAGGTGGTGGTTCTCAAGGTGACCAACGGAGTCCTCGTCAGAATACTAGTGCTGGTGGCAGAGAGTAAAGCAGTGGTCATAGTAGAGGTCGTGGGGGCCGTCAATATGGCGCATGGACAGAGGAGCAGCACTTCACACATGCCACGTAAGATGAGGACCACGGTGCTCCACCGGCAGGGATGAGACGGGCAGCTGATCATTGGGATCCCTACTATGGAAGTTCGGTTGCAGACAGTACCAGCTATCAAGGCATGTTGTCTGATTTTGAGAGCATGAGCACACATGACTCCCAGGGATCTGGAAGCTCGTATGGATGGTCATGGCCGCAGCAACCGATGTATCATGGCGACTCAGATAACAGTAGTTCATTTTTCCCATCGTATCCATATCCTTATGCCGCAGCTGCACCAGTAGAGGTCGTGTACACACAAGGTTCGCAGGAGTATGAATACTACGTACTCATGTACTGGGAGAACTATTCAGGTTCAATGCGCTATGAAGACTATCTGTCCTATCTGCGTACCACGTTTAATGTCAAATTGTTTGGAGATGGGCACTGGCCCAGTTTGGGTCCATACTCTTAATTAGTATGTATCATTTGGTTATATTTATAACTAACTAATAATTAATTGTAGATTTCTTCATATATAGAGTTCTGTACTTATCATTGAAATCACTAATGTAAACTTTCACATCATTTGCAGGTCATCATGGACGGACGGCGTCACCCTGCGTGGGAGCATGGATACTCTGTTGAGGGTGATGGACATGTGCACTGTAGATACTGCGAACATCGCGTCACCGGCATACACAGGTTTGCGGAGCACCTTGCGGGAGTGGGACGTGATGTTCGTGCATGCGACCGAGTTCCGGGAGATGTTCGAAATTCCTTTCGGACATAGTTACAGGATAGATACGGTTCTCGTAGCACACCGAGGGCATCTTCTTCTACGTCCCGGGTACCTCCACCACGAGCACAGGGCGGAGCAGGATCTTCCTTCACGTCCAGAGTTCGAGCAGCACCAGCACCAGCACCAGCACCAGTCACACATGATAGAATTGAAGCTATAGATGTAGTGAGGACTTTTTTTACAGATTTTCATGTACCCTCCACCGCAGCACACGACCCATCATTTGTGCAGATGGTTACATATTTTCAGTCCCACCCACATGTACCTCCACCCACTAGGATAGAGTTAGATTATACGGGTGATCAGTCTCATGTATTTGATGATGAGTTTTCGGATTCGAGCTTCACTGATGATGAGGATGAGTGAGTTTTGGGATTCGGGTTACACAGATGAGGAGGATGAGTGAGTTTTGAGATTCAGGTTTCACAGATGGACGAGGATTAGTGAGTTTTTTGTATTTTATACTTCATGAATGAATGTCATTATTATGTCACTGTTTACTTTTACATATTTAGTAATTGAAATAAATTTTTATGTATTATATATAATAGGATGTTTAATTAAGTGGTGTAATATGTAATTTTTATATAATTAATTATGTATAATTTAGTATGGATCTATTATCTTAAATAAACTCTACATTCTAATATTTTAAAATATATATAACATTTAATCTTTCAAAATAAATTTATTAAAAATTTTAAAAAAAATAAAAAACTACGCGTCGCGAGCCCAATGGGGCGGACCGGGTCACTGTGCGACCCGCCCGACCCGACCCGTCCCGCGCCGAGACCGGGTCGGCCGGGTCGGACGGGTCGGCAAACCCTGATTATAACCCGAAAAACCATCCATGAAGGAGAGAGTCTCAAATCCTGCCGTATTATCAATCAAACCATCAATATGAGGGAGGGGGAAGTCATCTTTAGGACACACACGGTTGAGGTCCCGAAAGTCTATACAAATGCGAACCTTTCCATGTTTCTTCATGACCGGGACGATGTTAGCCACCCAATTCGGATAGAGGACAACTCTAACAAACCTAGCCTTATGAAGCTTGTCGACCTCTTCTTTCATCTTTAAAGCCATGTTAGGGTGGAAACGTCTCAACCGTTGTTTGATCGGGACAGACCCTGGCTTAAGTGTAAGCCGATGTTCAACGAGCGCAGGGTCTAATCCAGGCATATCTTCATAACTCCACGCAAACGTGTCCTTGTATTCTTGAAGTACCAAAATAAGCGCCTCCTCTTCGGAGGGCGGCAAATTTTTGCTGATGAGGACAATCCTAGGGTCTTCTTCCGTACCCAAATTTATTTCTTTGGTAGGCTCTTCTACTGAGGCTGATGGTTCGTCAAATCTTCTCATGCCACTGGCAAGGGCATCAGCCTCGTCCTCATACTCTTCATAACTTTCATCCCCCTCTTCAATAGGGTCTTCATCATTCATAATCTCATAGACACCCAAACCCTCATAAGAAACATCAGTATCCTCGTATTCCAACTCTGGCAGGATAATCGGATTCTCCACAAATTCGGGAAGGGCTGAACAAGCCTGGCACCTTCTGGCTAACTCCAACAAAAATCTGCGGGGAATCTGCTTACCCCTGGATTTCTTATGTGAAACTACCCCATGGATTTTATTATTGGAGGAGGAAGAGCAACTAGCTTGGTTGAAGGAAGGAGGTGAAAAAGTGGATACAGGAGGTGATACAGACGAAGACCCCTCACCAGAGGGGTAGAAAAGATTTACCAATGAATCATGGAAGAGTGGCCCCTGGGTCGGGACACACTCAGAAGAGAGATAAGAAGTCTCCTCAACGGAGATGGAGGACTGAAGAGTTAGTATTTTGGCGTTTTTTTTTTCATTTTTATCTTTATCTTCATTTTTATTTTCCTTTTTTAGAAGAAAGCAATGTGAAGGGAGAATAGGAGGAGGAGTGGAGATTGAAAGTTTGGAGAAAGATTGAATCAGAGATGACCCACGCGGGGGTGTGATGGAGAGTTTGGAAAATTACTCAAGGAGCAAGGGAGGAATTGAAAGAGAGACTTGCAATGACTATGGAGAAAAGCTGATCATAATTGGTGGCGATCTCGGCACGCGAAAGAAAAATTGAGAATGTAGAGAAGCAAGAAGAGACGGATGCATAGAGGTGAGAGAGAAAAGGCCGGCCCACAGCCTGTCTATTGTAAATCCTTCTTCATATGGTACATCGGGCTCTCCAGTGTCCGTATAATCACTCAGCAGCTGCCTTTTGTCTGTTATCACAACAGGCTTTTCAATCAAGTCATGGATCAGTGGCGGCCATTCCGGATCTGTCGGCATAAAGAGACGACTTAAGGCAATAGTAATGTCATTCATATCAAACCATCTATACCAGTCACACTCTGGATCATCCATTTTCCTCCTCTTATCAGGCCTTAGAGATTCCAGGGCTTTGTATGTAACCAGTGGAGCAATATGTCGAGCAAACTGTCTAGCATGAACATCTTGACAGTCTAACATGGAAGTGATTATTGTAGCCTGCTCATTATTTTGGACGCCACCTTTGATAAAATGTGTCTGTAATGTCCATGTAAGCGGTTGGCGATCCGTCTTCAGAGTGGATGTCATGACTGCCCATGGTTCATCTTTGCTAAGCCCTTTATAGCCTAGGCCGCCCCGTGCAATCAATCTTTGTGGCTTGACAGGCTTAGTTCTGCCCTGACAATTGACACCCAGGCCTTTGCCAACCTGGTACCCCATTCTCATCAGAATATTCCAAAACGGGGTGTTCATTGTGTTCTTCTTCTTCTTCCCCTTGGAAGTTAGGGGTGTCATGGCAACTGTTGTAACTGTCTCGGGTGGCATCGGCCGTGGGTGAGGGATATCTAATACTGATAGCAACGGCTTGTTGGAAGGCCAAATAGAAGGAACTGACGTTGCTAGGTGTATGTCTTCATCAGGCAGAATCGGCATGCTAGTCACTTTGATAATGCGGCCCTTGTGTGGAAACTTGAGGCATTGATGATTTGTAGAGGGCACTGCATCTAACTGTTGAATATAGGGGCGACCCAAGATGCCATTGAATGTTGGATCCATATCCAAAATGTGAAAATCGACTGTGATTGTTGCTGGACCCAAACTAACCTTTAATGTTATCATGCCCAAAGGAGGTTTCTTAGTATTGTCATATGCTGTGACTGTTATGGTAGATGGCCGAATATGATTTTCTGGAATGCCGCACATCTTCAAAGTGGTGGGCGGCAATACATTGATGGATGCCCCAGTGTCCACCAGACATTGTTTCACCGCCACCTTATTAATATCCACCGTAATACATAGAGCATATTTCCTTACTGAGAGTGGTGCCAGTTCATGCTCATGAAAAGTAATCGCCGGCTGACTGCTAGCGGGCGTTAATACTGTGGTTATCTGCTCGACAGGGATGTCTTCATTGACCATGACCTTCTGCAAATATTCCTTCAGAGCTAATTGGTGAGTTACTGACCTCTTAATCAATTCCAGAATGGAAATTCTTGCTGGAGTTCGGTCAAGATGCTTCAGTAAATCATACTGAGTACCCGGCACGAACTCTTGCTCCTGTTCTTGTTCATTTGGCCCCTGTGCGGGCTCCTGCTCTCTCTGGGGAAAAATGCGCTGGAACATCCGTCCACTGCGGAGTGGTGCCACGTTTTGCCGTGCCTCTGTCGGGGCAAGTAAGGGAGGATTGGAAGAAGAGGAGGGTGTATTGGCGTTAAAAAGCGGTGGAGAGGTGTTTAAAGAAGGCGACCCCGTAGGGGGTGTTGGTGAGGAGTTCAATGAAGAAGCCCTCGCAGGAGGCGTAGGAGTAAGAAGGGGTGCCCGAGTGTGGGGAGAGTTAGTAGGTGGAATGAGGAGAGATCTGGGTACGAAGGATGGGGGAACTGATGGTGGAGGGATCCTTGTTGGTGGAGGAGTAGTGGTGGCGAGTGTTGGTGATGGGCGGATAAGGAGTGGTCTAGACGGCAAATGTGAAGGGTTAGTAGTGGATGGCGAAGTTTGCTGCATGGTAGGCTGCGGAGGCGGTAGGTGGGTAAGGAGAGGTCGGGTTGGCAAGGATGGAGAATTGGTGGGAGCAAGTGGATTAGCGGGGCGCAAAAGGGAACGGCTTAATTGGGGAATAGAAGAAGACGGAAGGGTGCGCAAGAGGCGCGGAGGTTGATTTGGATTATGATTAAATGCCCCGACAGAGGCGTTTTCTTCATGCCATCCCTGCCCTCTCTCCACCTCGTGGAGGGACGTGATAGGGTTTACATGCTGATTTGCAGGATGCCCCGGCAGTGGGTTGTGGACGATTCCCATATCTTGCTGAGCTGCCGGAGCTTGCTGTTGTACTTGTGGAGCTGGTTGCTGCGGCTGCTGAGCCTGCTGCTGCCGAGGAGGCCTTCTTTCTTTCATAGTGGCGATAAACTGTCTCATCTCATCCCAATTAATGCCACCCTGGTCATTTAAATCATAAATGTAGTCCTTGAAGTGGAAGCAACGATCAATGTTATGACCAGGGGAGCGGTGGAAGACACAGTAGCGGGACGTGTCAACATTAGCGGGCCACGCTGCCCTTTCCTTTGGTAGTATGAGAAAGTTGGCGGCCATTAAGGCATTGAAAATATCCGGGAGACTTTCTGGCAGTGGAGGATAGTGGGCCCTTTTGGGGCCTAGTGGTCTCCTTTGTTGCTGTTGTTGGCCATAGTTGGCGGGTGGCGGTACTTGGTGGTATTGTTGCGGAGCTGGAGGGTCAGCGCGGGGCGTTTGGTTTTGTGGTGGAGCAAAGGAAGGTTGAGGTGCGAATTGGTGTTGTGGTGGCGAGTTGAAGAGAGTGCTTTGTTGTGGAGGTGGTGGAGGTCGTGGGTTAGATAGGTGATGGGGTGTGGGGTTGCCGACCGTGCCAACCTACTCATTTGCTATTATGCCCTCAGTTTTGGGCCCGCTGCTGTTGACATTCGTATTCTTTTTAACCAACCTTGGTTTTGGCTCAAACATGCCCATGATGGGCGAATCTTTCATTTGGGTCTGAATATAACGAGCTCTTTCATAGAGCTCCTCCATGGTGGTCAATCTGTTCATGGCCAGTATATGCCGGAACTTAGGGGTTGCATTGGATATAATCATCTTAACCTGTTCCGGTTCTGATAAGGTATCTTTCAACTTCTCGGCCATTGACCGCCATCTATCAGCAAATATGATGAAGTCCTCCTCGGGCTTCATTTTCTCTGCAACCAAGTCTGTAACAGATAGGGAGGGTCCAACCCGGTCCCTATACTTCTGCAAGAATTTCTTTTGAACCACATCAAAATTGCTAGCATCTACCGGATCCAGGGAATAGAACCACTCGAGGGCTGGCCCCTCTAGGGATCTTCTAAACAAATAAGCCAGTGAGGCTTTGTTGCCTTGCCAAAAAGAAGTCTCATACATAAAATCCTTCAGATGGATAAAAGGATTGACAGTTCCATTATATCGCCGAAAGTTCGGCATCTCAGAAGGTGGTAAGTGAAAAACTGGCAATGTAGGCAAAGAGATCTCTGGAGCATTGTTGGCAGCAGTAACCTTGTTGAGTTGTTCTTCTATGCTAGCCAATTTCTGAAGGAGCAAAGCATTAGTGTCTGACTCGACCGGGGCCGAATTTGGAATGAAGGTATTTGGCATAGGCGTCCTTAGAATTTGGGAAGGTTGAAAGAATTGGGGCCTAGCCGCGGAATAGCTTACCTGTTGGGCCGGCATGGCCGCACCGGGCGTTGGTGGACAAGAGGGGGGTTTGTGCAAGACCGCCTGGTCATTGGTGATGTGATGGCCACTCGCGGCCGGAGGGGGATTGGAAGATGAAGAGGGAACATATTTCCCTTTCAAAGCGGCCTGAACTGCCTGCCGCTGGGAATCGTCTAATTGAGATAATGCATGAATTAAATCATTGACGTTGAAAGAAGGGGAGGTGTTCCCCGATGTGTTCTGATTGGATGGTAAAGCTTGAGAAGAGGGTTCAACCTCGTGAGTTGTGGTGTCAACCACATGAATTTGAGAATAATGAACCTGAGACGGAGGGTGGTTTCCCTCATGATAGATGGAATCTTGGAGGAGTGCCTCATAAGATTGATCAAAAATATTCTCTTCCACATCATCATAGGAGTATCCATAACTTGCCATGTTGATGATCTTACCGGAACGGAGTTGCATGCTTAAGAAGAGAGAAAGCTTTATGAAGGAATTATCACACAATCAATCACTCAATCAAAAGAAACTTAAGCAAATCAACCCGACCAAGTTTATGCAATCAAGTTGAGATGAACGCAAGATTTTAGTGTTATGTTTGAGATTAAAGTGGATTAAATTGCAGAATAATTCACTCTTCTTTGCAAAGTGAAACCTAGTTCGGATCCAAGTGTAGTCTCCAGGTTAACTAGGTTCTTTCTCTCTCCTCACCAACGATAGATTCTCTAAACTCCGGATACTTCAAGGGTACAACCAGCCCAGCGTCCGTGAGGGAATCCACGGGTGCGGGGACTTACGGAGGTCTTGGAAAAGGGATTTCTGGTCCAAAGAGACGGAATGCTCAATGGAGGGTTGTCCCGATTCCAAGAGAGGTGTGTGGAAGCCTAGTGTAGAAAGAGGAGGTCTCTCAACCAAATGCCACAAAATGCAGTATAAGATACGCAGATCACACCAATATAATCAAATAGTCAAGGTAAGTATCAATCCAGCATGAACAAACACAGGAAGCAGGGCTCTGTAAACACATAGGAAACGGGCGACTTTCCAGCAGTCGCTACCAATGGAAGAGACGACAACGCGGCTGTCGTGAATCACTGTGAAGCGCTCACAGACAGTGCAAAACCGCGCCTTAGTGTGAGGCGCTATATGTGAAAAGGATGCCTCCGACAGAGGGAGTCAAATGTGAGTGGTGCACACGATCAAAATAAAAACACGCCTGGATGTAAGGCGCTAATCAATAAAAGGACGCCCGGAATGAAGGGCGCGAATTCACAGACAGAGTAAAAACCAAGAGACGCGATGAAAGATGCCTTGGCAGAAGGCGTTAAACAGAAAAACGACGCCCTGGATCAAGGCATTAAATCAAAAAGCGCCTTTATAGAAGGCGTTAATTCAGGAAAATCACAGGACTGGCTGATCCCGGAGTGTGCAGTGTGCACAGTGGAGGGTGCCCATAGGGCAAAAGGGAGGGGTACCGTGGGTACCAAAGGGAAAGGGCACACGTGGGTGCCAAAGGGGAAAGGGCACACGTGGGTGCCAATAGGAAAGGGGTAATCAACAGAAAAATAGTGGAGGTCCTACCGTGATCGCCAATTTGTAGATTATGGAAGATCCACTTTTAAGATAAAAAAATTTTTTATAAGAGAAGGAGAATAATGAAAAGGAGTAAAGGAGCACGTGGTGCTGATAAGGAGTGTGATCACCAGAGGGGTTACCTCAAAAATAAAGGAAATTGATCGCGAATACCTGGTGAAAATAAGGATGCGGGATGGATGTAGATTCCTTCCTCCTCCTTCTATCGGTCGGCCGATGAAGGGGGTTTTCCTCTTGATTACCCTTAATCAAAGAACAAACAATCAAAAGAAGAGGGGATCAGCCAAACGTGTGTGTAGTATCAATCCAAGGAAATAATATGATGATGAAAGAGGAGCATAAAGTGTGCACCTTTTGTTTATTTTTTTAAAACCCCTAGAGAATTAGGGAAAGGGAAAGAGATGCAATACTAATGCAAAGGAAGAATATAGTGATCGATGATGAGATGATGAAGACAAACGGGAGAAAGAAAGCCCCTGCTGTTCCTGTAAACAGTAAAGGGGGAAACCACTTTGATGCTTCGGTTGCGGCAGCAGGAGGAGGCAGATAGCCTTTAAAGAGATCGCACAGGAGGAGGAGAATGACCGTGAGGACAGAGGACTTGAAGGTTGGCAGAGAAAAGAGAGAGGAACTCTGTATTCTCAGACGATCATCAACCTCTGTAAACTAGCTTCTGCAACCTCAATCGCCAGCACCCGTAACCTCAATCGCCAGCACCCGTTACCTCAATCGCCAGCACCCGTTACCTCGCGCGAGATCAACCAGGGCATCCTTTTATAGGGTGCAAAACCGTATTCTAATGGGATAAGAACAAGCAATGATCATCAATGGCAAGGACTCTAGTTCCCCAATCAAGCAAGGTGATTAATCAAGGCAGGGAACTCTCCAGGAAAGGTGTGTTCAAACCGGACACGGAAGGGTAAGAGACGACCCTCAGAAGGGCGTCAATTAAAATTGACGACCTGCCCTAAGGCGTTAATTCAAAACACGACTGGGACAAAGGCGTCAACTCCTGGATTCAATTTTAGTAATAAAAACTTTCTTTTTCTGAAAATTGTGAGACGACGCCTGAAGCAAAGGCGTTAGTTGAAAACACGTCCTAAGGAAGGACGTTAATTCTTGATTTTTCAATCGTGGTGGGACTCGTAAAATACTAGAAATTGACGCCCTTAACACCAGCCGTCCTTTCTTGAGAACACGCCCCAGATTAGGTCGCTATTTAAATCACGCCCCTCTTCAAGTCGTAAATTACAAAAATGCAAGAAACATCATAAAAACCCACACAAAAGAGAAAAACTTTATATTATAGAAATATTGAAGTTCACTTTGGGGCGTTAACATAGTGACATGAGATTTGATCAACATAGTATCAATTTTGGCGTGTCTACAACATGTTGAACCAAAAACTATATCTTCTACATATACCTGAACTATGATGAGGTTTTTATTTAGGACCTTTGTAAACAAAGTCTAATCCACCTTACCTCTCTTGTAACCCTTGCTGACCAGAAATTCTGTCAGCCTTTCATATCAGGCCCGTGGGGCCTACTTTAGTCCATAGAGTGCTTTGTTCAACCTGAAAACATGGTTAGGATGTGCAGACATCTAAAATCCAGGGGGTTGTTCTACAAAAACCTCATCCTTAATGTATCCATTTAAGAAAGCGCTCTTGACATCCATTTGTTGGAGTTTTATGCTTTTGGAATATGCAAAAGCTAGCAGAATTCTTATAGCTTCTAATCTAGTGACAAGAGCATATGATTCTTCAAAATCTACTCCGAACTCCTGGCAGTAGCCTTTAGCTACTAATCTAGCTTTATTCCTAGAAATTATTCCTTCTTCATTCATTTTATTTTTAAAAACCCATTTTGTTCCAATGGTAGTTGCATTTTCAGGTCTAGGAACTAGTTTCTAAACATTGTTTCTATCAAATTGTTCTAGCTCCTCATTCATTGCATTAACCCAAGATTCATCATTTAATGCATCTTCTACAGTTTTGGGTTCAATTTGAGACATTAATGCAACTAAGTCTTGATTATTCACATCTCTAAGGTAGGACCTTGTCCTAGGGGGATCATTCAAATTTCCTATGATGTTCTGAACTGTATGGTCTTTCAAAAATCTAACATTAGTTGAGGACTCACCTGCTTCAGCTGACCTTACTTGATTGGAAACATTTGGTGCTACGATTGGCTGAGTGCTTATCCTCTAAGAATTTTCCATCATGCTTTGAGTTCCTATCATCATCATCCAAGTTAGTAACATTGTTTGTTTCATCAAATATAACATGAGGAGATTCTTCTACAGTTTGGTCAGTAATGTTGAAAACTCGATATGCTCTAGATACTTTAGAGTAACATAAGAATATTCCAGGGCTACTTTTGGCTTCAAACTTATCTAAGTTCTTTTTGTCATTATTGTGTATGAAACACTTGGAGCCGAAAATTTTGAAGTGAGCTAGATTGGGTTTCTTACCTTTCAGGAGCTCATAAGAGATTTTCTTATGCACTAATCTTACCATGGCCCTGTTGATAGTGTAGCATGCTGTGTTGGCCACCTCTGCCCAGAACTTCCTTGGTAATTGACTTTCAATTAGCATAGTTCGGGCCATCTCCACAATGGTTCGGTTTCTCCTCTCCACAATTCCATTTTGCTCGGGTGTCCTGGGAGAAGAGAATTTATGAGTTAGTCTTTCATTTTCACAAAAATATGAAAACATGGAGTTTTCAAATTCACCTCCATGGTCAGACTGTATAGAGCAGATTTTATGTTTTCCTTCTTGTTTTACCTTATTGAAGAACAGTTTGAACTTTTGAAAAGCATCATTTTTATTAGCTAAGAAGAAAATCCATGAAAATCTAGAATGATCATCAACAATTATGAAACCAAACCTTTTCCCATTCAGACTCTGAGTTCTGGTTGGATCGAAAAGATCCATATGCAAAAGTTCCATTGGCTTGGAGGACAATGGCTCAGATCTGAGCTTAAATGATTTACGGGTTTGTTTGCCAAGAGCACAGGCATCACAAATTTTTGAAGTCGAATTAAATTTAATTTTGGGCATGCCTCTAACTAAGTCATGTTTGACCAATTTATTCAATGTAGTGTAGCTAGCATGTCCTAAACGTCTATGCCAATTAAATGCATTATTTTCAAGGTCAGCAGACAAACAAAGATTTGATTTTGAATTTTCATTTTAGTCTACAATGTATACATTATTGACTCTATGTGCTTCAAACTTGACCTTGTCAGAATTTATTTCAAGAATATTACATGCATTATTGTCAAACACAACTCTGTGACCCTTGTCACATAACTGACCGATACTAAGTAAGTTGTGTTGAAGCCCTTCTCCAAGCAAAACTTTCTCAACAGTGTTTGAGGGAAACTTACCAACCGTTCCTGTTCCAATAATCTTACCTCTGTTTTTCCCTCCAAATTTGACCAGACCTCCTACCTTCATTTCCAGTTTACTGAATTTTGATCGGTCGCATGTCATGTGTCTAGAGCAGTCGCTGTCTGGGTACCATCTGTTATGCTCGGCTGCTAGGCTTACCTGCAAACAAATTTAAGGACAGAATTTTGGAACCCAATACAAGTTGGGTCCAAACATGTCACTTATCCCTTTTAATAGTGTTTTGGGAATCCAGATCTGTCTGGTTCCCTTTTTGAGATCAAGGTTTTTATTTCCCGTGTGAATGGATTTTGTGTTTGTGTGCACAGGAGTCTGTGTTGACTGACTTCCAATGTGTGATGATTTCTTGAAGTAATTATTTCCTTGATTTTTCTCAAGTCTTTTCTGATTTCTGAAATCTTGTTTGTTAAAATGCATTTGATGAGAATTGAATTGCATCCAGTGTGAGACATTTCCACTCATGAATTTGTTCTGATGTGCCTTTATGTGAGGATTGAAGTGCATAGATCTATGAGAGGTATTACCTCGACTTATCTGACTCTGCTGAACAGAATTGATTTTATATGCATGAGTATGACTCGATGCAGCAGTCTTATTGCCTTGATGCAGTACATATGTAGCATGGTTTTTCTGTTTGTAGAATTTTGATGCGGTGGAATTTATTTTTAGATATTTTTGAGAGTTGGTGATGTTTGAGCTGGATGGAGTGTCCAACTTTTCTTTACCCTTTTCAGAACAGAAAGTCACTATTTTAAATTCAAAGGGCCTTTTATTGGTGGGATCATATCCCAATCCTTCATTGTTGAAATTTACCCTCACACCTAGCATTGTGTCTAGGTTGGTCTTTCCTTTCACGAATTTCTCAAGGATCTTTTGCTTATCTTCAAGATCCTTTTGAAGCTTTTCACTATTTTTCTGTATCTCTATGTTAGCCATTTTCACAGCTTCATATTTTCAGATACAAGAGCATTTTCCTTCTAGATTTCCTAAAATTTTACTTTAAATTCATCCAGATTCTTGTTAGCTTCTTCAAATTGATCTTGGAGGTTTTTGTTTTCAACTTTCAAGGAGCTTAGTTCTTCAATCTTTTCCTTCAGATCCTCATTTTCCTTTTTCAGACAATTTTGCTCCTCAACAGTGCTGTTCAGTTTTCTCTTGAGTGCTTTATACTCTTTGGTTTGACAATTAAATTTATCTAATAAATCTACGTAAACATCCTCCCAATCATCTATAATATATATTTCAAAAGGGATGCTTACCTCATTCTCTGTGTCTGCCATGAGACATAGTCCTTGCTCTTCTTCTTTGGAAAGATCTTCTTCAATGTCTTCTTCCTCATCACTCCAAGTGCAGACCATAGCCTGAGACTTCTTCTTTTGCACTTTGGAGCTTTTCTTCTAGAGGTCATGGCAATCCCCTTTCATGTGTCCAGGCCTCCTATAATGAAAACATGTGATCTTATTAGCATTTTTATTTTTATCAAAATTGGAATTGAAATGCTTACCGGAGGGCTGTGATCTTTTTCTCCTAAATGTTTTTCCCTTAGTCCTCAAAAACTTTCGAAATTGTCGAGTGAGCATTGCTTGCTGCTCTTGATCAAGATTTGAGAAGTTGTCAGATTCCTCACTACTATTGCTACTGCTACTACCACTGCCGCTTCCACTTCGAGACACCTTGAGAGCAATATTCTTGCCCTTCTTATTTGTTTCTTCAACATTCCCTTTTAAATTGATTTCATAAGTCATCAGGGATCCGATTAATTCAGTGATAGTCATTTTAGAAAAATCCTTGGACTCCTCTATGACTGTGGTCTTAGTGTGCCATAGTAGAGTCAATTGCCTGAGAATTTTCCTAACGAGATCCACTTCTGGGATCTGTTTCCCTAGACCCTTGAGGCTTTTCGTGATCAACGACAGTATAGCATACATCTCAGTAATTGTCTCCTCAGAATTCATCTTAAACAATTCATACTTAGAGGTTAGCATGTTTACCTTTGTAGCCTTGACCTAGGATGTACTTTCATACATGAGCTCAAGTTCATCCCACATTTTCTTCGTTGTCTTGCAAACTGATATCCTAGCATACTCCTCTGGATGGACTGCGCATTGCATTATATTTAGTGTCGTCCAGTTCACGGTGGAAAGCCTGATGTGCTCCCTTGGCCATGTATCCTCGTCCTCTGGAAGCTCGAACGGTCCTGAGATGATCACTCTCCAAAGTTCATGACTCTGCACTCTTAAGAACACTTCCATCTTGTTCTTCTAGTAAAGATAATTGACACCATCAAAGAAAGGAGGACAATTAATTGAATGTCCCTCGACAATGAAGCTGTGAGGTGTGTTAGTTCCATGTCTACCCTAGTCGTAAGACCACATGTTGGGTAACCTACTCTGATACTAGTTAATAAGATACAACGGACGTGATCTAGAAGGGGGAATGAATAGATCACTCCTAACTTCGACCGAAAATGAAAATCAATTCATAAAATCTGAAATACAATAATGAAACTGCTCTAGACATGCCACAGAAATTTATCGAGCAAGAGAACAACGACGAATCAATGATCAAACAGTTGGCGTGCTGATCGCAATTTGAGAAATCAGAAATGCAAACCACATAGATGGCATAGAGAAGTTTTTAAGGTGGTTTAATTGCTACCCGTAATCTACATCCACCCCTTACTCCTTTAGAGTAAGGCTTCCTTGCACTAAGCAAATGAAACAGCAAACTTAGTCTGCAAACACCTGTTGCCTGACAGCTTACCCCGAGGAACACACTCCTCGCTTCTTCTGAAGACCAGAAGGAACACTGGAGGTCCAACCTCCCTTCCTTTGCTAACAACAAAGGGGAACCCGGTGAATTGCTCCTAGCAATTCATGAAACAGAGGATCGTTCCTCTCTTCCTCCAAAAGCGATGGAGGGAAACTGGAGATGCTCTCCCTTCCTCCAAGCAAACTCAGAGGGTAACAATATGTGATAGAAACATGAACAAATCAAAGATGAAAACAAATAAAAACTGATCAGAAACAAAGACAATATAGCTTCCGTAGAAGTAGAATTTCAAACTTGATGGCCGGCGGAGCTTCTGGCTTTTCTTACTCAGAAATGGTTCTCTCTCTGATTTTTCTCCTGGACTGCTCTCTCGCTTTGAATGGGGATTTTCAGCACTGGTAGTGACTTCAGCTATTCCTTCCCACCTTCTTCTGGACGGAGATCCCCTCAATTTATAGAGCAGGGAGTTGTTCTTGAGAAAGGATCAGTGAATCAGATTCATCCATGTGGGATCTGAATATTCCACTTATCGTCAGGTTCTGCCACGTGGACATCTATTTTTGCGCTAGAGGAATTTTCCAGAGACATGTGGACATTTGATTTCCCGCCAAAGGAATCTTCAGAAATATCTTCAATTAAGTGGTCATGTGTTGGATTACGTGCCACTTCATTACTAGATCGAACAAGTCAAACGATTCTGGATTCTGAGTTGATAACTTGGAGGATCTGCATCGACCGGCCTTTTGGCTAGAGGTAGCTTTAACTGTTGAAGCATCAACCTTATCTGAGATAGTGGCTAAATGTGCACAGACCTGGTAAGAGATAGTGAACAAATGTGCATACACCTTAATGTCTTATGAACAAATATGCACAGACCTGACAAGAGATAATGAACAAATGTGCACTGACTTTTAAAGAGTAAATGCATTGTGTGCTTCGACCTTATATGCGTGTCAGCGCAATGTGCATCAACCTTAATGGGTTACTAGCATCGACCCTGATAATGCCTAGCGACATATGTGCACCGACTTCCTTAGTCAGAAACACATATGTGCATCGACCTTATAACTACTAAGGCAGATGTGCATCGACCTTAAAAGTGGCTAGCATCGACCTTACTTAGCAAAGACCAGAACATGCATCGACCTTAGTGTGACTAAGGCCTGAATGTGCATCGACTCTTGTAGCAACCCTGATAAAATATTAATAATGATAAAGATTTATAAATAAATCTTGTAAATAGAAAAAAAAATAAAACAAAAATAAATAACGCCTCTGATAACGGCGCTATTCAAATTAGAAACGCCTCTACCTAAGGCGTTATTCAAGAAAGGACGCCCTCACCACCAGACGTCAAATTCCAAACGCCAAAGAGGGCAAGGACAAGAAACGCCCTTTTCTTGGGCATTTTTTTAAACAAGGAACGCCCTTATACAAGGCGCTTCTTAAGAAACGACCTGAACAAGGTCGTCAATTCAAGAATCGACGCCCTGACCGAAGTCGTTAATTCCATTCGGGAACCGTTCGACCCAGAGCTTATCTAGGGAAAGATCAACCTAATCTAGTAAGTGTCTATTAGAGTAAGGACTCTATTAGGGATATATTACCCTCACACAATCACTAACCCCAATAGGATTTCCACAATCCTATAAATAAACTGTTCGATCCAACCCTAAATCTATTTGGACGGACGACTGCTGCACGGTACGTGAAGAACATATGTTCTTCTTATTTCCTTGATTCTCTGCTTTGACTACATGAAGAATTAATATTCTTCGTTTTCTTCTCTTCTTACAGGTTAAGAAGCCCCTACGTTCTGAAGAAACAGAGTTCTTCATCCGGGTAAAAGTTCTTACTTTTGTGTGATGTTCAGATTACAAAGAAACTGATGCAGTTTCTTCATTCTCTTATAGGAA
Source organism: Amorphophallus konjac (assembly GCA_022559845.1). Lineage (NCBI taxonomy): Eukaryota > Viridiplantae > Streptophyta > Magnoliopsida > Alismatales > Araceae > Amorphophallus > Amorphophallus konjac. Next base: position 128,816,504 of record CM040120.1, read on the forward strand.
AGCTGCAGTTGAAGAAACGAAGTGTTCTTCATCTACGACCTTTTCATCAAAGCCATCATCCAATAGCAACTTGTTCAGGAGTCTCTGTTCTGAACAGAGCGTCGTTCCTTCTCACAGATCCTTCACGGTTATCTCCAAATCAAGCTATCAAAGTAGGTTTTCTCAAGTTACTGTAGCCCAAATGAAATTAATGTAAGATATATATATATATATAAGCATGTCATGCATACGGTTATTATAGTTTCCATGCGTTTTCTGAAATATTTTGAAAGAGACGCCCCTGGAAAGGGCGCTAATTCACATGAAACGACCCTTCCCAGGTCGTTAATTTCATATTTAACGCCATGTACTCAGGCGTTAATTTCTTTAAACCGTTAATCACCCATCTTAAGAACTGATTATCTATGAAATCATGATTATAAAATAATGCATGATCCTTTGTCTTCAACCTGCTAACTTTGCTGTCATGATATTATATTCGTTCCTCTGTTATCCTGGAATTATTACTGTCCTTAAAAATTTCTGAATAAACTTGAATTAACGACTTGGACAAAGTCGTTTTCCATATGTTAACACCCCAGAACAGGGCGTGAATCTGAAAGGTAACGCCCCTTCCAAGGGCGTGTTTTAGATAAATCCTGAAAATTATTTATGTTCTGTCAGATATGTAAATAATGAGACGCCTGCAAATGTAGTCGTCAAATCTTGAAGAAACGACCCTGACCAGGGCGCGTTTTAAACAAATTATTGAATTATTGAAATTTATGCAAAATGGATACATATGTAAACGCCCTTCTGTTAGGCGTTAATTACTTGAGAAATGACTTTACATAAGTCGTTATTTTACTGTAAACTATTTTTAACTCGTTACTGTTAACCGATGGTTTCAATATATATTATATACATATATCGGCACTATATCTCCACTCCGTGAGTATAGTCCCACTTTTCACGTTGTTTTATCGATCACACTCAACTCTCATTGACATACAAGCTCTCCATTGGACATTCCGTTCCTTTGGACTAGCGAGTTAGTCATAGAGACCTCCGTAAGACTCCTCGTACCTTGGATTCCCTCAAGGTCGACTGAGCTGGTTGTACCCTAAAAACCCATTACACAATCCTTGCCATGTCAATCTAAAGAAACATGGTATACCGGCCCTTATGATTATACAAAGAGTATATCATGAGATATTCTTAATGGGATGATGATATCATGCCATATCATGTCGTTCTTGTAAACCTCAACTCTATGATAAGAATGAGGGTATCTTACCTTTGATATACTGTTCATGTGGACCTCAATTCTATATAAAGAATGTCCATACTGATTTATCATGGTACCCAAGTTAAGGGAACCATATTCTACCTAGATTTTTATTGATATCGTGAATATACCGTTATTATCGCCATTCTATGTCCTTTGTCATATTTTTGGACTCTATTCTATCAAAGTTGTCATACGTGTCTACAAGCTTGATTATTGAAATTCTATATTGGCTATAAACAAGAGTGGATGTCAAAATACATGATAAATGCCTGCGCATATAGGGCCCGATCTGGTCCTGGGAGGAGCACCCGAAAGTACTTGTGCCCATGGGAGTTAAAATGATAAGGTATCTGGCATTATACCGAGTACTTGACTTGCTTGATTGGACATTCCACACACATCTTGTACTTGAATCGTACTTGACATGAAATGAAATGCGTGGCCCGAAAAAGGGTAAATTACTTGCTTGATACATGATAGCCAAAGTTCTTGACATGTCTTGTTAAACGTACTTGCTTGAATATCTCAAATATCTTGTTATCTTATTGAAAGTTCATGAATTGTCCATCTTATTCTTGATATTACATTCTCTCTATCTTGTCAGTTTTATGCGAGCATGCATAGCTTTATTACATTCATGAAAAATGTAATCACTTAAACCCCTTGCTAGTACTTGAGATATAATTTCCTACTGAGCGTTCGCTCATTCCGTTTGTCCCTTTTTACTTTTCAGGTAAGTCCGACGACGATGGAAGTCAATCGGATGGGAATGGTCAAGAGTGAAAGTGATAGAGCTGCCCAAGTGTCATCTAGTCTTTTCTTTAGTTTCTTGAGTCAAATATGTATTCTTTTCCTTTTTATTAGACAGAGTATTGGATTTGTAATAGTCTATCCATTATGAAATAAAGGATTGGGTTGTCTTGCTATTTTGCGCATCTCTGTCTTTGTGTCGAATACACGACCACTCTGATTGACATGATTGATATAAACTCGTCACGCGTCTCCGGGTATCTTCCGCGCTCGGGGTGTGACAGTTTTTGTGGTATCAGAGCCTAAGGTATTCAATTCCTAGGAAAAACCCAAGTCCAAGGATAAGTTTGAACCTTTAAACTAAGTGAGATTGGGTAGAACCAAGGGTTAAGAGTCAATGAGTCTTTTAATAAGATCACAGTAATATAATACTAACGTAGCTATTGAATTGTAGGATAATGGCTGCCGAACGTGCTCAATGGCGCAACATGCAGCGTACCCTCCAAGGGATGACTCAAGTGCTACAACAGGTAGCACAAGGTGGTGCTCCACGAGCTGGAAGCTTACACCAAGCCTTTAAGAACATGAATCCCCCGAAGTTTATGGGATCGACCGATCCGGACGATGCCGAGCATTGGGTTCGGGAAACCGAACGCATATTCCGTGTCATGCAATGCACGGACCAGGACAAAGTTCTATTAGCTACATTCCAGTTAGAGAAAGATGCTAGATGCTGGTGGGAGTCTATTGAAGCAACCATCGATCCTACTCAAGTGACATGGGAAGAATTTGTGGAATACTTCAATGCTAAATATTTCTCGGACCGAGTCCAAGAAAAGAAGGCTGCAGAATTCGCTGCATTAAAGCAACGATCCTTATCATTAGCAGATTATGAAGCTCAGTTCTCCAGGTTGTCTAGATATGCTAAGCATCTTATTAGCACGGAGAAGATGAAAGCCCGTAGATTTCTTAATGGGCTTAGGCCCCACTATATTACTCAACTGGCGCCTATGGACATCCAAGTTTATTCTGAAATAGTGCGCCGAGCTCAATTACTTGAAGATGCCACGGAACTATCTGATAGGATCCGTGGAAAAGACAAGAAGGAGCAAGTCACAGGTTCGGGTTCTTTCAAACCCAACTTTAAGAAGAGGCCCAATAATGGAGGTTCATCCTCTCAAGATTCCAAGTTCAAGAAATCCAAGCCCTTCTCTATCACCACTACACCTTCTAATACAGTATGCAAGCATTGTGACAAGGCTGGTCACAAGACAGAAGAATGCTGGAGGAAATTAGGAGCTTGTCTCCGTTGTGGGAGTCGCGAACATCGGATTCCGAGTGTCCATTAATGAATGACCAAGCCGGTGATGGTAAACGCCCGGTGACGAAGAATGCTCGTCTTCATGCAATCCAGGAGACCGAACCTGAAGAAGAAGGCGGATTAGTGGAAGGTACATTGAAAATTTGTTCCAAAAGTGCTTATGTCTTATTTGATACGGGTGCATCGCATTCCTTTATTTCTAAGAAGTTTGCCGACCCGTTACCGTTAGAACCAGAATGGATAAAAATAGTTCTAACTACTCCTCTTGGAAGTGAAAATGATATTACTCATCACTACCAAAACTGTGAGGTAATGGTTCAAGGTAGGAATTTACCTATAGATCTCATATGCCTCGATCTAAAGGAGTATGATGTTATACTGGGAGCGGACTGGTTATCCAAATACCAGGCAACGGTTGATTGCCGCAATAGCCAAATTGCTTTCAAAGATTTTCCAGAGTTAGTCTTTACTCGCCCCAAGAGTCGGAGCAAATCCCCTCTTATTTCGGCTCTTCGAGCAAGCAAGCTCGTCAGGAAAGGATGTGTATCCTTCCTTGCTTTTGTCACTGTTAAAGAAGCTAAGGAAACCAAGATAGAAGACATTCAGGTAGTGCAAGAATTTCCAGACGTATTTCCGGAAGATTTGCCGGGATTACCTCCTCAAAGAGAAGTGGCCTTCACCATTGACTTAGTCCCTGGTGCTGGTCCAGTTTCAAAGGCACCCTATAGAATGTCCCCGGCTGAACTCAAAGAGTTGAAGGAGCAGTTGATGGAACTGATTCGAAAAGGGTTTATTAGACCAAGTACTTCCCCGTGGGGAGCACCAGTCTTATTTGTGAAGAAGAAGGACGGATCCATGAGATTGTGCATCGACTATCGACAGTTGAATCATCTCACTATCAAGAACAAGTACCCACTGCCGAGAATCGATGAGTTATTTGATCAGATTTCAGGATCCAAATATTTTTCCAAGATTGATCTCAGGTCGGGATATCATCAATTAAGAATCAAAGATGATGACATTCATAAGACTGCATTCAGAAGCAGGTATGGCCATTACGAATTTGTTGTTATGCCTTTTGGACTAACAAATGCCCCTGCTGCCTTTATGCAGTTAATGAATAGCATATTCAGGCCTTATCTAGATCAATTTGTGGTGGTTTTCATTGATGATATATTGATATATTCCAAAACTAAGGAAGAACATGAGGAGCATTTAAGGATCGCATTGCAAGTATTGAGGGAAAATCAATTATATGCAAAGCTCAGCAAATGTGAATTCTGGCTTGAAGAAGTGACTTTCCTCGGACATGTGATATCCAAGGATGGTCTATCTGTTGATCCGTCAAAGGTTGAAGCTGTTAGAAACTGGGAAAAACCAACCAATGCAAGCGAGATCAGAAGTTTCTTAGGTCTTGCAGGCTATTATCGGCGATTCATCAAAGATTTCTCTAAGATCGCCGTACCACTTACAAGATTAACTCGTAAGGAGATCCGATATGAATGGAGTGAGGAATGTGAAAGAAGTTTCCAAACTCTCAAGGATCATCTCACTACAGCTCCGGTGTTAGCTCTACCAATAGAAGGAGAGAAATTCGAGGTCTACACAGATGCTTCTGGCATTGGCCTCGGATGTGTCCTAATGCAACAAGGAAGGGTCATAGCATACTCTTCACGTCAACTGAAGAAGCATGAGGAGAATTACCCCGTCCATGACTTAGAACTGGCCGCGGTGGTATTTGCCCTAAAGATATGGAGACACTACTTATATGGAGTGCAGTTTACTGTATACTCCGATCACAAGAGTCTCAAATATCTATTCTCACAAAAGGAGCTAAACATGAGACAAAGACGCTGGCTCGAATATCTCAAGGACTTCGACTTCAATATACAATACCATCCCGGAAAGGGTAATTATGTTGCTGATGCCCTTAGTCGAAAGCCGAGAGCAATGATAGCCAATTGTATGATACAAGAATGGAGGTTGCTAGAACAATTCTCCGAGCTCAATATAAGCTTGGACAAGGAAGCCAAATTTGTCACATTATCTCATGTAAGCATACAGTCAGATTTATTATCTGAGATACAAGCACTTCAGGATGATGATCCTATATTAGTGGAAATCAAAGGAAGACTAGAAGGACAATCTGATTTTCAATTAGCTTCTGATGGAAGATTGTTGTTCAAGAATAGAACTTGTATACCGGATTGTCCAGAATTAAAGAAGAAGATCTTAGATGAAGCTCACCGATCAAGGTACACTATTCATCCAGGATCAACCAAAATGTATCAAGATGTAAAGAGGAACTTTTGGTGGCCTAATATGAAAAGAGAAATAGCAGACTATGTATCACGCTGTCTTACATGCCAACAGGTCAAGGCGGAACACCAAAAGCCTGCTGGAAAACTACATCCTCTAGATATTCCTAAGTGGAAGTGGGAGGATATTGGAATGGACTTCATCATGGGTTTATCAAAGTCAAAAGGAGGACATGATGGAATCTGGGTTATCATTGACCGATTAACTAAATCGGCACATTTCTTGCCAATAAAAAGCCGATGGTCAATTGATGTACTAGCTGCACTATACATCAAGGAAATAGTCAGGTTACATGGAATTCCTGTCTCGATCGTGTCTGACAGAGACCCTCGCTTTACTTCTCATTTCTGGAAGGGTCTACAACATTCATTAGGAACGAGGCTTAACTTTAGTACAGCTTTCCACCCACAAACGGATGGTCAGACCGAAAGAACTAATCAAGTTGTTGAAGATATGCTTAGAGCATGCATCATTGACTTTGGTGGAAGCTGGCATGAACACTTGACACTAGTAGAATTTGCATACAATAACAGCTACCAGGCAAGTATTCAAATGGCACCTTTCGAAGCCTTATACGGAAGGAGTTGCCGATCACCCTTATGCTGGAACGAAGTTGGAGAGAAACAACTGTTAGGTCCAGACATGGTAAGGGATACAACTGAGAAGATGCAAGTAATCAGAGAAAGATTACAAGTTGCTCAGACCAGGCAAAAGGCTTATGCTGACACAAGAAGGAGAGATCTTGAATTCCAGGTTGGAGATCATGTATTTCTAAAATATCGCCTGGACGTGGCATACGAAGATTTGGTGTTAAGGGCAAGCTTACGCCAAGATTCATCGGACCATTTGAGGTACTCGAAAGAGTTGGCGAGGTTGCTTATCGCATCGCGTTGCCTCCTCAATTGTCCGACGTGCATAATGTGTTTCACATATCTATGTTGAAGAAGTATGTGCACGATCCATCTCATATTATTGAACATGGAGATCTGGTGATCCAGAAAGATCTCACCTATGAACAGAAGCCTATGAAGATCTTAGATCGAGAAATACGAGCTCTAAGGAATAAGGTTATTCCCATGCTCAAGGTGCAATGGAATAAGAATCCTGAACACGAAGCGACATGGGAGACCGAGGAATCTATGAAGAAACGATTTCCCGAGTTGTTCTAAGAGGTATATACTCTACACACTCCGCGTGTATACATGATATGCAATTGAATTTGGGGACCAAATTCTTTTTAAGTGGGGGAGGGTGTAGCAACCCTGATAAAATATTAATAATGATAAAGATTTATAAATAAATCTTGTAAATAGAAAAAAAATAAAACAAAAATAAATAACGCCTCTGATAACGGCGCTATTCAAATTAGAAACGCCTCTACCTAAGGCGTTATTCAAGAAAGGACGCCCTCACCACCAGACGTCAAATTCCAAACGCCAAAGAGGGCAAGGACAAGAAACGCCCTTTTCTTGGGCATTTTTTTAAACAAGGAACGCCCTTATACAAGGCGCTTCTTAAGAAACGACCTGAACAAGGTCGTCAATTCAAGAATCGACGCCCTGACCGAAGTCGTTAATTCCATTCGGGAACCGTTCGACCCAGAGCTTATCTAGGGAAAGATCAACCTAATCTAGTAAGTGTCTATTAGAGTAAGGACTCTATTAGGGATATATTACCCTCACACAATCACTAACCCCAATAGGATTTCCACAATCCTATAAATAAACTGTTCGATCCAACCCTAAATCTATTTGGACGGACGACTGCTGCACGGTACGTGAAGAACATATGTTCTTCTTATTTCCTTGATTCTCTGCTTCGACTACATGAAGAATTAATATTCTTCGTTTTCTTCTCTTCTTACAGGTTAAGAAGCCCCTACGTTCTGAAGAAACAGAGTTCTTCATCCGGGTAAAAGTTCTTACTTTTGTGTGATGTTCAGATTACAAAGAAACTGATGCAGTTTCTTCATTCTCTTATAGGAAAGCTGCAGTTGAAGAAACGAAGTGTTCTTCATCTACGACCTTTTCATCAAAGCCATCATCCAATAGCAACTTGTTCAGGAGTCTCTGTTCTGAACAGAGCGTCGTTCCTTCTCACAGATCCTTCACGGTTATCTCCAAATCAAGCTATCAAGGTAGGTTTTCTCAAGTTACTGTAGCCCAAATGAAATTAATGCAAGATATATATATATATAAGCATGTCATGCATACGGTTATTATAGTTTCCATGCGTTTTCTGAAATATTTTGAAAGAGACGCCCCTGGAAAGGGCGCTAATTCACATGAAACGACCCTTCCCAGGTCGTTAATTTCATATTTAACGCCCTGTACTCAGGCGTTAATTTCTTTAAACCGTTAATCACCCATCTTAAGAACTGATTATCTATGAAATCATGATTATAAAATAATGCATGATCCTTTGTCTTCAACCTGCTAACTTTACTGTCATGATATTATATTCGTTCCTCTGTTATCCTGGAATTATTACTGTCCTTAAAAATTTCTGAATAAACTTGAATTAACGACTTGGACAAAGTCGTTTTCCATATGTTAACGCCCCAGAACAGGGCGTGAATCTGAAAGGTAACGCCCCTTCCAAGGGCGTGTTTTAGATAAATCCTGAAAATTATTTATGTTCTGTCAAATATGTAAATAATGAGACGCCTGCAAATGTAGTCGTCAAATCTTGAAGAAACGACCCTGACCAGGGCGCGTTTTAGACAAATTATTGAATTATTGAAATTTCTGCAAAATGGATACATATGTAAACGCCCTTCTGTTAGGCGTTAATTACTTGAGAAACGACTTGACCTAAGTCGTTATTTTCTGTAAACTGATTTTTATCCTGATTCTGTTAACCGATGGTTTCATATTATACATATACGTATATATATCGGCACTATTCTCCACTCCGTGAGTATAGTCCCACTTTTCACGTTGTTTTATCGATCACACTCAACTCTCATTGACATACAAGCTCTCCATTGGACATTCCGTTCCTTTGGACTAGCGAGTTAGTCATAGAGACCTCCGTAAGACTCCTCGTACCTTGGATTCCCTCAAGGTCGACTGAGCTGGTTGTACCCTAAAAACCCATTACACAATCCTTGCCATGTCAATCTAAAGAAACATGGTATACCGGCCCTTATGATTATACAAAGAGTATATCATAAGAAATTCTTAATGGGATGATGATATCATGCCATATCATGTCATTCTTGTAAACCTCAATTCTATGATAAGAATGAGGGTATCTTACCTTTGATATACTGTTCATGTGGACCTCAATTCTATATAAAGAATGTCCATACTGATTTATCATGGTACCCAAGTTAAGGGAACCATATTCTACCTAGATTTTATCGATATCGTGATTATACCGTTATTATCGCCATTCTATGTCCTTTGTCATATTTTTGGACTCTATTCTATCAAAGTTGTCATACGTGTCTACAAGCTTGATTATTGAAATTCTATATTGGCTATAAACAAGAGTGGATGTCAAAATACATGATAAATGCCTGCGCATATAGGGCCCGATCTGGTCCTGGGAGGAGCACCCGAAAGTACTTGTGCCCATGGGAGTTAAAATGATAAGGTATCTGGCATTATACCGAGTACTTGACTTGCTTGATTGGACATTCCACACACATCTTGTACTTGAATCGTACTTGACATGAAATGAAATGCGTGGCCCGAAAAAGGGTAATTTACTTGCTTGATACATGATAGCCAAAGTTCTTGACATGACTTGTTAAACGTACTTGCTTGAATATCTCAAATATCTTGTTATCTTATTGAAAGTTCATGATTAGTCATCTTATTCTTGATATTACATTCTCTCTATCTTGTCGTTTTATGCGAGCATGCATAGCTTTATTGCATTCATGAAAGATGTAATTACTTAAACCCCTTGCTAGTACTTGAGATATAATTTCCTACTGAGCGTTCGCTCATTCCGTTTGTCCCTTTTTACTTTTCAGGTAAGTCCGACGACGATGGAAGTCAATCGGATGGGAATGGTCAAGAGTGAAAGTGATAGAGCTGCTCAAGTGTCATCTAGTCTTTTCTATAGTTTCTTGAGTCAAATATGTATTCTTTTCCTTTTTATTAAACAGAGTATTGGATTTGTAATAGTCTATCCATTATGAAATAAAGGATTGGGTTATCTTGCTATTTTGCGCATCTCTGTCTTTGTGTCGAATACACGACCACTCTGATTGACATGATTGATATAAACTCGTCACGCGTCTCCGGGTATCTTCCGCGCTCGGGGCGTGACAGTTTTTGTGGTATCAGAGCCTAAGGTATTCAATTCCTAGGAAAAACCCAAGTCCAAGGATAAGTTGAACGTTTAACCAAGTGAGATTGGGTAGAACCAAGGGTTAAGAGTCAATGAGTCTTTTAATAAGATCACAGTGATATAATACTAACGTAGCTATTGAATTGTAGGATAATGGCTGCCGAACGTGCTCAATGGCGCAACATGCAGCGTACCCTCCAAGGGATGACTCAAGTGCTACAACAGGTAGCACAAGGTGGTGCTCCACGAGCTGGAAGCTTACACCAAGCCTTTAAGAACATGAATCCCCCGAAGTTTATGGGATCGACCGATCCGGACGATGCCGAGCATTGGGTTCGGGAAACCGAACGCATATTCCGTGTCATGCAATGCACGGACCAGGACAAAGTTCTATTAGCTACATTCCAGTTAGAGAAAGATGCTAGATGCTGGTGGGAGTCTATTGAAGCAACCATCGATCCTACTCAAGTGACATGGGAAGAATTTGTGGAATACTTCAATGCTAAATATTTCTCGGACCGAGTCCAAGAAAAGAAGGCTGCAGAATTCGCTGCATTAAAGCAACGATCTTATCATTAGCAGATTATGAAGCTCAGTTCTCCAGGTTGTCTAGATATGCTAAGCATCTTATTAGCACGGAGAAGATGAAAGCCCGTAGATTTCTTAATGGGCTTAGGCCCCACTATATTACTCAACTGGCGCCTATGGACATCCAAGTTTATTCTGAAATAGTGCGCCGAGCTCAATTACTTGAAGATGCCACGGAACTATCTGATAGGATCCGTGGAAAAGACAAGAAGGAGCAAGTCACAGGTTCGGGTTCTTTAAACCCAACTTTAAGAAGAGGCCAAGTAATGGAGGTCCTTCCTCTCAAGATCAAAGTTCAAGAAGACCAAGCCCTTCTCTATCACCACTACACCTTCTAAACAGTATGCAAGCATTGTGACAAGGCTGGTCACAAGACAGAAGAATGCTGGAGGAAATTAGGAGCTTGTCTCCGTTGTGGGAGTCGCGAACATCGGATTCCCGAGTGTCCATTAATGAATGACCAAGCCGGTGATGGTAAACGCCCGGTGACGAAGAATGCTCGTCTTCATGCAATCCAGGAGACCGAACCAGAAGAAGAAGGCGGATTAGTGGAAGGTACATTGAAAATTTGTTCCAAAAGTGCTTATGTCTTATTTGATACGGGTGCATCGCATTCCTTTATTTCTAAGAAGTTTGCCGACCCGTTACCGTTAGAACCAGAATGGATAAAAATAGTTCTAACTACTCCTCTTGGAAGTGAAAATGATATTACTCATCACTACCAAAACTGTGAGGTAATGGTTCAAGGTAGGAATTTACCTATAGATCTCATATGCCTCGATCTAAAGGAGTATGATGTTATACTGGGAGCGGACTGGTTATCCAAATACCAGGCAACGGTTGATTGCCGCAATAGCCAAATTGCTTTCAAAGATTTTCCAGAGTTAGTCTTTACTCGCCCCAAGAGTCGGAGCAAATCCCCTCTTATTTCGGCTCTTCGAGCAAGCAAGCTCGTCAGGAAAGGATGTGTATCCTTCCTTGCTTTTGTCACTGTTAAAGAAGCTAAGGAAACCAAGATAGAAGACATTCAGGTAGTGCAAGAATTTCCAGACGTATTTCGGAAGATTTGCCGGGATTACCTCCTCAAAGAGAAGTGGCCTTCACCATTGACTTAGTCCCTGGTGCTGGTCCAGTTTCAAAGGCACCCTATAGAATGTCCCCTACTGAACTCAAAGAGTTGAAGGAGCAGTTGATGGAACTGATTCGAAAAGGGTTTATTAGACCAAGTACTTCCCCGTGGGGAGCACCAGTCTTATTTGTGAAGAAGAAGGACGGATCCATGAGATTGTGCATCGACTATCGACAGTTGAATCATCTCACTATCAAGAACAAGTACCCACTGCCGAGAATCGATGAGTTATTTGATCAGATTTCAGGATCCAAATATTTTTCCAAGATTGATCTCAGGTCGGGATATCATCAATTAAGAATCAAAGATGATGACATTCATAAGACTGCATTCAGAAGCAGGTATGGCCATTACGAATTTGTTGTTATGCCTTTTGGACTAACAAATGCCCCTGCTGCCTTTATGCAGTTAATGAATAGCATATTCAGGCCTTATCTAGATCAATTTGTGGTGGTTTTCATTGATGATATATTGATATATTCCAAAACTAAGGAAGAACATGAGGAGCATTTAAGGATCGCATTGCAAGTATTGAGGGAAAATCAATTATATGCAAAGCTCAGCAAATGTGAATTCTGGCTTGAAGAAGTGACTTTCCTCGGACATGTGATATCCAAGGATGGTCTATCTGTTGATCCGTCAAAGGTTGAAGCTGTTAGAAACTGGGAAAAACCAACCAATGCAAGCGAGATCAGAAGTTTCTTAGGTCTTGCAGGCTATTATCGGCGATTCATCAAAGATTTCTCTAAGATCGCCGTACCACTTACAAGATTAACTCGTAAGGAGATCCGATATGAATGGAGTGAGGAATGTGAAAGAAGTTTCCAAACTCTCAAGGATCATCTCACTACAGCTCCGGTGTTAGCTCTACCAATAGAAGGAGAGAAATTCGAGGTCTACACAGATGCTTCTGGCATTGGCCTCGGATGTGTCCTAATGCAACAAGGAAGGGTCATAGCATACTCTTCACGTCAACTGAAGAAGCATGAGGAGAATTACCCCGTCCATGACTTAGAACTGGCCGCGGTGGTATTTGCCCTAAAGATATGGAGACACTACTTATATGGAGTGCAGTTTACTGTATACTCCGATCACAAGAGTCTCAAATATCTATTCTCACAAAAGGAGCTAAACATGAGACAAAGACGCTGGCTCGAATATCTCAAGGACTTCGACTTCAATATACAATACCATCCCGGAAAGGGTAATTATGTTGCTGATGCCCTTAGTCGAAAGCCGAGAGCAATGATAGCCAATTGTATGATACAAGAATGGAGGTTGCTAGAACAATTCTCCGAGCTCAATATAAGCTTGGACAAGGAAGCCAAATTTGTCACATTATCTCATGTAAGCATACAGTCAGATTTATTATCTGAGATACAAGCACTTCAGGATGATGATCCTATATTAGTGGAAATCAAAGGAAGACTAGAAGGACAATCTGATTTTCAATTAGCTTCTGATGGAAGATTGTTGTTCAAGAATAGAACTTGTATACCGGATTGTCCAGAATTAAAGAAGAAGATCTTAGATGAAGCTCACCGATCAAGGTACACTATTCATCCAGGATCAACCAAAATGTATCAAGATGTAAAGAGGAACTTTTGGTGGCCTAATATGAAAAGAGAAATAGCAGACTATGTATCACGCTGTCTTACATGCCAACAGGTCAAGGCGGAACACCAAAAGCCTGCTGGAAACTACATCCTCTAGATATTCCTAAGTGGAAGTGGGAGGATATTGGAATGGACTTCATCATGGGTTTATCAAAGTCAAAAGGAGGACATGATGGAATCTGGGTTATCATTGACCGATTAACTAAATCGGCACATTTCTTGCCAATAAAAAGCCGATGGTCAATTGATGTGCTAGCTGCACTATACATCAAGGAAATAGTCAGGTTACATGGAATTCCTATCTCGATCATGTCTGACAGAGACCCTCACTTTACTTCTCATTTCTGGAAGGGTCTACAACATTCATTGGGAACAAGGCTTAACTTTAGTACAGCTTTCCACCCACAAACGGATGGTCAGACCGAAAGAACTAATCAAGTTGTTGAAGATATGCTTAGAGCATGCATCATTGACTTTGGTGGAAGCTGGCATGAACACTTGCCACTAGTGGAATTTGCATATAATAACAGCTACCAGGCAAGTATTCAAATGGCACCTTTCGAAGCCTTATACGGAAGGAGTTGCCGATCACCCTTATGCTGGAACGAAGTTGGAGAGAAACAACTGTTAGGTCCAGACATGGTAAGGGATACAACTGAGAAGATACAAGTAATCAAGAAAGATTGCAAGTTGCTCAGACCAGGCAAAAGGCTTATGCTGACACAAGAAGAGAGATCTTGAATTCCAGTCGGAGATCATGTATTTCTCAAGATATCGCCTGGACGTGGCATACGAAGATTTGGTGTTAAGGGCAAGCTTACGCCAAGATTCATCGGACCATTTGAGGTACTCGAAAGAGTTGGCGAGGTTGCTTATCGCATCGCGTTGCCTCCTCAATTGTCCGACGTGCATAATGTGTTTCACATATCTATGTTGAAGAAGTATGTGCACGATCCATCTCATATTATTGAACATGGAGATCTGGTGATCCAGAAAGACCTCACATATGAACAGAAGCCTATGAAGATCTTAGATCGTGAAATACGAGCTCTAAGGAATAAGGTTATTCCCATGCTAAGGTGCAATGGAATAAGAATCCTGAACACGAAGCGACATGGGAGACCGAGGAATCTATGAAGAAACGATTTCCCGAGTTGTTCTAAGAGGTATATACTCTACACTCTCCGCGTGTATACATGATATGCAATTGAATTTGGGGACCAAATTCTTTTTAAGTGGGGGAGGGTGTAGCAACCCTGATAAAATATTAATAATGATAAAGATTTATAAATAAATCTTGTAAATAGAAAAAAAATAAAACAAAAATAAATAACGCCTCTGATAACGGCGCTATTCAAATTAGAAACGCCTCTACCTAAGGCGTTATTCAAGAAAGGACGCCCTCACCACCAGACGTCAAATTCCAAACGCCAAAGAGGGCAAGGACAAGAAACGCCCTTTTCTTGGGCATTTTTTTAAACAAGGAACGCCCTTATACAAGGCGCTTCTTAAGAAACGACCTGAACAAGGTCGTCAATTCAAGAATCGACGCCCTGACCGAAGTCGTTAATTCCATTCGGGAACCGTTCGACCCAGAGCTTATCTAGGGAAAGATCAACCTAATCTAGTAAGTGTCTATTAGAGTAAGGACTCTATTAGGGATATATTACCCTCACACAATCACTAACCCCAATAGGATTTCCACAATCCTATAAATAAACTGTTCGATCCAACCCTAAATCTATTTGGACGGACGACTGCTGCACGGTACGTGAAGAACATATGTTCTTCTTATTTCCTTGATTCTCTGCTTCGACTACATGAAGAATTAATATTCTTCGTTTTCTTCTCTTCTTACAGGTTAAGAAGCCCCTACGTTCTGAAGAAACAGAGTTCTTCATCCGGGTAAAAGTTCTTACTTTTGTGTGATGTTCAGATTACAAAGAAACTGATGCAGTTTCTTCATTCTCTTATAGGAAAGCTGCAGTTGAAGAAACGAAGTGTTCTTCATCTACGACCTTTTCATCAAAGCCATCATCCAATAGCAACTTGTTCAGGAGTCTCTGTTCTGAACAGAGCGTCGTTCCTTCTCACAGATCCTTCACGGTTATCTCCAAATCAAGCTATCAAGGTAGGTTTTCTCAAGTTACTGTAGCCCAAATGAAATTAATGCAAGATATATATATATATAAGCATGTCATGCATACGGTTATTATAGTTTCCATGCGTTTTCTGAAATATTTTGAAAGAGACGCCCCTGGAAAGGGCGCTAATTCACATGAAACGACCCTTCCCAGGTCGTTAATTTCATATTTAACGCCCTGTACTCAGGCGTTAATTTCTTTAAACCGTTAATCACCCATCTTAAGAACTGATTATCTATGAAATCATGATTATAAAATAATGCATGATCCTTTGTCTTCAACCTGCTAACTTTACTGTCATGATATTATATTCGTTCCTCTGTTATCCTGGAATTATTACTGTCCTTAAAAATTTCTGAATAAACTTGAATTAACGACTTGGACAAAGTCGTTTTCCATATGTTAACGCCCCAGAACAGGGCGTGAATCTGAAAGGTAACGCCCCTTCCAAGGGCGTGTTTTAGATAAATCCTGAAAATTATTTATGTTCTGTCAAATATGTAAATAATGAGACGCCTGCAAATGTAGTCGTCAAATCTTGAAGAAACGACCCTGACCAGGGCGCGTTTTAGACAAATTATTGAATTATTGAAATTTCTGCAAAATGGATACATATGTAAACGCCCTTCTGTTAGGCGTTAATTACTTGAGAAACGACTTGACCTAAGTCGTTATTTTCTGTAAACTATTTTTATCCTGATTCTGTTAACCGATGGTTTCATATTATACATATACGTATATATCGGCACTATTCTCCACTCCGTGAGTATAGTCCCACTTTTCACGTTGTTTTATCGATCACACTCAACTCTCATTGACATACAAGCTCTCCATTGGACATTCCGTTCCTTTGGACTAGCGAGTTAGTCATAGAGACCTCCGTAAGACTCCTCGTACCTTGGATTCCCTCAAGGTCGACTGAGCTGGTTGTACCCTAAAAACCCATTACACAATCTTGCCATGTCAATCTAAAGAAACATGGTATACCGGCCCTTATGATTATACAAAGAGTATATCATAAGAAATTCTTAATGGGATGATGATATCATGCCATATCATGTCGATTCTTGTAAACCTCAATTCTATGATAAGAATGAGGGTATCTTACCTTTGATATACTGTTCATGTGGACCTCAATTCTATATAAAGAATGTCCATACTGATTTGTCATGGTACCCAAGTTAAGGGAACCATATTCTACCTAGTTTTATCGAGATCGTGATTATACCGTTATTATCGCCATTCTATGTCCTTTGTCATATTTTTGGACTCTATTCTATCAAAGTTGTCATACGTGTCTACAAGCTTGATTATTGAAATTCTATATTGGCTATAAACAAGAGTGGATGTCAAAATACATGATAAATGCCTGCGCATATAGGGCCCGATCTGGTCCTGGGAGGAGCACCCGAAAGTACTTGTGCCCATGGGAGTTAAAATGATAAGGTATCTGGCATTATACCGAGTACTTGACTTGCTTGATTGGACATTCCACACACATCTTGTACTTGACTCGTACTTGACATGAAATGAAATGCGTGGCCCGAAAAAGGGTAATTTACTTGCTTGATACATGATAGCCAAAGTTCTTGACATGACTTGTTAAACGTACTTGCTTGAATATCTTGAATGTCTTGTTATCTTATTGAAAGTTCATGATTAGTCATCTTATTCTTGATATTACATTCTCTCTATCTTGTCGTTTTATGCGAGCATGCATAGCTTTATTGCATTCATGAAAGATGTAATTACTTAAACCCCTTGCTAGTACTTGAGATATAATTTCCTACTGAGCGTTCGCTCATTCCGTTTGTCCCTTTTTACTTTTCAGGTAAGTCCGACGACGATGGAAGTCAATCGGATGGGAATGGTCAAGAGTGAAAGTGATAGAGCTGCCCAAGTGTCATCTAATCTTTTCTTTAGTTTCTTGAGTCAAATATGTATTCTTTTCCTTTTTATTAGACAGAGTATTGGATTTGTAATAGTCTATCCATTATGAAATAAAGGATTGGGTTGTCTTGCTATTTTGCGCATCTCTATCTTTGTGTCGAATACACGACCACTCTGATTGACATGATTGATATAAACTCGTCACGCGTCTCCGGGTATCTTCCGCGCTCGGGGCATGACAACTCTATATGACACGCTCAGACAACTAACATCGACCTTACTATGAGGTTTTATGAGACATGAGGATGCATCAAACTTGTTAAGTTGAAAATTATCATGCTATGATATTATTGAATCCAATGCACAGTAATCAAATCATAGTTATGCATAGTGCATTAACCAAAGGCATCATCATCATCCAGTTTTCATGCAAACACATGATGACTTATAGTGTTTGCTATCATAAAAATCACAAGGACACAACAGCTACTCCAAGAATATAACCAAGAAATCGAAGCGCTAAGAAGACAGCTCCGAGAGCTGAATATGCAAGCTTCAACCCTGAGGCAGACCGAGGTCCTTCCTAAAGCCTCATCGCAAGGAATAGCTGAATTAGAAGCTTCACCACAGATGATGGCTGCTCAGCCAGCACTCAACTACACTGGGGGCATAACCCCGCAACATGCTCTTCATCCCCCGGGGCCTGCTATCTTACCCCAGGCAATAGTTGTGGTGACGTCGCAGATACAGCAACCTCCACTGTGCTCGAGCCCGATCGATCCGTCCATAATGAACAAAACAATGATAGAACAAATGATTGAAAAGAAGCTGGCCGACCGAGGCAATGATGAGTATTCTACTTTTGTTGTGTATCGGGTGCCGTGCCCTCTCCATCACGCTGCCAAGAGACTACCTCTAGGTGTCACGAAGCCACCAAAGTTTGATAAGTTTAACGGACAAGGTTCGCCAAAGGAACATATAGCCTACTACATCGACGTAATGGGAGATCTAGCGACCGATGAGTCCTATCTGCTCAAATTCTTCGGGTCCTCCCTCACAGGACTCACTTTTGAATGGTACTCAAATTTATCTGCTGGAGCTATCAAAGATTGGCCAGACATGCAACGGCAATTCTGGGAGCGGCTCCACGTCGCTAAAAGAGAAGTGACCGTGGCTGAGCTGTATGCTTCCACGCAGAAGAACGATGTGACAACTCTAGAATACATCAAAAGATGGCGAAACCTCAGCATGAGGTGCAGGCACCCGCCACAGCAGGAAGATGCTGTGCAAATCTGTAAATAAAACCTGAAGTGGGAAATTCTTAAAAAGATGATTGGGATCGAAATTAGATATTTTGACTGGCTGAATAATGTCGTGGCGGAGGTCGAGGCGTTCCTCTCTAGTCACTCTTCTGCTCTTGCTGCTGCAAGCCAAAAAGCCAGGCCAACTGATAGGCGGCCCGTGCCCGAAGAAGTTCACACCGTCGACTTCAAGGAGTTTGAGCAGCTAAAAGATAAAGAAAAGGGGGCGGCCAACCCCTCCCATGTTGAACCTGATGAACAATAAGAAGGCCCATCCTTACGGACCAAGATGAAAAGGCTATACTCCTTCCCCAAGGATAGGACCCGGGTCCTATTTGAATGGGTTGTTCAATACAACAAAATTACTCTACCAGAACCAAAGAGACCGGGAGATGTCAGAAGAAAAGATGATCCCCGCTTCTACCCATATCACCAGATGATCGGGCACTCTATTGAAGACTGCTATCCATTCAAGGATGCTATTGAAAGAATGATCAGAAAAGGGGAGCTGCAAGTGGGCGAACATAAAGTGGACCCTCAACACGCTCACGATTATATGTCGTTAGTCTCCCGAAGAGGTGTCTGAAGCCCATACTACTAAAGAAAAATATGAAGAGGGATGCCTTGCGTCGGCAAGCACGGGTCAAGCTGAGGCCGCTACTTCTTATCATGCTAATTGGTCCCCGGAGGACCAAAGGCGTCTTTCAAAGATATCATTGAAAGCCTGATTCAAAAAGGTGAATTACGAATGGGTGATTACAAGGTGGACCCACCGCGCCCACACCAATTGCCCATCTTCAAGACGGTGGCCAATATGGCCTCGCTGTGCCAGCTAGAACAATTCACGCTCTAAAAGTCATTCCAGGCCCCTCAAGCCATGGCAGGAAGCAAGAAAAAGAAATACATGTTACATATGGTGCTCTATTCTGGGGGCAAATGTTGAAAATAAAAGTTGAAGACAAAAACAAGAGCTGCTACTCTGCTTTGCCGGTCGACTTCACTCGAGCCGAACAATTCAAATGAAGTCAGCCGAACTCAGGGCCGACAGCTAGATGACGAAGCTGTGGAGAGGAATCTATGATAAATGATCTCTCCAGATGAAAAATCTAGTAGGATGCAACTGCTACTTTGCACATGGTAAAAGATGCTCATAACTCTCCTCCAGGAAGGGGTGCTCCCGCCCACCGCAACCCCTCATGCCAGATAGGAGAAGGGGGGGCAATGCTGATGTAACACAATAGAAAGAAAATGACAATATAAGCCCATCGAAGGACGGGCAATTACAGACTTCTGTACAACATATATGCCGCTT
This sequence comes from Amorphophallus konjac, assembly GCA_022559845.1. NCBI lineage: Eukaryota > Viridiplantae > Streptophyta > Magnoliopsida > Alismatales > Araceae > Amorphophallus > Amorphophallus konjac. The sequence goes on from CM040120.1 coordinate 128,836,449, forward strand.
AAAAATTTGCCTCTGATCACAAAGCTACCCAAATGAGGAAGTTCCACACTTCTCATATCCAGCCAAAGCCTGCTATCTTATTTCTCAACTACCCTACATTTTGGCTTAGTCATTCCGGCCCAAGCCGCTACCATATATTTCCCGCTGTCCTTCGGCTTTTTACAGCCTGCTTGCTAGCTATCATTTGGCCTATACAGCCTACTTTCCCGCTATCCTTCGACTTTTTACTGCCTGCTCTCCAGCTATCCTTGGGCTTTCACAGCCTACTTTCCCGCTATCCTTTGGCTTATACAGCCTGCTTTCCCGTTGTCCTTTGGCTCTTACAGCCTACTCTCCAGCCATCCTTGGGCTTCTACAGCCCGCTTTCTCGCTGTCCTTCGGCTTTTTACAGCGTGCTCTCCAGCTATCCTTGAGATTTCATAGCTTGCTTTCCCGCTATCCTTTGGCTTATATAGCCTACTTTCCAACTGTCCTTTGGCTCTGATAGCCTACTCTCTAGTTATCCTTGGAATTCTACAGCCCGCTTTCCCACCATCCTTTGGCTTTTACAGCCTACTTTCCAGCTATCCTTTGGCCTATACAGCCTACTTTCCAGCTGTCCTACGGCTTTTATCGCCCGCTCTCCTAATATTTGTCAACTTTTACAGCCTGCTTCCTGACATCCTGTGGCTTTCGTAGCCTGCTTCACAATATACGTTGGCCTTCAAAGCCTACTTTCCAATATCCTTTGCCTTATCGCCCACTTTCCTAAAATCCTTCAGCTTTTATAGCCTACTCTCCTGATATCTTCCCACTTCTATAGTCCGCTTTCCAATATCCTTTGGCTTTTACAACCTGCTCTTGCAATATCTTCGGCTTGTATAGCCCGCTTTCCCGTATCTTTTGGCTTTTCCAGCCTGCCGCCTCAATCGCCCAGGCTTCCACAGCATACTTCCCAATTGTCCTTGGCCTTTACGACTAGCTTCCCAATTACCCTATGGCTTTCATAGCCCACTTCTTAATATCCCTTGGTTTTTGTAGCCTGCTTCCCGACTACCCTTCGGCCTTCACGGCATGCTTTCCGCTGCACTTTGGCTCCTATAGTCTGCTTCCTACTATCCTTGGGCTCTCGTAGCCTGCTCTCTTCATGTTGGCCTTGCAAAGTCCGCTCTCTCAATTTCGGCTTAAAGCCTGCTCTCCCGCTTCTCATCAAAACCCATTGTTCCGCTTTTGGGTACCCGTCAGGGCTTGCATTACCGCATAAAATGCTTCCCCCTTGCATTGGCATTGATCTCATCCCTATAAATGATACATAAACACAAAATGCAGCTACGATAGTGATATATGCATACTTTGCATGCTGTTACTATAAAAAAGGAAGAAAAAAAAGAAAGAGAAAACTCGCTTCCGTGCTTTGATTTTGAATGCTTGATCGCCTTGCTTGCGTGCTTGTTTATGATATAGCTAAAAACCCTTCCTTCAAATTTTCTAGGACTTTACTTCCTTGCTAAATAATGCTGCCCCGATCTTGGATGTGTGTGTATCACAACACACACTAAGGGGGGAAACCCAAATCTGTGGTGGGTGCGTACGTCAAGGGGAATGGTCATTGCTGTGTCATTAGCATAACTCACAAGAATACACCTGAGACAAAACTCCCACACTTCACGCACAATGTGATCAATGGTTTCTAACCATAAGGATCACAGAATTTCTTCCTAACACTATGTGGATGCTCAAATTCTTACACTCACACGAAAGGTAATCATGAGGAAAAAGTTGCCTACCCCTTCAAAACAAAATGTGGATCCAAGTAGCCGGGAATCTCCACTAAAATAAATGAGGAGACTTGCCTGAAAATGGTGAAGAAAATTACAATAAGAATGAATCATAGCTGGGAATCCCCATTGAGACACATGAGGAAATTCGCACCGAATGGTGAAGTCCAGAATTCAAAATGAACAAGGGGGCTGTGTGAAGCTATCGAAAGTTGAAAGCCTGAATGTGTATATGGGCGGAAAGGTGATCCTTTAGTGTTACTTAGAATGCCTGTGCATCCCTATGTTTGGGGTTCACTACTTACATATCTACACTTTCACACCACGGAGAAACTGTCTCGGGTGAAGATTGTGATTAAAGCTATCTACATAAGCTATGCAGTGTCCTCTTGGTAGATGCACACCCCTTTAGCTGTGCTTCGTGGGTCGCACTCTGTCCATGGATCAAAGGCCTTATTCCTATCCTACTCCCGATAAAGGGGAGCTATGCTATATATCTATTATTGCGTGCTTGCTGTCAATAGACGCCTACATGTCTGAATAAAAGATAATAATGAAAAAATACAAATGAAAATAAAAAGATGAGCAAATGAAAACCCTCTTAATTTTGGCTCTCACAGCTAGCTTCTCTAACTTTTGGCTTTCACACCCAGCTTTCCTTAGTTTGGCCCTCACGGCCTGCTCCCCCATTTTTTAACTTTCACGGTCTGCTCTCCTGATGTTCGGCTCTCGCAACCTGCTCTCCTTAATTTTGGCCCCCACAGTCTGCTTTCTCAATTTCAGCTTTCATTGCTTTCTCAATTTCGGCTTTCATAGCCAACTTCTCTAATCTGGGCTCTCGCAGTCTGCTCTCTCAATATCGACTTTCATAGCCAACTTCTCAATTCTGGGCTCTCACAGCCAGCTCTCTCAATTTCGGCTTCCATAGCCAACTTCTCTAATCTTGGCTCTCACGGCCTGCTCTCCCAATTTCGGCTTTCACAGCCAATCTCCCTAATTTTGGCTTTCGCAGCTTGCTTTCTTGATTTTGGCTCTCGCAGTCTGCTCTCTCGATTCTGGGCTCTCACAGCCTGCTCTCTCAATTTGACTTTCATAGCCAACTTCTCTAATTTTGGCTCTCGCAGCCTGCTCTCTAAGTTTCGACTTTCACAGTCAATTCCCCTAATTTTGGCCCTCAAAGCCCGCTTTCCTGATTTCGGCTCTCGCAGCCTACTCCCTCAATTCTTGGCTCTCGCAGCCTGCTCTCTCAATTTCGGCTCTCACAGCTTGCTCCCTCAATTTGGGACTCTCGTAGCCTACTTTCTCAATTTTAGCTCTGCAAAGCCTGCTCTCCTAATCTTCCAGTTTCGGCTCTCGTGGCCTAGTTCCCCAAAATGGGTTCTCACGACCTGCTCTCCCACTCCCCTTGGGCTCACCCAGCCTACTCTCTGCTATCCTTTGGCTCTCGTAGCTTGCTCTCCCATTATCGGCTCTCGAAAACTGCTACAACTCAATGGCCTGGACCTTTCGTCTAAGACCGGCTTAGATGCTATCCTTACATTGGCATTTCCCCGATGCCGATGACTTCCATCAAGGCTGGTGCCTGACTTCCCGTTGGGGCCAACCGCTAAAACCCAACGGTCTAGACCTTACGTCTAGAGCCAGCTTAAACAGTTTCCTTCCAAGGCTGGTGCTTGACTTCCCGTCAGGGCCAACCACTGAAACCGCTAAAACCCAACGGTCTAGACCTTACGTCTAGAGCCAACTTAAACAGTTTCCTTCCAAGGCTAGTGCTTGACTTCCCATCAGGGCCAACCTCTAAAACCACTAAAATCCAACGGTCTAGACCTTACGTCTAGAGCTGGCTTAAACTATCTCCTTTCAAGGCTGGTGCCTGATTTCCCGTCTGGGACAACCGCTAAAACCCAACGACTTAGACCTTTCTTCTAAGACTGCCTTAAAAGCTATCCTTGTGTTGGCATATACCCAATACCAATGATTTCCATCAGGGTTAGTGCTTGACTTCTTGCCGGGGCTAACCACTAAAACCCAACGGTTTAGACCTTTCGTCTAAGACCGGCTTAAAAGCTATCCTTGCGTTGGCATATACCCAATGCCGACAATGCCACTACAGCTATCACTTGACCTTTTCAATCAAGGTAAGCTAATCTAGTCCCATTGGGGGCCACCCCAACGCATGAATTGCAGGCCGTCCGCCTCATTCCATATGCAAAACCTCACTTCCCTACGTGGCATATGCCCAATGCCAATGATTTCCACTTTGGTCCGTGCCTGACCCCTTGTCGGGGCCCGACGCTAAAACCCAGCGGCTTAGACCTTCCGCCTAAGACCGGCTTAAATAATTTTCTTGCAAGGTTGGCGCTTAACTCCCCGTCGAGGCCAACCGCTAAAACCACTAAAACCCAATGGCTTAGACCTTACGTCTAAAGCCGACTTAAACCATTTCTTCTCAAGGTTAGTGGTCGACTCCCTGTCAAGATTAACCGCTAAAAACCAACAGTTTGGACCTTCCGTCTAAAGCCGCTTAAACAATATCCTTGCGTAGGCAGAGACCCACTGTCAACGATAAATTGCTCAAACTACTGCACAAATCCTCAATCCCACCGGATGCTATCTCAGCAAGAGGATGAAGAAATCTACACCCGCGTGCCCCGCATGCCTATCCCTTGCCTACGCCACCCATGGGTGGGGGGCATTATTTGTGGACGCATAAAATATGGCATCAAAGGGCCAAGTAAGGTCAGCCACAAAAGAAGAGAAGGAGCTCATTCGAAGGACAAAAGTTTTAGAAGAGAAGTCAACTCCAGAAGCATTTGGAGCCTACTCGGCAACTCCTTCGCAAGATAGTTCACCCGGCAACAGATGCAAGCAAAAAAAAATAGCCCAATGCGGTTGACAAATCAAAGATAAAGTTAACAAATAGCTCTACACGGGTGATGGGCGATCAAACTAAAAGAATGAAAGAATGAAGAAATGGAGTCGAATGGAGTTGACTCCAAATGGCCTTGAAGTCGACGCCAGCTAAGCTCAAGATCAGCAGAAGATATTTACCAGCCGATTCAGAACAGGGGTCACAAATGTCTCTTAAGGCTGACAAATGGATAAGCAGTGGAGACTTCCATTTGGAAGCAGTCACGTGTTTATATGTTTCAAGGACGAGCTGAAGAAGCCCTTACTTCAGATGGAAGATTGATCTAGAAAACCTTCGCCAAGAGTCAACACCAAAGGAAACCGCTGACAAGTATGAAGATAAGGGTGAAATATAGATGTTAAGGGTGACAAATAGGTCTCCACTAGTGACAAATAGTTCTGCACGTCAAAGTATGGCCAAAGAAGAAAAAATCATGTTGATGGAGTCAACGCCAGAAGCTTACGTAGTCGACGCCAGAGCTGCCCGTAAGGCAGAAATGGAATAGTCAAAGGCAACGGCTTGCAAGTAATAGTGGTGACAAATAGGTGGTCAGTAGTGTCAAATGGGCCATAAAGCTAACAAATAGGCCTGTAAGGGCATAAAATGGGATGCAGGGCTGGATATGTGAAAAGTGAAGAAGCGGTGTCGATGCCATAAGGCTTTGGAGTCGATGCAGGTACGTTGAAGCTTGCAAAGGTGAAAAAAATATAATAAAGGTGACGGTCCTTTGAATACAAGTGTGACAAATAACTCGTTATGGGTGACAAATGGCCGATAGTAGTGATAAATAGCTCCTTAAGGGTGAAAAATGGGTCACCAAAGCTAAAAAGTAGCCAAGCTCAAGCCAGTCTCATGTGAACTTCATGCCTTCGAACCCAATCATTTGGCACGTGATCCTAGGCCACGTGGCAGCTCTCCAGCAACCTTCCAGAAGATGCTTTATGGAAAATACCCCTCTACTTTTCCAGCTGGACCAATCATAAAATGCTAAAATGATATTTATCCAGAAATGTCTCCTGCCTTGGAAAAGAAGAATAGAAGCTGCTCTTATAAAAAGGACCGAAGGCCCTGAAGTAAAAAAAAAAAGGGCTAGGAAGGTCTCTGGTCGAAAGCCCTCTCTGGCTGGCTCTTCTCTCCGACGGCTCTGTTCTCCCCTCGCTGCTGCTGTGCAAGCTTCCTATAGAGTGATCTCAAGAGCCCTCTACTACTGCTCCATTGTGTGAAAGAGAGGGGAAAGAGGTGTGCTGCTTGGGGAGGGAGAAGAGTCAATGCTCCACCCTCTCTCATCTTTCTTGTTCTTCCTATGCCGTGTATTTCCTTTTTTTAAATTTATTACTTCCCAGATGTTATGATCTTGGGGTGCTGTGCATTTTCTGCTAGAAAGAATAAATGCAATGCCTCTTTTCTATGTTCAAGTACACATGCGTCTCTCTTCGTAGAGCCCATCTTGCTGCTATCTACCGGCTTCCATTAAGATTTCGCTTTCCATGTTTCCTTTTATCGTATGGAGATTGCTGCAACTGGAGAGGGACCAAAGCCAGCCTATCCAGCTACAATGGATTGGGTTTGTGGTCATGTCCCCTCCGATCTGTTGTTCTTAAGATGGTTTTCAGTGCGCCTCTCTATCCCTGTGGCAGACCCATGCCCTTTGGGTAATATTAACTCTATAGTCCCTTTCCCCGATATCCCAGGTTAGGTTCAGATCCCCCATGTGTCTGATATCCATGGATGTATGTTGTTTTGTTTCTGCTCGCTGAAACGCTATTGAAGGAGCAGCCATATGCCTTCTCACTCACGCTATGAGTTGTTGAGGCCTTGGCTCAATCCCAAAATTGTAGAAACCCGTTTCCTTGTTTTCCCTGTCGCATAAACCCAGCCCCTAAAGAGGTTGCGACCCGTTGTTGAGCATCACTTGAGCTTCTAAGACAATCACATACAGACACTCCTCTTGTTCGCTTAAATGCCTAATAGGGCTATGTCCCCCTCCAATGTGTGGCTGCATGCTCGATCATTGGATGTCGATCATCGCTGTCTCAAGCCTCCATATGCGGGAGAAACAATGCCTACCTTCCGATTTCATCGAAGCCTTTCTGCTGGAATTAAAGACCTACCATGGGGAAGGGGCACATCATGGTTTTACACCGATCAGAACTTTCTCTCTAACCACCCTCACATCACCCCGGGGATCTGCTCTTCCATAGTATGTTCCCTGGTGGATGTTTCTTCGGAGGGCTGGACATTACTAACCTTAGAGCTAGCAGTAATCAACTGCACAAAATGCATGATGCGGTTGGAAATCAAATCATCCTTGGGTGAGCAGAGATGCTCTAGCAGGCTAGTCCTTAAGACATTCTCTCTACCCAACTATGGGATATGGAGTAGCCAGTCTTGGCTCACTCTACTTTTAAGGGCCATCTAAGGATTTCCTGTGGATGAGCTTCCACTTATTTCACCCCCAAAGCTTCGGTCTGGGGGAGGTGCTACCCAAATTCTCTCAGATTCGTGGACTTTAACAAAAATCTAGACTAATGCTAAAACATGGGCTGAACCAGTGGTTAAAATGCTAAGACTAATGATCAAACACACAAAGAAACAAGAAACATGATGAATCAATAAAACTGCTAAAGACAATGCATATGCATGCTGAACATATAATCAAATAAGCTGTGAACATGTCGATGTATCAACGATGCGAACAGATTGCTTAAAGGTAGGTCTAAAATGAAGAAGACAATCATGTAAACAAAAAAAAGAGAGCAATCAAGATGCATAAGAAGCTAAAAATCAGCCAATTCATTTGTTTTTTGTTTTTTTTTTTTGCGTTCTGCATTTGTCACACTTGGGTGATCTAGAGCCTGTTGCAGCAGGGGTCGACCCTTCTCTTCATCTGTCTCCGCTATAAGTTATTTGTTACCCTCAGCCACTCATTTGTCAATCTTAAGGGACTATTTGTCACCCTTAGTCTTCTATTTGTCACCGCTAAAGAAGCTATATGCCACCATTGAGCGTGCTCCCATGGAGTCGACTCCAAGGCCAGGTGGAGTCGACTTCATCCCTTTATGCTTCACATTTTCAGTCGCTAAAACTCATTTGTCCCCGCTGCGAGCTATTTGTCACCGCCACTGAGTTATTTTTCACCACTAACAGTCTATTTGTCACCCTTAGTCTTCTATTTGTCACAGATAAAGAAGCTATATGCCACCCTTGAGCGCGCTCCCATGGAGTCGGCTCAAAGGCCAGGCAGAGTCAACTCCATCCCTTTATCCTTCACGTTTTCAGCGGCTAAAACCCGTTTGTCCCCGCTGCGAGTTATTTGTCACCGCTACTGAGTTATTTTTCACCACTAACAGTCTATTTGTCACCCATATTAACCCATTTGTTACCACTATGAACACATTTGTTCCCACTAAGAGAAGGGGATTCAAAGAAGAAAAAAGTCAAAAGGGTTGCTCGAAGGAAAGAGGCTAGAACTCAGTATCCCTTGAACGGTCAAGATTAAACTATAATATGGATAAAACTAATAAAGAAACAATCAATGGAGGAAGCGGGAGGCTCAGGCCGGCGCGTTGACTTGGGGCAACCTCGACATATCTGAAGAAATAAAAGTAGAAGAAAGAAGCGATAATAAAAAAGGGGAAATGAAATAAAAGAATAAATAATGATAATAAATAAATAATAATAATAATAAATATCACAATGATACAAGCAAATAAATAATAAACAAGGTAATGAAACGTCGATGGTATGAACCATTGATAAAAATATGATAATGAGCGATAATAATAATAATAATAATAATAAATAAAAATGGTAAAAATAATAAAATAAAAAAGGAGGGAAAGAAATAATAAGAGAAATAACCAACGACAACAAACGAATGTACAATAAAAAAAGTGATAAAGCCTTCACTCTCCTTTGACCCTGTGCATGGGGATATTTACGAGGCCTTTGCGGGTCACCCTTGAACCTTGGGATTCCCCCATCATGGTCAAAATTTGACCCCGCTCTTGGCCAACAGTCCGCTATGTTTTTGACCGAATTCTTATTGGGAGCTAATCCCGAACATCAAACTTGCCGTATTTCTGGCAAACATGTGATTCGTAATTTGGAACGCTTGTCCAGATATAATTTGGTCAATTAATGACCGGCTCTACCCAGTTGTTTATCCCTCAATGGGGGCTGTTTTATTGAAGTTCAGAATTCTCATTCCTTTCTTTAATTAATATTAATTTAAGCCCTGAGGGCCCCTTATCTTGGCGATTAATCAAAGATTTTCCCCTCTCTGAGAGATGTAATTAACGTCGTGACCTTTATGGCGCGGCAATTTTTTAGTCCTGATCCGATACTCACAATCGTCTGGTAAGTCAGACGGAGCGCACCTGTGGATTTGGACCCTCCCAGTCTTGAAGCCTGAATAAATGTCACTTCGGTGACTGGCACGCCCTCGCACTAAATAAAATGTTAAAAGATAAAACAGACACCATGAATAATAAATATTTTTTTTAAAAAGAAATTTTAGTGTTCCCACAAGTGTATAGCCGAATACTGGAGCTGGAGCTGGCCGGCTAACTGTTGATGCGTAGTAGCCGGAAGACTGGGACTAGTCGGTTGACTGTTGAGGTGTATAGCCGAATACTGGAGCTGGAGACTGGAACTGGAGCTGGCCGGCTAATTGTTGATGCATAGTAGCCGAAAGACTGGGATTGGTCGGCTGACCGTTGAGGTGTATAGCCAAATACTGGAGCTGGAGCTTGCCGGCTAACTGCTGATGCGTAGTAGCCGAAAGACTGGGACTGGTCGGCTGACCGTTGAGATGTATAGCCGAATACTGGAGCTGGAGTTGGCGATGACCGACCCTCGGGGTGTAATGGCCACCATTGATTTGGAGTGATGTTGAGCTCGCCATCGGCAGGATGTCGCGGTCGATGACTTTCATCAGTGAGGAGTAGAGAAGAAGATAGTTTTTTTTATTCTCTTTACCAGCTCTACCGCCCTTGCGGGTCTTCGCTAGAGCTGCCCCCCTTTTACTTTTTCCGGTGCGCCCTTGCGGGTTTTCACACAGAGGGGTTACTCGATTTTGCCTGAGGTGCCCTTGCGGGTTTTCACCTCAGCTGGGTTGATGGTAATTTTTGCCCTCAGTAGTCCCGTAGAGACAGTTGACTGAGGCCGCCAGGGTATCTCTATTTTTAACCCCCCCCCCTTTTTTTTTGACCTGGGAACCATGTGGCTGCCGTCCATAGCATGCTGTTTTCAGGGGACGTGACCTTGAAGTTTATGTTGTGTATGGTTTGTCATCATTGTAGCCATGGTAGTGGCTTTGGCTGGTTACTGAGTAATCTGAAGTTTGACTGGTGATCTAGGAACCAATGAACATTGGTGGCATATTGCTGGAGTCATAACTGGGTTTATGGTGGCTTAACAATGATGGGCTGATGACTGGGAGTTTTGGGTTGATGGATCTTTATGATAGATGGACCCAAAGTTGATGCGGTTTAGAGGCCAACCGAGAGGTGGTGTGTAGGCGGAGGTTTGCTAGAATGAATGGCTAGAATGGTGCATGAGTTGCTGGTGTATATGGGCCGACCATGGTGGTGTGAGGCTGGAGGAAGTGTGAGCCAACCGGGGTGGTGTATGGCTAACTTGGGAGTGTAAGATCAATGAGCTGGAGAGGGATATTAGTCAGGGACTGGTATAGGCCACCCAGGGAGGGGAGTGGCCCAGGGAACTGGCTTAGGCCGAACGTAATGGTATATGGCCGACAGGGAGGTGCAAGATTTATAAACTGGAGTAGGGCATTAGTCAAGGACTGGTATGGGCCAGCTGGCAGGGGATATGATTGCTGGAAGGTGGGTAGATGGTTGCCCCGGATGGGGGGAGGATAGAGATTTTATTTTTGTTCTCTTTACTAACTCTACCGCCCTTTCGGGTTTTCGCCAGAGCTGGCCCCCTTTGACTTTTTTCGATGAGCCCTTGTGGATTTTCACATCGACGGGTTACCCAATTTTGCCTGAGGTGCTCTTGTGAGTTTTCACCTCAGCCAGGTTGCTGGTCTTTTTGCCCCCAGTCGCCTCATTGAGAAAGAGGATGACTGAGTCCGCCGGGGTATCTCTATTTTTAATCCCATTTTTTATTTTGTTTTATTTTTTTATGTTTACCTGAGAGCCTCTTGGCTATTCGGTGACTGGCGCTGGGTGTCTGTAGCTTGCTGCTATCGAAGGACATTGTTGGTGGTATCATTATCGTTGATCTGTTGTGTTAATGTTGGAGTTGCTCGCTGGTGCTTGGCTAATTGTCGAGCAATCTGGAGGTTCACGTAGACCTTCAGGCTGGCTGATCTGTGTAGCTTGCAGCTGGAGCTTGTACTGAAGCTTGAACGGATCGACTTTGATGATGCAAAGGTTGAGGTTCTGGGTTGTCGTTGCGATAGGCCAAGAATTGACGTAGGCCAATCGAAGAGGTGTATTGGCCAAAGATTACAGATTTCGCCGACCGGGAAGGTGTATTGGTCAGGGACTGGGTGATGTGTAGGCCAACCATTGTGGTGTTTTGGCCAAAGCTCAGGTGTTTGACCAACTGTGGAGGTGTTTTGGTCAAGGGTAGGCGTAGGTCGACTGTGAAGGGGGATGACCAAGGTGGGGGATTGACTGGCCGTGGCGGCATATTGGTCAAGGGGGTAGCAGCAAACGGGGATGGTGTGAGACTAGGAGGAAATAGGTAGATCGACCATGATGATGTATTGACTTGGATGCTGGGAGATGACCAACCGTGATGGTGTATTGGCCAAGGATAGGGTGTGAGCCGACCGTCGTGGTGTGATGGCCAAAAGAAGGTACACTGACCCACTGTTAGGGTGGACTGCTCAGGGGTATAGGGTGAGGTGGTTGGCTATTCCTAGTGAGGTAGAGAGATTTTTTTTCACTTTACTAGCTCCACCGCCCTTTCGGGTTTTCACTAGAGCTGGCCCCCTTTTACTTTTTTCAGTGTGCCCTTATGGGTTTTCACACCGAGGGGTTACCCGATTTTACCTGAGACACCCTTGCGGGTTTTCACCTCAGCTGGGTTTGCGGCCTTTTTGCCCCCAGCCACCTCCTTATGGAGAGAGAGGCAGAGTTCGTCGGGGCATCCCTATTTTTAGCCCCTTTTATTGTTTATATATATATATGCCTGTGAGCCTTGCGGCCATCGTCCTTAGCTTGTCGCTTGCCTGGAGGTTGCGCCATTGGCGACTTGTTGCTGTTGTAGAAGCGACTGTGGATCGACCCTCAACCAAGTAGCTCGAAGCAGTAGGGTGAATCCGGAGATTGGATAGTCTTTGCTGTAGATGGCTAGGACTTTACTAGGATCTGGGTGGCTCGGCCTTAATGGACACGATGACCGAAGCCGAGCTTAGACTGAGTGTCCGCCTGGGTGTTGCTACCCCTTGGGACATGATATGTTCTGAAGGGATAAACCTCCTACCGGGGTTTGCTTCTAGCCACCGGTGGGGACCCGATGGAGCTTTGCCGGTGTCAACAGTTGGCATTCGCGGGGATTCCACCGAGTTGTTAGCCGACGCAGGTGGAGTTTCTCTCGAGCTACTGGGCGGGTGTCGGCGGGATTCACTGAAATCGTTGATTGATGTAGGCAGGGTGATGCGGGATGAGACTACAGACACGACAAGCTCGTGACTGTCCCTTAACGAGGGAAGCGTCGGACGTGCGCGGTTGAGAAACTGGCAATGAGCTAGGGTGATCGGCTCTCTCGTGTGCCCGGATCGGGTCACGGGACGGTGTCGCACTCTCTCGCAGCAGTGGTAATGAATAGATAAAGCGAGCTAGATATCCCTACACATGCTCTCTAGCAGCGGCATAAACAAATATATATGAAGTAAGCAAAATGCCAAGTAAGGAGCGAACACGATACCTCCACGCGTTCGGCGTGGGGACGACGGACCCGGCCGAAACTCGTACTTCCGGGATAAATATTACACAATGATGACAGCAATGAAATATCGCCCACTCCATGCAGGGAGGTAAAGGTCTACACAACTGGGGTCCGGGAGGACCGAATTCGGGTTGACGGGCGGCTTCTCACGTAGCTTCGGCAGTACCCGAACTAGTGACGGTGGGGCCCACGTGCTGTCCGGAGGGGCCGTGTGGGACCCGATGGAACCGCTGTAGTGGGGACACTTAGGGAAGTGCTCCCCGGGCTGGCAGCACGCTGGTTCGTCGGCCGGAGGCCGGGCGGCTCCGTTCGGCACCGGTCGGAATGACCGGCCACGGATCTGCCGGTTCTATTTTCCGGCGCGTGCTCCGACGACAACGGACGCTGCGACCAGCCCCGACGTCGGAATGCGACGAAACTGGTGCCGTTGGAAAGATGCTTCGAAGGGTTTCAACCCAAGGTGATTACAGAAAAATAATCAAGCATGTACTTCTGATTGGCGAATTTTGAAGGTTACTGTTGTACAGTTCCTGAAATGTCAGGTCAGCAGAGAACTTTCCTATAGATTGCCTTTGACCGCATGGTAGACGTCCGAATCTGGGATTGTATTCTTCAGAAAAGTTGTGGGAAATCAAGTTATGAAACCAGGACTATTTTTGGATCTGGATTTAGGAAAGGTTACGAATTTTTATGATTTGTTCACTAGCAGTGGGTCGGATCTGGAATCTGGCTGACAACATTGTATCTGAGGAAGAACACGAATTTCTAAAAATAGATAGAAGGCTGATAAAAACTTAAGAAAATTTGTGGATGTAGGGGGTAATGGACAAAACTCCCAATAAAATTGGAAGGGTTTGGACAAATCAAAAAGATGGCCGGAGGTGGGAAACACATGGCTGCTGTCACTGTAGACAGAGACAAAACAGAACTAGGAATGAAAGATGCACGAAAATGGGAAAATACTAAACGATGGAATTTGGGCGTGAAAATTTAGGTGGAGCTTGGAATACAAGGGAAGAATACACCATAAAAATTGCAGAGCACGAAGAGACTATGGCTGATAGCAGGAATTTCGGGAAGAGACCTCTATCCAGCAGGATAGAACACCGAGAACGGTTTCGCGGCGGCTCGAAGGCGGCACGAACGGCGGCGACGGCGGCACCGATGAAGATCAGAAGTTGAGAGGGGGAGATAGAAGATAGATACACTCTAGATCTTGGGTTGGGGAGGGAAGAACAGCAGGGGAGGAGAGAGGGGCGCACCAAGCTCCTTGCATACACACAAAAATTCTGATTTTTTTATTGATTTTCTCATAAAAATACAAGCTTATATATGATTCCAACCAAATCCATCCTCAACCCTTGGATCTAGGGGTGTGGATTGAAGGGATGGGATGAGGTGTGAATATCACATAAAAACTAATAAAAAATTCAAGGGGAAGGGGGCGCACCATTGACTATGTGTAAGTTGAATGGGGTAGGTGGCCAACCTATTAGAATGTTGACCAATTTAAACACATGTGTCCATATGACCAGCCCACCATTCTAGATGTCCACCTAGGAAGGTTGACCAAGCCCACATGGTGACATGGACCAATGGGAAAGGGCTGAGGGCCCCCTTACTGGTCCTACTGCATAATTGCATAAAAACCCACACAATTCATGGGAATGACTCCTTGGCTTATAAAGCCTTACATTTACGTACATACTTCCCAAGGATATAAACACAAACTAAAAGGATATAAATGTAATCAAAAAGGTACATGCTCGGTGTCGATTCCCATCAACTCTCCCCGGGTGGGAGGAACTTGACCCCGTCGAGTAGGGGTAGGGATGCTCGAGTACTCCGGCGGATCCGTCACCGTGCCAAGTAGCGCGGGTATGCTCCACTCCAAGTGACCGTCACCTGCTCATTCCATATATACTCGATATGCACAAGCTGCTATGGGCTAGAGGTGGACACTCCGGGTGGGGCACTCTCAAAAGGGAAGGGAGCAGCTCAAAGACTCACTAGGAATCACCGCTGAGTCCCTATAAGTGACTGATCCGGGTATGGATGTGGAACCGATCCCATACTCATCAAGTGAGTCCACTCGCCTCTTACTCATAAGAGAACGACAACGAGCTTACACAAGACGCATGCAGACAAACAAACGACACACAAACCATGCAAAAAAACCACACAAAATAAACCACACAAGGAAAACACACCGACTCATATATGACCCTAGACTAAGGTGGTGACATCAAACCCACTAGGTGGCCGCATCCTGGGCGGCAGGAGAGCCGTCCTGCTCTTCCCCTCCCAAGGCATAGTACTCCTTGGCTAGTGCCTCATCGGCCACGTAATCAACACACTCAAGCTCGGGAGGTACGGATCCTCCAACACCTAAGGCTAGGGTGGCGCAAGCGGGACACTCGCTGGCAATGTGGCCAAATCCATGACAATGGAAACACTGCACTCTCGACCGACTACTCTCTTCTATAAAAGGGGCCTTACCCTTATCATCCCGTTGAGTAGGGGGTGTAGGCAGCAATGGGGGAGGTGTAGGTGCCTTGGACAATGGTGGAGGGGGTGCCGGTGCCAGAGGACGGGCTATAGGAGCCGGGGGACGGGCAACGGGTGTCGGTGGTTGGGGTGGAAATAGGTCCCGGGGTGGAGGAGGGCTAGGTCAAGGGGCAAAGTGCTCCTGATGGGTGGGCTTCTGAGGTCGAGCCATGGGAGGCCGCTGATGTGGGCCTATAGAGTGACGGGGCTCGGTACTACGGAGAGGGGTGGGGCCCAACCGATGACTAGAGTCAAACTCTCCCTCGAATTGCTCTAACTCGAGAGCAACCTGGTATGCCTCTTCCAACGTCTTGGCATTGCGGCGGAAAAGCTCATACTGATAGTGTGGCCGCAAACCACGTCGAAAGCGGGAAACTGGCATGGTACTCTCCTCCGTGACACCACATCGTAGAAAGTACTCATCAAATTCAGCGATGTATTCGGAGACTGACCGATTTCCTTGGCTAAGACTTTGCCATCTATCGATGAGTCGCTGGCGGTATATGGGAGGAAGGTACTTTTGCCAAAGTTTATTCTTCATCTCGGCCCATGTGTCAATCGGGGGTTCAAGCCGCTGAAGTAGCAGGCTCTCCACATTCTTCCAATAGGTTTGCGCCTGCCCCATGAGCTTCATGGTCGCAAATCGGACCCTTCGGCGCTCTGACATATCATACCACTCAAAATAACGGTCCATGCCTAACTCCCAATCTAGGTAGACTTTCGGATCCAAAGACCCGTAAAAAGAGGGAGGGTCCGCTCGCACGGTCTTAAGGACCCTATCATCATCCTCATCTCGTTGTGGCTGAAAACCACGACGGCGTTGACCATACCCCTCATAGGCATTGTCGGACCCATAGTCCTCGAGACCAAGGTCACGGTGCGGTAGTTCGGGAACCCGAGGAGGGGCGGGTGGAGGAGCCTGTGGTGGCTGGTTTTGGGCCGCGGGAGTAGCTTGGACTTGGGCCATGGGAGCGGGTTGGACTTGGGCCACCGCGGGAGGAGGTGCGAGTGGGCCTTGGCCTGCCCCAGGAGGGTCCCCGTGTGACATCCTATCTAACCGCCCAACGAGGTCTTGGACCGACCTATCGGAGGTCTCCATGCGTCCCTCCATGGCTCTAAGGCGACCATCCATATTATCGGAGAAAGTCCGAAAGTTAGCATCGGATTGGTCCAACCTAGTCATAATGGCCATCATCGCCTCGTGTAGGGAGTGGAAGTCTCCCGAGGTGCCATCTCGTGGGTTAGCCATAGGGGAAGGGCGATGGTATTGGGTACCTCGCCGAGTGGGCATGCAACGACACGGACTAGGAAACACCGACTAATGCAAATGCACGCTAATATGATGCACCTAGACGTAACCAAAACCCGGCACGTGGCGGAGTTACTCGATCTGAAGATCACTCGCACAAGTGTGCGGCCTTCCCGATAGGCGTAGCCTAACATTCGGACAACACCTTTTGATATACAGAGTAAAGGGATGTAAATGCAAAAAGACACCTTTTTTATTTTATTTTAAAATAATGATGACCCTAAGCACGACTTAGACAACGACTAATGGCTAGACGTAAATGACACTTTTTTTTGACACCCTAGACTCAACTCGCTCTGATACCAAATTGATGCGGGACGAGACCACAGACACAACAAGCTCGTGACTGTCCCTTAACGAGGGAAGCGTCGGACGTGCGCGGTTGAGAAACCGGCAATGAGCTAGGGTGATCGGCTCTCTCGTGTGCCCGGATCGGGTCACGGGACGGTGTCGCACTCTCTCGCAGCAGCGGTAATGAATAGATAAAGCGAGCTAGATATCCCTACACATGCTCTCTAGCAGCGGCATAAACAAATATATATGAAGTAAGCAAAATGTCAAGTAAGGAGCGAACACGATACCTCCACGCGCTCGGCGTGGGGACGATGGACCCGGTCGAAACTCGTACTCCCGGGATAAATATTACACAATGATGACAGCAATGAAATATCGCCCACTCCACGCAGGGAGGTAAAGGGCTACACAACTGGGGTCCGGGAGGACCGAATTCGGGTTGACGAGCGGCTTCTCGCGTAGCTTCGGCAGTACCCGAACTAGTGACGGTGGGGCCCACGTGCTGTCCGGAGGGGCCGTGTGGGACCCGATGGAACCGCTGTAGTGGGGACACTTAGGGAAGCGCTCCCAGGGCTGGCGGCACGTTGGTTCGCCTGCCGTAGGCCGGGCGGCTCCGTTCGGCACCGGTCGGAATGACCGGCCACGGATCTGCCGGTTCTATTTTTCGGCGCACGATCCGACGACAACGGATGCTGCGACCAGTCCCGACGTCGGAATGCGATGAAACTAGTGCCGTTGGAAAGATGCTTCGAAGTGCTTCAACCCAAGGTGATTACAGAAAAATAATCAAGCCTGTACTTCTGATTGGCGAATTTTGAAGGTTGCTGTTGTACAGTTCCTAAAATCTCAGGTCAGCAGAGAACTTTCCTATAGATTGCCTTTGACCGCGAGGTAGACGTCCGAATCGGGGGTTGTGTTCTTCAGAAACGTTGTGGAAAATCAAGTTACGAAACCAGGACTATTTTTGGATCTGGATTTGAGGAAGGTTACGAATTTCTATGATTTTGGCACTAGCAGTGGGTCGGATCTGGAATCTGGCTGACAACACTGTAGCTGAGGAAGAACACGAATTTCTAAAAATAGATAGAAGGCTGATAAAATATTAAAAAAATTTGTGGATGTAGGGGGTGATGGACAGAACTCCCAGTAAAATTGGGAGGGTTTGGACAAATCAAAAAGATGGCCGGAGGTGGGAAACACAGGGCTGCTGTCACTGTAGATAGAGACAAAATAGAACTAGGAATGAAAGATGCACGAAAATAGGAAAATACTAAACGATGGAATTTGAGAGTGAAAATTTAGGTGGAGCTTGGAATACAAGGGAAGAATACACGCAGACCACGAAGAGGCCGTGGCTGATAGCAGGAATTTCGGGAAGAGACCTCTGTCCAGTAGGACAGAACACCGAGAACGGTTTCGCGGCAGCTCGAAGGCGGCACGAACGGCGGCGGCGGCGGCACCTATGAAGATCAGAAGTTGAGAGGGGGAGATAGAAGATAGATACACTCTAGATCTGGGGTTGGGGAGGGAAGAACTGCAGGGGAGGAGAGAGGGGCGCACCAAGCTCCTTGCTTACACACAAAAATTCTGATTTTTTCATTGATTTTCTCATAAAAATACAAGCTTATATATGATTCCAACCAAATCCATCCTCAACCCTTGGATCTAGGGGTGTGGATTGAAGGGCTGGGAGGAGGTGTGAATATCACACAAAAACTAATAAAAAATTCAAGGGGAAGGGGGCGCACCATTGACTATGTGTAAGTTGAATGGGGTAGGTGGCCAACCTATTAGAATGTTGACCCATTTAAACACATGTGTCCATATGACCAGCCCACCAATCTAGATGTCCACCTAGGAAGGTTGACCAGGCCCACATGGTGACATGGACCAATGGGAAAGGGCTGAGGGCCCCCTTGTTGGTCCTACTACATAATTGCATAAAAACCCACACAATCCATGGGAATGACTCCTTGGCTTATAAAGCCTTACATTTACGTACATACTTCCCAAGGATATAAACACAAACTAAAAGGACATAAATGTAATAAAAAAGGTACAGGCTCGGTGTCGATTCCCATCACAGGGTGGGCTCCCGAGTTACTAGTTGATGTAGGTGGGGTAGCATGCGAACACCTTTACAGTGTTATTGATGATTCACATTACCCCTTTCCCTTCAAGGTGCTCCTAAGGGTGGACCAGTGCCCCCAGTCTATCAAGAATTGAAGTCCACCTTGATGGATGCCTCACTGGATAGAAAGATCTTGAGCCAACAACCGATGTGCTGGATTTTGAGCTTGGTGCCATTCCGGTGAGTAGAGGGATCTCTTGACTCGTGACCTCCAAATAGGCTGGGCTTCTTTTCTAACGACCCATATTCATTTGAGGGAGGACTGACGCACCCCCTTGGAGTTGCCCCCTTGCTTGGGCTTGGAAGGCAGGATACTAGATCGTGGTGGTTGCCCCCGATATGATACTGGTGCATCGGCTTCTTTTTTTTTTGTTTGAGTCTCACCTTGTCTTCTGGAGGCTGGGGCGGCGGCTGTGGGTCACCCATTTTTGCAGCCGCTATGGCACCCCCTTTTTTTGCGGGGTCGAGGTTGACTCAGCACCAATGTGGTGGACGGAACGAACCCGGTCCGGGGCTATCTGGAGCATGGCACTTCTGGTGAGTGTCGGTGTAGCCAGAACTCGGGAGTTTGATGCCCGAGCTGGGGCTGACAGAGTGGCGACCTGGAGCTTGGCATTCACTTAGGCCGTTGGAGTTGTCACCGGAAGCCATGGCTGAAAGCCTATATTGGGAGTTGATGAGGGTGGGATCTGGGGCTGGAAACTCATATTGAGTGCTGACAAAGCTGAGACCCAGGGCTAGAAGCCCGTCTTGAGTGTTGATGGTGTTGGGACCCAGGACTGGATGCCGGTCTTGAGTGTTGATGAAATTAGAACCCGAGGGTGGAAGCCCGTCTTAGGTGCTGATGAAACTAGGATCCGAGGCTGGATGTCTGTCTTGGGGGTTGATAAAGCTGGGACCCGGGGCTGGATGCCCATCTTGGGTATTGATGATGCTGGAACCCAGGGCTGAATGCCCATCTTGGTTGTTGAAGGAGCTGGATCCCAGGGAGGGCAGCCCGTCCTGGGCGTTGATGTAGCTAGAACCCGGGGTTGGACGCCCATTTTGGGTGTTGTTGAGGCTAGAACCCGAGGCTGAAAGCCCTTCTTGGGTGTTTCTGGAGCTGGATCCCAGAGCTAGACACCCTTTTTGGGGTGTTGCTGGAGCTGGAACCCGGGGCTGAATGCCCATCTTGGGTGCTGGTGATGTTGGAATGCTCGGACCCAGGGCGGAGCACCCATCTTGGGTGTTAATGCAGCTGAGACCCAGGGCTGGAAGCCCATCTTGGGTGTTGATAGAGCTGAGACTCGGGGCTAGAAGCCCGTCTCGGGTGCTAATGAAGCTAGAACCCAGGGCTGGGAGCCCGTCATGGGTGTTGCTGGAGCTGGTCCCCGGGGCCAAACGCCCATCTTAGGTGTTGCTGGAATAGAGACCCTGGGCTGGAAGCTCGTCTTGGGTGTTGCTGGATTTGAGATCGAGGGCTGGAAACCCATCTTGGGTGTTGCTGGAGCTGAGACCCAGGACTAGAAGCCCATCTTGGGTGTTAAGGTGGCCACATCCTGGGACTTGGTGTCCGTGTTAGGGGTTGATGTGGCCGAATCCTTGGGCGTGATGCCCCCACAGGCCGTTGTCGGTGTTGAACCTAGTATCTGAGGCTGGAAGCTTGCGCTGAAGCTGGCATGGCAGAGATCCGGGGTTTAGTACCCGTATCAAGTGTTGAGGTGCCAAGGACGCAGATCTCGTTGTCCGTGTTGGGAATCAGCATCTCTGGGGACCCAATGCTTGGTGCTTGAATGGGTTGGGGGTGACGTTGTACTGGAAACCCAAGGGCTCAGGCCCGAGTCGGGTGTTGGCGGAGCTGGGGACCCAGGGGTCAATGACCACGTGGGTCGTTGTTGCTGGAGGAGTAAAGGGGCCAACTGCATGTATGGTCAGTCGCCAGAATGGGCTGCTCGTCGGCCACGACAATGGTGCCCGAGGATCAGGGCAAGCCGAAGGTCGAGATAGAGTTGTTGAACATGATAAGTGCTTAATTGTCTATTTTTATTTTGGACTTGAACGTAGTTAATTATGCAATTTTCATGTTAATCTAAGTCTTACATAAAATTGAATGTTTTTTCTATAATTAGTGGGACTTGAGATGTATTTAAAATAAATAAAAGAATTGTATAATTAAGGTTCGATAAAATCATTTCATAATAAATTTTGTGATGATCATTCTTTACAGAAAACTAATTCATTTGGGGACTAACTATAATGTTATTTTCTTTTGTTGGAGGGACTTTGAGATAATTTTTTGTATTTGTTTCAAAATTTGTGAACAGTGATCGCATGGCTTCCCCTCTCAGGTGGACGACAGGTGCAGTGCGTGCAAGGGCATGGGGCCCCTCTGACACTTGCAGACATGCATGCCTCGCGTGAGTGGGCGGGGAGCAGCATCTCCGATGGGTATGCAGGTAACGTGGCTGGGCATGCATGCGAAGATAGCGGCTGTGCAGTGGATGGTGCATGCGGCAACAGGCGCTCAAAGCAGGTGGGCTGGGCATGCAGGCAACGTGGCTGGGCATGCAGGCGAGCAGACAGCGGCGGGAGTGCTGGCTCGCACGCGTGGATAGCACAGCAGGTGCATCAGCGACATGCAGTCACGGCAGTCGGCGTGCAGGCTAGTGCAAGTAGCAGGACCTCGATGGTGGCAGCGCATGGGCACGGCAAGCCTCACTCCCGTGAGAGAACTTCTTTCCCCCTTCCCCCTCTTCTGGGAACCCCTCTTCCCCCCCTCTCCTTCTCTTCACCTCTTCTCTCCCTCTTCTCACTTCTTCTCCCCTCTGGAATCCTTCCCCTCCTTTCTCCTCTCCTCCGGCTGCCCATCCCTCCTCTTCTCCTCCTCCTCTATCCTCCTCTCCTTTGCACCGCAGCTCCCTTACTCCCCTCCATTGCCTCTCTCTTCTGCTCCCCCTCTCATTCCCCCTCTCTCCCATTCTCTTCTCCTTTGCACTGCAGCTCCACCCCTCAACCTCCCCCTCTCTCTGCACCCTCCGTTCTCATCCTCTCTCCCATACACGGCGTCCCCTATCTCCGGTCTCACCTGCACTCTGCACAGCCGCGGCAGCAGCGTCCCTCATCCCCTCTCTAGCTCTCCTTCTGTCCCCTTTCTCCGTGTCTCATCTCTCCCCTCCCTCACCGGCCTCTCTCTCCCCTTCTCTCTAACTTACACACACCACACACGCACCTCAGTGGTCTCCCCCTCCCCGTTTGCACGTCCGTTCTCACCTCTCCCTCTCTTACTGTCCTCCCGGTCGCTATCCCCTCACTCTTATCTTCTCAGCCTCCCTCACCGGCCTTCCACTTCCCCACTCTCTCTTTCTCTCAAACACACACACGTCGCACCTCACGTAGCCCCCCATCTCCCTCTCTACTGCACACACTCGCACCGGCCACACACTCTCTCTTCACCGTCCCGCTCACTCAGCGCGGCTCACTCTCCTCCTCCTCATCTCCTCTCTTCACCACACCTGCACATACACACGCAGCCCAACACCGCCGGCCACCTCGCCCTCACCTCCTTCTTTCCCACACAGCGCCAGCACCATCTCTCATCTTCTCACACACCCAGCACCGCCATTGGTCGACCCTCACACCCGAGGAGTCGACCCATCTCTCCATGCCTCTCTTTATCTCTCTTTCTCTCCCCTCCATCCCTCTCTCTTTCTCTCTCTACCACACACATCTCACATATTTTATCTTTCTTCTTTTCTTTTATTTAGTTAACCCTCTCTCCGCCTCTCCCTCCTCTCTCTTTCTATTTCTCTCTCATGTGCTCACTCTCCTATCTCAACCTCTATCCACTCTTTCCCTTTATGTCCCTCTTTTCTCTCTCTCACGGCACACAGATTTTATTATTTTTCTTTTTTCCCCTTCTTCTTCTATTTTTGTTGATTTAAATCCCATCTCCCTCTACATTTCTTCTCATTTCTCTCTCTAACTCTCTCCAAATGCTCTCTCACGGCGGCATTTACTCCGAGGTTGGGCGTCATTCAAAGGCTCAAGAATGTGGACGTCGACGGCTTCGTCTCCCCGGCTACATCCCCTCCCTAGCTCTTTAAATTTTTTTGGGTTTAGTTAGATTTTATTATGAGTATTGTACTTGATGTTTCTTGAACTCCTATGTGATGTAATCTTTTATTTTGAAAGCATTAAGAATTAGTTAGTGTTTCTCTTGATGCTTGGCCCTCTCTTTCTCTCTCCCCCTATTTCTCTCCTTTACCTCTCAATGTTTCTTTAGATAGATTTCAATCTTGCATTATTATAGTTGTTTCCCATATAAAAAAAATCATTTCAACAACTTCTTTTGCTTTTGTTAGAAATAAAAGAGAAATAAGATTTTCAACTTCAAAATATTAGTCTATCAGTGGATTTGACCTGTATTCACCACTATATTAAAAATCTAAATTTTAGTGTGAGTACGTAATTTTTAAAATTGAGTGCGCGAGTTTTTAACGACGAGCTTCACGTTCCGTCAATTTTTGGCACCGTTGTCGGGAAAGTTTGTGATTTTTGAGTTGGAAATTTTATTTCTCTTGTGTATATATTTTTAATAATCTATTTTTCTTATTTTTGCAGGAATTGAAAAGAAAAAAATCAAACCAGAAAATCTAAAAAAAATCTGTCAGAAAAATCTGTCGCAGACACCTGAAGCGTAGGTATAGAGATTAGATTTCAGAAATTCCAGAGAAATTATCTGTCGCAGAAGGTCTGAAAACTGTCGCAGAAGGTCTGATCAGATAATCAAAAAAAGGGGGAGAAAAATCAGAAAAAAAATCAGAAACATTCTGAGGTAAGCTTTTCTTCCTTTCCTTTGTCTTTGAATTGAGTCATTTTAAAAAAAAAGAGGAATTGCGCATCAAGTAAGTCTTCAAACTTATCCCTCTTATTTTATCTTTTATTATATTTTCTTGGTTAGATAGGTTCACAAAAAAAAAACTCATCACTTGAACTCAATAAAATCTTCATTAATTCCAAGAGTAGAAACCACACTTTCATGTTCTAGGTCATTCATCATTTAGGATAGAATTTTGCTTCTTATTTAATTTTTGTCAATTATATTTTGGAGATCACGAGGTGCAATGTGAGTTTTTCTAAACTTTTCTTTAATCACATGCTCATACATACTTGCATAGAACTCATTGTTTGAACTTGATTTGTTGCATATCATTTCTAAAATATTTTGTTGGGTTCGATGCGCTCTCTCCTTGTTTGTTTTTTATAATAGTTTTGATGATAACAAAATATTATGTGTCTTCTGGTAAACGAGCTCATATGTTGCTATCTTACTTTGCAGGTTGCGCTACAGGGTTGTGAAGCATGGTCCTTCATGTATATATCTTTCATGTTGACTCATGCATGCTGCTCATGAGTCTTTGAAGCTTTCATGTGAAAGCTGTGTTTTTCAGTGGATTGTCAAATGGCTTGTTAGAATGATTTTTGCTAGGCTTTTCATATGCTTGAATCTTATCACACCCTTGCTATGTATGGAAATGATTCATGTTGTAATCAATGATAGGTGTGGCTATCCTTAAGATATGAATCTTGTTTTAGAGAAGAGAAGCTTGTGTTTTTGGTGCATATAATTATCTTGCTTTAATGTCTAAACCGGTGTGGATTGGTTGAGTATTTGTGGATATGAAACTGGTTACATGGCTTTGTGTAAAAGCATAGCCATTTCATTTCAAGCTCTTGTTGATAAGATCATCATATTCCTTAGACTCATGAAAAATCATGCCTTTTATGTTA
The DNA here is from genome assembly GCA_022559845.1 of Amorphophallus konjac. Lineage (NCBI taxonomy): Eukaryota > Viridiplantae > Streptophyta > Magnoliopsida > Alismatales > Araceae > Amorphophallus > Amorphophallus konjac. The sequence goes on from CM040120.1 coordinate 128,861,090, forward strand.
AATGTGGTATTAGGTTGTTGAGGAGGTCTGCATTCATTTTTCAGACCTTCCAGGTGAGGTGTCAACCCCTGGGGGTCGACCCTCCCTGGGGCATGGGCTATCTGCATAGCAGACAGTCTAGACGGTCAAGAGTGTCGACATTGGGAGTCGACATTTCTGCTTGTATTGTTTCATGAATGATGGTTGTTCAATCTTTTGATCAAATAGCTTCTATGCTTTCACAAGTTTAATCAATCTCATTTGTTCATGGATGATCATGATGGAAGCTTGATATATGGATTAGTCATATTGCTTGTGAATGAGTTAAGTTCAGATTGCTTTTGATTGTGCTTGAATTAATTGGACTTAACTTGTAAGGTTTTGGATTGATATTGAAACCTCGGACTGGTCTTAACATTCCTGAACTAAATATAGATTTCATGTGTGCTATGCTTTTGAGCTTGGATCTGGTTTCCATGTTGGTTTCAATGCATGTTAATGCACACAAGTTAATACGGTTGTGAGACGTTGAAAAGGTTTGATCAAATTTAATTTGATGCTGCAGGTTTAATATGTAAACTGCTCCCAATTCATTCTACTCATGGTAAGAGCTGTTGTTTAAATGATTTTCCATATGGTAAGACTGAGCTTAATGCTTTTATCAGGTTTCTGGGGTTTATATGATGTGACACCAAGCGGGGAGGGGAATTCGAGCTAGAAGTGATGAAAAGGCCACCGATGCCGATGCTGTCCACTCTCTGCCCTTCAGGATAGACAGTCGGTTCTCTTGGCACTGCGGACACTCCTGATTTTTTCTGAAGACGAAACCAGTGGGAAACTCTTCGTAGCTGGACCGGGAAGACATCAGAATTTTCTTCATTTCTGTGGATGCAGATTCTGGTCGGGGCAGACGGTTTGAACAGAGTGGCAGGTCTGTTGCGCAGACTGTAATAGGTTCTCAGCAGTGGGAAGACGAGGATGTTGCGATCGCTCCCGAGCTCAGAATCAGGCACCGCTGAAGTCGTTGGTTCCGTTGACGAGTCATCTTTGCAATGAAACTAACGGGGCTGCCAGATATGGTCGGAGATGGCCGGTAGAGCTTGAACACTGAAGGTGGTCGATGTCGACAGAGTGGAAGCAGAACTGCATGCCCGATGGGAGAAAATTGATAACTTCTGGATCCGGATGCCAAACGGAGCTCTGATTCTTTGGATGAAAGAAGACTCAGAGTAGAAGATTTTTAATGAAGAACTCCTGCTCAGATTCCTAGGAGGTTGGCCGCTGCAGATCTTCCACTCTGGCTCTGGTCTTCTATCCGAGCAGTTTTACACAGTCGAGGGAGAATGGACCTTCTGATCAGCCCGGTGCTCGGATGGAGACGAAACCACCTCGCTTGGAAAGCTCTATGGACGACCTTTCCAGAGATGTATGCCTTGCCACTAGAAGATTCAGGGAAATGCCGGAGATGATGCAGCTTCTAGGACCAAATTTTATGCCTGCGACCTGCAATGAAGTTGAAACCTTGTGGTGGCAAATGGTGGTGGAATGAGATGGAGGGAAGGGGAGGGCGACCTTGGCTGGGTTGGGGCTGGAGTTGGGCTACCTAGGGTGTGGGGGGGAATGGGAGAGGGGAGGGAATTTTGAATTTGGGCCTTGGGAGGAGTTATTTTAGCCTTGGGAAGGTGGTGGGATGCATGGGGAAGGAGAGTGGGGTAGTTGGGGGTTGGGAGGTGAGGAGAGGATTGGAGGAGAGCTCTTGGGGTTGGGGTGAGTTAATGGAAGGGTGTGGGAACTAGGGAAAGAGTTATTAGGGGAGGGGAAGAGAGAGAAAGTGGTTGGGAGGGGGAGGAGAGAGAAAGGGGCGCACCCCTTAGAGAAAGAGAGAGATAATGAGAGAGCGAAAGAGAGAGAGAGAGAGAGGGGAATCCACCCCTTAGAGAGAGAGAGAGAGAAGTTAGAGAGAAAGAAAGAACCCAGGGGAATCCACTCCTAGAGAGAGAGAGAGAGAAGAGATAGAAAGAGAGAGAGGGGAATCCACCCCAATAGAGAGAGATAGAAGGAGGGTAAGGGACCTCATGTTGGAGGTAGTTTTCCAAATATTTTTGATTCACTTCTTTTTTTAAAAGAGAGGTTACATGACACTTATATAGACTCCACTAAGAAGACCAAAAGACAACTCACCTAACACCTAACACCTACTCATCATAACTCTCTTAGGAAGACTAAAAGACACAAAATAAAAAAAAGACTCTTGCATAATAGTTGGAGACATAATTACTACAAAATATAAAACATGACCCATTAGGCCCATACATATGGCCCAATTAACATGAGACAACTAAAACATAAACATGAGACAACTAAAACATGAATATCTATTTGATAATTTTGTTGAAGCCGCTTGCCGATCCCGTCAAACCCCTCCACTTGGAGAAGGTTCGACCTCGAACCTTGATTCTCGAATCTCGAACTGTAGGACCCCGACTTGTTGGGATAAATCGGACGACTGCTCTGATACCATTTTGATGTGACACCAAGCGGGGAGGAGAATTCGAGCTAGAAGTGATGAAAAGGCCGTCGATGCCGATGTTGTCCACTCTCTGCGCTTCAGGACAGACAGTCGGTTCTCTTGACACTGCGACCACTCTGGATTTTTGCTGAAGACGAAACCAGTGGGAAACTCTTCGTAGCTGGACCGGGAAGACACCAGAATTTTCTTCATTTCTATGGACGCCGATTCTGGTCGGGGCAGACGGTTGAACAGAGTGACAGGTTTGTTGCGCAGACTGTAACAGGTTCTCAACAGTGGGAAGACGAGGATGCTGCGATCGCTCCCGAGCTCAAAATCAGGCACCGCTGAAGTCGTTGGTTCCGTTGACGAGTCATCTTTGCAACGAAACTGACGGGGCTGCCAGATATGGTCGGAGATGGCCAGTAGAGCTTGAACACTGAAGGTGGTCGATGCCGATAGAGTGGAAGCAGAACTGCATGCCCGGTGGGAGAAAATTGATAGCTTCTGGATCCGGACGCCAAACGGAGCTCTGATTCTTTGGGATGAAAGAAGACTCAGAGTAGAAGATTTTTGATGAAGAACTCCCATAAACATGAGACAACTAAAACATGAATATCTATTTGATAATTTTGTTGAAGCCGCTTGCCGATCCCGTCAATATATGGCTGCATTGTAGAGATATATAGTGTGAACATATGCATTGAAGCTAGCTCTGTCATGTGCCTTCATGCATATCTTTCTTGGGATTTCTGAGGTGGCTTTTTGCTCAACATGCTTGCTTAAAATCTTGGTTAAACAAGTTTGAATGTTGGATCTAAATCCTTTTTATGCATGCCCCTTGATTGTATTTGAATGGGTTTGAAAAGCCCTAAATCACTCACATGGGTTATTGGATTTCAATACTTGATACTGCATGTTGAGAGAGATAGTCATATGTGATGAAAAGCCTTGAAGTTAGTTTCTTCATATAGATATTTGGTCTTATCAATTGTGTTGATAAATTTGAGTATCTATCGATGTGCAGGTTTATTTAAGTTCTCATATCTAGGAAGTTATGGTAAGAACTCATCTTTGCTAAATCTTTATGAGGCTTAATTGGATGTGATGCATCTATATGATTTTTGGGGTTGATTCATAGTTTTCTAAAAGGTTCATGTAGCATCATGTTTATTTTGATTCCTAAATTTCCTTTCAAAATCATGTTTGAATGGTGTTTTTTAAAAAACACTCAAATACATGTCATTTATGTGGATAAATCATGCTTTCACAGAGGTCATAAGGCCCTTGATTTGGTTGGATGGTATGTGGAGTTTTTGGGTTGATCCGGACTGCCTTTAGGCAGTTCTACATTTTCCCCACTGCAAGTGTCGACACCTAGCTCCTAGGGGGTTGTTTTTCATGATGGCATAACACTTGGATCTAGGTGTCAGGTGTCGACACCTACACCCTGGGTGTAATTTTTTGTAAAGGGGCAGAACTCTCTCTGATTAGTGTCGACACCAGGTGTCAACACCTGGCCAGGCAGATCCGGAACGGGTCTGCGTATTGGGTTTTGAAATGCCCCATTTATGATCCATTTGCCATGATATTTTACCATATTACCCTTAGGGTTTCTCCCATCCATTGGGTGTGTTTTTGAAGGGTTTTTAGAAGGGTTTTGTGGTCCTTTGCTACTGCTTTCCTCTGGCTATATGTTGCTGCGATTTGCTTCGAAGGGATCAACCTTGGGCTAATTTTTCCCATCTGCTTGTAGGAAAAGAAGAACTTGGATGAGAGGGGCGACACCACCACCTGGAGGAGGAAGAGGAAGAAGAGGAGAACGTCATCCTTGTGCCATCCCTGTCAATCCGAGTTGCAGCTGTGAGCAAGGTTGCTGAACCTTATCCCCGTGGTGTCTCCAACAAGTTTAGCAAGCTTCCACTCTGCGGACAAATGCTTCCAGTGCACCCCATCACTCCATTGAGCGGGATATACTGTAGATCTGAGGGAAATTTCTTCTTCTCTCATTTCTACTCTTTTATCTGAACATAGATTCATATTGTGGGCGTTTATTGTACATCCTTTCTTTTCATCGAACTTGATATATTATCGTTTGTGGGTGAAGCTACGTCTCCGAGTGTTTGGTTTTATTGCGGGGCAAGGTTCCCCGAGTTTGTGTGTATACGGAGCTGTGTCTCCGTGTTAGGTTTTATTGCGGGACAAGTTCCCCGATTGTGAGTGTGTGTGTGGTGCGGTGGCAGCGGTTTGGGGCCAGGCCCCGTGTATGTTGATTACTGCGGAGGCAGCGTGTGTGGTGTTGGGGTTCGTCCACGTGGGTGCTACATTTGTAGCGTGATAGTGAAGCCTCACCAGTTTTGATGAGGGGTGGACGTAGGGAGCCCGTCGTGGTCCCGAACCACCTAAAAATCTTTGTATTCCTTATGGCATGCCTGTGTGTTTATCCATTTCTCCTATCTCCGTTCACAGGTTATCTTATTGATTTTTATTTCACTGCACCACTACACCTTGCTATTCTGCTATTTGTGTTTGGATTAGGCTCTATCATTCAATGCATAGATTACTCGAGTGAGATCGGAAAGATTGAGTGAACTTAAATCTCACTTCAGTTTAAGTTTGTGCTAACTAACGTAGTTATTTTTATTTCTGCTGTGTTTAGTTGAGTTTATTTTTTAAAATCCGTCATCTCGACTGGGGGACAATTCAACCCCCCTTTTTGTCCGCCATCTAGTCTGGGCCAACAATTGGTATCAGAGCACAGTTTCTGATTTTCATTAGCGGACCTCACGGTTTAGGAGAAAAGATCACTTTATGATGGCTAATGTAAATTTGGTTCCTATCTTTGATGGTTTTGATTATGCTCTATGGCTTGAAAAATTTTGTGTTTGGATTACTAATATTGATCTGAAGCTTATGAATCTAATCACTCATGGTCCTTACAGTCTTCCAAAAAATGAGTCAAGGTGGACCGAGGAGGATAAGAAAAGAATTATGATAATTTGTTTGTTTTGAATGCTCTTAAGGCTGCTGTGGACACTAATAAATTTTCTTTTGTTTCATCTTGTAGGTCAGCCAAAGAGATCTGAGATTGGCTGAGCGAAGCCCAAGAAGAAAGCTGGAATAGTGAGTGCCTCGTGGCAAACAATGAGAACGAACGTCAAAGCGAGGAAACCTCTAAGGTAAACTCCTATTCTGATAAAGAAGATGAGCATAGATATGATGAATTGATGATTGCCTATGATGAATTGTTTGAAAGATATAAAACAATGAAATCTGAAAATCAAAAATTGAAGAAGAAAATTGAAAACTCTTGTGTTGATAATTCCTCATGTGAAAAATGCACTGAGCTTGAAAAGTCAGTTGAATCTCACATGCATGATCTTGATGTTCACAAAGAAACAATTGCTTATCTAAGAAATGAAAATTCTGCTCTAAAGAATGAGATTACACAATTGGAGAAAATTGAATGAGAGCTAAGAAGCAAAATTGAATTGAATTCTATTGATCATGATTTGTGCAATGAATTGATTATGAATGACAAACTTGCTAAGGAGAATGAAGAGTTAAAACATTTAAACACAACTATATCTGAAAAATTGCTTGCACTTAAAAAAGGAAAATGCATGTCTGTTGATGAATTCGAGAAGGTGCATGTATTGTTAAAAAAATTGAAAGTCACAAAAGTGTTAATCTCTTGTTGAATGAGAAAATTACATCATGTGAAGAAGAGATTGCTAGTTATGAATTGCATATCTTGTCCTTAGAAAATGAAATCAAAAATTTGAATGAATTCTTGCCCACATATGCAAAACCAAATCAAAAATCAAAAAATAATTCTGGTTTCTCTAGTGTGTGTGCCAACTGTTCACATGACAAACACTTTCATGCAACTAAAAGAAGGAATGTCTATAGTCACTATTATGGCAAATTTGGCCATTATATGTGGAGAGGGGGATTTCCGCAGCCCACTACAAAGGCAGCCCAACAAGACCCACAAGGTCCAACCAGGCGAGCCCGCCCGAGTGATAGCCCACAGGGCCCACTTAGGGAAGAAAAGCCCAATAAAATAAGACTCGAGGAACTAACTCTCCCCGGCGGCCTTCTAGGCTCGGAGGGCCCGAGACAACGGTCAGGTCCCAAGGAAGGTCTGGCCTAAAGCCCTCTTCCCGTCCGAGAGAGATAGGCTCTAGCCGACCTATCCGACCCCACCTTCGCCGGGCCATGCCTATCGCTCGGACATGAGCTAGCATCCCCGAGGCTCGGTAAGGCCGGTTGATTATCCGCATGTGCAGTCGTTCAGAGTCCCCCGCCAGCGGGAGAGTCAGGGGAGCCGCCGGACTCCGAGGGGATAACGTTCCCACGATCAGGCCATGAAAGTCCATGTTAAAGACGTAACTCCCACCGGGAACCCCTCAGCTTACAGGACTCCTGAAGGCGGCGCACTATTTAAGCAAGGGACACCCTCCGGAAGAAGGTAAGAGAAACAAGGCATTCACACACCCTTAGCTCCTGAGCACGATTCGCTTCACCCTCTGGTGGAGAGGATTCTCGCGCATCAGCTCTCTCCTCCCCCCATTATCGCTTCCACCATAGCTCTACTGACTTAGCCATCGGAGGGTTTTCCCCCAGGGAGATCCCCTGGGCCCTCTGATACATTTCCCTCTCTTGCAGATTCATCTTCTGGTGATCCATAGCCCGCTCAGGACTCAGCGCGAGATCTCGCCTCTTCATCTGGCGCCGTCTGTGGGAAACGCACGAAGAGCCAAGATGGTGAGAAAAAGCTCAGGGAGGAGATCCGCCGATGGAAAGGGTAAGGCTATGGCAGCGGCGGGAGGCGCCCCCTCTAGGGTCTCGCAGAGCCCCCCCTCCAACGTCAGCATCCACACCAACAGGCCACCACCCCCCCCGGCAGAGACAGGGGCACCCCTCGACAGTGGCGCCAACGCCTTCCAGGCCCTCAACGAAAAAATGGACGTCCTCGTGGAGCTCATGAGGGCCCAGGCGGCTAGGGACGCAAGGTACCGCACCCCGTCAGGAAGTCCCCCTCGAAGGAGTGCGACGCAGCACACCGCCGGAGGCCGCTTCACCCTCCGCGGCCGACAGCTCCTCCGCAACGACGTCAGAGGACCCTCGCATGCTCCGCCTACGGAGCAAGAGGCTTCCTCCACGTTGAGGAGAGGGAAGCAGGGGGCAAGGCCGCTGCGCCCGGGCACCAGTGCTCCGGGAGATCGCCACGACGCCCCCCCCAGCCCCACGGCGCGACCACAACCGGAGCTGTCTCTCTGGCTACGAGATTTTGAAAGACGGTTCACAGAGCAAGAGCGCGCCCTCCGCGCCCTGAAGAAGACCTCTTTCCTGGAGGATGAGGAGAAATCCCCTTTCTCCGAGTACATCTTGAAGGCAGAGGTCTCTCCCAGAGCCTCCATCCCAACCTTCAAGCTCTACGACGGCCAGGGCGACCCAGCCGACCACTACGATAGCTTCGACGCCCTGGTGACCCTGCATGGAACGTCGGATCCCATCAAATGCCGAGCCTTTGCGGCCACCCTGGTCCAAGGCGCTCAGGCATGGTTCCGGGCCCTCGCCCCTGGGTCCATCCGAGACTTCAGGCAATTTGGGCGAATTTTCAAGGAGAGTTTCACCGGTAGCGCCCCCCCAAGGTCAGTAGCGGGGCTCCTGGCTCTCAAACAGGCGCAAGGGGAAAGGCTCCGGACTTACGTCCACCGATTTAAATCGGAAGCCCTCAGGATCCCCCACCTGGATGTGGCCTCAGCCACAACCGCACTGACCGGGGGCACCCGGGACGAGAATCTCCGCCGCGAGCTTGTCCTCCACCCTCCCTCGACCCTTGCCGAGCTAGTGACTCTGGCACTGCGCCACGCCGAGTGCGAAGAAGTACTCAGCGCCTGCCGAGACGCAACCGGCTCGGGTCGAGAGGGGGACAAGAAGCGGACCTCCGAGCCAAACCCTAGCTCGGGTAAGAAGCGCGATCGAGAAGGAGAGCGCAAGAGAAAGTACGAGCGGTACACCCCCTTGACCGCGCCAGTCTACGAGATCTATGAAGACATCAAAGACTCGGGACTTCTCCGCCAGCCCGAGCCAATGAGGTCGAAGAACCGCAAGCGGAACAGGCATTGCCTGTTCCACGGCGACCACGGGCACCACACCGGAGATTGCCATCAGCTCCAGAACGAGATCGAGCGCCTCATCCGTCTGGGGCATCTAGCCCGGTTCACGACCGGGCACAAAGAAGACCGAGACGCCGCAGAGGAGATCGACAACGCCCCCCGAGGGGTCCACATCAACCTCATCTCCGGAGGAGCGGCATCGGGCGGCGACACCAGCCGAGGAAGGAAACGTCATGCCGAGCGGGCCAGCCGAGCCTTAGAGCCCCCCAGAGGCCCGCCGATGGAGCCCCAGGTCATAGTCTTCTCCGACCAAGACCTGGAAGGGCTGAGCACCCCACATGACGATGCCCTCGTTATCTCGGCCACGATAAATCACTGTAATGTAGACAGGATTTTGGTTGATAATGGGAGCGCCCCCGATGTATTATCTTATGACTGTTTTCTCAAGATGGGGGAAGACCCATCCAAGCTCCGCCCGATCTGAACGCCCCTTTGCGGGTTTAATGGCCTAGCCACCTACCCCGAGGGAGCCCTAAGCCTGCCGGTCACTATCGGCACCCCACCCAAAACCGTTACGGTCATAGTGGACTTCATAGTGATTAAAGGTATGATAGCGTACAACGCCATTTTCGGCCAGAAAATTCTCAGCCGAATAAAGGCCGTACCATCTACCTATCACCAAAAAATGAAGTTTCCCACCAAAAACGGGTTGGGGGAAGTCCGAGGTAACCAGGCCACGGCTAGAAGGTGCTACAATATCTCGGTGGAAGCCTCAAGGCCGGACGGGAAGGATAAGGGCCCCAGGGGAGTCGAAGGAAAAGCCGTGACCACCGAACCCGGTGGCGAGTTATTAACGGTATTCCTGAACGACGACCCGGCCCTAGGAGTAAGGATCGGTGCCGACCTACCACCAGAGGAACAGCAGCAATACAAGGAGTTTCTTTCTGAGTACGTTCGGGTCTTCGCTTGGTCCGATGATCAACTCCCTGGTATACCAGAGGAAACTGTGATGCACAAGCTCAACCTTGATACCACCGTGAGACCCGTACAGCAGCGAAGGAGGAAGCATGCGCCTGAGAAATAGGCGATCATCAAGGCGCAGGTCACCAAGGGACAAGAGACTGGTCTTTTAGACCGGTCCTATACCCGACGTGGCTAGCCAACATCGTCCTGGTGCCGAAAACCACAGGCAAGTGGCAAATGTGCGTAGACTTCACCGATCTGAACAAGGCCACCCCCAAGGACTGCTATCCGCTACCGAGCATCGACCAACTGGTTGACTCAACCTCGGGCAACGAGATACTCAGTTTCCTGGATGCCTATTCGGGTTATCATCAGATCCGAATGAGCCCTGAAGACGTCGAGAGGACCGCCTTCATCATCGACTACGGCGTGTACTGCTACACCCGGATGCCCTTCGGATTGAAGAATGCTGGAGCCACATACCAGCGACTGGTCAACCATATGTTCGAGGGACAGTTAGGTCGGAACGTCGAGGCCTACATCGACGACATGCTCGTCAAGACCCCGAGGGCCCAAGACCACTTCACCGACCTCGCCGAGACTTTCGGCACCCTCCTGAAGTACAGCATGAAGCTCAATCCTGCCAAGTGCGCCTTTGGAGTAAGATCCGGGAAGTTCCTCGGTTTTCTGGTCACTCAGCGAGGGATCGAAGCCAACCCCGACAAGGTCCAGGCCATCCTAGACATGCGCCCGCCCGCGTGTATTAAAGACGTCCAGCGTCTGACGGGGCGTGTCGCTGCTCTCAGTCGTTTCCTGTCCCGTGCGGCCGAACGATGCTTGCCCTTCTTCAAGCTGATGAGGGGGCCCAAGGTAGCATCTGCTACGTTCGCATGGGATGGGGAATGCCAGACAGCGTTCGCCGAGCTCAAAGAGTTCCTGGCTTCGCCCCCGATGCTTTCCAAGCCCGTCCCGGGCGAGGTCTTGTTGCTCTATCTCTCGGCGACGCCATCAACGGTCAGCTCGGTCCTAGTCAGAAATGACTCAGGAATCGAGAGGCCGGTCTACTACACCAGCAAGGTGCTCAACGAGGCCGAGCGGAGGTACCCTGCAACCGAGAAACTCGTGCTAGCATTGCTTACCTCCGCAAAGCGCCTCCGACCCTACTTCCAGGGGCATCCCATCACCGTGCTAACCGGCGAGCCACTGAAGAAGATTCTGGCCCATCCCGAAGCCTCAGGGCGACTCGTCAAATGGGCCATCATGCTCGGGGCCTACGACATCTCGTATCGGCCACGATCAGCTATCAAAGGACAAGCGCTCGCCGACTTCATCGCCGAGAGCACCGTTCCGGTCAAGGACAGGCCTCCGACAGTAACCGGGCCAACCTGGGAGCTGTTCGTCGATGGATCGTCCAACTCGATCGGCAGCGGCGCAGGGATCCTCCTAAAGTCCCCCGAAGGAATAGAATTGCAATACGCCCTGAAGTTCAACTTTCTGGCGTCCAATAATGCTTCCGAGTACGAGGCCCTTATCTCGGGAGCCCGCATGGCCCGACGGTTGGGGGCCGAGCGAGTCAGGATCCACACCGACTCCCAGCTAGTTGCAAGCCAGGTCAATGGCGAGTACGAAGCTCGGGAGGCACCTATGATCAAATACCTCCAGTTGGTCCGGAGCCTGGCCCAGCAGTTCGAGGAGTTCGAGGTAGTCCGAATAGCTCGGGAGCAAAACTCTCGGGCGGACGCCCTCTCCCGACTGGCCTCCTCCCTAGACCCGGAAGGTACACGATCGGTCCTCCTAGAAGAGCTAGAGCGCCCGAGCATAGACTCGGAGCTCCTCGCCGTTGACTCGGCCACTCCCGGTGACTGGCGCTCCCCCTACCTGTCCTGGCTACGGGACTCCCAGGAGCCCTCCGACCCTCGGGAAGCCCTCCGAATGAAGTACCAAGCTCGGCGCTTCGTCATCCTCGACAACGTTCTCTACCGAAGATCGTTCTCCGGGCCCCTTCTGAAGTGTCTCGGTCCCAACGAAGCGAGCCAAGCTGTTGAAGAGATTCATCAAGGCCTGTGCGGAGCACATTCAGGAGGTCGGTCACTGGCCAGAATCCTGCTAAGGCGGGGGTACTGGTGGCCTACCCTACAGCGTGACTGCACGGCTTACGTACAACAGTGCGACCGTTGCCAGCGGTTCGACCATTTGGTCCATCAGCCGGCCACGGAACTTATCACCCTTACCAAGCCCTACCCTTTTGCTCGGTGGGGGATCGACATCCTTGGGCCATTCCCAACGGCTCAATCCCAGAAGAAGTTCATCATCGTCGCCATCGACTACTTCACCAAGTGGATCGAGGCTGAAGCTACAGCAAGGATCACCGAGACAGTCGCCTGGGACTTCGTTTGGAAATCGATCATCTGTCGCTTTGGCATCCCCCGAGTGATAGTGAGCGATAACGGGCGGCAATTCGACTCTCGGTACTTCCGAGACAGATGCGCCGACCTAAATATCCGCAACCACTTCACTTCGGTCGCCCACCCTCAGGCCAACGGGCTGGTTGAAAATGCCAACAAAACTATCTTGAAGGGCATAAAAACCAGACTCGACAAAGCTAAGGGTAGCTAGCTTGAGGAACTACCTAGCGTACTATGGTCACACCGAACGACCCCGAGGACGGCAACCGATGAGACCCCTTTTCAGCTGGTATATGGCACCGAAGCCGTCGTTCCGTTAGAGATCGCCAATCCGTCTCTCCGAGTGATCAGCTTTTCGCCCGAGGCAAACAAGCAGAAGTTGCTCGAGAACCTCGACCTGGCAGACGAACTCCGAGAGATCGCGAACGTTCGAGCTACGGAATACCAGCGCCGCCTCACTCGGTACTACAACACCAAGGTCCGGGGCAGACAATTCTGACCAGGGGACTTCGTCCTCAGGAAGACCGAAGCCTCTCGACCATTGGAGGCGGCGGGCAAGCTATCCCCCAACTGGGAAGGCCCCTACCGAGTGATCGAGACGCTCGGGAAAGGTGCGTACAGGTTGGCCACGAAGGAAGGGGAACCCATTCCCCGGACATGGAACGCAATCACACTACGTAGATTTTATTTCTGAAAACTGTATCAACAAATCGGGTGAAATAAAACCCCCTTTTTGCATTCATTCAAGATAATTGTTGGTACATCAGAAAGGCAACTGCCAATACATTACATAGTGAAAAGCAAAAATCCATCTAACAACACGGCAGACGGCCATCGCCCGGCCGACCCGGTCTTGACCTTCTCGCGTCCAGCCACTGACTCTGCCTCGCGTAGAAACTGTCTCGGACAAGAGATGGTCGACCCAGTTGGCTCGGGTGGACCGTGACAAGGGTGACAGAGGGATGACAAGGAGAAGGCCACCTTTCACGTGAGGAAGGCTACCTTCCAAGTTGGCAACAACCTGGAAAAAGGAGCGCCGTGAAGGTCTCCTCTCTGCCAATCCACCAACTCCTTGGAGGCGAACAGAAAGCAAGCAGCCCCCGAAGAGTGAAAGAAATGAAGAACAAAAGAGAGAGAAAGAGGCTGCAGACAGAGGCGAGCCGCCTCCTCCCCTCCCACGGAGGGGAATGACGGTCGGCATCCCTAACTCCCCCATCCGCCCTCCATCTCGGCGTCCACCCGGAAGCCTCGCCGGAGCCAAGAGGAGGCAAACGGCGTGCCCCCACACGTCGAAGCCCTCTCCAGATCCGCGCGACGACCGTCGGACCCGTCTCATGCACGCGTGGCGACCGTGGGATCCGACCGATATTCCAGGACAGCTGGAACCGGCCGCTCCCCGTCGTCTGCGGCGTCACCTTCTGAAGGGTCCTCCATGCTCCCATCGCGGCGGCACAACGCAGAGTGAAAACGAGGGAATAAGAGCAAACCGCCGGCGAGAGTCCTAAGTGTTAAGAGGGAAGGAGCACCCTTCGGTCCTTTTTATAGGCCAAGGGAGGCCACGCGCCTTAAATGACTCCCCCCTCGAAAACACGCTACAGGACCTCCCCTGAAGGTCACCTCCAATTCCTCGGCCCCAGCCCTAGCGGGATTCGCGAAGCGCCTCGACTTTCAAAGCATGGTGGAATGAAAGGATGCCCCGCCAGAAGTCTCCCGAATCGAACGGTGCAAAGAATATCGGCACTTTCCAACTGCCCTCGATACGCCAACCAATTCACGGCAAAGATAGCGATCAAACAAAGTAAGTTCTTTATTGCCTCCCATAAAGAAGTCCTCTTACAAAAGGAAAAACAGACAAAAAGGGGAAGGGGCAAAATAAAGCATAATACATCAGGCCTCGGGCCCACTTTGAAGCTCACCCCGGTACCTTCGGTGACGGCCAGCCCGGACACTGACCTCGCCTGTGCGAGAACTGTCCCGGTCGTGAGCCCTCCCGGAGCCTCCGGAGTTGGTGACCCCGCTGGAGGTGACTCCTCCGGTTCTTCCCCGACCGAGGATGAGGAGCTGGAAACTGACTCATCCGAGTCATAACTCTGGCCGTAAGGAAAATCGCCCCCGGCAAGGTGCTCATTGGCATAGCTCATCGCCCGGCGATAGCCCTGCCTGAATCCCTTTCGAGCACCCCGGCAGAGCGCTACCTCATAGTAGGGGAGGGCAGCTTTAATCAAGTCGGCCGAGTAAGCCTCCGAGCCTTTGTAACGCTCGATCGCCTCCGCCTCAACCTTTCCTACCCTTCCGGCAAGCTCAACCCGAGCCCGCTCCGCCTCGGCCGCACGCTCTTCCGCCCTCACCAGACGCTCCTCTAGCTCGGTCATCCTCCTCTCGGCTTCGATCGTCCGGCCCTCCGCCCGGGCTCGGTCCGCCTCGGCCTCAGCACGAAGGCGCTCCGCGTCCTCCGCCCGATCCTGCAGCTCGCCGCGCTCAAGCTCCCAGAGGCCATCCAGCTCGATGTGACGCTGACGCTCATCTTCCAGACGTTTGCTCTTCATCTCGAGCGATTCTTGGGCCCTTGCTAGCTGCTCGGCCAGCGCCTCAGCTTCCCGTCGGCTCGACCGCGCCAACTCCCTGAATGCGAGGAACTCCCGCCGGAGCCCCTCATGCTCCCCCTCGAGATGGGCTAGTTTTCCCTCGCATCCGCCAAGGGTCCAGGCAAGCCTCGACCGTTCCGCCTCCGTCCGGGTGTGCGCCTCCGCCATCACGGCCGCTGTCCGAGCTATGACCAGGCCGCCCTTCATCAGGACATCAAGGACCCCGGCGGGAGTATTGCGCCTTTCTCCCCCCCTCGTCCTCTCGGCGATCGACCGGCAGAACCGGTACAAGTCGCCCGAGATACCGAGCCTGTCCAGAGGCTCCGGCAAAGGGGACCGCACCACCCTGGGCACCCCGCCAGAAGACCCTGTTCGGGCAGCGAAGCTGACCGCCCCGCGCGCCATGGTCGGTTGGGGTTGCGACTCCTCCCCGGGCGAACCCCCACCCTCGACCGACGCCGCGGGATCGGCCGCACCAGAAACTTCCGGCACATGGGGCCGCAACGCCCCCGCGGGCGAACCCCCATCCGCGCCGACCGATCCCTCGGTCCCAGCGCCGGCCACACCGGCATCGGCCCCCTCTGCCCCCGCAGAGGGGAGAGCCGACCCATCACCTCCCTCTGAGGCGCCCCTGGTCTCCTCGGCCCCCTCTCGCCCGGCGGATGGCAGAGCCAGCCCGGAGGGGTCGGCCCCATCCTGCACCTGAGGGGGGAGCGCCGCCGAGCCAGAATCGCCCCCGACGGCGGTAGAAAGGCCGGCCTTCTTGGCCCTTTTCCTGGCCTTCACGGCCTCCTGCAGTTTCCCTGCCAGGGGATCCTTGCGCTTCAGGCCGGTCGATCGAGAAGACCCCTCGGGGGCCACCCCCTTGCCCTTGTCTCGGGCCTGGGCACGACCCGCCGAGGCATCAGGTTCATCGGCTGCCGAGTCATCTCCCAGATCGATGACCTCGGCCACCTCCTCCAGAGGCTCTCGCCTCACGTCTGCAACAAGGAGAAGCCCCAGTCAGGAGGAGGAAAGGAGCTACCACCCCAGAAAAAGAGCGTCAAGAGCTGTACCTGTTGACGTCAACCGCGAGAGAAGACACCGTTCGATGTTCTCCGACATCACCAGCTCCTCGGTCGATCGACGGTCCTCCAGTAGACGGGCAGCCTGCTGCTCTACGTGGGGAGGGAATTTCTGCTGGCGAGGGGGCAGATTCGGATGAAAGTTGGGCGAGGTCCGACATCTCCAGATCTCATCCGTCGCCACCGCCTTCACCGAGAAGAAGTGGGTCTTCCACCCCTTGTGCGAGGAGTCCTTCGTCGCAAGCGAGATGCAGCTCCTATTCCTCCGCGCCTGGATGAAGTAGAAGCCTTTTCCCGCCTACGGGTGCGCTTTCAGCTCAAAGAAGAAATGGAAGAGGTCCAAGGAAGGAAAAATGTCGTGCTGACGATAAAGAATCCGGAAGGCCGAAAGCAGAAGATATGAGTTGGCCACCAGCTGAATAGGCGCCAACCGGAAAAAATTAAGAAGCTGCAGCACGAAAGGATCGAAAGGGAGACGAAATCCGCTCTTCCAAGCCAGAAGAAAGGTGCAAATGTGCTCCCCGCGATCATCCAGACTCGTCTCGTACGGAGCGGCGACAGCAAAGCTGTATCTGAGAGGCAGTCGAAAATGATGCTCCAGCCTCCGCACCTCCGCTTCCCCCAACTCACTGCAGTTGGGGACGGGTTCCCGCCTCGCCGGCACAAGCTCCGGACTCTGAACCGCCATCGAGTCGGGGGAAGATCCCTCGTACGAGCTCGAAGACTCCGGGGGAGAAGGAAGTTGCCGGACCGCCTCTGCGGTTATCCTCGCCAACTCCACGAACGCCGCCGCAAGGCTCCGCGTCTCCGCTGTGCTCTCACGGCGCATCAAGAAGCAAGGAAAGCCTAAAACCCTGGAAGCCTAGAACGGTGAACAGCGCCCCCTAAAAACCCCTGAGGGTGGCGGCGCGCCGTTCCGTGCTCCGAGAAAAAGGGGGGCCCCTTCATTTCGAATCCGTCAGGATCATCATTACGGGCCTCGGCGACCGCTATGAGCAGCTCCATAACGCCAACAGAATTCCACCCACCTGAGCCACGCCGGTCCAAAGCCTCGAAAAACTACTCATCCGAGCCTCCTTGGCTCGGGAGTAGGAGGGGGACAAGTGGAGAGGGGGATTTCCGCAGCCCACCACAAAGGCAGCCCAACAAGACCCACAAGGTCCAACCAGGCGAGCCCGCCCGAGTGATAGCCCACAGGGCCCACTTAGGGAAGAAAAGCCCAATAAATAAGACTCGAGGAACTAACTCTCCCCGGCGGCCTTCTAGGCTCGGAGGGCCCGAGACAACGGTCAGGTCCCAAGGAAGGTCCGGCCTAAAGCCCTCTCCCCGTCCGAGAGAGATAGGCTCTAGCCGACCTATCCGACCCCACCTTCGCCGAGCCATGCCTATCGCTCGGACATGAGCTAGCATCCCCGAGGCTCGGTAAGGCCGGTTGATTATCCACATGTGCAGCCGTTCAGAGTCCCCCGCCAGCGGGAGAGTCAGGGGAGCCACCGGACTCCAAGGGGATAACGTTCCCACGATCAGGCCATGAAAGCCCCTGTTAAAGACGTAACTCCCGCCGGGAACCCCTCAGCTTACAGGACTCCTGAAGGCGACGCACTATTTAAGCAAGGGACACCCTCCGGAAGAAGGTAAGAGAAACAAGGCATTCACACACCCTTAGCTCCTGAGCACGATTCGCTTCACCCTCTGGTGGAGAGGATTCTCGCGCATCAGCTCTCTCCTCCCCCCATTATCGCTTCCACCATAGCTCTACTGACTTAGCCATCGGAGGGTTTTCCCCCAGGGAGATCCCCTGGGCCCTCTGATACGTTTCCCTCTCTTGCAGATTCATCTTCTGGTGATCCATAGCCCGCTCAGGACTCAGTGCGAGATCTCGCCTCTTCAATATGTATGATTACTTTTTAATGAAATTTGATGATAATGAGGCATGGAAATCAAGAACGAATATGGTTGATAGTTCCAAAAATCATGAGAAACTCATAGAGAAGAACCACAACATTCATTGCTTCTACTGTGGGCTACATGGTCATGTGTTTGAAGATTATTTTACAAAGAAAAATGATGATGAATGGTTTGTCAAAAAGAATTTTTTATGTCATTATTGTGGTGAACTTGGACACATGATGAATACTTGTTGCTTAATGAAAAATGATGAAAAATGGTCCATGAAATGAATTTTTTTTTTGCTTTTATTGCGACCAAAATGGTCATTCAATGGAAGTGTGCAGTTTAATGAGAGCCGATGATGAATAGTTTGAGAGGAAAAATAAAATATGTCTTGCTCATGCTAGAACTAACCCCCCGGGACCCAAGATGGCTTGGGTACCCAAATCTCTAAAATGAGAATTTATTTTGCAGGGGCACCTTGAGGCCAGGGAAAGTCAATAAATAAAGGACTCTCAAGGCGAGAAACAAAAATGGTTTGTTTTGAAATTAATTTGCTTGAGTTCATTTTGAAAGATCTTCAAAGGTAAAAATTGAGTTTGGAGTTGTTTCACGTATTGTGAATAAATCTGGTTTTAGAATGATTTACTTTGTACATAAAGTCTCTTACATCTTCGTTCACTTTTTGTGAATAACAATGCAGTTTTGCTTACACAGTTTACATACTTAACCTCTGGCACATATCATACACATCCTTGCATGTTTATAAATAGGGATAATCTTCGATCATCTATCCATTTACATGCGTATACTTGCATACATAGAAAACACATGCACATATCCTTGCATACTTGTGAATAGAAATAATTTCTCATCAACTTTGCATTCACGTGCATATGCTTGTGCATACCTTCTATTTTTACGTGCTTGAATGTCATGATTCTTACGTATATAAAATGACGCTTGTGGAAGAGTGGATTGTTGGGTTCGGTGCAGTATTCAGAGGGGGGGTGAATGAATATGTCCTTTAAAATTTTTCGCTCAAACTAAATCTTAAGCAATCAGAGATGCGGAATTAAAAAAATAATTGCAGATATATAGAGCGAACCTAAGCAAGTCTAAACTGTAGACTGTATCAAATCAAAGGAGCTTGTGCCTTAAAGCATTCAGACAGAAAACCCAATTGAGGCACTCCTAGCATTCATCTAGCGAATTCAGATAAAAGAAATCAAACCATTGCACAATGGGTTTTTAGGTGGTTCGGTCCTCCAGACCTACATCCACCCCACACTCAAACCCGAGTGTGGATTACCGCTGCGCAACACAGCTTGCGTCCGCTGGGCATCACAGCTTGCCTACAACCGCTGGGCAACACAACTTGCTGTCCGAGGAATCCTCCTCGCCCCGCTGAGCAACACAGCTTGCTGTCCAGAGGATGCACCTCTGTAAACCGCTGGGGAAATACAGCTTAACCCGTCCGAGACCAAGTCTCGCCAGCTGAGGATTACAGCTTTACCTGTCCAGTGGAGACCTCCACTGCATCCGCTGACTAACAGCTTGAAGAAGGTGTAAAATGGAAAACAGAAAATAGAAATAAACAGCAATCGAAAAGCTGAAACAATGAAGCACAAATATAGCTCTCGAAGAGCACTTCTGACTTGGATTTGATCCAAAAGCCAGACAACCCAATCTCTCTCTCTCTCTCAGCTCGAGCTCTCTATTTCTCTCTTTCTCTTCTTTCTCTTCTTTCTCTTCTTCTTCTTCTCTTCTCTTCTTTCTCTTCTTCTTCTTCTCTTCTCTTCTCTTTCTTTTTCTCTGGATCGAAGACCTCTCTGCACTCTGCTTTTTCTTCACAGCTTCTGCTCTGTCTATTTCGATCTTCCTTCATCTGAAGACGAAGACTCATATATATAGCAGCAGCAGCAGCCAGGGCGCGTATGGCTTCTACAGTTCCCGCCCTAAAAATTCGGACCACGTGGCAGCATCCAGCAGGATGTCAGTACACGTGTCCTCATCTGGGCACTCTCCTTATCCTCGGATCACGTGCCCTTCATTTAGCCTCACGAGCAGAGCACCTGTCAGACAGAGTATCGGATTAAGTATATGCATTGCAGTATATAGACTTCGCTGTATAGACTTGTGAAGGCGAAGCAATGTATAGACTTAGTGAAGCTAAAGCAATGTATATACTTCACATAAGCAGAGCTATGGCATTGTATAGACTTCACGTTGTAAAGCAATGTATATACTTCAGACTGTATAGACTTTAGATCCCAAAGGCAATGTATAGACATGGTCCCAAACGAATGTACAGGATTCAGCTTAAGGCCAATGTATAGACTTCAATGCCTTCGTCAAATGCGATGTACAGACTTGCATGAGATGCATGCTCCAGTGCAGTGTATAGACTTGCGTTCAGCAGCAATGTATAGACTTTGCAAACTGAGACGCAAAATGAGACGATGCTTAACCTGCACTGACTGTACAGACTTATGCATGAGACGCTGAGGAAGACGGTGGATGTACAAACTTCTAAGTGTACAGACTTTCCACCGACCAATGTATGGACTTGCTCAGCCTGCTCGCTGTACATACTTGGGCAATATGAAGACTTGACAGACAACTGACGATGAATAGACTTCAGGTGTGAAGACCAATCTATAGACTTCACCAGACTTCACTCGATGTACAGACTTTGATGAACATATGCAATGTATGAACTTTGCGAGACAATGCATGCACAACCCAACCGATGTATAGACTTTACATGAAAGCCCAATGTACAGACTTAAGGTTCCACTGTGGATGAATAGACTCTGAAGAAATGAGGCGATGTGTGGACTTTGAGGTTCAACAGTGGATGTATAGACTTTGAGCTCTTGAAGCAATGTACAGACTTCAATCCAAGAAATGCACTGGCGATGTATAGACTTTGGACCCTTGAAGGATGCATAGACTTCAGTTGAGCACAGTCCAATGTATAGACTTGGAAGATTGAACCAATGTATAGACTTGAATGGACCCAAGGTGAGACGATCGGATGTACAGACTTTGAAGCATATGAACAGCGCTGTACAGACTTAACATAAGACGCTACATGAGACGGTAGGCTGTAGAGACTTAGCCTAAGACAATGCATGAGACGGACGATGTATAGACTTACTATATGCATGAGACACAAGTTGAGACGGTCCAGTGTACAGACTTAGCCGTTACAGACTTAGTCCAATTGAGACGCTGGGAAAGACGGTCCACTGTCTAGACTTGCGATGCCTTCGACACATGCATGAACAGTAATGTATATACTTGCATGAGACGGTCAATGAGACGCTCAATGTACACACTTGAAGTCCAGAGTAAACATTGCCTTAGACTCTAAATGAGACGGACGTTGTGCAAACTTTAGCCGACGTTGTGCAGACTTTAGCCAACGTACAGACTTGATGATGAAACAGTCTGATGTACATACTTGATCAAGACAAGGCAGTTGAGTGTATGGACTTTGACAAGCAAACGGCTATACAGACTTTGCCTAAATGCAGGACACTGTATGGACTTGCCACAGAACACATGCAGTGAATAGACTTATGCAGACAGAACACATGCATTCTCCAGATAATATACCAGTCACAGTCATATGCATTTTCCACAGAGTATATCAGTTATAAACATTCATATCAGTTATAAACATTCATGTTACTATCATTCAATGTGGTGACTCATTCATGTTGCTATCATTAAAACACCACATCATCAACAAAGCATACGGGGCACAACATGGATTACGTCCACTTGGAAGCACTCCCTATGCGTGAGTAGGGTCCTCGGACCTCCACCTCTGCCCCGTACTGGAAATCATATTGCTTGAATTAATTTCCAAAATCCATGTTTGCTTGCATGTATATATATTCCTACAAAAGCAATTTCTTGAAAAGCTTCTAAGACCTCACCTCCTTGATAAATAAAACATAGTGTTCTTGATCTTTTGTGAACCATGACATATACAAAGGAGGAGGATTTATTTCTAATTGTGCATGCATTTAAGGGGAGTCATAACTATGTCTAGGCAAATTCATTTTCTACATACAAAGCAATTACCCACATACTTTGTTCAAAAATGATGCACATGACTCTGATTGATAAGGATTTCAGAAATTCCTTTTAACACTTTAAGGGAAACAAATTTCTACATGGAAATTGAGAGAATCATGAGGAAAAAGTTGCCTACTCCGCAAGCTTCAATAAGTGGAATGTCTAACCAAATAGCCGGGAATCCCCACTGAAATAAATGAGGAAACTCGCGTTGAAAGGTGAAACAAAGATCCACATTGCGTGATGAATCCTAGCAGCCGGGAAACCCCATTGAGACACATGAGGTGACTCACGTCGAACGGTGAAATCCAATAAAAAAAAGTAAACAAAAAGGGGTTGTGTGAAGCTACCAAAATTCGAGGATCGAAATGGAAGTGTAGGAAGGAAATAACCCTCTAGTGTTTTCTAGAAATTTTGTTCATATCCATATAATTTTGAGGTTCATTGCTCATTTACACAAATTTCAATTTTGGGTATTATTGTGATGACTGTATATCTTGAATTTGTTCTTATCATGGTTTATGCAATATCTTTAGCATATGTATGCACTACCTTTTTAAATTGTGCTTCATGTGAGACAACTAGATTTTGAATTCACTGTTCTATTGTTATCCTCTTACCCTACTGAGGGGGAGTACTAAAGATACTTGTTTGATCGGATTTTATGCTTGCTTGCTTGCTTGCATATTTCATTTCATACTTCAACTCACATTGATACATCCTTAGATCATATATGTAAATAACAGGTTAAATAATCCCATTGTCAGTCGATTTTTGTTCATGACAATAGGGGGAGAATAATGTGCTCTTTAGCATAATACATTTGTGCATAGTTTAGTTATAAATTCTGCATATAGTTCAAAAATCGAGCATCTGCACATATTTCACATTCCAGTTCTAGATACATGTTCATAGTTTGAGACATGTTCTTAATTTTATACTTGTTCATGACTCTCACACCTTCCTTTCATGGTAGGTTATTGTTGATGTTTGAAATCAAGTTTGAAATCTCTGTCTCACTAGTGTTTGAAATCTTACATCTGTTACTCTAGTCCCCCACTTTTTGATAATGCCAAAGGGGGAGAGAGTTTTAAGTTTTGTTGTGGCATAAATATTTTATCATCATCAAAAAGGGAGAGATTGTTGGTTTCGATGCGCTCTCTCCTTGTTTGTTTTTGATAATGGTTTTGATGATAACAATATATTATGTGCCTTCTGGTAAACGAGCTCATATGTTGCTATCTTACTTTGCAGGTTGAGTTATAGGGTTGCAAAGCATGGTCCTTCATGTATATATCTTTCATGTTGACTCATGCATGCTGCTCATGAGTCTTTGAAGCTTTCATGTGAAAGCTGTGTTTTTCAGTGGATTGTCAAATGGCTTGTTAGAATGATTTTTGCTAGGCTTTTCATATGCTTGAATCTTATCACACCCTTGCTATGTATGGAAATGATTCATGTTATAATTAATGATAGGTGTGGCTATCCTTAAGATATGAATCATGTTTTAGAGAAGAGAAGCTTGTGTTTTTTATGCATACAATGTTCTTGCTTTAATGCCTAAACTAGTGTGGATTGGTTGAGGATTTGTGGATATGAAACTGGTTACTTGGCTTTGTGTAAAAGCATAGCCATTTCATTTCAAGCTCTTGTTGATAAGATCATCATATTCCTTGGACTCATGAAAAATCATGCCTTTTATGTTAAATGTGGTATTAGGTTGTTGAGGAGGTCTGCATTCATTTTTTAGACTTTCCAGGTGAGGTGTCAACCACTGGGGGTCGACCCTCCCTGGGGCATGGGCTATCTGCATAGCAGACAGTCAAGAGTGTCGACATTGGGAGTCGACATTTCTACTGGTATTGTTTCATGAATGATGGTTGTTCAATCTTTTGATCAAATAGCTTCTATGCTTTCACAAGTTTAATCAATCTCATTTGTTCATGGATGATCATGATGGAAGCTTGATATATGGATTAGTCATATTGCTTGTGAATGAGTTAAGTTCAGATTGCTTTTGATTGTGCTTGAATTAATTAGACTTAACTTGTAAGGTTCTGGATTGATATTGAAATCTTGGACTGGTCTTAACATTCCTGAACTAAATATAGATTTCATGTGTGCTATGCTTTTGAGTTTGGATCTGGTTTCCATGTTGGTTTCAATGCATGTTAATGCACACAAGTTAATAGGGTTGTGAGAGGTTGAAAAGGTTTGATCAAGTTTAATTTGATGCTACATGTTTAATATGTAAACTGCTCCCAATTCATTCTACTCATGGTAAGAGCTGTTGTTTAAATGATTTTCCATATGGTAAGACTGAGCTTAATGCCTTTATCAGGTTTCTGGGGTTTATATGCCTGCATTGTAGAGATATATAGTGTGAACATATGCATTGAAGCTAGCTCTGTCATGTGCCTTCATGCATATCTTTCTTGGGATTTTTGAGGTGGCTTTTTGCTTAACATGCTTGCTGAAAATCTTGGTTAAACAAGTTTGAATGTTGGATCTAAATCCTTTTTATGCATGCCCCTTAATTGTATTTGAATGGGTTTGAAAAGCCCTAAATCACTCACATGGGTTATTGGATTTCAATACTTGATATTGCAGGTTCATTTAAGTTCTCATATCTTGGAAGTTAAGGTAAGAACTCATCTTTGCTGAATATTTATGAGGCTTAATTGGATGTGATGCATCTGTATGATTTTTGGTTCTAAAAGGTTCATGTAGCATCATGTTTATTTTGATTCCTAAATTTCCTTTCAAAATCATGTTTGAATGGTGTTTTTAAAAAAACACTCAAATACATGTCATTTATGTGGATAAATCATGTTTTCATAGAGGTCATAAGGCCCTTGATTTGGTTGGATGGTATGTGGAGTTTTTGGGTTGATCCGGACTGCCTTTAGGCAGTTCTACATTTTCCCCACTGCAAGTGTTGACACCAGGTGTCGACACCTAGCTCCCTGGGGGTTATTTTTCATGTTGGCAGAACAGCTCGATCTAGGTGTCGACACCAGGTGTCGACACCTACACCCTGGGTGTAATTTGTTGTAAAGGGGTAGAACTCTCTCTGATTGGTGTCGACACCAGGTGTCGACACCTGGCCAGGCAAATCCAGAACGGGTCTGCGTATTGGGTTTCGAAATGCCCCGTTTATGATCCATTTGCCATGATATTTTACCATATTACCCTTAGGGTTTCTCCCATCTATGGGTGTGTTTTTGAAGGGTTTTTAGAAGGGTTTTGTGGTCCTTTGCTGTTGCTTTCCTCTGGCTATATGTTGCTGCGATTTGCTTCGAAGGGAACAACCTTGGGCTACTTTTTCCCAGATGTTTGCAGGAAAAGAAGAACGTGGAAGAGAGGGGCGACGCCACCACCTGGAAGAGGAAGAGGAAGAAGAAGAGAACGTCATCCATGTGCCATCCCTGTCAATCCGAGTTGCAGTTGTGAGCAATTGCTGAACCTTATACCCGTGGCGTCTCCGACAAGTTTAGCAAGCTTCCACTCTGTGGACAAATGCTTCCGGCGCACCCCATCACTCCATTGAGCGAGATATACTGCAGATCTGAGGGAAATTTCTTCTTCTCTCATTTTTACTCTTTTATCTGAACATAGATTCATATTGTGGGCGTTTATTATACTCGGTGGCAACGGTTTGGGGCCAGGCCCCGTGTGTGTTGATTGCTGCGGAGGCAGCGTGTGTGGTGTTGGGGTTCGTCCCCGTGGGTGCTACATTTGTAGCGTGATAGTGAAGCCTCACCAGTTTTGATGAGAGGTGGACGTAGGGAGCCCGTCGTGGTCCCGAACCACCTAAAAATCTTTGTATTCCTTATGGCATGCCTGTGTGTTTATCCATTTCTCCTATCTCCGTTCACAGGTTATCTTATTGATTTTTATTTCACTGCACCACTACACCTTGCTATTCTGCTATTCGTGTTTGGATTAGGCTCTATCATTCAATGCATAGATTACTCGAGTGAGATCGGAAACATTGAGTGAACTTAAATCTCACTTCAGTTTAAGTTTGTGCTAACTAACATAGTTAATGTTATTTCTGTTGTATTTAGTTGAGTTTATTTTTTAAAATCTGCCATCTCGACTGGGGGACAATTCAACCCCCCTTCTTGTCCGTCATCTAGTCTGGGCCAACATATTTTAAGGGCAACACCCATAATCAAGATAAGGTGGTGATTTTATCACCCTTCCTTAGCCCACAAACCACATTTCCATTGCATCTTAGCATGTCCTAAGTCTTAAATAAAATTCAATAGACATTGACCCTAGGTTCACACTATGGTTCTTGTGCTATTTGGGTTTACCCTCTTGTGGAAACCGGTGTCTAAGATAAGACGATCGAACGGCAAACGCCTTAAGCGGGCAAGTGATTTTTAATTAGGACCCTACGAAAGTAGGGGAGCCTCCCACTACCCCACCTCTTACCTGGCCGGTGAAAATTTTGAGGGTGAACTTAAGTTTCACTTTAATCATTTTGTGAAACCCCATTCGTAGGTCTAGGTCACATTTAGGTCATTAGGTAATTTATGTGTTAACTTATTTGTGTTTGCATAAAAAATAATAATAATAAAAATAAACAACAAAAAAATCCTTCTCTTCTCTCTCTTCGTCCTAGTTAGTGTTAGCCAAACAACAACAACAACTAAATAAAAAATAAAAAAATGATATCTATGGATCAGATTTTTAATCAAACTAATTGCTTGACCCAAAATCAATTCAATTCTATGGGCCCAAACTCCTTTACACCACCTACCTTTCAAGATGATCACACATGGGCCCCGTCGGCCCATTATGTATGTGAGTACCTGACCCAATATCCATCTTTCACCCAATCTTACTCGACCTTCAATGAAAGTCATATCATTGGTCAGCCCATCAAGAGAACTCTACACTCATGCCAGCCCAATATCCTTATCTTCCCCACAACCAAGACCAATTTGCGCAATCTTATTTAGGGGATCAAATGACATTCCTTCCTCATGAACATGCTTCATCATGCCAAAGCCTCCCTCCACCCTCTAGCACTTCTATTTTTGAGTGGGGAGATCAAAATAATTTCTCTTGGACACATACTCAACATCAAGCTCCATGCTCTCCCGAGTCAAATCTCGAAACCTAATTTAATCAAAATCAATATGGAAGGCATGACACATATTTTCCTTATGAATACGATCCTCAACACATCCATTCCACCCTTCCATACAATGGTCCCAACGATGAAGAAAAACTCAACCAATTGATTCAAATTATCTTGGCTAATCAACTAAGCATTGGCTCCCTCTAAACCAAAGTGGACCAACTCACAAGAGCCACATATGAATTGTCGATGGACCAATTGCCTAACCCCCTTGATGCAAACCTTGAAGATCAATTCCCTTAATTTACCCAACACATTTATTCTTGTCAACAACCCACGGTTCCTATGCAGAATGAAACTCTTGACCTAGGTAATGAGGGAATTGTGGAAGAATTTGTGGTGACTAGCAAGATGGCCTATTTTATTAAGGAGTTCACACTTAGCTATGAGGAGAGCCACAATGAGTCGGTTGAAAATAAGTTGGGGGTGAATTAGATGATGTGCAAAATGATGCCATTCAAAACTATGAAATTGAGAATATAAATGGCCCAATTGAGGATTATCAAGCTGAAAATGATGATGACAGGAAAGTGACCCTCTTCACTTGGGAGAATATCATGAAAGGACCGCATTGGAAAATTTCTCATTTCATCTCACGGTCCCACAATTGGAAAAATTGATTGACATTCTCCCTATGTTAGAACAACGTGAACACTTTGTATGGAGAGTGTCATCACCAACTCATGTGAGGAAAAGTACAAGACGAGGGTAGTGTTGACATTGCAAATATGTTGAATGATAACTCTCATTGGGAAGAGAACGGTGAAGGGCCTTTGAGTGAAAAATTCATCTCTCATTTAGATGTCCCATTTGTGGAGAAGATAACGGATAATCTCATTTTGATAGAAGATATTGATAACAGGACATCACTTGAAGAAATTGAGAACATCACTCCAAACATCAAAGGCCCATTTGAGGATATACATGAAAATGAGGATTGCCTTGTGGGTAATAATCTTGTTGATTTAATGAAGATAAATTCTGAATATCCTCCTCTTGAAGAACATGATGAAGGGGCCTTGCTTGAAAAATTTACATTTAATCTTCCCACCTCATCACTGGAAAATTCGATTGATAATTTTCATTTGATTAATGAGTGTGATGAAGGGGCTTTGTTTGAAAGGTTTACATTTGGTCTACCCACCCCATTAGTGGAAATTTTGATTCATTCAATTGATGAGTGTGATGAAGGGGCCCAACATTCAATTTGATTCATTCTTAGAAACTTTCACATTTGATCTGACCCCCGAGCCCTACCCCAAGAAGTTTGAATCATTGGATGAATTAGAGTATGGGCTCATGCTTCCTTTCAATTTGATTCCCCTGCAAGCTAAGCCTCTCCAATATGACACTCCCGGACTTGAGGAGGATATGCCAACTATATTCACCTTTGATTTAACTCCCCATCAAGAAGATCAATTGATTAGGGCCCTTAATGCTTATGAGGCTATGATTGAGGGGGATGGGGCTAATAATGTCATGCCCCAAGCGCGGAAGGAACCTGGTATGCATGACGAGTTTATATCGATCATGTCAATCAGAGCATAGTGTATTCGATACATAGACAGAGCGCGCAAAAGTAGAGATAAACCAAATCCTTTATTTATAACAACCATCAAGGTAATTTTATTACATAATCTTAATAAAAAGTACTAGAGGACAATCCTGACTCAATAAAGGAAGATTACAATGATCAACTCAAGAAAGGAAAAGACACTGATAGATAGACGCTTCTACGATTGGAAGGCTCTATGCTCGTCACTCATGTTCGTTCCCTTCTGAGTGATCCTCGTCATCGGAATTACCTGAAAAATATGGGAAACACTAGGGTGAGCGAATGCTCATTAGGAATTATATCTCAAGTACAAGCTTGCTTTAAATAATTACATGTTTCATGAATGCAAGTATAGCTATGCATGTACGTATGAAAACGATAAGAGAGAGTATCAAAAGATAATAAAGCTGAACTAACAAGAATTCAAGATAATCATGTGAAATGTAACAAGATAGTCAAGCATGTAAATATTTCAAGTCATGTCACGTGAATTGGCTATTTCGATATCAAGCAAGTATTTACCCGTTCCGGGCCACGCAAGTCATGTCATGTCAAGTCAAGTACGAGATTGTGGAATGCCTTTAAATCTAGAATGACAAGTACTTCGGTACAATGCCACACCGTGATCAATATAGCTCCCATGGGTACAAGTACTTTCGGGTGCTCCTCCCAGGACAAGATCGGGCCCTATATGTGCAAGCATTAGGTCATGTATATTTTAGACATCCACTATAGTTATAGCCAATATAGAGTTCCAAAGGATAAACCATTGTAGGATGATAAGATAGACTTCACGAATAAAGGAGTTCAAGGGCTGAATTTTGAACAAGTATGACAAATTATTAAAACCTCACGAGAACCAAGACATGTCGAAAACTAGGTAAATGGCGCCCACTCAGTCGCCATGATTTACAGAAATAGTGCCTAAATGCGTGGTCGCTAATTCCTGTGAACAGTACAGGCATGAAGAATTAGCAACTTCTCATTCAGTCGCTCATTCATAAATAGCGTCCATGTCACGGTCGCTATAATAGGGAATAACGGCACTAGACAGGTCACCAATTCCTTATGGCGCCTATGTCAATGTCGCCAATTGCTGACATAGAACAGATTTCTCAAAGAGGCTAGAAACAACGCTCTATGAGGGCTAAAGCATCACGTTTCCTTATAGTGACGTGACAAGACATGGTGTAATGGATTTTTAGGGTACAACCTACTCGGCGGCCTTGAGGGAATCCAAGGCTTCGCGTAGACTTACGGAGGTCTCTATGATGAAATCACCAGTCCGAAGGAAGGAATATCCCGCGAAGGGCTCAATCATCATCAAGAGTTAGGGGCTGTGTGGAAAACGACGTGAAACGTGGGACTGCATCTACGGACTAAGACACAATGCCATACACCCGCGGTATGGGTCAGAAAACTGATAAATCTATGAGATAGGAATACTGTGCCTCTACAGAAGTCGCCATTTCAAGAAATAGCGACCTTCTGAAAGGTCGTTCATTAACATATTATCAGAATTTTCGTGTAATTAGTTTAAAATTAACGACACTGCATGAGGGCGTTAATTTCTAAAATTTTTCCAAAAATTTATAATTATGGTTTTAAATAGAGACTGTGTACAGTGACGTTCATTCTTTAAATAACGCCCTGACCTCGATTGCAAATTCAAGATTTTTGATATATCATATTTTTACTGATTATTTACAATTTAGCACCCTTGCACGAGGGTGTTCATTAATTAAATAGCAACTAAGGGGATGTCCCTCTTTCTTTGTCACTAGATACACATCGGGCAGGGACAATCATAGACACATGAAAATTTCAAGTTATCAGAATAGGAAACTAAAGACATAAACAGATAGAGGAAATTATACAGGTTCTATAAACACTGTCATGCATTAATTTTAACTTCAGGTTTTATAGATATAAAATTTTAAACATGCTGTATTTATTAAATACCTAAAAGAATATCGACTGAGCATAAGGTCGCTCATTAATTGACGCC
Source organism: Amorphophallus konjac (assembly GCA_022559845.1). Taxonomy (NCBI): domain Eukaryota; kingdom Viridiplantae; phylum Streptophyta; class Magnoliopsida; order Alismatales; family Araceae; genus Amorphophallus; species Amorphophallus konjac. The sequence goes on from CM040120.1 coordinate 128,891,423, forward strand.
CTTGGCACTATCGCTATTCAGGAGGAATTAGCGACCGTGCATATGGTCGTTCATTAAATCAGCGCCCATGATAGGGTCACTATTTACTGGAATGCAGTAAAAACTATAGTAACGAAAATAGAAAGCATGGTGACAGATTATATGACCTATATGCATGGAATTTCAGTGATTAATACGTTGGGCTTCGTAACTTAAGAACACCTTCTTGTGTTAGATGGAAACAGTCTATCACCACGAAGTGTGAATCTAGAGGGGGGTGAATAGATCTATGGCCTAAATTAAAACCAATATAAGGCTCTAATGCGGAATTTAAGCCGATCTACAATATCACTAACTAGAATGCTGGATCTGAACAGAAACTAATCAATCTGTGAAGATAATCAGGAAATCCAGTCACACACCAGTTCAAGAGCAATCTCACAAACACAAGACACACAATATTTTTAGGTGGTTCGATCAGGAGACCGACGTCCACCCCACACTCAACCAAGTGTGGCTTACTACTGCGCAACACAGCTTGCGTCCGCTGGGCAATACAGCTTAACCTACAACCGCTGAGCTTAATAGCTTGCTGTCCGAGACCAAGTCTCGCCCGCTGAGGATTACAGCTTCACCTATCCAGTGGAATCCTCCACTGCAACCGCTGGGGATTACAGCTTACCCGTCCAGAGGCAGCACCTCTGCAAACAGCTGACACACAGCTTGAAGAAACAGTTTCGGAAAGCAAAAAATAGAAGCAAACGAAAATGAGAAAACCCAGAAGGGAAATAGCTCTCAATGAGCACATTCAACTCTGGTATCTGAACCAAGAGTCTGAGTAACAAGCTCTCGAAGAAACTCTCCCAATCTTCTCTTCTCTCCTTTTTCTTCTCTGTTCTCGGTGGCTCTCAGCTTTTCTTCTCTGTGGATCGTGCAGGCTGCAGTTCACACTCTGCTCTTCTGCTTCTGTCAAGCTTCTTCTGAGGAAGAAGACTTCATTTTATACCAGTAGCAGTTTGGATAGGGCGTGTGGCTTCCACATTTCCCGCCCAGAGCTTTTGCCAGATCCGAGGAATTTCGACCATATGGCAGCATCCTGGCTGGGCTGCATTCCACGTGTCACAATCTGGGCACCTCGTCCATCCTTGGATCACGAGCCATGTCATCAATCTCTGCAAAGAGTCCCTGTCAGTCAGTCGAAAGGAACTTATCAGTTTAATGTCGACACCTTGTATAGACTTTATAGTATGTAATGTGCAGACGTTGTATAGACTTGCTGAAGTGTAATGCAGTTTGCACAAGGTGAAGTATGCACAACACAACTGAATGCCGTCGACCATTGTACAGACTTCATGTTCACTATGCAGACGTTGTACAGACATGCTAATGTGTTAATGTAGAATGCATCAAGCAAAGTGTGTACATTGAAGATGACTGCATAGACGTGCCGTCAACAGATGTGTGGACTTGGTGTACATGCGACAGCAGTGTATAGACATTGCAGACTAGCCAGTGTATGGACTTAGTAAGCATGTAGCACACAATGTGCAGACTTTGTGCAATGCATGAAGAAGCAATGTATAGACTTGGCGTGCAATGTGCAACCAATGTACATACTTTGCAATGCCTAGTGTTAAGGCATGAGAGCACAATGCATCATGTACAGACTATGCGATATGCAATCAGACGATGTCTAGACTTTGATAAATTGATGCACAACAAAAAGACGACTCTTTCCTAGGCGTCAGATTCAGAACGGACGCCCCTATTGATGGGCGTCAAATTTCAAGCATAATAGAATGTATAGACTTTCTACGGCATCAAGGCAACCATGATGATGTGCAATGTTCAAACTTGACAATATATGAAGAACATATGTTGTACAGACTTCGAATCAATAGATGCACGATGTACAGACTTTGCATGAGACGCTAGACGCTGTACAGACTTGGAGACAATGCATGCTGCAATGTATAGACTTAGCATATGCATGAGACGCTAAGTGAGACGGTGCATGTATAGACTTGAATGAGACACATCATAAGACGTTGAACAGCCAAGGATGTATAGACTTAGCATGAGACGCTAAGTGAGACGGACGATGTATAGACTTAGCCGATGCAGACTTAGTCCGATGTACAGACTTTGCATTTGATGTACAGACTAGCTGGTCAAACAGACAAGAACTCTGTACAGACTTGAGAAATGATGCATGCACAAGACAAAGATGTATAGACTTACAATTATGCAGCCAGACAAATGAATGCACAAACAATGTATAGACTTGCTCATGGACAGTGCACAGTGAATGTATAGACTTGAGTAAGGAATGTGCAGACTTGGTGCATGAAGCAAGGCAATGAGGAATGTATAGACTTTCACAATGTATGGACTTTCCAAAGGAGTGATGGACGATGTACAAACTTGAGCTAAGCAAGGGCTGTATAGACTTGAGAGTGCACGATGTATAGACTTTGGCAAAGCAAGGGCTGTACAGACTTCAACTCAGCTGCAATGTATAGACTTGCAGGTGCAACGTAGGTAAAGATCTAGGAGTGTATAGACTTGATATCGTGGAACACACAGGCTGTACAGACTTCACCGATGTATAGACTTGGAAATGCTGAAGCACTTGATGCAGCAATGTATAGACTTGATGCACAAACACATCTCTGCGATGTATAGACTTCATCGATGTACAGACTTCGTTTCGTACATGCTACAGACCAATGTATGTACTTTGAATGAACGTGCATGCATTGTATAGACTTGAGTGATGCACAGCCATATGCAATGTATAGACTTGGTGCAGTCTACAAGCAATGTGCAGACTTGTGTTCTAAACGATGCACAAGCACAACAAAATGTAATGTATAGACTCTGACTGCATGGAACACACAGACAATCTGATAAATACAGTTTCATCAAAACATAGACAGTTGCCAATCAATCAAAATAAGCTGTTGCCAATGAAGTAAAGTTTATTGTCAACATCATCAACACAGAGGAGTCATAACAATCTCCCCCTTTTTGATGATGGCAACATCCTATCATATATAATAGCAACATCCTGTCATATAGATGTATTTTTGATGAAAGACATGATTTGTTAGTAAGATTTGTCATGCAGATGCTATGATTGCATGCTGAGAAATGAAACTAACTCCCTGCTAACAAGATCTCCCCCTTTGCCATAACATGATGCATACACTCCCCCTGGAATTCGTCAAACAAACAGTATATTCTCCCCCTTTGCCATTAACAAAGAGGAGGGATAGAGAGTGTAAGGGAAGAAAGATATCTGACTGGCATTCTGAGTAAGTAGTTCAGGAATTAAGCATTCTAAAGCACAGAGTCTTCAGTCATATGAATTTAGAAACTACTTAGAGATTGAGTTCTGGTTTGAAGGTTATAGAATTTAGAGTTCTTGCACTACAATCATTGGATGAGTTTGATGTGCATGATAATAGCAATAAACCAGAATCACATTTGAGCATGAGAGATTCAGTTTCAAAGTATCTTACTTTCTTAGACTCAGTAAAAAAATTGTTAAGAGATACCAGGTCATGTATTGAAATTAAACAATTTGGCATACCTAAATTTTCTTTTGAAGGAACATCATTTTCAATTTTATTTTATTAAGGGCATTCAGGTACCATTTGTCTTTTTGCGTAAGGGTACACGTTTATCAGACGCCAGTACCCCTAGATACTCAACATAATGAACCATTCTGCCTATGATCAATTTCAATAAAGCTGATTTACACCTTTTGTGTGAGGGTACACGTTTATCAGACGCCAATTACCCCCAGGTACTCAGTGAAACCACCCTACTGTTTTGATCATTTATACAGAGATAATTGATACACCTCATGACTTAAGTATTGTCCATTTCTTTGATGGATCACTCAGTTTCTCAGTGCTTACCAGTCATTGCTCTGCCAACATTATTTTTTAAATATTTTTCAAGATTTTCAAGATTTTCTTAGCTGTCCTTTATTTATTTCAGAATGACTTGTTTAAGGACAATATACATACTTAGCTTCTCTAACATGATTTCATGTGAGTTTTCAGATTTCAGATACAGTTAGCTTTGTCTAACATGTAATGAAATAATGGTTGAGAGCTATTATCAATTATCAACATTCTTATTTTCTGATTGCAATCTTTAAACTCTAAAGATTATAAAGTTTAAACCATTAAGTCACTCTTCAAGCAATTAAAATTCTTATAAAGGAAGAAGTCTGTTTTCTATTGCTTAAGACTTAGAGCTGACTAACAGATTGCCATATTGTCAGACTCAACTCATTCATGGTCAAAGGATGAATGAATTCAAGAGAGAAAAGGATTTTAGTTTCAATGAAGTTGATGACCTCTCTGAATTACATACAACACTCCCCCTGTCTATATGCATGTAGTTTTGCAAATGAATGGCAAGAATTAGATGAGAGAGAGCTTAGACATAGGTCATGGATGAATGATATGCAATGAAAAAATATGTCATGAAACAATATGAATGTTATGCATGCATGGTCTAGTCCAACATTCAATCAACCACAGAGTTTTATTCAAACCAACTGAAATTTTATTCATCATGCTGAAATTTACACAGGCCAAGTTCTCTTCTAAGAAATTTGAACCTTTCATTCCCTAGTGGCTTAGTAAAGATATCAACAATTTATTTTTCTGTTTCAATAAAATTCAGTTCAATTTCCTTTTTATTGACAGCATCTCTAAGAAAATGGTGTTTGATCTCAATATGCTTAGTCCTAGAATGATGAACAGGATTTTTAGCTAAACATATAGCACTAGTATTATCACACAACATTGGAATACATTCCAGTTTTATTTGATAATCAGCCAGTTGG